>JAODKC010000082.1:15482220-15504022 GCA_026777985.1 Mormyrops attenuatus
GGGTTCCTTTAAATCTGAGCTAGATAAAATTTTAACAACTCTGAGCTATTAGTTAGGTTCTCCCCAAACGAGCTTGACGGGCCGAATTGCCTCCTCTTGTTTGTAAATTTATTATGTTCTTACCTCCATTTATGTTCCTCCAATCAGTTTTTAAAACAGAAACATATTTGTAAGTCGTGGGATCACCTAAAAGTGGATGGAGCGTCTCCCAAATAATTTGGAATGTTCAGAGGTAGATTCATTCCTCAACCATTTATTCAGCATTATACCAGCTAACCAAACCTTCCTACTTCCTGTTTAACCACTTTTGTCTAATTGAATTTCTCCAAATTCAAGCAGTTAAACATATTTAAATCTTAAACAGCAGATTCTGAACAATAGTAAAATAAGGAGATAAGACAATATATTGAACAATTTATACTAAAATTTTGCATATTTACCAAGATGTGTCTCCTGCTAACTTGCTTTCAGATAGCGAGTTAGGGAAGAACGCTGTGTGAGTAACGCCTCAGTCCAGTGCTTTGTTTAATGAAAAGATGCTTTCTTTGCTCTTTGTACAAGTATGAGAGCAGATACATTAAATGTGTTACTTTCTGAATATTCCATCATGCTCTCCTATTTTTTAGGATATACGCACACATACAGAGGTGAGAGAGAGGTTTATGGCACATGAGCAGCTGCTCAACTAGTGCCCCATGGAGTATTTTCTGAGGTGTTAAGGATCTTGTTCAAGGATCCAATGGATATATAGCTACTCTGCTGAACATGGGATTTGAACTGACAACCTTCCGATCACAGGCTTAACCCAGTTAACCACACACCGTTGCTGCTGACAGCATTACTTGAACTCTGTCATCTATTAAGACTCCTGCTGCAGAAAATTCTTTCAGGATTCTCCGTGGAGATGCATGATAAGCATCCCGAATAGGAGTGTGCTAGTTTACTGGCCCCCCTTAAAAGTTTAAGGAATGCTTTATAGACAAAGACTTTCCCACCTACTCTACACCCTAATGTAGCACCTACACCTACAGAAATGTAGCTAGCTTCTTTGCATCCCTTAGCATTAAATCTGCACATCTTCTCTTTTACATTTACAGTGTCACTGTACTCTACTCCCATAGTATCATTAACAAGCCAAATGGGTGCAATAACCAGTCTGATCCAAAATCTCTGTCAAAAAGATTCACATTAGCACTTGGATTTTCCCTTAACATTTTTTCTTTAACGATGGTTTCCATTTTTTGTTTTGTCATTGTTATTGATTGAAATCTGCCGAGCAAGCAGACCCGTCAATCAGAATAAGGAAGTAATTTTGTACATTTAGCTAATTTTCATGCTGACGGTGAGAGTAATTATGCTACAGAGACCCACTAAACGATCAAGAAGCCGCTCCTGTGGTACTTTGAAGAGCCTCATTGTTTAGCATGACAATGAAGGGCAACCCTGTGACCTTGTGACCCCCATGACCCCTGACCCACAGCTCCAGAAGTCTGGGTTTGAATGCAACCCCATCTCTGTGTGTGAAGTTTTCAAGCCCTCAGGGTGTTTCTTACGAAGCGTCCCTAGCAACTGTGTACACTGAAAGAGGAAACACCGACACAAGCAGGATTATCCCTGATTATCCCTATACATTCTGGGTCAGGCACAGATTATAGGGTCCCTAACTCAATAAGCAGATGTTTGTTATATTGCGTATTTCTAACATTTACATCAATTGTTTCATATCAAGGGGCATTTCTGGGATTTAAGGTAGCGGCTATAATTAATACAAGAGGGGCTATAATTTATACAGAGGGGCCAACCTTATCATTAGCCAATGATATGTTTTGAATTGGTGAGTGACAAGGAGTGGGCCACTCTGGTGGCCAATCAGCTTTTTAGCTGGGGCCAGTCTTCCTGTCGCCCCATCCCTGTATATGCCCGCATCATTTAATAAAATGCAATGCTCACATTTATACAAAATTCCTTAATGAATGGAATTTGGGATACCGATTAATGCATCTCAGTCGGAATTGACATGGAGGAATGGTCACTATGAAGACTAATAAGAATTTTCCATCATAGCATGTGGGTCAGTAGCACGGAAGGTTGGAGAGTACATGCTTAATCAATCAACCTATTCAAGAGAAAGCCATGAGTAAAAATGTACCTTCACAAAGCCTGTGTGGAGTCCCCAGTAAAGAGAGGTAGTGAAAGGGCCTGGAAACAACACTTGGCTAGCATTTAGCTGCAGGCATTAGTCAGCAGGACAGCCATCGAGCACGAGGGGTTCTTGAGAAACCTGAATGCTTCTGCAGAAATATTGAATACTACAGTCAATAGTGGTTCCCAAAGATGGGGAATTTGAGCAAAACTACAAAAACGAACGGGAAAAAGTTGACTTTAGCGGATGCAGAGACTTATAGCTGTAATTGCCAAACCTCTCCTCAGGGGCACCCCAGCCACTCCAAGTACAGACACTCCTCACGTAAAGACCTACCTACTGTATTAACGACCCCCCGGACTTACGAGCAGCTCTCCCACCAGTCGGTATTGTATGCTGTACGAGAAGTTTGGTTGTGGAAACTGCAGCGCAGCATTTCAGCGTCAAACAATTATGCAAATTAAGCCAAAGTGATCAAGTTGGAGTTTCCTTTATACCTTTTCTTTACTCAGAATAAATAAAAATTATATATTTATAGTATGCAAACCTAAGTAATGTATATTAGAGCTGACTTACTGTATTCTGTTTATTACAGTCCACAGTACAGTACTATATAAACATTTATAAATATACAAAAAATGTTATAAATGGTGCAAAGGTGACATTAAAACAATATCTAAAGATGGTTTACACAAACCAACTACCAGTACAGTATGCTTGAGATATCAGTAAGGGGCGGCTCCTCGCTTCCCCACCAATTTGGTTAACGACCTAGTCAACAAATACCTCAGCATACTGGGCGGTTACTGCAAATACTGGGGTGATATAGAAGAGGTTTTGAAACGGCTAATCTGACACACTTTGACGGACATAAAATCATAGCTTTACACCAGCATAAAGATAATTTAAACATCATTTTCTTCAGCAGCCTAAGGCTTTTGCACAGTATTGTGTACACATGCACACACAAACACATACCTTAATATTTATGTGTATATTTGTTTATGTACTGGTCAAGACTAAATTGGG
Organism: Mormyrops attenuatus; assembly: GCA_026777985.1. Classification (NCBI taxonomy): domain Eukaryota; kingdom Metazoa; phylum Chordata; class Actinopteri; order Osteoglossiformes; family Mormyridae; genus Mormyrops; species Mormyrops attenuatus. Next base: position 15,485,393 of record JAODKC010000082.1, read on the forward strand.
CTAGAATAGTGATGTTTTTGTTTACAAATATTTTCCTAAGATCATTAGCTAAATGTTCTAACATGTGACATCTAACATCCTTGACAGCTAATGTCTGATTCAACTAGCCTCCTGTCAACACCACAACAAGAATCTTCATCCGCATCCACTGCTCCTTAATCTAACCCAGTAATCCAGTGTTCCCCGATGTCCACGGGGACAAACAATCGGACCAAGTTTATGCTCCCTCCGAGCTCCCTGCCAGACAGTCCACATTTTTACTCCCTCCCAACTCCCCAAAAAAACGCGGACTGTCTGTAGGTCCCCGAGGACCAGATTGGGAAACACTGCTGTAATCCATAAACTCGTTCAATATCTAGTTTTCCATTTCAAACCACCTCACACATGTAAGGGGCCCACAGACCTACACTATAAAGTGGGAAACATCAGGAAGCATACTTGGGATCGATGAAAAAATAAAGGCAGATGTTTAGGGTCATGCATCGCTTGCTGGATCCTGTTCTTACAGAGTAGAAATAAACGCAGAGCTGTCAGGACTGATTATTTTCACCGAGGCCTTAATGGGTCCCGGCCTAGCAGAGAGGTGTCATCTCTCATCACTGCTTCACCTTCCATGTTTCATCCAGATTATTGTGGAAAAATGTTTCAGTTTAGACCCATCCGTTGCATTGAATTCGTTTACATTTTCTCTTTTTATTTATTTCTTATTCCTACCGCAATTCAGTTATTAAATGTTTATGCAAAGTTACTTGTACATCATAGACAGAAATTGCCCAGCTGTTGCGGTTTAAATCAACCTTTTAATATAATATTTACAATGTCTTCTTTTACATGTAATTTTAATGTACTGAAAAACTAGGATAGTAATATTTATTTTTAATAAATATTCATTAATAATGTATAGCAACATTAACAATGCCATACGAATGTGCTATTTATGAAACCTGCCTTTATCACCCCCAAAAATGACTAAGCACTTGATCAAGTGTGTGTAGCATTATAATAGCACATTTAGTTAGCTAATATATCATTTTTTATGTTAATTAGCATATTACATGCATGCTGAATACCGTACTATCAAGCTTATAGGGTTATTATGAACATATCGAGTATTATGTCCCTTGGTAAGGCTCAGCCCAGATGCTGAGAGCTGGCTGCCAGACCTTACGGCCTGTATACCCATCCTGTCATATTTCTGCTGTTCACCCAGCAGGTTTTCCCATGATATCCTTAGGCCACCAAGTAGGCAAATCATTCTTCTTAAAGTATGAAAACCTGATTTTTCTGGAATACGACTGATTAGCACGTTCACTGCAGCCCACATTTGTTGCACGCTCAGACACAGGTGCCGCTATCGGTTTGCGGGATTTGCACGTTCCAGAATCTGCACTCTTTGCTACCTTACTAAATGGGGTTAAGATGATTGACAAGATTCCTGGGACAGAATCAACCGTCCAATACAGAAAAAGCACAGCGGTCTGAGTGGTCTTAATGGCGTGTACATATTTTATAAATTCCTGTAGAAAACAAGAGCCAACGTAGACTGTTATGTTCCCGAATGTGGTCCAATTTATTAAGAACTATCCAGTTAAGGATTCCTGCGTGGTATGACTGTCACGAGGCAGCTTGATTTCTCATTTAGGATAATCGTTTGCGGAGTAATTATACGTGATAATTAGCATCATCTGTTAATTATTGTTAGCGTAATTAACAGCAGAAGAGGCTCAGTGTGAGCCCCATCCCTGTCAGCCTGTTCTGAGGTGCAGGAGTCTGTGGATCCTTATACTGTATATGTCCAATGACTGAAGGGTTTACACCGTCACACGTCTCGATATAGCTACACTGTCCCTGTCATAGGGGAAATGTCAAAGAACTGACATGATTAAATGTAAAATACAAAATACTTATTAAAGACTCCTTAAACCTTTAGCTTCTAATCCATCCATCCATCCATCTACTAACCACTTACCTTGGTGACGTACCTATCGCCGGGGACCTATCCCATGATGCACTGGGCACATGGGATGTCAGTCCACGATGTATAGACCTAACTGGTGTCCACTTAGCCTGGTGAGGGTCGCAGGGTGGGGGTTGGAGCCTATCCCAGGAAGCACAGGGTACAAGGCTGGGGTACACCCTGTTTAGTTCATAATGATTCCACATCACATTATTTTATCATTTTCTGATATATTACAGGGTTACATTTATTTTTTCTCTGACCCTCTCAAAATAATTACACGCCAGCCACGGCAATGAGTGGAAAGGGTTGAGTGAGAAAAAATAAACCACACTCTCCCCCCCATTTTTCCGTGTCCGAAGGAAACATTCCTCTCAGATGCAATGAAGGATGTGGCTCCACCCTCATATGAGCTGGAGCTTCATGTCAGCATGATAAAACCACTGCTCCAGAAAACATCCGTGGACAAAAGGTAACTGGGTAGCTAAAGAAATGAAGAGCCAGTCGTTTGGAGGATGTGGTATTTTATACCCAACCACTCCCCCGGGAGGGGCAATCCCATGTGCTCATTAGGTTCAGAGTTCATTCGCAACTCCTCCTCGAATCGCCTTATTCCCACGGGATGAGGACACAAATACACAGCCTTAGCCGTGTTTTCTATGGCTTATCCTAATACAAAGCTTTGCCGAGGGGCGGATTTGATTTAGAGTTCGAAATTTAATTACCCGGGTAGGTTGTGATACAGAACAAACAGATTTATCCCTCTGTTGTTAGATGGAGGAGTTCACTTCATTACTGTTCCAGAATGTTCTGGCAAACAGTTCCGAGCTTAAGAGATCTGATTACTGACTCTTTAAGTTATATTAAAATGTGCCGGTGCCCTTTTCGGTTCCACTGGAGTTATTCCTCTTCTGGGAAAGGCACCATTTTCTTCTAATTTTCCCAATGCCCCTGTTCAGTATCACCAACGACAAGAAATCTCTGATAGGGCGGTGAATGTCTGACATCCTTGTATGGCACAATTATAGAGATTCATCTGAAGGAGCTTCTCTTTCTCTGTTTCTCCATCTCTCTCTTTTATTAGAATGAAAAAGTGCCCAGAAGCAACATAATAATATGACACCAATCTTTTATGGATCTTTTGGCCCAGAATAATCTCAGGCATACATTCATCCTAATAACTACCTTGTAATTCTCCCTACCCTCTTATTAAAATGAAACCTCTGGCTCTGTAGTACCTGGCAATAACGTAAAACAATGTTTTTACATATTTCCTTTTTATTAGGCCAAGTGTCAGGCATTGTCACTTAATTATTAAAGAATATTAAAGAATGTAGTTTCACTTAACATTGCTACAATGAACATGTTATATTTGCAAGTGGATAACACCGTTACTCACAGTGATTCATCTTTTATTCTATTTACAGACTCAGGCACTAAAACCACACAGCAGGTGGGACTGATCGTAAATTAAATGAATGAGTATATTAATACTGGTTTCTCATCAAGATCCTTTTTGCTATAAGAAGTGATTACAAATTTTCCATGTTTTCCCAAATGTGGAGAATATTCATGGAAGTTGGGATCTGGTGGTCCAAAAGAGTCTTAATGGCAGTTTTTAATTTAAAATTTATTAGCCTGAAAACAAGAGTCAGGTATGCACTGTTATTCGATGTGGCTTGTGCTTACACTCATTTTTTTTCCAAGATTGTTTCATATCCCTCAACTATTACAGATGTTCGAACACATGTAGTTACCTTTTCAGATAGACACTTCTTAGTCTTGCACATATTTCTTGTACATCCTATAATATTCTGGAAGTCTTGCAATAGTTTCTAATATCATTAAAAAAAAACAGCTTTTTATTTATCACGGACACCCAAGTAACCTGTGTTACCAAGTGAGGATGGCTGAATTCCACACATTTACATATAAATTAAAATCTCCAGGGACAGTGGGTAAAATAGGGTGCCGTTTTACAACACGCTCGTTAAACGGGATGAAACACACACATTGTTAATAAATCACTCCGTTATTAATAACCAGCATCCAGTATAAGTCAGAAGCATGAGCATCCACTGTGCACAGTACAGTGTTTAGTGTTGTGTCCAGCTTTCTGAGGGCGGGTGCTTAAAGGCCGGGTAGCCCTCTAATCCCACTGCAGGGTGTGAACAAAAGTCTGAAAACTCTGCCATCCTCCACAGTCTGCAGTGGTCGAAGTAAGATTCCCTGTCGCAGATTAAACTAACAATATAATCACTATTAATGTGGAAAGATGAGCAGGGGGGGAATTCTGGGAATTTAAAATGCGGTGTTGTGTGACTCAACAGGTTAAGATACTGCACCCATGATCAGAAGCCCATTGGTTCAAATCCCATCGTCAGTATTGTTTCGTTGCTGAAGGCCCTTAACCCCCAAATGCATGTCACTTCACATATATAATAATAAATGTTGATTTAATTATTAATTGCAACAACCAAACTGGCACCGGTAGCTCTTTTAAAAACATTACACTAACATTCAAGGCCTGTATATGACCTTTCAAAACTGAAAACTCATTAGATCGATCTAACAGAACAATATTAATTTATGTCATGATTTGGAGCATGTATATAAAACAGGCGCAACTTGCATTGCAAAAAAAAATATGTTTCTGTTACAAATTGTGCATGGCTCAATGAATGAATGAATATAGGAAATAGAAACACAAACCACAATGTCAACAGCTGGTACAAGCTATAGTATATAAATATTCTTAAAAATTATTCTGGGAGTATTTTATTTTGTACTGGCATTAATTTTTACAAAGGATTGAAAAGTTCATATGAGGCAACACAATACAGCATAAAAAGCACAGTGTAAAAGGTACAATAGAGCACTGCATCATTAAGGACAACACTGCACAGTATAATTCACTGCAGCACTAATGTGTAATGTCCTACACTGCAGTACAGCTGCAAAACATAACGAATAATAAATATGTACTGTGTGTGTGTGTGTGTGTGTGTGCGCGCGCATATAAATACACACTCACATATTTATATTTATGTAAAGGCCAACGCTCAGCAGAGTATATGGGACCTGCTCTGTAATATATTGGGCTTCAGCAGTTTCAGGGAGTGTGTTGTTTAACTCTGGGCAAACAAATTACACTAGACCTACTCCTCCAATAAGTGCAAAATAAATATAAGCCATAAAACACCATGCCCTAAATAAATATGACCTATTTCACGAGTATTTAAAATTACACAGGGTTTTACTTGCTTCCTAAGCCCCAGAGAGTAATAATAAGACATTCTACTATGATTTCACGTAACCTTCACACTTTCACTTCGTAGAAGGTATTTATTTATGTTGTCTTTGTGATGCCCCCCCCCGGTTCTGAAACCATGCCGAAGAGGATTTCATAAAATACTACCTCTCTACCAGCTTATCAGACGTACTTACCCTGGGAAATCGATTTCTCTACAGAACCATCTGCTCGACCTCAAGTATACAGAAATAATGAAGAAGACATTACGGAACAGAAGTGATGGCTCCTTGGGGGTTCGCATCCTCTGCAGCCACCGCCGTACCACGTGTGCCTATTTACGAAAGCCGGGCCCAGTTTCACACTAACGCTTACACCTTTTTCTCATTTCACGGACATTACAAGCAGAAATTCGGTGATTACTGGTCCAGTTTTTTTTTTCATACCTAAAATACTTTTCTCACTATAATGGAAAAAAGTAAAGGAGAACTAACCCACATCTCGGTATAACTGAATTACAAAAACTGCCATATTGAAATCACACAAAGAAAATCACAGGAGGCGTTTTTTCATTAAACTTAAAACTTTAAAATTATTACTGATCATAGTATAGTAAGTATTGATGCTTGGGGGTGACCTCTTCTTGTTTGTCCTTTTCTAGGATTTTTCTGTATTTTACTACTACTACTACTACTGATAATAATAATAATAATAATAATACATTCGTCACCTTTTTGGACTCTCTGGAAAGAGGTAACGGCATCGCGGGATCCGAATGTCGGCAGCGCGCCTTGGCGCGTGCTGCCCGCCCCCGCAGCTCCGGTGTCGCACGGAGAGTCGCGCACCGGGATCGCGCATCGGCATAACAGCTCCCCGCGGGCGCCTCTCTCCGCGACAACATGTTCGCCGTCAAGCCGCAGCCAAACATACGTTCCGCCATCTGACCGCCCCCCAAACTTGGTTCAGTTTCATCACATATAAAGTTGAGGTGCCAATGTGTGACATCCTAATTAGTATATGGCGCTGGAAAACGCCACTAATTTTCTAAATTTATTATGTGTGGAACCTATTATTATTATTATTCCTACTGCCTGCTTGTTAAGTGCCGACACAGGCAGTTAAAGTGTGATAATGCATAAATTACATGATCTCTATGACATTTAGGTGTTTTTCTGTGGTATTATTGTATTTTACCCCCCCACACACATTCTACTTTATTTATAATATATATAGGCCATATGGAATGGGCATGATAGTTCTGGCGCAGGAGTGAAAAAGGTGACGATCCACTAGCAGCTCCAAGACAAAAAGGGTTTATTAAAGAAACTGAGCACAGAGAGTAAAACTACAAAACAAAAAGACCAGGAGGGGTCACAAAACAAGGGAAATTACTGAATTAACTAAAAACCCAAGAAACTAGACACAACTAAGGAAAGACTATGAACCAGTAACAGACCTAGATACTAAACAGAGCAGCAACACACAGCTACAGCCACAACAGCAGACTGAGAAGCAGGACAAAGACAGGCACTTAAATACACAAATAACAAGGACTAACAAAAGGCAGGTATGAATCATCAAGACAACTAACCAATGAGTGCAGTGCAGGGAAACAGGCCACAAGTGGAGAAACTTAACCATCAATTAGCAAGCAAAGAAATCTAGGGAACTTTAACAAATACCAAAACTATGGAAACATTAACTACATACCAGGAAATAAACACTAGGAATTTTGAGACACAGCTGGGCTAACACTAGGAGGAACTAATTGTGACAGAATTAAACTGGACACAAATAGGATAAACAAAACTAAAACACTAAAGAACAGAAACCCATTAAACAAAACAAGTGAAACTGGCCTTGAACCCGTGTTTGCAGGGTTACAGCCTTGGTACTGCACACACAACCCACTGAGCTATGCAGCAAGGCGGGGAATAAGGACAGTGGTGGCTTAATGGTTAGGGAAACAGACTCATTGAATGATTGCAGGTTTGAATCCCCAATCAGCATGGCACCACTGAGGTACCCTACAAAAGTTACTGCTCCCCAGGTGCTGAATTAGCTGCCCCCTGCTATGTCACGATATCACATATGAGTTAAATGCAGAGAACACACTTTGCAGTGGTGTGTCAACAATAACCACTAGCCTTTTAATTCTAATTCACTACGGGTTAGTGCATTGACAAAGGGAATAGGATGACCAGCGACACCTACTGGCCAAACAGTGACCGAACACATAGGACAGGGATGGAAAGGTACAGTCCCTGACAGATAATAGCTTTATTGGAATATAATTCAGGTATGAAAAGTGGCACACTGTAAATTATGTAAGCAATAACTTTTTGTTTCTTATTGGTGATTTTCATTTTATATAGGCAAAAAGAAACACATTGTTTGAGCAAAGTGTCTTTTCTGATTCAGGGTGTAAAGTAACTTTGGCTGATCTGAGTTGAGTTAAAACAGGAGCAGACATCCAAACAATGTTTGGCCATCTGGCGTTACTTTGTTACTTTTGTCCATTTCCCTTCTGTAATGATTCTGTCTGCGGGTTATAAAGAAACAGCATTGTGCATGAGATGAAAGCACTGAACTATTTAACGAATGCATTCAGGGGTTTCCAATTCAATGTCAACTCTGATAGGCTAAACAGGTCACATGTTTTCGAGCCTACTGTGGAGCAAATGCAAACATTTCTGTGGTCTTCAAATCCATTGTTCCTACCTTCAAGGACTATACTGTACAATGATCTGTCTGCCTATCTGTCTTTTTGTCTATCTATCTTAATAGATGATAGAGTTCAGTCAATGCTATTGACCTACCTACCCACCTACCTACTATTCTAGGCCCAGTATACAGAACTGTGTCTCCCTACACTAAATGCTTATTTACCTCTCTGGAGCCAGTTTCACACTAAAACTTGCACCATTTCCACTCACAACCAGTTTCATGGACATTACAAGCAGAAGTTCGGTGATTGCTAATCCAGCCAGCAGATCTCAGTTCTTTCTTTTTCTTTTCATATCTAAAATACTTTTCTCAGCAGAGTAGATAACATACAATAAATGAGATCTAACCCAAATCTCTGCATAACAGCGTCACAATGATCTTGTTAATGTCACATTATTTTTCATTGAGTATTTTTCATTAAACTTAAAAATGTCAGGTACTGCAGATAATATTATAGTATAAGTACTGATCTAATATGTATCTAGTTCCAAAAGTAGCACCCCACCCCCCCAAAAAAAAAGATCCAATGTTTCTGTAGCATAAGCAGAGAGACCTGTCAAGTTAACCACTAGGAGAGGATGACAGGTTTCATGTGCGGGGCAGCCTGCAGAAACGTGGCCATCTTTAAGAATAGAGAGTGGGCATTTCGTTGAATAAATGCGTTCTCATGTTTCTCTGTGCTGGGTAAGTCTCGAGAGCGCCTCACGGTGCCCTTTGATATGATTATAACAGTGATTTAAATTTCCTCGTGGCCTTGCCTCCAGAACTCAGTCTGGTCTTAACCACCATTTTCTGCTGCCCTGACCCCTGTTATCATAAAATACTGACAGCCTCACCATGGTATTCATGAATATCAATTGCGGCGAATGCATTTGAATGTATTTCCCTCTTTTGGCGAGATCCCATGCATCATGCAAGATGTTTTTTTTTCCCAGCTCATTATTATTTAATGTGTGGCTATTTATTAATGTATCACATATGTATCACAATATGAATTCCACTGAAGTGGTGAATACATTTACATGCTATTGATCAGCCTGAATCCCCAAAGATGGTGCAGGACCCTCCTCTATACTGCTCTGTCCTGCAGAGTAGCCAGTGAAATATAATGTTTCTCATTTACTGTGTGAAGTAACACTCTGCATTGTGCTTCTTCAAGCACTATCTTGTTGTTTTGGTGTTTATTCTGTGACAAAGGAAGCAGAACTCGCAAATAAAATTAGTACAATACAGTTGGATTTCCATTTTTCTATTATTATTATTATTATTATTATTATTATTACTGTACACTGTATATATAACCTTACTGGTGAAGCTACTGGTCTACGAAATTGCCTGGCTATTATAATAATAGAATTATAATCCTTCTTATAGAAAAGAAAAGATTATGAAAAATGATTCAAATCATACGGACACAATACAGGCAGAGATGTATGCTTTTAAAGCAACATTAATAGTGGACTTAATTTCCATTCTTTGACTAATGAAAATGATTTGTGTAACATTGATAAATCTTATTAGATTCTTATAAGAAAGTCAGATTTTATAGCAATAAAAGCTATTTAAGAATAATCTTGTTAACTTTATATAATTAGAACATGATCTCTGTGCCTTATAGTATTGGAAGAAATCCAGACAAAAAGCTGAATGTAACTCTGTAATCCATTCTCCAAAGCCACTTACCCAGTACAGGGCTGTAGAGTCACTCAATAATAAACGTTATTATTATTATTATTCTTCTTATTATTATTATTTATTGGACTAGTGCTGCATGCATTATTTAGCTTTCATGTTATGTTGTTCAGATGTTATATTTGTACCTACGTATTCCAAATTATTAACTATTTTATGTAGAATGCAGTAAAGCATAACCAAATCACTGCATCTCTTCCCTTTAATTAAAAGCCACCATCATGTCATGCTATGACATGTGCTTAAACATTATAAAATAATAACATCTTAAAATACATAAGATAAGATAGGATAGGGTAAGATGAGATGAGATGAGATGAGATGAAGGTCTTTGTTGGTCCTGATGTGAGAAAATTTCATTGTCCAGTCAACAAAATATGAACTTCGCAAACAATATAGCACTCCAGTAAATATACTGCAAAATGGCTGTTGTGCAAATGTCTGTTCAATGTCCGTTCAGAATACGGGCGCCTTTTGAAGAGGCAGCTGTACAGTCACATGGTAGCGCGTAGCAGTTTGCTCAGCACTGGGTGGGCAGTTTGAAATGCCGAAAGCCTTTCAGATATCGAGCAAAACCTGGGCACAAATGTCTTCATTTCATAGCTTGGATCCTTTGATTTCCCATTACAAGCCCAGATGGTACTGGGTATATAATAATGAATTGTAAGTGCTGTATTCTTATTGTATTTTTAGGTAATATTATGCCGTTTCAGACATCACAGTATACAGACGACTCACATATTTATGTGTAAGGACGAGGGTGCCAATTAAATTCCTCACAGCCGGCATTATCTGTCATTCATTGTCAGATTATTATAAGCGAATTGTCACCCCACTCTGCACCTCTGTTGTGTTGTTTCGAGCATCTGTCACGTTCTATAGATTTTGGCTTTTTATTGCCAGTTGGAGAGGAATATTCCTGCGAAGGATGTAAACAAATTCAGCAGGCCTGGTGCAAAAGATATTCGCGCCATTGGTGACAATTGTGCCGGGCTGATTTTGGATGTTCTGAGGGAATGCGTACATCACAACAAGCTCCTCATATAATCTTCATCGATCCCCTGAGAAACAGACCGCTTTTGAAAGGGTTGCAACAAAATACAGTTTCTTGTGTCATTTTAAAATTTCAGTTCAACACCAAACTTTTAAAATTGCTTGAGAAGTACAAGTAAACATTCGAATGTGTCAAAATGAAGTATGAAAACATGATTTTTTTTTTTACTTATTTAACAAAATCCACAAATGCAAGTGGTATTTTTATGGATTGTTGCCCAAACGGCACCTTCCACCTCTCATCTTGCAGATTGTGAGTCCTGAAGATTGGATTAATCACCTGAAGATCAAAGAACTGATTTTAAATGGTCCAGATGAGGTTTCTCCGTAGCATTTATGGATGGATTTATGGATCTATAGTAATGAGTAACGGTCTTTGGAAGTTTTAGCTGCCCACATATTACAGCCAATTATATTCCTAGGCCTTCAACACAGATAAGCTGTAAAGCTGACTATGGCACATATTCATAGAACCAGGGCTAAAATAAGATACATATGCTGAAACTCTGAGGCTAGATTGTGCAGCAGTAATTGGGCTATATTCTCTAAAGGTTACATTGTTACATTGTATTTTGCAGGTTACATCTTTATAGTATTGTGCTAAGGATTACATTCACTAAGTGTTATACAATGCTAAATAATATTCCATAGTAATAATGAAGAAAGTAAAAAAAAAATCACACGTTGAGTTCCTCAAGGGTCAATATAACTAAAATTTAAAGAGGTCCAGTTAGAGAAAATTTCTTGAAGCAACGGTCCGGAAGATCATAATGCCTAACTATTTAGTGCGATATATATTTACAGTAAGTAGCCTATTAGTTGTATCAACATTGCATGTAATCAATACCTGACCGTGTAAATGCACTTTTGGCGTAGCTAATTTTAGGTTTATAATGGAATAATATAGATTTGCCGTAAGATTTCCTGCGTGAATCTGAAAGCGTGATCGAGTGTCATGCCAGATGCTTGAAATTTAGCAACCCTGAAAACGTACATTTTTTGTTTCACCTGAGTCGATTTCTGTGACAAATAACATTACATTATACAGCTGTTAAAAAGTAGAAACTTCAACGAACATGAAATCATCAATAAACTACGTCTGTTTACCCAACATGTTATATAATGCATACTGGGTTTCAAAACTTTTCAGCTTTACGATTTCAGGACAGAGCAGCCACTCTGTGAGGAACATTACAGCTTTTTGGTTGCGGTCTATTAACACTAATAGCACATTAACAGAAACAAAGGGCTGCATACGCTGAAATACGTCTTGCTTGGTGGGTAAAGGTGTTTGACGTTCATTGGCGTGGAAAACGGCGGTTGTAGTGCTAAACCACTACCAAAAAGACTACAAAAGCTGCGCCGGATGAAATAGAAGCGCCCCCGTCAAGTTTTAAATCATAATATAATGTATATATAACATAACCGCTCGTTAGTGACCTCTGATCTACATGGTCCCCCTTGTTCAGATCATGGAACATTATAACATAAATGAGTACATTTGCCAGAATTTTTATTTTCCCAACCAAAAAAGACTTTTTGGTTGAAAAAAAGCAGGATTGAAAGTCACCACTCACCTTTTATCAGTGGCATTAAAATCTACAAATCAAGCCAGAATTTCTTGGTGCAGGTCTGGACTCAAACCTAAATTTCAACAGTCACATAAAGACAATTACAAAATCAACCTCACATCACCTTAAAACTTTGCAAGAATTTCTGTCTGAACAAGATACAGAAATGTGTTTATATTCAGAAGGCTAGACTATTGTAATGGTGTTTTCACAGGTCTTGGTAATAAATCAGTCAGACAGCTGCAGCTCATCCTGAATGCTGCCACCAGAGTCCTCACTAACACCAAGGAAGTAGAGCATATTACACAGGTCCTTAAATCACTGCACTGACTTCCTGAGCATCACAGGATTAATAATTAAATATTATTACTTGTCTACAAGGCACTAAATGGCACTAATTTCCTTGAACGTTGTAAAGCATCCAGACCCCTGAGGTCATCTGGGAAAGGTTTACTCAGTGCCCCAGAATGAAGACCAAGCAGGGTGAAGCAGCTTTTAATCACTGTGCTCCCAATCTGTGGAACAAGTGTTTTTGGACAGAATTGTGAATCAGCCCACTTCTTTGGATGAGAAGTAACCCCACACATGGATGGTCTCAGTACAAAGATTAGACAGCAGAAGACTGCTGCAAAGTTATTTTCTCTGATGAAGCCCCCTTGTGACTGTTTGGGACATCTGGAAAATCGACAGTCTGGAGAAGAAAAGGTGAACGCTACCAGGAGTCCTTCATTGTGCCAGCAGTGAGGCATCCTGAGACTACCCACACGTGGTGCTGCTTCTCATCCAAGGGAGTGGACTCACTCACAATTCTGCCCAAAACACCGTCATGAATAAAGAATGGTATCAAAACATCCTGCAAGAGCAACTTGTCCCAACGATCCAGGCGCAATTTGGTAATGATCTGTGTATTTTCCAGCATGATGGATCATGATGTCTCAAGGCAAATGTGACAACATTGTGGCTCATTGATCATAATATTGAAATTTTGGATCCGTGGCCAGGACACTCCCCAGATCTTAATTCCTTTGAGAACCTGTGGTCACTCCTCAAAAAACAGGTGAACAAGCAGAAGCCCACAAACTGTGATCAACTATGAGCTCTAACGAAGCAAAAATGGATCGGCATCAGTCAGAATTTAGCCCAGAAGCTGATATACAGCAAGGCCGAGCGAATTGCATAAGTTAGGAAGAAGGGTCAACACTGTAAATACTCACTCCTTGAATAAATGTGATGTATTTGCCAATAAAACCCTTTGAAACTTATTAAATGTTTATAATTGTTCTTCAGTATGCTGTAGAGATGTGTGAAAAAAATCCTAAAGTGCTAAAGCAGCAAAGTTTGCAAAACACATAATTTGTGTCGCTGCCAAGACCTTCGGCCATGACTGCGCATAAACTTTCCTTTCCTTACTCATCTCTGATAAATTATTACTAGCTTTACACCCTGAAACCAATACTGTACCCAAACAAACAGCTAAGTAGCTAAGTTTTAGGTAATCGACAATATTACAACGGAGGATCATTCAAATTAAATAAATCAAAGAAAAAATAAGTCCAGAAGCATACAGGAATGGACAACCATGAACCTTCATCTTTGACCACTGTGGATAGAAGCAAATGGTTACGAAATGGTTTTATTCTTAAAATGCGTGTTTTTTATTTAGCTAACTGTAAAGTCATGCCTGTGGTAGTATGACTCCCTTCAGTGCATCCTGGAGAGTGAATCAGTCATGGATCGAAGTCTGTCTTATTTTTACGGATTGGCCCGATTTTTCTGCTCCAATCATCACCTTGGCAACCAGGGACCTCAATGGAAAAAAAGGGGGAAAAAGATTATTTTTCATCTTTCTGGCTGAATTATGTTTGCTTTTGATTTTCAGTGTGTCACCTGCACCCTGTCACTTGTTGTACATGGTCGATGTGGTGAGGGGACTGAGGAGCGTGACAGGAATGCTATTTGACGTTTGCAGAGCTAGTTAAATACCACCACACCGTGTTGGTTTGATCCAGTGACCAGACAAACACGTCACTACTCCACAGGAGTACAATAATATTGACAGCCGGGAACTATTTAGGACATATTTCAGTAGAGCTCATGTGCATTTTTAACACAAGCTACATTTCATATGTTGCGGCTTAAAAACTTACAAACAGAGTTTTCAGTTCTAGACTACTATTATGTAAGAAATAAAAAGCATTCAAATATTCCAAAATGAAGAATGAAGGGTTGATTATTTTTACTTATTTTACAAATTAAGTTGCCTTTATAACATTTTAAAAGCACTGAAATGGGCTGAATGTATTTCAGTATAGGCTCTTCCATTGGGATATTGTTTCATATATATTACGCCATGTGGAAGTATTATTTGTGTCACTGCACTATTGCTATAATGGTTATTGTGCATTGTGTGTTGAATTATTTATTATTTATTTACTGCATAGTTATTCTTTGTATTGGATTTGACTGAGCGAGTAAATATTTCAGTGAACTTTTTCAAAAGGCCAATTAAACATCTTGAATCTTTAACCATGCATCTTGCATTTATATAACGGTATTAAAAATCCTCCTTGCAGTATGCAGGGACCATAAATATCTTCAATTAAGGAATATCAAATCGGAGCTATTCAAGTCTGAGTCATAGTGATTTTCCCTTTTAAACAAAATGATGATTCATGTCTTGGGCTGTTTACATTTTCAGCATCTAGAACATAAAACATGAAGCAAAAATGCCAACCAAAGGTTTATTATCATTCATTTTGTTTATATAAACCAGTGACTGAATAAACATTCTAACAAATCAGTTTATAACGTAATGTGATGGTGTTCTATTGAAACTCAGTTTCATTGCATTATCCAAATACCTATTCTTCATTTTCCCATGTTTGTTTGCCATTGTGTGCAAAATAGTTTTTTTAAAGCTGCAGGTTTGACATAGCCAATCAAGATCTTCAGTACTCGTTGAAAACACATAGCATTCATCTGGCTTCCTAAAATCAAGCTTATCATCCTCTTAGCATTCGCTAAGACAGTTTAAATTTGTAATTGATAATTGTAATGCTCGCTCTGGGTGGGACAGATCTATGTGATATGGGGGGTGGAAAGAACAGGGGCTTTATTTTGGACCAGAGTATAGATGGGGAGAAACAGAACCAAAGACTGCTGTTTTTTATGAAGAACACCTAGTATACAAAAACCAAATAGGGGCGTCATCGATGGCATGCAGATGTAAGCTGGGTCTGGTCACATTTAATATAATCAGCTCATATATACAGTAAAAAGTATGTGAACCTGTAGAGTCACTTGACTCACTCTCCTGGAAGAGGAAGTAATAGTGGTATCGCATATAGTGATGGTAATGTTTTTATATTACTATAAAATGTAAATTTTTACGATTTGAAATCTCAGTGCCAACACCCTGGCAAACAATTATGGCATGATTGTGTGTATATGTATGCTATATTTCCTCCATTTTCATTTCCAAGAAAAAATAAAAAAATATAAATCAAATCTGAATTTTAAAGTGTGATTCTAATTTTGTAATATCTGTGACATGTTGCAGGGACTACATGGCTGGTCTGCCGATGTAGCAATACCAACAGGATCAGGCTTGTCAACAATGATGCAATGAGACCTTACAAAAGCCTTACTCACTGCTTGCGCACCACCAGACTAAACCAGGTGTGATATCTGCCTTGGGAATGCAGAAACTTACTCAAACATTCCAGAAACGCTGAGATTTATTGGGGCCGAAGGAAAATCAGTGAAAGAACAAGTGAGGACAGAAATATTTCTGCTCACGGATGACTGATGAATTCAGATAATCTTTACTGTTCATTGGAGGCAAGGATTACTGAACTATTCGTGGAACAAGCAAGAGTCATAAATCTAGTATGTTTGCTCAGAACATCAAAAAAAAGAAAAGAAAGTATGCTTTCATGTAAAAGTAGATTTGGGGTGGGCCACATGGTGGCAACACCTAGCAACACTAATGAACGAGGAGTGGAGAAGCCCATTGCTTTCCTCCATACATCCTTGATAAATGCTTACCCAGTACAGGGTCACACTGAGCTTGGAGCTTATGCCAAGCAGCAGGTAGGGAACATCCTGGGTGGGATGCCAGTGAGTGTGTAATTACACATACTCACACGCTATTGGCAATTTAGAGACACCAACTGCATGTTTTTGGGCTGCAGGAGGGAACCAGCATGAACATGGGGAAAACATGCAAACACCATGCACACACAGCCAGGAACTGAACCCCCCACTCCTGGATGTGTTTGGATGCTGTGTTAGCCACTGAGTGGAGGCCTGTTGCCTTCAGACTAGCCTAAAACCGTCTTCGATGCTGTCATGCATCTCTGAAAACCTGCATTGTGGGATATTGGATCATTCTGCAAGAAAGGAAGCCTAAAGTCTTCTGTAAGATGACAGAGATGGAAGTCTGCTTTGTACTCTGCACTCAGGAACTTTCGTTAAAGGGTCAATGACGTTTAGATGTGGGGAGCTGGGCTAGCACTTGATTCCGTCCTGGTGTCCATAAAATTACTCTGTGTCTTAAATTATTTTAGTAGTGTGTGTGTGTGTGTGTGTGTGTGTGGGGGGGGGGGGGGCTTTAAAATATTTAATTAAGGAAACATCATGAGAAAATATTTTACACTGTAGGGTGCACCAAGTCTTAAAATGGAAACAAGAATCCTGGCTTGTTATACAACCATGTTGAATAATCCTTCCGTCTTATGACTCCCATGAGGCTACCTTACCATTACAGAGCCACCATTTTTAATGGCTGGCAGCAGACATCGTGTTTCAAAGGCGTCTTTGATCTTACTCCAAATGTAAACCTGTCCTGGTTATGGTTCTTACCTCGGGAAACTACACGACTGAGGTTCTGAGAGTTAATTACAGGCCCTTGTGGTTTTTCTCCATACTCCCAGAAACCTGGAGCATTATGCAATCCCAAATGCGAGCAAGAACTTTATTTTTATTTGTTTCTGTTGTTCGTTGTTTCATTGCTGTGTGTCACCTGTGCATTTGTACAGTTTGCGTTTGCAATGGGTTGGCGCCCCGTCCTGGGTTGTTCCCTGCCTTTGCCCTGTAGCCTCAGGGATAGACTCCAGACCCCCGCGAGCCTGAATAGGACAAGTGGATGCAGATGATGGATAGATGGATGGATGGCATTCAGTTTGTGTTTGTTTCTTGATCCCTTTCCTGTTTCCTGTCCAAGGGAACCCAGCAAACCTTTTCTTGCCTGCCCATTCCCATGAAAGTTGGTTCTGCTCATGGTTATAAATACAATGTGTCTCATAGCCAGCTTTGTGAAGCTTTGGTTGGAAGAGAAACATTGTTTCAGTTCTGAGTTCATTTTTTTTTTTTTAGCAAGTTGTCTTATTGAGGGTCTATCTATCCGATATAGTGAAATTTGAATTGCGACTGTGTTTCAAGGCTTCATCCTGTGCCAGGTAAAATTCTGGGTGGTATGTCTCTCTGTGGGTCAGATGCCTGTGCCTGTGTTTGGATGGTGACCGGTTTAAATCCTGTGGCTAGCAGAGCAATCGTATCCCTGTTGGCCACTTGAGCAAAGCCTTTAACCTTGAAAGTTGCTCCAAGTTGTGCTTCATAAATGGCTGACTTTACACTCAGACCCCAAGCTTCACTCTAACTTATATATCTTGTGTGTCTATTTCATAGGAGAGCAAGATGGGATATTTGAAAATTAAATTTCTGTGCTACCTGTACAATGACAATAAAGGCATTAATCATGTTAGCCAAGGAACCCATGATATAGGCATTGGTGGTCCGTTCCCTTTGTAACTTTTTTAGTTCCTATCTTTTCCTTTCCTAAACTGTTGATCATCGCTCCATTTTCATGCTTGACACATACTGCTAATCCGCATTTGACTCCATATGACTCTCCTTTGTAGATTCCTTTGTAATTGTGATGTGTTTGCTTCAAAGTTGAAGCCCTTTTTTATCTGATGTCCCCATAATTCTGTACCCTCTCTGTATCTTTTACCCTATCACATATCAGATGTGTGTCTCTTTAATCATGCTTAAAGTCCATAGTGGTCAAATTAATTTTAATTTCACTCTTATGGTCCTTCACAAGCATGAAGATATAAGTGCACTTTGATTTTTCTTTTTGCTGAAACACCATTTCTTGATTTACATGTAAATGGTTACCTTTCAACCTCAAATCCTTATCAGTGATTTTTATATTTGTCTTTCATTAAAAAACAAAACAGGGAACGGCTGCTTGTAGTTATGCTCCATAATATTTAATCAGATTGTTAGGAACATGGAAAACAAACAGAGAATTTATTCATTTTCCCTCGGGGGGGGGGGGGGGGGGGGGGGGGGGGGGGGGGGGGGGGGGGGGGGGG
>JAODKC010000082.1:15504122-15520933 GCA_026777985.1 Mormyrops attenuatus
TGAAAACAAACACAGAATTTATTAATTTTCCCACATCCCACCCCCCCCCCCCCACTCCACTGGGCAGAATTCCAAAATGACAGTTTTCCTCAAACTGCCTGCATTTTGTTCCTGTCCATAAAAGTTTCAAACAAAGTTTAAACAATGCCAGACTTTTATCTGTAACCTGAGAATCAGTAACAGGCCTCATGTTTAACAGAGTAATTTAACCTTATCCACAGCAGATATTAATTTTAATCACAGAAGAGTCCATTTGACTTTTGAAGTCATTTAGGCATCCCCAGTTTTGCCTGCTTAAAATAATAATGACAATATAAGGATGTTGATAAATGCATCCAGAAGAGCTGAAGTGTAACTCTTTCATGATGTCTGTTATGCCAAGTCTGCCCAGCATTACATATTTTAAAACAAATTCCTTTTTGAAAATGTATTTTCTAAGTGTGAGAGCAAATTTAACATTTACTAAGCAGGCTCCGGGAGCGTCCTCTTAAATTGCCTGAAAACCAGTTCAAATAGATCATTATCATGGAGCTTAGAAAAATATACCCAGCTTAGAGAACTTTTCTTACAGTACTTTACTCATAAGACATTATATTGCTAATTAAAGCATGGGTGGTGGCTTAAATTTTATTAGGTCTCTAGCTCATATGTGTAATTGATCCTCTAAAGATCAAATAGACCTGAACATCAGAAAAACACGTTTTGAAAAACATTGGAAATCAACATATGGATGAACACTCTCCCCCATCCAATAATATCCACTCTTGTCACCATGCCAGCGAGCTAATCTGATGCATAGTGAATGTTAACTCTAGAAATGTAGATTTAATAATAGCCTTTAAGAATAGCCCTCTTGGGATTTTTAGCTGAGTGCACACTGTCTAATTCTTTACGTGCTGCAGCAATAACACCGTGGTTGTGAAGATCTATTCCTTTGGAAAAATTTTTTTTCTGTTTTCTGTTTATGTTTTCTGACAGAGGTGTTTCATGTAAGATGGCTGTCAAGACAATAGTTGACACTTACAATAACACAGCTTATCTTTATGCAGATGTTGCAGGTGAAGATGGATGTTAAGACTGCAGTGGATACTTGTAGGTATTTTGTGTATTTTGACTGAGGCATTTCATATGAAATGGCTGCAAGTCTATAATGAGATTTAAATATTACCAAAGCATCAATCCTGGACCCTGGACGGGATGCCAGTCCATCGCAGGCCACGAGGCAGAGGGACACCCTGGACGGGATGCCAGTCCATCGCAGGCCACGAGGCAGGGGGACACCCTGGACGGGATGCCAGTCCATCGCAGGCCATGAGGCAGAGGGACACCCTGGACGGGATGCCAGTCTATCCCATTTCTTACGTTAAAAGTCAAAATCTGCCCCGAAGCTAAATATTACTTCTACAGGTTAAGTACAGTATTCACTGAATACTGCAGCTGAAATATGCACAAGAGAATTGTTTTTGTAGCAATGTCTAATATGCACTGGTCTCTGGAAGATGAAAGATAGGCATGAGCCAATGAGGCAGTTGTCATCATGTGCTGATGTTACTCACATTGAGAAGAAGAGCCAAACCATTTAAGAATGAGAAAATTTACTGTGGAGTTTTAGAGTCTAGCCACATTGTTTCATTATATTAACTCATTTATCAGACTTTCATCCAAAGTGAAGTGCAGTGGCGGGGTAGTTTACAATTTATGCACGCTCTCATGTATATGAACCTTTGCAGTGTTGGTGTGCTGTGTTGTCCTGGTCCAAAGATAGCCGCGAGACAACCCCCCCTCAGGAAATAGAGCCCAAATCTTCAACAGAGACCCAGCTGTCCTTGAACCTTCTCCAAACATTATCACCACAGATTCCTGAATGTGTGAGAAGTATGGCACTGCATCTCCGCTTTGTCTATCAGATAATTACCCAATGATACTGGAACCGGGAAAATCCACCAGCACTCTTCCATAGAGTCATGGCAGCCCGTCTATATTCTTTTAGGAGTTAAAGGAGAACTAAGCTAGGTGGAGGATTGGGTCACTGCAGTCACTACACTAAATATAAAATAAACACACTCCTTATTTAGGAGACACTGAAGCAGCATGTTCTGCTAACCAGCTAGCTAGCTATCATCTTCTGACTCTACTCACTAGCTATTTATTTAGTTTCTGAAACCTCTGGGGGGATGGGGGGGTGGTTTCCTGGAGTGGGGTGATTTTTTTGTGCGGGCCCCCAGAAACAACAAACACGCCCTTGACTTAGTACCCTAGTTTGTGGTCTTTATTTCCACTAACAGACAGTTGCAGCTACGACTGGTTCCATTTCCTGCATAACTGACTCTTAGTAACTGGACTTATATGGCTTCCTGGGGACGGAGGCATGTCGTTTATTTATCAGAGGTGTTACCCTTTATTTCAAGTAAATCTTTATTTGCCATTTGCACAAGTACAGGTACATTACAATGTGAACATTTTATGACACATCCCCTTTTGTCCTTCCTTTTATTTAGAGAGACACATAGTGGTTGGCATGAAGCTTTAGGGTCTAAGTGCAGGATCAGCCATTTAACCGCCACCCTTGAAGGGGGTTGAGGACCTTGCTGAAGGACCCAACATTGATTTAGTTACTGTCTGGGGACTCAAACCAGCAACCTTCCAGTCCCCCTTCCCCCCATGTGGAAAGGCCTGTTCCTCAACCACAAGCAGACTGACTACCTGCCTTATACTTGTGAGGCTTCATCACCTTGGTACGCCCAAAGTAACTGACTATCTCACAATAGCAAAACCTTCCCTGCATCACATGACGCTTCCGTTCTCAAAATATGTCCCCCTAATTGCGTTGTTCATGGTCAACTTCATTCTGAGCATTAATTAAAGCTCCCCTCCTCTTCCCTCCTACATATTTGAATGTTAAATGAAGTAAGTGCTGTCATGTTCCTATCTACTTAAAGAAACAAGCACCCAAAATCCCATGCGGGGCGATTAAATCGAGGAGGGGGTGGGGGGGTGTTAAGCTTAATTCCTTTTATCACCAACGGCAGACGTGTCGCACATTATGTTCATAAGTGCAATTTAACGTCATTGTGCAGGAGGAGATTGTTTGCCCTGTCTCACGTCCAAAACAAATACAAACTTCTCAGAAAATATTGTAGGAAGTATAACACAAAAAAAATTAAACGTCCAACCGTGAACTTGTATGCAAGCAAATGTCGTGAAATGAATGTTACGGGGGGGAAAAAAGTGCCATTATGAAGAAGCACTGTTATGAAAAACGCTTCGTGCAAAATTGCTGCTAATTAAATTGGACAAAAAGGGCTTATCATGACAAAACAGACATGTGATAATTACAGTTACTCATTTCCATTGAAATCACTGAATGGAAACAAAAAAAGATGTTATTGAAAATGTCTGCTTTGTGCAGGAACTGAAATGCTAGTTGACAATAGACGGTGAACATGGTTTCCTTTTAAAATCCATTTTAATTCTTGCTGCAGATGTTTATTGTTGGTCATTTAGCAGTTTTTTTTTATGAGGTGTCTTACATAATGTCACAGTTCCACACTGTACCCATTTAAATAACATGCATCCTGTTGTTTCTCAACAGGAGGGTCATGACCCAAAGATGCTTTGGGAGGCATTTTTCACTGGGTTGTAGCATGGTTAAAAAAAGAGATTGTTTTTTCTAATGTTGACCTTTTTGTTATGTAAAAGTGCATCAAGTGCATAAAAACAAAATAGGGTCTCAACAATAAAGAAAAAAGGCGGATCTTGAGGCTAAACCACCTGAGAACCACTGAGTGAGTTTAGATGAACTTTATTGATCCCAGAAGGAAATTATTGAACGGTTATTGCATTGACTGGGCATCGAACCCAGGCCTCCTTTGTGACAAATGAATATTCTAACATCAAGCTACTGATGTCTAAACCATATGCACGTTACACAATGCGAACAACTCACTGATTCATTGGACTTGGACTGAAAATTTTCTACCCCTAAATCACTAATCTACTGTATCACCTCGTCTTACATCATTAAAATGTTCACATCAGATAGTAAACAGCGCTATCAAACTATCAGTAGCTGTGCCGAGAGCCGCCCACCATGCTTCATCCCCGGGCATGGGGGTCATTACTCCTAAGTATTTAAACACTCCATTGAACTAATTACTCTACTCGTTAAGCTAATTCCGTCCTCTGTGGCATTCCTCGCAGCTGTTAGCGGCGTGGGTGAACACAGCTGCGACATCGGTGCTGCTAATCAGGGGATGCCCGCTTTTGGGTCGACAAATGATGCAGCTGAGATCAGTTCCCTGTGCATCATGAAGCCCTCCCGTGCGGATTCATGGCCCTAATGCTCACTGTTAAAGCAGAGGGACTGAATTACTGCGAACTCAGGGACTCCGCAAGGGGATTTTGGAACCTATATCATGTAAATGGGGTGTGTAACTATTTACCTGATGTTAGACTCCTGATCTATTGACGTCTCTTGCTTTTAAGAAGGCCGACAATGATAGATGCCCGACCCCTTTAAATTTGCCAAAATCACACCCTGTGCTTAATAAAAAACTCTCTTGGTTATTATCTATGAAACAGATGGAGCTTGTTACCATAATTTGATGTCTGTTTTTTGTATTTGTCAGGATATTGTACAAAGTACTGTAAGACGATACACATTGAACATGTGCATCTTGTGAGCGTAATTTGCGACTGTGAGCTAGCTATTGTTTTCGTAGCACTTAGCATTAAAAATCCCTTTTTAAATGAGTCTCTATATGTCTTAAAGAGGCATCCCTGAGGTCTGGGTGCATAGTCGTCTGTTTTGCAGAAACATCTCATAAACTATTCTGACAGACTAATAAACTACAAACAGCTATGCTAAAAACTGCCTCTGAATGTTATAGCCATACAAAATGGAAAACGCAGGAGAAAACATCCATCACTGGGATTATTATCACCGTTGCCATGGAAACGCCCGCCACAATAGCAATATTTCCCTTCTCCTTCTGTTTGCTATCATCTTTCTTGATTTTACATCATTGAAACTATAGTAATTACACTCCGCACATGAAAAATGCATGCTGTCATGGCAACAAAGTAAAATATTCTTAATCATTTCACCTCTTCAATCTGAAATGTAATTGTTTGTCTGCAAAATAGGCCACAGAGAATGTTTCTATAAAATTATAATTGCTTTCAGTGTTTTGCACAAAATGTGCTGTGTGGTCCCACTGCGAGCATGAATCAATGAGAAATATTAATCATTCCGGGGGGGGGGGGCACAATGTTTTCCATCAATGAGGAAAATAACATTTTGAAGGAAAGTCGCAAATAATGACTGTGACAGAAAAAGCAGCCTGTCAGCCTGCACTGAATTGTATTATGACTAAAACAGGAAGCAAACAGGAACAGGGGGATGAGTTATGATAACAAGCTCTCTATGTGTTTGCATGCGCGTGTCCCACGAAGAGACAGAAAGAGCACAGGTGCAGCTGACACTGGATTCTGAGCTGAAGGAAAAAACGCATATGCATCTGGAAGAATTCCTGATATTCCCTTCGTTTTAAACAAGTTCCGAAATAGCACTGTTTTTTATACCCATGCATAGATCCATACATCGTCATGGTTACGCGTGCATGCATCAGTCGTCCATCGCATGTATCCAGATGCTGTCCCTATCGCATGATAAAAACGGCTGGGTGATGATGAACAGCACTGTGATTTTACCGTTAAAAGAACAATACCATTTATGTCCGCTGTGTAGGTACAGCTCGTGGAATCATCTTCGACGGTTTACGTTTAGGTTCATCTGTATGAGGTTTTAGTGGAGGCCGGGTGGTAGTATGTGGCTTATCTGGTTAGGATGCTGCACCTGTGATCAGAAGGGCAGTAGTTCAAATCCCAAGGTCAGCAGAGTCATTTCAGTGTTGGACCATTAAACAAAGCCCTCAACCTCTATCACTTCAGGGACTGGCTGTTCCTGCTTTTTCCTTGTTTTTGCTTTGTGTGCCACTTTAGGTAAAATCACCTGCAAATATAGATGTACTGTATATATAAACAGTTCAGAAAAAAAGATCTTCTCTCAGTATTATAGCATGGCCATTGCTTAAAACCACAAACTGTTGTTTGCAGACACCTTAGCCATATCGCCCCCTCTTGGTCGGTAAACAGAACTGTCAAAGATGAAAGCACAGTGGTATGATTTGAACAAGGGAATGTAAAGGATCCTTTGTCTACTACACAAATATATGCTGGTTGGGGGAGGAGCTGGTTGCAGACATATAAAATCAAAGGCTGGTGAGAAAATATGCAAGGAAATCTCAGAGGCTGCACTGGGGGCTTAAACCTACAGTTAGTGACTGTGGATAACGTCAGTTACACATTAAAGGCAATAGCTGATTAGCACTCGGGATTTGAGGCACGGGAGCCTGTTCACAGCATACATGAGCGCGAACTGTTCGACCTCAGTTTTTATCTGCATCTATTTCAGATTGTTAGCAATAAGGCAGCATTAACATGTGAAACATACTATAGCGATATTGTTAAGGCCCTCTTATATGTAAATGTGACTTACTGGTATAGAAAAGCATGCTGGGAGTAGAACAGTTAATATTATTTGGCAGAATTACTTGTGTTAAACACTTATTTTCTTGCTTTGCTGTATTTCTCTTGTGTCTCTTGTGCTTATAGAAATGCTTGAACACACCGTTGGTGAGTGTGCTAGCAGGCCAGTAGTGTGAAGCAGTGTGACTGTAGGTGTTTGTTACTAGGAAAAGTAGATTATTGTGTTAAAACATGCTCTGCTTTCTGTGCCAGCATCCATGTCCTTGATTTACAATTACCTCTGTCAAGTTATTTACATGCAAGTAATTTCCAATACTGTACTTCCCCCCCAAAAACTCATTACTTTAAGCACTTAATAGTGAGTGCTATATTTTATTGGCTGTTTCTTTATAGTCAACTGCATGGGCTCCAAGTGCGTTTTAACATATACAGTATTATGTACGTTTAAATAATAAAATAATAAAAATAATTAAAATAGTTAAATAATAAAAACTTCCATCCATGACTGCCACAGTAAGCAGCATGGAAAATATCCTGTTTCAATATGAAAGAATGTGCATATTAGAAAGGCGACAGACCTGCGTTATGAATTTTTTGAGTGATAAAAAAATTAAATATAGGAGCTTGGTCACTATCATCTGCCGACAATGAAACTCAGAGTTTTGTTCCTGTGATAGATGTTATTGTTTCCATTTATGGCTCTTGTTCCTGTCCTGTTTTTCTCTCCTGATAGATTATAAGAGGGCCTCAATGTCGTCATCCAGAGATATTGGTTTACTCGACGAACAGCTGCCTCCGCTTGTCCACTCTGAAGGCTGATAGATATTCTACACAGCCAATGCCATTTTTCAAAAAAGAAACGAAGGAAATGGGGTTCCACATGTCCGCAACAGATGCTTGGTGTACCCCCTATGAATGGGAGGAGTATCAGTGGCCAGGCATTGAGCACTACAGACAGCCTTACCGAGGTTTGTTACCTCTATAGACAGCACTATGGAGGTCTACAGACTGTTCCTCAAAGGGAAATCTATGTCTGCATCCTGTCTTATTGCTTGGGTGTTTGAATTGATTCATTGACGGACTGTCTCAGTTTTACCATCAGATAGTCCCCTCCCCTCAGAAGTAGTGGGCCTCACAGTGACTTTCATTCCCCTTCTCCAAACGTTCATAATTCAGAGGTCGGCTAACAGGATCGTTAACGTGGGAATCTCCGAACAGCCATCCCCTTTGAATCAACTACAGCGGTTTCCATGGAGATTTCATTTGTCTTTTTTTTTTTGTTCCCGCACAGGAGAAGATGAGCTACCCTGGAGCCAGCAGTCATTAGTGCAAAACAGAAGTGCAACATAGAGGAAATGGAACACTTAATATGAACTGTTCATTTCTGTGTATTTATGACGTCTTACCCAAGACGTTCAGCGGGTATATGAATGGGAAGACAAATACCTCCCATCCCCCACTGGCTAAATTTCAATCCACGTTTTTAATTTTTTTTCTGATTAACATTTGGACCAATTAATAAAAACCAGGGTAATGTAAAGATTGTGTTTATTATATGCTGGGTTTATAAGAACCAGGTGTCAGAGAACAAGACATTAATCAGGAATGTCATTCAATGTATAGGAAACTATGAATGGCCCTGCACCATTGAACTTAAGGCTGGCACAGCTGACCGAAATGCAGACATCCTGTAAATACTGTATTTAAAGGCCTAATTATATATGTTTTTTTTATGCAAAACTTCGTTTCCATGCATGGATCATGCAAACATCTTTGGTGACTGGGATTCAAATGATGTTTGGAATCATTTGGGTTTTTATAAAATAATAATGACATTCAAACTACTGGGGATTTTTAGTTGCATGCATTCTTGTGTATCTTTAAGATATGAAAGATACAGGAAAACACACACACACAGACATACACACACACACACATTTGTATTAATATCTTTGTGGGGACTCTCCATTCATTTCTATGGGCAAAACCCTAATCCCAGTAATGACCTTAACCTCTACCCAACCCTAACCTGAATCATAAGTAAGCAAACGAAATACAAGACTTTTGCCATTTTTAGTTTTTAGACTGCATTCACATTTTGTTTTTAGAAAATTGAGATTTATATTGTGTGGACCTAAAAAATGTCCCCACAAGCTAAGAAGCTCCCCCCCCCCCCCCTCCCCCACACACAGAGATACATACAAAGACATATATTTTATATTGCAATCTTCAGAACTGATTCTGCTCCATTTCTCCCCAGGATCGGGGTCCCTGTATTTGCTATTTTATATTGAAACATTCAAAACGCTTTCATTCTGTCACAATAGACGTCAAACTGCGATGCTTAGGCTGCTGGGCACACCATAACACCTGCAGTTTATGTAACTTCGCCTCCATAACCATGCAGAAATTCGTTCAGTGGTCTAGTGGATCTTGAGAGCGGGCACTCTTTATTTCTTGTTATCTCGCTCCATGTGGGCAAGCATCCATTATGTTCTATCTGATTGTTCTCCTTTCCAGGGGCTTGTGTGTGTGTTCCTGGGTTACTTTGGTTGGATCTTAGTAGCAGCTTATCCTCAGTTTGTGAGGGATTCAGTCCAACACAGGTCACCACAACACCAGTGTGAGGCACCAGAATACATAATAACCTGAAGTAACACCTCAAAGGACTGAACATACTGGCCTTAACATTTCTTTATTTTCCTGTGCATGACGTTAAACTGCATCCGGCTCTGCAAGGAGGTACTCCAACTTGCAGGGGAACTATTTTTGGGGGCTTGGTGGCGGGATTGGCACTCCTGCCACTACAAAACAACTCACAACTGCTCGATACAAACAAGCACGATACTCTTCTGCTCTCCGCCGGAGTGGCTCTGCTGCAGCTGCCTGCAGGAACGTTGCACGTACCATGAAAGGGATGGGGGAAAGCCTTCGGGAGCCTCATCCCTGGACGAGTCAAAACCGTCGGAGAGCTAATAGGGTCAGGTCTGTTGGGGATCGGGGCTGGTGTGGTGCTGAGGCGTCACCTGCTGCATGGCGGCACTTGGGTCCCAGTTTGCGGCGACCCATCCAGGTAGGCATGTGGAACAGTCTGATGGCTACTATACTCAGGGAGTAGCTGTTGCTGTAGCGGATCGGCTCCTTCCGACGGTGTCTGATGTCTCGTGTTTGATCCTGGTTCCAATGCCCTGAGCCGCATCGCTGGACTTGGTACTGCAATACTGCTGGTGCGGCGAAGGAAATCGATCACATCCTTGTGGGCAGATGCTGGAGGCTCCTGCAGAACTGCAGGGTCTACAGAAGTACCCAGTTTGTGAATTCTGACCACAGACTTGTTGTTCCTACTCTGATGATTCAGCTTAGATCCAGTAGGCTACCACATACTAGGAGAACAAGGTTGGACTTAGCCAGACTCCAAGATCAAGCTGTTTCTAATGAGTATGCATGCAATTTATGTGAAGAACTGCCAGACTTGGGTGTGACTGCTGACTCTAATGTGATGTGGGAGACCTTCCGTGATAAGACCATGAAGGTTGCTGAGGGTTATGTTGGTGTTGCCAGTGTTCCCAGAAGACGGTGTTTCATCTCGCAGGGCACCCTGGATATTATCGAGAGGAGTCACAGTGCACAACTTGGTGGCAACTCGAGTCTGTACCAGGAACTGAGGAGGAGGTTGTGAGGGCTCTGAGAGCAGATAAGGAGGCGTTTGTTAGACGAATCTGTGAGCAGGTGACACATCATCTGTGGTCTAGTGACCCACGTCCTGCTTACAGAGGAATACTTGCAGTCAGGGCGAGTGATGGAACGGTCCTTACGGATGACACTGCAGTTGTGACCCGCTGGACCGGCTACTTTGAGCTTACCTTCCACTTTGGAGCTGACCCTCCAGCTAGGATGTTGGACATCTCTGGGTCCACGGTTCTCGAAGCTGACCCTGCAATCAGCTGTGAACCACCCAGTCTCACTGAAATTGCACTGGCTGTGAATCAGATGATGGTAGGGAAGGCAGCAGGAAACTGTGGTATCCAGGGTGAACTTCTCCAGGCTGGTGGTAAGGCTGTCCTCCTGGCATTCCAGACAATCTTTGCTTCCATTTGGGAGTCAGGCGTCATCCCAACTGACTGGAAAACAGGAATTGTCCCTATCTGGAAAGGTCGAAAGGCCGACGATGCCATGATCTTAGTGGAGTCAATGGAGGCTCTGATCGGGGCTCCCGAGAGACTGAGTGAGGAGTCTGAGTGTCTGGGATTGCGGGCGTCCTGGACAAAGACCAAGATCCAGGCATTTAATGACTTCTTTGGCACAGCCATCAGTAGTGTGTCTGTCTGCGGGGAGAATGTCGACCTTGTCGAGAGATATACCTACCTTGACAGCGACATTCATGTCTCTGGTGACTCTTCCTATGAAGTCAGCAGACGGATTAGAAGAGCATCGGGGGTCATGAGGTCGCTGGAACGCGCTGTGTGGCGTTCCTGATATCTTTTCAAGAGGATGAAGGTCCAAGTCTTTAGAGTCCTGGTGCTCCCTGTCTTGTTGTATGACTGTGAGACTTTGACGCTATCTAGTGAGCTAAGACGAAGACTGGACTCCTTTGGTACTGTGTCTCTTCAGAGAGTCCTTGGGTCCCGCTGGTTTGACTTTGTGTCGAATGAGCGGTTGCTAGAGGAGTCCCGAATGAGGCACATTACCTGCATTGTGAGGGAGCGCCAGTTATGGCGCTACGGCCATGTGACGCGTTTCCCTGAAGCTGATCCAGCTCGCAGGATCCTCATTGCTGAAGACCCAAATGGCTGGACCAGGCCAAGGGTACACCCACATAGCACATCGCTGCGGCAGATGGATGGCCATTTCCGGATGGTGGGACTGGACCGTGTATCTGCCTGGGGGATCGCTGGCTGGGATCACGAGGAGTTTCGCTGTGTGATGGGTGCAGCAACGTGCTGCATGCTCCCCAACCTGGCCTGACCTGATTCATTTAGTCGACAGATGTTTCTTTCCATTTTCTCATTATCACTCATGTTTAGCTATCGTTTTTAAGTGTTTGTTTCATTCATATTGAAGTGTTTTGCCATTCTAAGCAATAAGGTTTCTACAGTGACATACAAATGATATTTTAATGAGGCTATTTAAACCATGTTTTGTATAGCAGATACAAACCTGCTACATCTGCATGTTAAATGTATCTTGTTTTTCAGATTGTTTTGTATATATTTTGGAGATATTTAACCCAGCATGCTACGTTACATCACACCGCTGCCGTCTGCTGGGAGGCTCTGCAATCTCAAAGGCTTAAACAGCTTTTTTCCTCAGACTATTCAGTTGCAGAACATTCTGGCCCCTCCCAGCCTAATACTGGATTTGTTAAATGGACTAATAATTCTGGACTCATAACTCTGAATGTAAATCTATTTATTTATTGCACATTCTGCAACATGTCCAATACTTCCCTACCAAATTTGCACACTTTCCCTACCAATCAGATGGTTGTGTCTGTTTGTCATAATGTCCATGCACTAAAATACCATGTATATATTATGTTTATATGTCTCAACTTTTATAATCTATTTATTACTTCTCACTTCTGAATCTGTTTTATAATCTATGTAATATATTTAAAAAAAATCAGATAAGTCTAGCATAAGTTAACATATGACATATATACTTTTTCTTAATCACTAATAGGAAGAATAACAAGAATGATAATGCACATGATATGACATATAATATACACTCAGTAACAAAAAAGTTAAGCATGCATAAGTAATGGTCCAATTTGGATGTAATTCGATACATGTGCAGACCAGCGATTGGTATGTAAATGTTTCGATTTGCAAGGAGCTGGCACGTCTAGTCACCAGACACAGAGGATGCCTCGTAGACGCATTAGACAGCATTACCGGCACTTACAGGTCAAGCGTTCATTTTCGCATAGAAAATACATTCCATGCCACAAAAGCATTATTTGATGATGAAATCAAGAAATGCTTTGCTGCATTCCATCCACAAAAGCAAAAAGATTTCACCTTCTTTCGTGCACAGAAATCAAAAGGAATGTTTTATTTTGTGCACAGAATTGATATCAGCACTTTGCATTTCGTGAACAGAAGAAAGTCATTTTGTAGATGAAATGCATACACGGTCATTTCATGGACAAAACTGATTCTGTGGAATCACAAAATGCATTTTGTCTTTTGCTGAGTCACCATGTGCAGATTCATTTCATTTCCACCACTGCATCTGGGTGCTTATCTTTTTTTGTCACTGAGTGTAGAATCAGAAAATTTCTGTTTTCCTGAAGGAAACTGTTTATAGGAGCATTGGGTTACAGTGTTGATTCTCTACTTTGGCTCTGCATGTTCTCTCCGTGTTGTGTGGTATTCCTCCTGCAGTCTAAAGACATACAGTTCGGCTACTTTGCACTCCTTTGTTGCCTGGAGTGTGCTCCCTGAAATGGACTGGCATCCCATCCATGGTGTACCCCAGCCCTGTGCATTCTGGGATATGTTCCAGGTTCTTGTAAACACAAGCAGAATATGCAGTTAGAAGATGGATGTAATATGTCATTTGCATAAATTAAATGAATTTCATTTTAATGAAGGCACAAGGC
The DNA here is from genome assembly GCA_026777985.1 of Mormyrops attenuatus. NCBI lineage: Eukaryota > Metazoa > Chordata > Actinopteri > Osteoglossiformes > Mormyridae > Mormyrops > Mormyrops attenuatus. Next base: position 15,517,279 of record JAODKC010000082.1, read on the forward strand.
TAGCAGCTGAAACCTGACAAACAGAAATGATGTTTATAAAGGTGGTCACAGGTCCCTTTTTGGGTTTGATTACAGAAGTTGTGGAAATGTGGACATTTGAGAGATATTTCTAAAGCAGGAAACACCTTTAAAATGAATTATTGAATAAATAGTTCTGTAGTCATTTACTGTCATATTTCATAAAAACAATTTCATTTATATTTCAGCATATGTAGTGTCTTGCTCATTATATATATATATTGCATATTTCACATACTGTAACATTATTGTATAATATTGTAACATGTTGTATAGCACAAAAAATGTTATCTTTCCAAAATCATTACAGAATTTCTACATGTAAGAACAGTTATTGAATAAATATTATGGGGACTGTACTTCACTTTGCTGGCCAAATTGTCAGTGAGTCATTATTTTTCTAAATGCTGGTTTCCTGAGCTCCATCTGAACAGAAGAGCAAACAGTGATGAATTACGACAGATTTGGAGTGATTGCAGTTACGTAACGCCATCATAAAGCCCTGCTTCGCCGGGCCAATGTGATTTGGAATGGAACCAGTTTACATAAATCAATTTACTCGGGTAGAAAACCCTGTTGGGCTCTTTATTTCCCCCACAGGGGCAAAAACAACCCAAATGTAAGTGTGTGCTGTGGTTAATGCCAAAAAGATGGTGCCGGTGGGGGGCTGGTTCTGAAAATGATCTGCACCCGTTCCCACCCATGCAAACCCCCACCACCCCCACCACCACATTCAGATGTCCACTCCTCTTCCCATTAACTGGACAATGCATTAACATTTTATTTATTTATTTATTTTATCCAAAAACGATGTGCAATTGAGATTGCAGGGTCAGTCAGTCCGCAGAGTGACTGGGGGTTAGGGGCCTTGCACAAGGGACCAACAATGAAATCATTCTGCTGACCCTGGAATTTGAACTGCCAACCTTCCGATCACAGGCGTAGCATCGCACTGCCCCCATACATGGGACACATTTGTATTAACATGGCATTCACAAACACTGATAGCTTTTACCTATCTGTTATCTGATGTAGCTACAGTGTTGCCCGTTCACTTGGAAAAACCATGATCCTCTGTGGACATCAGTTTCTCATCATACATTGAGGGTGTGAGATAGTAGCTAGATGGAAATTTTCTCTTACGTTATTAATAGCTGAAGAATAGTGGGCTCTGAGCTCTTCGGACTTAAACACAATTCATATACTGTAAAATGCTGTGTATACCACAATTACGATATGTATAAAGTGGTTACAATCCATTTGCCATAGCAGCATGACATGTGAATTTAGATAGCACTTGGATGTTAAAATGTTGTGCCCTATTTCTCAGGAAGAAAATAGGATTTTCCATGGAATTATTTGTGATTTAATACTCCCTGGTGCCCATCGGTTTTATGAGATGTGTAAAAGGCTTTTTAACAATCACTAAATTAACAATCATTTAATTATATAAACTTGTATCCCTCGGTGTTGCGCACAGGAGGGGGGGTTTCCTCTTCAGACTGGTTCCCCCAAGGTTTCTTCCTCTCTCTCTCGGGGAGTTTGTCCTTGTAAGCGTTACCTCAAGTTTACCGGTTGGGGACCTCAGCTTGGTGGTAATATTCTTTGTGAAATGTGCTATATGATTAAAATTGAAAATAAAATAAAATGATCTACCTTTAGCTTTAGATGCTCACATCTTTGTTACCAGATTAAACACTGAGGCATCATAATTATAAAAAGTTAGGTTTGGACACAATTTTCTATATTATCTAGTATTATTACCAAATAATACTGTTACCAAAATCTATTACTGCACTTTCCTATCTATACAATTAATTGCTCATTTGCGCAAGAAAAATAGATAGATAGATGGATAGATGGATAGATGGATGGATGTATATTTTATTAATCCCCAAGGGGAAATTCATATGCTCCAGCAGCATACTGATAAAAACAACGTTAATTAAAGAGCAATAATTTAAAAATAATAAGGCAGGTATAACGGTCAATAACCTTGTATAGTGTTAACGTTTACCCCCCCCAGTGGAATTATAGAGTCGCACAGTGTGGGGGAGGAACGATCTCCTCAGTCTATTGGTGGAACAAGACAGTGACAACAATCTGTTGCTGAAGCTGCTCCTCTGTCTGGAGATGATACTGTTCAATGCATGCAGAGGATTCTCCCTAATTGACAGGAGTCTATTCAGCGCCCTTCGCTCTGCCACAGATGGCAAACTGTCCAGCTCCATGCCTACAATAGAGCCTGCCTTCCTCACCAGTTTGTCCAGGCGTGAGGCGTCCCTCCTCTTGATGCTGCCTCCCCAGCATACCACCAAGAGGGCGCTTGCCACAACCGTCTGATAGAACATCTGTAGCATCTTATTGCAGATGTTGAAGGACGGCTCTGTCCTCTCTTGCACAGAGCATCAGTATTGGCAGTCCAGTCCAATTTGTCATAAAGCTGCACTCCCAGGTATTTATAGGTCTGCACTCTCTGCACACAGTCACCTCTGATGATCACGGGGTCTGTGAGGGGGCTGGGCCTCCTAAAATCCACCACCAGCTCCTTGGTTTTTCTAGTGTTCAGTTGTAGGTGGTTTAAGTCACACCATTAAACAAAGTCCTTGATTAGGTTCCTATACTCCCCCTCCTGCCCACTCCTGATACAGCCCACGATAGCAGTACCATCAGCAAACTTTTGCACATGGCAGGACCAGAGAAAGCACAGTCCCCTGCGGTGCTCCTGTGCCAATGTCAGACCTGCATTTCCCGAGATGCACATACTGAGGTCTGTCTGTAAGATAGTCCACTATCCATGCCACCAGGTATGAATCTACCCCCATCTCTGTCAGCTTTTCCCTAAGGAACAGAGGTTGTATGGTGTTAAACACGCGAGAGAAATCCAGGAACATAATCCTTACCGCACCACTGCCTTTGTCCAAGTGGGAAAGGGATCAGTGTAGCATGCAGATGATGGCATCCTCCACTCCCACTTTCTCTTGACATGCAAACTGCAGAGGGTCGAGGGCATGGCAGACCTGTGGCCTCAGATGGTGAAGCAGCAGCCGCTCCATGGTCTTCATCATATGTGACGTCAGGGTGACAGGCCTAAAGTCATTCAGCTCCCAAGGATGTGATACCTTCGGAACTGGGGTGAGGCAAGATGTTTTCCAAAGCCTTAGGACTCTCCTGTTCCAGGCTCATGTTAAAGATGCACTGTAGAGGGCTCCCCATCTCCAGCGCACAGGCTTTCAGGATTTGTGGCGATACTCCATCTGGACCCACTGCTTTGCTGGCATGAAGCCTCCTCAGCTCTCCGCTTACCTAGGCTGCTGTAATTGTGGGCGGGGGGAAACTCGCTCCTATGCTAGTATCAGCAGAAGGATGGGTGGAGGGTGCAGTACTTTGAGGTGAGGGTGAGAATGGGATGGGTGTAGGTGAGAATGCGATGGGTGTGGGTGAGAATGGGATGGGTGTAGGTGAGAATGGGATGGGTGTGGGTGAGAATGGGATGGGTGTAGGTGAGAACGGGATGGGTGTGGGTGAGAATGGGATGGGTGAGGGTGAGAATGGGATGGGTGAGGGTGAGAATGTGATGGGTGTGTATGAGAATGGGATGGGTGAATTTGAGAAGGGTATAGGTATCGATGAGAAT
>JAODKC010000082.1:15527488-15548841 GCA_026777985.1 Mormyrops attenuatus
CCCCCCCCCCCCCCCCCCCCCCCCCCCCCCCCCCCCCCCCCCCCCCCCCCCCCCCCCCCCCCCCCCCCCCGCAAGAGTTCTTCATATTGAGTGGAAATACTGAGCAACTGAGCTGGGGTGACTTGTTGGGTCTGACCACAAGGTATACAGCCATTACAGTGTTCACAATGTACAAGATGGTATTCTACTTCTTGTTGTAACTTGTCCAACATTTTTCCTGTTTTAAATAAAATAGAGCATGTTGTTTCAAGTAACAAGAGAGGGTACTTTTTTAATATATATACTCCTGCAGTGAGTTGTCTGTGGTTTCCTTCAATGCCCTTTACCTCATGCACATCTGACAGCATTCTTAAATGCTCTTTATATATATATATATACACACGCACACACACACACACAAATAGGTTTGTAATTACATTTTTGTGGGGACTCTCCATTCATTTCCATGGGGAAAACTCTAATCCCAACATGATGACCTTAACCCCTACCCAGCCCTAACCTTAACCATAAGTAACCAAACAAAATATGAGACTTTTGACATTTTTACATTTTTAATTGCATTGACAGATCTTTGTGGGGACCGGAAAAATGGTCCCCACGACATAAAAAAACAGGCTTTGATTACATTGTGGGGCATATTTGGTCCCCACAATGTAATATAAACCTAATCCACACACACACACACACTTCTGTCGTGCATTCTTTGACGTCTTCTTAACTGCTCTTCACTCTTGAAGGTGTGATGTCTAAATGTCACACATTATCATTTTGGACTTCATATTAACAGAGAATCTTTGAAGAGCTGGTAACCTGCTGAATGGCTGAAACAATTACCATTTACCATGTCCATAACATTCTGAATGTACTCAAAAATCTTCGCCACACTTTGTAGATTTTGACTGAAGTTCTCCCTTTCGCTCTGGAGACCCTCCCCGGAGATAGGGCGCTTGCTTTATGATTACTCTGACCCGTTTACTGTTAGCATGCTGGGGGGCAGCTTTTGTAAACCCCTTCCAACACCCCCCCACCCCTCATAAAAACTGATGTGGTACAATCTAAACACATTTTAATAAAACAACAATTATATACATTATTTATCTGGCAGCAAGTATATCTACATTCCTACATCTATGGCAATTAAAGTCATACTTTTACTACTGGGAGCATTTTCACGGCAGCTTATACATCTGGGGCAATTAAAACACGTTCACATCTGGACCAATTTCAGGAGTTTTTATATTTGGGGTAATTAAGCATCCGTCTTTACATTTGGGGTAATTATACACACACACACTTAAATCCTGATATCAAGTGTCCAGATGCTTCTACATCTGGGGCAAACATCTGCTTTGGTGTCAGAGGAAATTATATACATACATTTTGCATCTGGGGCAATAAGCCATCTGCTTCTACATCTGGGGTAGTTATGCTTCTGATTGTACATTGCAGTGAATATACACCTGCTTTACATATGGGGCAGCTGCCTGCTTGCTAATCAGTGGTATATATAAATCTGCTTTTACATCTGGGACAATTATACAACTGATTTTACACTGGGGTAAATATAAATCTACTTTTTGCATCTGGGGCAATTACCCATATGCTAATACATCTGGAATATATATATACATCTGCTTTTACACCTGGGGTGAATGTATAGATATGCTTTTACATTTAGGGTAAATATACATCTGCCATCTCTTTTGGAGTAAATATTAATGTTTTTGCATGGCTTCAGTGCAAACATCACAAGGTAGGCCCATAGTAAAGGAAGACTAAGGTGTTTATGTAGCATGTAGATGTCATTCTGCAGAGTCACCCTGACCCTTCTCTTTAGATATGGTGGGGAGTGATTTCACTCAATTAGCCAGAATCCCATTTTTTTTATGCAGTATTTTTACCACAAAGCATCCAGACGATTTCCTAAAACAGATCAAGTTACAGATTCAATTCAAAGGCTATAGCTCTTGGGATCGGAACCCACCACCTCCATGCTGACCTTGTTAGTTTGTTAGTTAGTAAGTTGTTGCTTGTTAGTTTGTTTCTTTTGTACCAGGTCAGAAATGACCAGAGTCGCAGCAGACCACAGAAACATCAGCCTTTACTCTTGTCGCTGTCATCCTAACCCAACCAGCCTGAGTGTCATAAAACTGACCCCATGCTGTGTTGCTCCAGATAGAAGCTAGTGATGCATTATGGGAGTGAGAAAGCATGCAAGTGAGATGCCGTGAATTGTAAGGGCACCGCTGGAATCCATCCCAGCCGCAGGCCCGAGCTTCTAGCACCCAAACCAGTGGCATCCTGACAACCAATCAGATGAGGCCTGACAGCATTGCAGGCAAGCAACAGAAGATGAAATAGCTGACAGATGGGAATGGAGAATTCCACTCACACTTGTTAAATAATGAGCTGATAGAAGTCATGTTTGCATTAAGGTCATGTGACAGCAGCTGGTTTCCTGATACCCACATCTGTAAAAACAAGGAAGTGTTTTTATTTCAACTCAAACAAAAAAAATCTCAATTTCATCTAAGAAAAGAGGTATATCAGAACATATTATCTATTTCAGTCACTTTCCCATCTCTGAAATTGATGTTTGGTTTAAAATGTTGTTTTTTTGCACGTCTCTGCATATGTCATGAATTTAGGCTCTGAAGGGGTAAAGGTCGTAATAGGCAAAATAGATTTAAAATCCCGTGGGAGCCAAAATGAGGATCCCAGCTGCCAGAAGTCCATTTGGGCTCTTCTCGAGTCTGTAATTAAAGTCGGCTGGGACTGGATCAAAAATGTCTAAGAGCTGCCCGGTTTTACTTCACTGTGTCCTGCAATTACATTTGGATGAACAGATGACTTCATCCACGTCTGCTTTTTTTTTTTTGTGTGATTCTAGGAGAATCGCCAAAGAGACAGATCCCCCGATCATTCAAAGGCATCTTTGAGGCCCTGTTGAGATGCAAACAGGGGCTGCATTCACCTGAGGTACAGTCAGCTCTCTGTGCCTTTTCCTAAAACCTTTCATGGGAAATTGCAGCTATACATTTTTTCCATACAATAGATCTTCATACTGGTGCGAGAAGAACAAATAGGTCACCTGATGTTCTGTTAACACATTTCCCAGAGGAAACAATCATCGTCACTGTGCACAGAATTTGTTGGAAATCTGCTGAAGATATTCTCTGAGGGTAAATTGCCCATTGCTTATTTTGCATATCAAAGTTCTGAATGAGTCTGAAGGTAAGAAGCAAATTTAGCCACACAGCAAGGGACACGGTTTAAGAACCAAATGTTTCATGACCAGTGGAATTGGACTGTGGCTTAGGATGTTTTGTTTGTGATCAGAAAGTTTCGGGTTCAAATCCTGTGCTCATCAAAATGATGTTGCTGTTGGGCCGCTAATCAAGGCCCCCAACGGCTCCAGGGACCGGTTCCCCCTGCTTTCTCTCAACTCGCATGTTGCTTTGGATAAAACTGTCTGCTAAAATAATAAAATACAAGCCGTAATAAATGTTTGGCAGACAGAAAGCACTCCAGTGATTAATCTGAATGTCCCAACTTGAGGAAATAATTTATCCAATCAATCATCACTCTATAAAATTTAAGAACAATGCCTTTATCTATAGCATTGTATTTAGTTATTTATATGTTTGTTTTAGAAATTCTGGTGCATACAGCAGCAAGATACATAAATAGTACAGATATATAGTGAAAAACAAAGACACAATGCGAACAAGTAAGCATAGTTCAAACTAAATTTCATTATTTTTGGGATGTTTTGAAGGCAGGGTGAATCCCATGAAGCACTGCGTTTACTTATTTATTAGTTTGTTTTAAGATGAGATATACTTCATTGATCCCAGGGGGAAATTCTGGTGCATGCAGAAGCAAGGTCCGTAAATTACAGATATAAATAGTGCAAAACAAAAAAAAATGTGCAAAGACGCGTAGGTATAGTGCAAACAGGCAAACACAGTGCGATTTTTCCGGGATGTTCGGAGGGCAGGGTGACTCCCATGAATTCCCGCTGGAAAAGCCTCCGAATGTGCCAATGTGGGACGGCTCAGATGCCGACTTCCATGTCACCTCTCTACGAGAAGAACCCCTTCACCATGTCCTCAGACCTATTTCAAGAAGCGACTGACACCGTAGGAGCCTTCTGTAGCTAGCGGACGAGTGATGCTGAACGATACTGATGGCCGCATTTCTTCTTCTCCTCTTCTGGCATGCACGGTTCCCTGTACTGGGAGAATGGTATAATGACTGAGGTTACGAGTGAGGTGGAGATGCGAGAATGACGGCCAGCTAGCTACTCCGAATGGCAGCTCCTTCCGTTAGGCAGATGCGGTCGGTCCAGCTGTGGATGAGCCCCTCAAATGCCGCTCCATCCTGACGGACGTGTCATTTCCTGTCCTGGTGCCGCACGGAGAACCGCGAGGTGTCCATTCCCGCGAACCGAAGAAAAAAAGATCCGTTATCCTTCTTGCTCCTGTCTGTTTCTAATTCTGGGGATTTACAAACCCTATTATCTGTCATTCCAGGTTACTGTCTTTGAGCTTGAATTAGAAAACGTGGAGAAATCAAAGGGGTGTCAAAGTGTTCTAGGGTGTGTGTGTGTATGTGTGTTATTATGAGGACCATTATGGAGACCAAATGTCCCCACAGTATGATAAAAACCTATTATTTTGACATTGTGGGGACCATTTCTTCAGTCCCCCCATGAGGAAACTCAATTTTATAAAAATCTGTGACTGTAGAAACTCAAAAATGTCAAAAGTCTTGTATTTTGTTTGGTTACTTGTGGTTAAGGTTAGGGCTGGGTAGGGTTAGGGTTGTTGTGTGTGTGTGTGTGTGTGTGTGTGTGTGCGTGTTTGTGTGTGTGTGTGTGTGTGTGTGCGTGTTTGTGTGTGTGTGTGTGTGCGTGTTTGTGTGAGCATGTATGGGTGTTCCTGTGAACGTGTGTGTATGTGTGTGCATGTGTTTGTGTGTGTGCGCGTATCTATGTTTGCGTGCGCGCTTCTTCATGTTTGAGGGGAACAGCTATTATAATTTCTGTTTGTCAGACAGAACGCGTTCTGTGTTTCTGCTCATCTAAATGCTGGTCCAGCTAATCAGTAATGTTCACACAATCAGAACTTACAGGGAAATGTGAGCCACATACCTGGATGGGTGATGGTAGAAGGAAGGAATGAAGGAGGGAAGGAAGGGAATTCAACTGTTAATTAACCAATCAGAACCAGAGAAATCTATGCAGTGCCTGTTGATAAATGCTGGTAACGTTAACCCAGTTTATTAGCTGAGTACGATCACATACACAGAGAATTTGTCTCCAGCTGCCAGTAGCTCGATTACAATATATACAGCAGGTATACACACAGTTAAGACAAGATAATAGTCACATACAGTCCAGATGATACATATACACTGTGCATGTGCAGATGTGAAATGTACAAGAAGTTCCAGAATGCATCTTGGTGCAAGGAATATTGAAATTACCACAGTATGTACAAATCAACAGTTCTTTACAACAATGATGTATTGTGTCGTAAACAGAATCAGAAAGATCTTTATTGGCCAAGTATGTTAAACATACAAGGAATTTGTCCTTGGTATGTGAGTTTATCCTGACATGTAACAAGCAAGACAATATACAATTATGTACACCTGACATTCAACGCATAATTGTAACACCAGACAGTCTACCTGCAGTGAGAAGCTGCATGGGATGGGGAAAGGGGTGAAATAAATAAGTCCAAAAAATGTGAATATGAGGAAACAGGGGTAGAGTCATTGTGACTGGGGGGAGGGCGGGCAAGGTAAAATGGTTACATCCATTTGAAATGCCATTTGCAAAAAAACATGGACATCAAGGTGACTGCAGAGACTCTTCAGTGACAACCAGATTTATCCGGTATGAAAGCAGCTGCCGTTTCTGTGTAACGTAACATCTTCAGACTGGCAGTGTATATGTTCCAAAAAGGCACACTTTCTGCAAGCAGCTAGAATGGAATGGGTAACACCTTAATCGGCAATAGAATCTCACATTTACACTCCAGTCACATGGAGAAAGTAGGATACATTCAGTATGACAGCTGACAGAGGCATAAAACAGTGTCAGTTTACACTTTAGAAACACTGGTTAATCTCAGTGTTACCATGGTAATAAAAATACCCAGTGCCACATCTTAACTTCAAGTCTTTTTTCTGAGGAAAAACCCAAATGATCTGAGTCTTTAATTTGACTCAGAATAGCAAAAACGAGTCATCTGAACTATTAAACTGTTAAGAGAGAGGCATTTCCCATATTTCCTATGTTTTCAGCATATAACCCTAAATAGATTAAACTGATTTTTGTGATGTAATCATTTTTATCAGCTTATTAACAGCAGGCAATGCCATCTGTTATGAAAAGGATTTACATGTTTGCATATATGAGTACACGTGTAGAGATGAGAAATGTGAGTTATATTATTGAACTTTAATGTTATATTTTTACTGTATAGACATTGTTTCTTGGTAAACAGTAGCTTTTCTAATAGTCAGATAAAGGTACAGGTCGCCAAGTCTGGTTTCAGCTGATCTGTAGGTAACACAGCAGGATATGTTGGCTCAGTAACTGACTTTATTTAGTGCCTGACTACCTGTCTTTATATAGATTTATTTTCATTATATTCACTGACATTGAATGTTGCATTGCCTTTGTAATAATACAACTTTTCAAAAACCTCAAAAATGTACAATCTTACTAAAACAATATTTTTTATTAAAAACTCATTTCCCAGCAGACCAAATGAAATAATAGCTTCCAGTCATGATCCCATTCCTGCTGGAAAACAAAGGCAACCTCAAACCATTGGTCTTTATTTAATATGAACCTGAGCATAAATAATGGTCAAATGATGTTATCATGCTCAAATTAAAAAAGCAACATATTACAGCGCATGATGTCATTAAAATACATCGTAAAACGAAAAAAAAAGAACTGATATTGTTGGTAATAACCCTGCATCAGGAAATGCCTTTGCAGTGAACAGAAGAGTCTGTTTTTCTGCTTACCACAGATATTTCCTGAAGGTCTGTCAACTGGAAAGTAACTTTACTGTCTCTGTTTAAGGAATCTGAGAACTTGTGGCACTGAGGATGTCAACCCTCCACGTTCCTGGATTCTATAGGCATCATAATTGTTTGTTTCTATTTGGATTTCATTCTTATAATTTGTTCATCTGTTGTCATCACATACACGTACTAGACTTCCATCTAGCTGGATCTGAGAATCAAAATCATCCATATAGCTTTGTGGGCGTATATGCATATCGTATATCTGTATCGTTTTTCTGCTGATTTGAGTAGTTGTCTTATTAGGTTCTTGCTTTCCTTGTAAGATGCTGTGTGTACCTCTTGCTCCAGTACTGCTTACACTTGTACCTGGGCATTCACTGGAAGCTCAGTCTTGCTGCACTTATGCCTAGTTGACACCTTGACATCCATATATTTGTAATGTGCTACGTGCCTCACTTGTACGTCAATTCTGAGAAAAGCATCCACCAAATAAATATAAATATCTGAACCAGATGCATTAGTGTTGACAATAATTGGCATTCATTCTGTATCACAAATCCTTATCTGTCTGCGGTAAACAGGTGATCAATTAATAAGTATAATTGTGTTCAGAGTTCTACTTTCCATGAGGTTGTCACAGACATCCGTTGCTTAACGTTACTCTTTTACTCCAGCAAGGATGAAAAAAGAGAAGACAAAGCCAAGGGCTCCTGATTACCATCATCGGGTTTCAGTCATAATCCTTGGTTTTCCTTGAGTAAACATTGGGGAGATGACCTGCTCAGTGGGCACGCCTTGTGAATTTCTTCATGGAAGACATTTGTGAGATGCTGGGGTACTAGAAGTTTCTGCCATTAATATCATTATTCCATAATGCTGTTTTCTCAAAACGTTGAAAAAAATCTTGAAATTATAACTATACAAATCTTGTCATTCATCTCTATTTTAACAGGAATCCCACTGTAGGAGTCACTGTGTTTCAAGTTCACGGTCTTTTTGTGGTCTTCAAACCCCAGGAGGGGAGCTGTAGTTGTACCTTGGAGTTGGCCATTTTGCCTAATTTATTCCAACAAATGTCTATATAAGGAAAACAAAGAACCTTTCAAAAACCATGAAGAGTCAGCACATTTTTATTATTATTTTAAACAGCATAGTTATAAAGCATTTAGAAAAAGTAAATTCATTCGTTTTCTTTTCTTTAGTCTCTCTCACTGTGTGTTGAAGAAATTGGATGGCGAAATCATGAAATATTTGTATAGCTGAAATTCTGAAGCCTAATGACTGAATTGTACTATTAAACGTAGACTAGCTTTAGTCGAAATTCCAGTTCTTTGAAATTATTATGTAAATCAATCATTCTGGCACAATGTACAGTTTAATATTATACCTTTGATAACAGGTTTGCCGTCTGGGTAACGCATTAAATGAGCAGGTGAAAGTTATTCATTTGATCTCCGTTGTCAAGCTGAATTCAAGCACAAAACTTCACTATGAAACCAAATCGTATATCATTTCCTGCATAATAAAAGTAGTTATGCTTCCCTTAAAATACACATCAGTGGGTCTGTAAATCACACTACAGTTACAAAAGCAGGCTAAACATTGATTCTGTAGTGAAAACGGCCCCATCACAGTGCATTTTATGTTCTAAAGCAAACTGTCCACATATGTCCAAATTTAGGCCGCAAGCTTCCTCGGCCAGTCAGACAGACAAAAACACTGCTTTTCTTTTTCACCAGCCCTGGAATATTTCAGCGATGACAGTGAAGATATAAACAGACATAAGCTGCCTCCACACTTTCTCATGCACCAATATGATCACGCCGAATCTGCCGATGCTATATAGCACTTCAGATATTTTTATGCATAATAATACAAAATGGATGAATGTTTACACATGGAATGTATTACATCTGTTTATTTACATTGAAGGCATTGTGTCCATTGCAATAAAATGGGTATAACATGCTAGCGATTAGCCAGGTGACTGTTAGCTTTTCATGGCGTATTGCATCCTAAACGCCAAATGAGTGGAAAAGGTTTTATAAATAAAATTCCTAGGCATCTTTGCTCTGAAGATTTACTCCAGCATTTTCTCATTTTCTTGGTTGCTTATGTACAAGAAAACTGTTATATCAGTTGTTCCAGTTGACTTTTGGCATCATTTATACAATAGTCAACATCTGCAAAAAATATTGCAGAAAGCAAATTTTGTTAATGCAGATCTGGAATGGTGCAACCGGGGGCGGATTGGTGGCTCTGAGACTATGGATTTGCCCCAGGAATTATTCAGACTAGTGTTGCGCTGAGGTATCACCCACTGCAGGGCTGCACTCAGGTTCTCATCCTGAGGTGGTTTGTGGTGTGGCGGGTGCAGAAATGCGCCGTGATCAGCATGTGCTCCTTACCTCCTCTTCCAGTTGACTGACAACCTCACAAATATCACTCGCCAATAACCATCATTAAACCATAGTGGTTTTTACAAAGTTAAAACTGGTAACTTTATCTAAACAGTAATAACTTACAACAAGCTTGAATGAAGACTAAATCAACTTAAAACTTTTGTAATTAGAGAAATTCATTTAATTTAAAGAATCAGAGAAATTGGGCACCCTCTGTCAAGGGCAGATATGAACGCAATCCTGATGTTTTCTTAGTACTGGACCTGAGTCCGGAAGCACCACTCTGCTCTGCTGACACAAGCAGCTGTGATGTTTACCACTGCCCAACCACGCATTTGCAGTGAGGCCCCCTGTTGGCCACAAACAGTCAATACACTCAATATTAAATAAATGGGTTCCTAATTTAGGAAATGTTGATGTAGCATGTTCTGCTAACCAGCTAGCTAGCAAGGATCTTGTGCCCTACTTGCTAGCTATTTATTTTAGCTTTTGAAACATCCCATAGCACAGCATTTCGCTAACAACTCAAAGGTCATTGGTGTAATATCAGGCAGGATAGACAAACACTGTAACCCTTCACTTTATTGTAAGGTGCTTTGGATAAAATTCAATTTTCAATTAAATTTAATTTATTTTATTTATATAGCGGTTTTAACAACAGTCATTGTCACAAAGCACTTTACATATATCTGGCCCGAACCCCACCAAGCAAGCCTGAGGCGACAGGGGCAAGGAAAAACTCCCTCTAGCAGGAAGAAACCTTGAGAGGAACCTAGACTCGGAAGGGGACCCCATCCTCCTCTGGGCGACCGGGGAGCAGGAAAATGTATAAATGGGTGCATGAAAATGTATAAAAGCATCATAAAAAATATTAATGGGGGGGATGTGACTTTTTGAGTGGGGCTGCTGAAACAACACAATGAGTGGGGGCGAGTGGACATGCCACGCAGGTTGGAATTAGCGTAACCTGGCCTCCACAGTCCTGCAACTCCAGCTAGGTGGCACTTTCATGGTGAGCTGGCAGTGTGGGTCATGGCACCCCATTGCATCCCTCTAGGCCAGGGCTCCAAGCCAGTTGAGACCTAAATGAAACAGCGGTTAAACTCAGAACACCACCCTAACTATCTGCAGCTGAGCTAAAAATAACTCAGCTTGAGACCATGCACCAGCCCATAATAGTAATGCAAAGAAAATCTTTTTAAAAGAACTGCTATACATAATCCAGGCCCAACCATCCAAGAATTCCTTGAGGTTCCATGGAAAAATCCAGGCTTCCCCAGAAACAAAGTGTCCATGATTGTTCCCACAACAAGCCAAAAATGCATTCAATTACATGGCATTTACATTTACAGAACTTTGCTTAGTACATGCTTTTCTCCAAAGCAATGTATATGTGAGGCATATAGCACATTACAAACATACAGCTGTCAAGGTGTCAACTAGGCATAAGTGCAGCTAGGCTGAGCTTCTAGTGAATGCCCAGGTACAAGTATAAGCAGTACTGGAGCAAGAGCTACACAACAAGCTTTAACAAAACAAGAACCTAAGAAGATGCAGCCTTAAGAGCATTCAGGGAACATGCAGTGGTGTGGGCTAGTAGAGGTGTTCCTGGAACAGATGGGTCTTGAGTCATTCTTGAAGGTGGAGAGGGAGGCCGATGAATGGATGTGGTTCCGCAGCTCATTCCACCACTGGGGAACCACAGGATGCACATGAACATACCCCAAAATTCTACCCCTTCCCTTTCTCTTTCTGTATGGAATCTCTGTCTCAGGCTTTTTCAGAGTCACTGTCGGCTCCCTGTCAGCCCCTGCCAACGATTTGGCATGGTGTCGGGTCAGGTGATAAGAACGCCGGGGCGGCAACACCAGGAAGCCTCACGCAGGCTTCTTCCCCACTCCTGTTCGGTGGAAGATTAATTGTGCAAATCAAGCGTGACACATTTACGAATGTTACATTAACAAAGATGTGCTATTTGCTCAGATGAAAGGCTGCAGGGAGAGTCAAGGGAATGATTCATTGGCAGCAGCAGCAACTGATGATTACTGTACGTCTGCAAAACAAACTCCATTTACTATGGGACAAACCAAGGCCTTATACACCACCTCTGTTTGTTCTCTGTGGGAAACCAACTTTATTAAGTGGAATGATGGAATTCATTCATTCATTCTTGTAGAATTTAGACGTTGGCTATGACATGCCTGTAATACTCAAACTGTCATTTCAAATTCAATTTGGTAGAAGAAGGTGCACATCAGGAACTCCCCTTTACATTGTATTTATTTAAGAAAAACTTCTGTCTGTCCAATGTTCCTTTTTGAGTAAGTATGGTCAGTTGGATCAGTTGGGATTAAGTGTCTTGCTCGAGGGCCATGCAGTGAAAGATCTCTGCTGACAGTGGGTTTCAAATCGGCGACCTTCTGATCACATGAGCAGCATCCTTACCTGCCACACACCACCCCGAACAATGTAAAAGACACACTCCTTCAACACACTCCTTCATGCTGGACTGAAAAGAGTGCCCTAAGGATTCCCATATGTGTCAACAGTCTTCTACCAACTGAGCTATCGAAGGAGGCTGGAATGGTCCAGTCCATCCATCCATCCATGCGTCCATCCCTCCATCCATCATCCCTCTATCCATCCATCCATGCATCCATTCGTCCATCATCACTCTATCCATCCATCTATCCATCCATCCCTCATTTCTGCCGCTTCTCTGAGGCGACAGCAGTGTAAGCAGGGATGCCCAGACCTCCCTCTCACCAGCCACCTCCTCGAGCTCCACCGGGGGAATACCAAGGCGTCCCCAGGGCAAATAATTAATTATTTAAGTTATTTAAATTCAGGATAGAGTTTGAGCTATGTAGGGTGACAGGATTCTCTTTGCACGAAAATGAACAGGACCAATGACACACGGCTGTCCCCTACACAGGAACTTTATCCACTAGGATTTGAAGAGGTGACTGTCTAATCATAGACACAGCATCCAAACCGACTAAACCACACATCAGCCCCCAAACACTTCTGGAACCTGGTATTGCCAGGGGGGGTCTCACATCCAAGTACTAACCTGACCTCATCCTGCTTAGTTTCTCAGACTGGACAAAATCAGGTTATGACTGTAAGTATTTTAAGTAAAAAGCATTAAAACAGTTAATTAATAATTAACAGAAAGTTAAAGTCAATTATTCACGGAGTTGAATGGCCTTTTTGGTATTGTATGTCAGACTTGTGAAAAATACCAATACCAGTGATAAAGGTCAGAAGAGAATGACGAGACTTGTTAAAGCTGACAGGACAGGACAGGAAGGCCACAAATGAAAAAATAACATCTCAATACAACAGTGATGTGCAAAAAGGTATTGCCCTACATTCATCTAGCCTAGACATGGTTGAGGAAAACCTAATATACTCTTCTGTTGACTCTCTTTGTTGGCTCCCTATTGGCACTTACATCAAGATCAAGTCCATGGTTCTGACTTTCAGAAGCATAAATGGACAGACACCAATCTGCATCAAGAGCCTCCATAAGACCTCCTTATGTCCCTTCCCACCCTCTTTGGTCAGCAAGCCAACATCACTTGGAGCTCCCTCCATCATGTAAGAAAAGTTTCTTACGTGAGGTTGCCCGAATATGGAATGAGCTGCTCCTCACATCCAATCATCAGACTTTCTCCCCATCTTCAAAAAACACCCCAAGACCCACCTATTCCAGGAACATCTCTACTAGACCACACCACTGCACGTTCCCTGTATGATCTCAGTGCTGCACTTCGTCTCATTAGGTTCTTACGTTTTTTGGAAAATGTTGCGTAGCTCTTGTTCCAGTACTGTTCACACTTGTTACTGGGCATTCACTGGATTCTCAGCCTAACTGGATTTATGCCTAGTGGAATTCATGACAGCCAAACATCTGTAATGTGCTATTTGCCTCACATGTGCATCACTATGGATAGAACTGTCTGTTAAATAAAGTAAAATGCAAATGAAATGAAGTGGCCCCTGAGCCAATGACATTTCAACCTGCGGTCCGTTTATAATCAGCAACGTTCCAACAACTCTCAGTTTCTGACCAGAATAACAATTAATGAGAATTATCATTTTATTGTTTAATCAGGTATTTAACCTTTATTGGTGTTTTTCTTGTCCACAAGGAATGAGCATTTTCAATGTCATAAAAGAGAAAAATACAACAACACATTTTTTTTCTCCATTTAAGTTGCAGCCAATGCAGATGCTTGAACAGTGGAAATCATGTGACCTGAGTCACCTGATCAACATTTATTGCATAGTTTGCAGGTGGTGGGATTCTGACCTAGTTCTGTACCCCTAGGACTGTTGTGATATTGACCAAAGCACTTAAACTGAGTTATTTTCTTAAATTATATGTCTCTATAACAGGGACTTAAAATATGATATGCTAGCCTTTTTGGATAAATACACCTGTCAAGAGGCCAGATTAAACTTGAGTTGTAAATCATGAGTGATGTTTACTGACAACTGAATTAATGTATTTCAGTATAACATGAGTCAGACATATTTCTGCAAAGAAAGTAATTGGAAAAAGCTGATGTTTCTGGTTGTTCCGCAACAAATACAAAACAGAGACACTTGGAACAGATCTGGCTTTAGTGAGTCTGAGTCATTCCTCAAATTATGTCCTTTCAGTTCCAAAGATATGAGTGTCTTATGGTCTGAAAAGCTTTTTTACTGCATTTGAACATTGCATAAAGAAAACAAATACAGTGCTTTTCCAAGGTCTAATTAATGAATTCCGCTGGAAAGGAAATCAGGACATTGCATCTTTCTCAAAGGAGGTCTTGACTAGCCATCGCATCCTTCATATAATGTAACTGATGATGTGAACTAGCATTTGGGAAACATTTTCTCCGACACCCTAAATAGTTACACTGGTGACAAGTCTGCAGAGAATCGGATGAGGCTTATTCTATGTCTTTGCTTCGGTGTTTATCGGTGTATATAATTGCACCGCATTATGCATAATTGGACAGTAGTGTAATAATTGTCATTTCATAAATAATGATACCCAATATTAATGATGTTTCAACACATGACTTAATAAAATGGTATTTGCAGGCATTGAGAGAGATACTAAATCATCTTCTGTGAGTGTTCTTTTTTTCTGGAAGTATATTACTTGGTTTTTGTGCTTCGGGGCAGAGGTCACCTTATATCCCATGTTCTAGCCACTTATCCAGGAAAGTTCCAGAGCCTATCCTAGGCAGTAAAAAGCACAGGGAGGGATAGGGATGGAGTATTTTGGGTCATTTACCCAAGTGCATGTATTTGGCCTGCAAGAGGAAATCCATTGAGAGAGAAAGAGCACAAACTTCACACACAAGGTAGAGCTGAGATTCAAAACCCACAACCCCAGATGCATAAGGCTACACTTCCACCCTCCCATCCACTGTGAGCCAGGTAACATGAAAGCCAACCCATACTTATTTCAGCCATTTGTTTTTGAATCAAAATTAACCACAATGAAAGATATTTTCAAAAAAGTAAAAAATAAGGAAAATGTTCTTGCTCAACACAGAAGCCAAAGTTTTGACTCTCAGAGACCCTAAACCCCAGAAGGCACAGGCACAGCCTGCCAAACTCATGTCACGTGGTTCTTATACCATCCAAAAAAAGTGCACCTCATTCCCGCTGATTCTGAAACAAGCTCAGGAAGGGCAGCTACCACGATTTACTGACAGGAGCGCCCTACAGACCGAGAGGCACAATCGTGAATTGCTACAAACCAAAAAACGATAGTGGGATCATTTCAAACCCCAATCTTCAAATAGTCATTCCATAAGATGTGCCTTTTGATACAGTTGTCCCCCTGTGACTTACAAAGTTCTGGCTGCTTTATGAAGATCATATATTTCTTTTCAAGGTTATTTAATCTCTTTGCTGTCCTCTCCCCTCTCTCTGCAGAAGTGGTTATTAAAAAAATACCACTGTGTGGATTGCTATGTAGTTCAATGTATTCTAACAGAGATACATGTGTAGATATATAATCATATAGGTAAGGAGAACATGCTGATTATAGTGCATTGCTGCATCCACCACACAAGGAACCACCTCAGGAATGAGATCCCAAGTGCAACTGATATCTCAGCACCACACTAGTCCAAATGGAACAGTGTGAGCTTTTTCCGGTGGCTGGAGTGCCAATCTTGCCACCAACCCCCAAGTTTTCCCTGTAAGTTGGGGTAGGGCTGGATGTAGATTAACGTCATATGCAGGATGAAGCAATTGAAGGTCAAGGACCTTATTCAAGGGCTCAACAGAGTAAGATCACTCCTGGCATTCATGTGGATTCAAACCAGCAACCTTTCAATTGTTGGCACAGATCCCAAGCTACAGAGCGACCACTCCAGCCATGTATTCATGTAAATTAATTTGATGTCTTTTCTCTGAGCAATTCATGGCATCTCTTGTATTTTGATCACACAATCGTTGTAAAAATTATGATGCATAGATGAGTAGGTGGAAATTACTGGAAAAGTGAGAGACTCCTGTTGTTTCGGTTTTCAGTTACAGACATTTCCAAGTGTGTCCTGCATGTATGAATTTTAAAAGAGAAGATAAAGTGTATTAACTTTCCTGATCAGACAAGCCTTGTGAATGTCAGAGCAAATAACATAATAGCTCTAGCACTTTGTAGCCAAAAACCATGACATTACTTTTTTGGCATAAAATAAAACATTTTCCCTCTAATGGTCTTTTATACCTGGTCCAGAGATAATTTCAGATCCAGGGTTGAGTGTTACATCTGTTCCATTCTATTAGGAAGAAAATAGTTTGTTTTTGTATCAAGGCACATTATTTTGAACAAATTATTAGCTGCAGTATAAGGAAAAATTATCACAGAAACATATTTCAAATTAAGTGCTGATAACCTCCAGAGAGATTTTCTTTTATGGGAAAAAAATTGCCTGAAAATGCATGGTGATTCTTGGGGTTTGTAAATAATCTGGAATGAAGATAACATAACAGAGTTTAATAGCGCTTATTTATCCTTTTTTCTCCAGGTATTCTTCATGTGATTGTAGCGACACAGGCCCAGAACTTTCCCAGAACGATGAGCAACACGATTCAATTTGAAAGACAAAACTTGTGTGTAATTACTGTTTCCATGTAAATGACCCTGAAGCAGCGCTGAATATTATTTTCTGAGAAATGTTTATTTTACTACCACTGTCAAGGTCATCGATCATGCATTCGGATGGAATCGCTCGTGTTCAGAATGTTGATTTATAAATGGGAAGGAAAGCAGCCCGATGAGGTAGCCGGCTGCTTTTGGTGGACACCCATCATTTTAAAATAAGCCCTGTATAACATATTATTCATTTAAGTGCACGTGCATACACACACAAACACACACAAACACACACAGATGGAAATAACACTTGTTATGTGTGGGGCACTGCTTTAAAAGCTGTATCTCCAGTTTCTAGGTACTTGTTCGGTAGTTGTCATTGGCTGACACTCAGGCATCCTGATTCTGTCAGGACCTAGCTATAGGTGTCCAAAGTGTGCCTGTCTGAAAGGCTGAGAGTCAGGACCCAAGAACAGAGTGGGGAATGAAGTGCAGAGTCACATGGGCGCAGCTCATGTGGTCAGCAAAGTCATATTTAGGATTCATAAAACTACCAACATTTCAGTTCTGGCCTATAAGAAAGATGCCTCCTCTGTTTAGATCGAGCCCTTCCATAAATGACATGCAAAAACTATAGAAAGTACTGTTGCTAACAAACATTGCCCTCTAGTGGATAGGTGGACTCCTAATAGCAAGATAAAAAGTAGATGGATAATAAAATTCCGTAAAATGCACCGTGAAATGATGTATAGGCATGAAAATAAGGCTATTGTTTGCCCATTCAAACTTAAAAGATAAGCTTTCATAACCACAACCAAAAATTCACGGCTCCCAATGTAAATACATTCCCAAAATGAAAATAGATATCAGAATCCATAGGCAGGTGGTTATAAAGGTTCAAAGTATAGTACAATTTGCTGCAGCTTTCCATAAAATACCTATTGAAAGTAATAAAAAAAATTACAAATCCGGGCTACACATGCAGGATGATGCTAGAAGTGATGTGTGCCTCAACAGGTTAGGGCTCTGTGTCCATGATAGGAAGTTTATTAGTTCACATCCCATGGTCAGCAGAGTGATGTCACCGTGGGGCCCCTGAGCAAGGCCCTTAACCCCAATCGCTTCAGGGCCTGACTGACCCTGCTTTCTCGGTTGTACATGCCTTTGTGTAAGTGTTACTAAATGAGTAACTGTAAATGGATTGTAAGGCCGCTGTCATAGAGCAGTTTCATGTTTGAAGCCCAGTATTGGACAATGAGCTCAGATGCAGTGAATAGCAAACCATGTGCTCCTGTTTCAGTACAAAGACATTCACAGCTTCAGTGGAAATAAAGAGCAGCTCAGCCTTCTGGAAATGCGCTTATCATTCTCACATGGAATGAACGGCAGGAATTTCACATTAGACTTTCGCTTAGAGTAACTCGCCCCATACCCATATACATATAACTCTGCATAAAGAAATGTATGTTGCGAGAAAAATTCATTCAGTTGTGAAGCTTAATGTCTAATTTCAAGCATGGTGTGTTGTGAGGTGGGGGAGTAGAGGACGGGAAGATTATACAAATTGTTGTACAGCTTAAAAAAAATAACTCTAATCTTTTACAAACAGAAAAGGCTGGAAAATCAGACCTAAACTGAAATCCCCAGACGCCCCTGTGCCTTTCTGTGCAGCTGAATTTTAAAACAGTCAATATAGTTTCCAAATAGGGCCCAACCGTGCAGCATTGATCCTGTTCCCTTTGATGCAAAGTGAGTCCTGTGACTCCTTTTAAAACTCTGCCCTCAGTTCAAACAATTAACAGAAAGTAAATTTATTTATACAGCACTTTTCACAGATAAAGGTCACACGGCGCTAAGAAACATGCATATACAACTATAAAACACAGAAATCCAAGCAGCATAAATCCGAAATATAACCAGTCAAATTGTCCAAAAGCCTGCTTAAATAGAAATGTTTTGAGTTGCTTTTTAAATATCAGTTGATGGAGCAGATGTTAGAGACACTGAAAGACTGTTCCATAACCTTGGGACCACCGACTGAAATGCACGAGCCCCACGGGTCTTTGATCTGGACTGAGGAACTGAAAGGAAATGCGAGTGAGTAGATCTCAGAGTGCAGCCACAGGAATAATGCTGCAGAGGGGCCGTCCCGACCTCCTTCGATAGCTCAGCTGGCGGACTGGGAAGCTGAAGGGACATAGGGTCGTGCATCCATAGGTGGCCAGTTTGAATCTGGCTTAGAGGAGCGAGAGTTTAACGCTGTTTGGGTGGTGTGTGGCTCAGCAGGTTAGGATGCTACGCCTGTGATCGGAATGTCGTTGGGTGAAATCCCAAGGTTGGCACAGTGATGTCACTGTTGGGCCCCGGAGCAGGACCCCTATTCCCACCAGCCCCAGGGATTGTCTGACCCCGCTCTCTGAAAAATGTGCTTTCCTTTGGATGCAAATTTCTACTAAATAAATGTAAAATGGAAATGCAATACTTATTTCTATAGTGTCCTTCAATTTGAAATCACGTGCTTTTGGGTGTCTGCAATCCTTCCTCATAAGTTATCAGGCAGTCATAGCTATGGAGTAGCTTTTTCCCAGTAGATAGGCTACATTGTCAATGCTCCACTTGACATTCTGTCATCCGAGCGGCACAGAGGCATGCTAATTAATTTGCCTTTACAAGTCAAGGAGAAGATGATTTTTACTAGAAGGACTGCACGTCAGCAGCCTTCAGAAGGCAATTGAGTTGCCAAGAGACAAACCTTGGAAATTCCAAAACTAAATCGAATCTTATGAGCAAATTACTATCGAAAGACACCAAAATGTGGACAAATGAGATTCCTTTGGCAAACCTGATGCTCAGCTCAACCTGTTTACTGAATCATAGCGAAGCTGTCCAGCTCCGTCGACCTGCTATACATTAAGAAGCATGTATCCTCTGTTAAGCAGAGGGTGGGTTGGAGTGGTTTCTGGCTCAGCAAGTGAGGTCCCTTTGCTGGTCCAAATCCTGGATTTGCAGAGTAAATTTGCTGTTGGGCCCCTGAGCAAGGCCCGTAACCCCTTATTGCTCCAGGCACTGTCTGACCCGGCTTTCACAATTGTGCATCACTTTGGTTCAATGCATTTGCCAAATAAATGTAACGTGGGTAGTGATTCAGATGGATGCTTCAGGCTGCTTAATAACTACTCCGAGGACATTTACTTATTTAATATATCTGTGTCACTCACCTCACTGCTTAAACTCATCCATTACATAGATATTTTTAAAAGCCGAGAGGTCAAACTTAAGCGCAGAGGAGACGCCATATAAAGTGATTTTCTTTTCTGCAAATCCAGATATTTGCTTCTTCTTATGTCAGGTACGCTTCTGAGTGGAATGTGTTTTGCAGATAGACGAAGTGTACCTGATTGTCTCTCGAAAGATGCAAAGCGCGATGTTAAAGAATTATCACCCTGGAAGCTGCCAGTTGACTTTATCAGTAACAACCCAGCAGATTCCGTATTGTGAAAAATGCAAAAAAATATAAAATATCACGGGTTGGTAGGATAAAAAGATTAATTTTTATATAATAAAATGCATATATGGCAGATCTATAAAGACAGTCATAATTAGTGGATGCTATCAAAGTAGCACAAAATGATTGCATTGAGAGTGTTTCTGAATAACTTAATTTTTTCTGCTCCTTTGATCTTCTCTGGTGGAGTATCTTTGATCTGATCAAGCACACACTGACAACTGATCTTTTTAAGGGGAAAAAAGTGAAGTCTAGTTAAAGTATCCAGAAATCCATTTTCATTTAAATTTTAAAAACAACAAAGTGCAGCCCTGCAATATATATATATATATAAAGCATTCCTGTTCGTTTGTACTGGATAATTCTGGAAAATAATTTTTTCTTCCATCACCAAGCAACATGTCAAGGAACAGAAGGAATTATATGCTCTGAAGATTGCTTGGCAGATCACAGTAGCAACACCCACCACATGTGTTGCTGGTTATCTTCTAGACATGTACTGCTGTGGTATTTGTAAGTGACAAGCTATGGAACATCTCCATAGACTTTTCAAACGTACATTCCGAATTTCCCCATGAGTCATCGTATGCTACATTACGGTGAAATCCCCCCTGGGAAGTGTAGAAGCACATGTGCAGTAATCTCATCCATTTAGCCATCTATACAGCCATCTTTTAACCTCTCATCCAGTACAAGGTCACAGGGGCAGAGGAAGCATAGGGCACAAGGCAGAGGGACACCCTGGACAGAATACCATGGCTTATATCACAGCAAATTTCAGTAGCAACATGTGAACTTGTTTAAAAATACCAAGCTGGATCTTGCTTTTGACATGCATTGTGGCTTTAAGGCTTGGGGCATTCTCTTTTGGTAGGTGAGGTCCCAGGTTCAAATCCTGGATGAGGGCCGTCTTTTTATACCTATACCTTCCGGAATCCTTTCTATAATCTCTGACTCCAAATTTGGGGGAGTGGTTTGTGGTTTGGGGTTTGTGCTTCTCATCAGAAGGTCACTGGTTCAAATCTCAGCAGAGTAACGTCACTATTGAGCTCTTGAAGAAGGCCCCCAACCGCCAGTTTGCTCCAGTCACCAACTGACCCTGCTCTCTTAAAGGAACAGCCTGTTGTATGATGTCCTGAGGGTGTGTTTAGAAATACGTACAATATATGTTGTGTTTCATCGTTCTTCCCAGGCCTGCTCCCGGTCCTGGGGGGGGGGGGGGGGGGGGGGGGGGGGGGGGGGGGGGGGGGGGGGGGGGGGGGGGGGGGGGGGGGGGGGG
>JAODKC010000082.1:15548941-15561364 GCA_026777985.1 Mormyrops attenuatus
CTCCCCGCCCCCCGCCCCCCCCTAGATATTCCCCACCCCCCCCCCCCCCCCCCCCCCCCCCCCCCCCCCCCCGCGCGAGCACGCCTGGCAAAGAGCTGACATCTCATCCAGTCTACGACCCCCAAACCTAGATCCCATTCTTCCTAAAATGCGACAGAAACACATTTGACTGTACGGGACTTAGGTCGTGTTTACAGAGAGGAATAAATGTGACTCACATGGTACATTACATTTTCCAGCAAGATTATTCTGACAGCCGATTTGAAAAAAACACGAGGCTGGACCAGGGGCGGAGCTACAAGGGCACTGGCCCCCAAGGTGCCCCCTCCCCTGACACTCATAATTCAAAACATATCATTGGATAATGATAAGTTTGCCCCCTCTGTATGAATTATAGCCACTCTTATGCTCCTACCTTAAAAAGTCTGAGAATCACCCCTGGGAAAGGTGCTGAATTTATTTGCAGAGCAATGAGAGAAGAATTATTTTGCCTTTAGTTTTTGCATCATTGAAGTTAATTAGACACAGTGAAGATTAGACACAGATTCAGAGTCACTGTATCATTGAGGAGCTGTTGATGGTCAAAAGGGTCCATTAATTTTTGCGGAGGGATGAAACAGGCTATTGAAACAGGCAAAAAAATATTTGTGAAATGTGAATTTTTGCAGAAATTACTGTGACAGATGATAATGATGGTCTTCAACGTCATCATAATATTGTTATTATTATTGTTGCTGTTATTGTTATGGGCAGCTCCAGTAATGCCTCAGCTCCTCTCTAAACCCCAGAAGCAGGGGATCAGCGAGGTTCCCCGCAAAATGTGCCCCCAAGTCACCATTTTGTGCATCCTGGGCTTGTGGTGCCAGGCCAGCTCTTCCCAAATGCACCCCTCTGTTTTCTCACACATTTACCCAAAGCTATTGAAGCACACAGTTATGCAGGTGTTGACCAGCAGGTGGCGCAGTGGTTGACAATCCTTTATGGAACTGCATCACTTCCACCCTACAGGCATGCATTAACCATGTACAAGGGCATTTATTTGCCATGTGTCTTTATAAGCATGATGGTTTCCCAGAGAGCTTCAATAGGTGAACCTCTACCATGTCTCAATATTAGGTTTATCATGCAGCTCTGAACACATGCCCCTGTTTCTTGTTTTAAGTGTCTTGCTCAAACACTCAACAATGAAATCACTCTATTAGGCCTAGGATTTGACCTGACAACCTTCCAATCACAAGCACAGCATCCTAACCTGCTGAGCCACACATCATCTACGGCTGTGCTGGCCTTAAACCCTGAGATCCCTTCTACTCCATGCTGGAATTTTGCTGTGCTTGGCTTGAGCAGCATTCCAGAGACCCATGATAGCCTGGAGTCATTATGGTTCCAAGAGGTATGAAATTCTGGGCCCGTTTGGGTGTTTGTTACTGGCTGGCTAATGAAGCAGCCACATTGACTTACTGTGGGCCGTCTTGTTATCCCAGCCTCGAAGGTTGTCTTGTACCCAAAACAAACTCGAAGGTTTTCTTTTCCGACTTTACAATGCAGAATGTTATTCTGGGAACGAACAACAACCTCAAGTGTATTAGGCTCTGAAAACATGCCCCTGTTTCTTGTTTTACAAACGGGAAACCGCAGGCCCCTTTAAAAGACTGTTGCTCTGGCTTTTCAAACGCCAGGAAATTTGACCTCAGTGAAAACAAGACTGCAGTTCTAAAGTTGCCACTTCACATAGCAGACACCTGTTAATGTTTTAGCGGCCCGCGGATGGCGATAGTCATTTGTTCTTAATCGCACGCACCTTGCCTGAAGCTTTTAACATGCGTGATGTAAATAAGAGAGTTAGTTAACAATGACCTGCCAAGCCGCGAAACACCTAGAAGATGCCAGGAGGGGATCTACTGAGTGAATTTCGACTTTGGAATTTGCTTCGGAATTCTAAGGTTGCATTATCAGGAGCTAATGAATAGGACATTGTCCTCGTCAGACGGGATCTCAATAACCGAACATTTTCCGGGTCCTGCTTTCACACAATCAGGTATCGACTCCAATCTGTCCCCATAATGCTCTGCTGCCTAGCAGGAATGGCGATTGCTCTGGGGACTTTTCAGCACGACTCACATCATTTACAGCATGGGGGCTCAACCAGGCAATCGTAAAGCATTTCTTGAAATCAAACAGCGGGCCGATTTCCGTCACAAAAGCTTATGTTGGTGTGCGTCCCATTTCACAAGGGTGTCCCTGACTTGTAAGCAGTGGCACTATGCATTCTTATGCTTATCAGGTCAAGTTTTTGCGAAAACAACAGTGGCTAATTTTATTGCGCTATAGCAACGGGTGGTTCGGTTTTACATATCAATCACTAGGAGCACACTGTTATGTAAAAGGAGTGCATTACGGCCCCAAAGGAAACTTGTGGAAGCTGGTGGTCTTTGTTCCTGGGTAATACCAGGCTGTCCAGTCCTCTCTTACATATTCATCGAGCTCCTTGGGCAATTATTCTCTTGTAAAGAAGAGAGATCAAATGGGAGCCCGGGAGCAGCAACCGAAAGGCCCAAGATGGAAGCACGTGAGTCGCTGTGGTCCTTTGATTTGCAGAGTCTCTTCTTCCTGAGCTTCTGACACCTTGTCACTGCAGTTACTGCACACACACATCAGGCTGTATGTGTGCAACCAACGTGTTTTACTGTTTGTCTTGTGCAAGGCCCTCTACCTTTGCAACATGGTATAATGTAACAATTGGTAAGATGCCATTTGCCGAAGAAATACTTTTGTTTTCACATATGCCACTAGGGACTATTTCAGAAAGCCCCAATGGTGGGATTCAAACCAACAAACTTCTGACCACAAGTACAGAGCCATAACTCACTGAGCCAGACATCCCCCCCCCCCCCGGTGTCGTAGCTCAGCCATCAAGCTTTATTATGGGGGCAAATGAATTACAGCAAATAGAATCATGTTATAAGTAGACAAGACACTTTACTTAGGAATGGGAACAAAATTTTACAAATACAGGAAGGAGGACCAAAAATGAAAGGGGTCCATGAGAGGAGCCACACAAACTATGCCCAGGGGGTGGGATCAGGCATCAGGTGCATTTACAGGGCAGCTCAGTTTTATATGACAGCCAGTATTACGGTCCAGGTGAAGTCACCTGACTGCATTTCTCCCTGGTATGGCCACACCCACTTTACACACATTATGGGTCATATAGCCTCATTTGCAGCGATGAATTAAAAGAAAAAAAAAACTTGCTTATATAAGTGAAACACTAATGAAGTTTGATCAAACTGAAAGTAAATGATTACATATAGTTCATTCAGTTGTCCTGAGAGTTTATATATGGACGGTTTTGCATCGATGTGAATGGATTATTTCTGTTTGTAATCAGGACTAAGCTACCAATTTGCGGTGTAAAATCGGGGAAATGTGAGTTGGTTTCTGGGTGTTTCTTTGGCTAGCCTTTAATCAGCTGTGTGAAGTGTGTTTTCCTTTAACATCTTCTTTCGTGTCTTGCCACTGGGGGCACCCTGCCTTCACAGCTGAGGCTGGTGCTCGATTATTTCTAAACAGACAGCGCAACGAGGGTGTGCATGTCATCCCAAGGACGGCTAATTTTTACAAACTCGTGTGTCCGTGTCTCCGCAGCGAATGGTGGCAGCCGTGAGTGTGGGAGACACGGAGAGCTAATAAATTAGCCTTTTAGCAGTTCTTTGATAGCAAGCGAGTATTTTAAATGAATAGGAGGAGAAGCCGTGCTGAGTTACACCTGCTTTCTGTCCCTTAGAAGCGGTGTTTACCACTCAAACCATGCATTTGCGTTGCGCCCCCTGTTGGCTGCAAAACAGTCACTACACTAAATATTAAATAAACGCATTCCCTATTTAGGAGATGCTGAAGCAGTGTGTTCTGCTAAGCAGATAGCTTGCTACGATCTTCTGACTGTACTTGCTTGGAGTGAAATGACTTTTTGATTGGGGCCCTCAGAAACAACAAACCTGCCTATTCTCCTGTCAGGTTCCTGACCTCCATGACCCTGTTCAAGCCAGACACACTGGAGATACATCAAGCTCGCCCCATGAAAGACCAAAAGACCAGGGTCACTGTTCAGAGATGGGTTCCACCCCACCTCGACCTGCCCTGTATCTGAACAGCCAGGTACACTTACCGCATTTGCGTCATGCGATCGCATTGTCATGTGGACTTATAACCATCGAGATAGAAGTCATACCCTTTATCACTAATTGCTGTTCAAACACACCTACCTTCTCATCCTCCAATCATAGCTACATTTACATTTTACTTTATTTTCTTTTAGCAGACGCTTTTCTCCAAAGAGACACACGAATTGTTAACAGATCATCTGTTGGCCACAGACAGGTAAGGACTTGTGATGCAGAATGACTGTCAATGACTGTCGACACTAATGTATCTGAGTTGTTTACAATTACTTTATTTGCAGATGTATTTGTCCAAGGAGACGTACAAGTCAGCCAAATAGCACATTACAAACATACAGCTGTCGAGGTGTCGAATGGACATAAGTGCAGCTAGGCTGAGCTTCCAGTGAATGTCCAGGTACAAGTGTAAGCAGCACTGGAGCAAGAGCTACACAGTGCCTCCCAAACAAGGTAAGAACCTAATAAGACAGCTATTCAAGTCAGCAGCCATGCCCTTCCAGCATGATGAAATTACTAAAAGTGTAACAGAGGAAGGGATCTTTCTAATTACACCTCATTTAATTCTAATTTTAATTTGGGAGACAGAAGTATTAATCAAGTATCGATGTAATATAAAGTTATTAAACAACTATAAGTAAACATTGACTGGGAGACAAAATATTTAAAAATTTATCACATATTTATTTCATATAAGATTGTTAAAATAACTAAAAGAAATCATTAACTGGTAGACAAATTCAAAATGTATAATGCTTATGTTATATAACGCTATTAAAATAACTCAAAGAAAACATTGACTTTCCCAAGGAGATTTGGCACCGCAGTCAGTAGAGAAATGTGCCAGTTAAAATCATTATTGTTATATATATTTCGCCAGAATAAAAGATGTTTTCTTTTTCTGCTTTTCTGAATTTGTGCCCTTTCACACAGTAAAATCTGCTGCATTAACATTAAGTCCTAATTGAAATACCTATGCTGCTAACCCAAAATGCCTAGAGATTAACTGGTCGTAGTTCCCTAGCTGTAATTTGGTTATATTTTTTCTGTGAACTTAGTCCCTAAGATGATTTTCCAGGACGGTTGAAGTTTATTTCCCTCCTTCCAGGTTTACATGTTCAGGTCCACTGCTTTCACACTCACAGCGACACATAAAATAAGCACAATTACCAATCATCCATTTATCTCAAAAGCAGAGGACCCATAGAAAGGCCAACATACCACACACCAAGCTGGGGCTGGATCTGAACCCAAACCCAGGAGGTACTAGTCAATATGGAATGGAGATGTGTGATTCTCCAGGCGGAAATTATATCTTCTGTTCTCATAAATCTTGGTCTCTGTGAGACATATTTACAGGTGAAAGTAAGTAATTTCACAGGGTCAGCTCCCCAGGAGTAAATGGGATTAAGGACTTTGCTCAAAGGCAGCACCAGACGCGGCTAGGGGATTCAAACCTCCAACCTTCCGATTACAGGCCTGAAACTCAGTGAGCCATACACTGCCAATCGCACCACCATAATCAATCACCTCACATTTGTATAACTAATGCTCACTGTCAATCTATTATTATTTATGCATAGAAATGTGTCTATTGCTGGAGGTGGTCTCATTTATGAACTGAAGCTTCTGTTTCTTGCTGTTTTTGCGTGGGCTGGCAGTGAAGCTAATTTGCAAATAGCTATCAGCAAACTCTGGAATTCATGTAAATTAATTAATGATACCATGCTGAGTCCGTTTAATTTTCGGCTATGGCAACAGATCAATTTGTGATATTGCATCAGGAGCAAATGGCGTACAGGACCCTTGAACTCATTAGGAAATAAATGCCCACATTGGACCTTTCAACCAAGAGGAAATTAACAGGGATACAACTGAAATCTTTGCAAAAGCAGCTATGCTCATTTAGCGGCAATAATGTGAAATAGGCACCTCTATCATCTACTTCCATCCAAAGTGACATGCATTTCCAGAAGCACTGTAAGCCAGTCCCTGGCACAACTGGTGATTAGGGACCCAGTGGTGATATGAGCACAATTCCAACATTGGGACTTGAACCAGTGACCTTCTGATCACAACAGATCATCCTAACTCAAACTGCTGCCCTCCACCAGTATTAAGCGGTGGTGTGCATGGTTGTCTTGAAAGTCTGCTGTGTAGGCATGCAAGTACCCCACTAGGGTGGCTAAGCCCCTGGCCCAATCATGGTAGCTCCCCCCAATGGCATGATGTCTCATATCTTCTGCCTATGCTCACTCCCTATAGTAGCAAGTAATGAATCAGTGTTGTCCCCATCAAGAATGACCAGCAGGACACACTGCGGTACTTGTGGAGCATTTTACATTTATTTAACAGATGCTCTTATTCAAAGCGACAAACATTTTGGAGAAAGCAGGATCAACCAGTCCCCGGAGCAGCTGGGGCTTAAGGACCCTGCTCAAGAGCCTAATATAACCCATATAGCCACACATCACGCACTGTTTCTGCCCCAGGCTTATGAAAAACCTGGTCAGATGCTAGACAGTAACAGTGATAAGGGCTACTGTCATATTAGCGTGGCTTAAAAGTACAAACAGAAAGTGCATCGGGGCAGTATAAATCAGAAATCTCACACAAAGATAGTCGCTTGCACACAGGGTGCCTGAGTTGTATCAGAAGCAGTGTAAAGATTAATTCAGCTCAACAGTGGATCAAATATAATTGAAACATAGTAATCAAATAGCTATACAAGCAAGACAAGCTGCTAGTTTTGGGGTTTATGTTGTGTGCTTCAGTGGGTTAGGCTACCATGTGAGTGAACGGAAGGCTGGAGGTTTAAATCTCAGTATAAGTTGAGTGATTACCACTGGGCCCTTGAGTAAGGTTTGTAACCCATAATTGCTCTATTGACATTAGCCCTGTTTTCTCCAAAAGGAAAAAAATGACTCTCACTTTACTATACAATTAATATGTCTAAAGCCCTACATCTTACTAGAAGGTTTGGGGCTTTAGCCTGAAATGTATCCCTTACAAAACCTCGTTGGCCTTGACTGACATACCATCTTCCTCAGCAACTCTCTCTTCTCCACATTTAACCTCCACAGAGTTGGGCAATCATTTTCGGGTTCACCACCAGGGTAGTCAAACGTACGTCATGAGTTTCAGCAATGCGACTTGACAGGTAAATTATTCAGAAACGATTCAGCGGAATAGCATTTCAGCTGTGGTACAAGAGCCCTGTTACATCAACCACAGGGCACAGACAGTGGAGTCAGGCTTTGGCTGAGTGCGTGTTTTGTATGTTTTACGGGATAGGTTCGGTATTACACAAATTACTAAATCAAACAGGGCGTTTTTCTGAGGACAGTCTTTGTACCCGTTTAAACAAACACTAATCTAATCCAGCAAATCAAGGGAAAAATGCGATAATAGAAATGTCAACTGAGACAGGCTCTATTGTCACTGATATTTGCTTTTCACTTACGAACGGTCCTGGTTAATCCCAGAACAAGTTGCCCTGCGAGATGTGGCCCTTGTCTCTCATGCGAGGCGCTGGGTGCATCCAGAGTGCCCCCTTGTGGACAAACATGGAACTGTTCATTGGGAACATGTTCAGAATTGGGCCATGGGGGTAGTAAACTCT
This sequence comes from Mormyrops attenuatus, assembly GCA_026777985.1. Taxonomy (NCBI): domain Eukaryota; kingdom Metazoa; phylum Chordata; class Actinopteri; order Osteoglossiformes; family Mormyridae; genus Mormyrops; species Mormyrops attenuatus. The sequence goes on from JAODKC010000082.1 coordinate 15,556,742, forward strand.
CTATCTCAGCTTTTCTTCTCTGATACCATATTGTCAGCTTCACACTTTGCTGAAAGTTCTGGGAAAGAGGCTCCACTTTACACTGTAGAGAATATTTTGGACTTCGTGTCACATACAAATGGCTGTGAAACCGTTTTTGGCTTTTTACAAATGAGTCGAGAATTCAGGGCACATGGGTATACTTCTAATAAGTCAGGAAGAATTGCGTTCATGGCGTCAACAACAGGAGAAAGTAAAGGCTGTTTTTGGTAATTATCATCCACTGAAAACTGAAATTTACTGAAAATACAATAAATTAAATGAAAATCATATGTCACATGGTTTTTCACACTTGTGCTGAACTGATCTGTAATGATCATTGACTGAACTTAAACGACGCGGTGCAGAAACAAAACCATATCACGTCTTGTGTTTCTAATACCTTGTGTCCCACCCTCGCCTCAGATGACGGCTTTCAGGTTTAACCAAGCTACAAAAAGCTCTTTCAGTTCGTGGGTTGCTTTGTTTCAAATTCTAGGGCACGATGACTCTTTGTAATGTGTGTGTAGGTGGGTAGGGGTTTGAAATCAACGGCGCCCCCTACTGACTGGTTATATACCTACAAGGTAACAGCTGCTGTTTCTGCATCTGTCACCTGCCCTCCTGCTTTCTATCGTGTCACATCTCTGCGTGAAAGAAGCACCTCTGGGCCTTCCCTGCTTTCCAAAAATCTGGCCTGTCATCAGGACATAACTGAATGCCATTAAAGGAACATTCTAGAATTTCTTTGTCAGGAGAGTTAATAGTTTCTTTAGCTTCTAGTCTAGATTTTTAGTTTATTTGGTTTAGTGGATTCAGAAAGCATGTCTAATTTCATTGTTGTAGCAGAACTTGTACAGAAAGAGCAATTCATGATGACTGGGGTGGCCCGTGTGGATTATAGACCGGGGAAGTGTGTCTATCATAGACATAATCACATTTCAGAGAAGAATATCAGTTTTCCAGAACACAGGCGCACGTTATGAGCGCGAGAGGACTGACTGAAGTAACCGTACACCGTTGTGAACTGTACTGAAATCCATTTGGGCCCAGTAGCCAAGCTTTTACCTCTGAAACTGGAGTGATTTTTGTATACATGACAATAACTGCATGAGAGAAGAATGAGAATCAGGAACCCTGCCAGAGGAGGGAACAGACACTGTCTCGATGTCGTACAAAGCAGGCACGACGTCTCGTATTACTGAAAACCACACAACTAGATGAGCCAAATTGTTATTGAGTCCCATCCAAGCCCTGGTCCCTTTTTAGCGTAAGTTTTTTGCCGTTTCCTCCGGGAGTGCCCAATGTAAGTTCTGATACAGAAGTGATCCATTTATATACATACATTGGAATGTGCTACTTTTCTCATATCCCATCATGCTCTCCTTTTTAGACATATACACACATAGAGAGTGTTGCTTAGGGTCAGACATTCATCCAGCAGCCGTGGAGCATTTTTAGGCGGGTTAAGGACCTCACTCAAGAGCCCAACAGAGATGTGGCTACTCAGCCGACCAGGGGATTGAAACCAGCCCCATTTCTATTACAAACCCTAACATGCAGACCCATGCACCACCCCCCAATTTACACTATATCCATGCTGAAAATTCCCAGCATGGGCTGAGGCATCATGCTGATAGGATAACAGTACTCAGCCATTTTACCCCAACAAGGACGTCTTTGAGCACTGGCAGGCTTGAAAAAAAGGGGTTCTGTTTGATGGGCTTGTGGTGCCATCCTCTTCATCAGATTGTCTTGGTTCGCCCCCTACAGGTTTGGCATTGGAAGGACATCAAGCCATTTAATGAATAACAGCTTTCATGTAGGTTGGTCAAGCATAACTTACTAATATACCATTAACTATTGATCTGTTGTGTGTGTCTGCACATTTAACTAGTAAATGGGTAACTGTTTGTCTCAAGTTCTGTGTTTGTGTATGTCTGAGTTTGAGTTTTTCCACAGCTTGAGGAGAATCATATACAGTTTGTGTATAGTGTGTGTTGTGTGTGTTTGCAGTGTTCTGTATACACAGCAATAACCATTTACCTCTATTCAAGCCACACTTTTGTGTGGGGCCCCTGAGGTTTGGGCCCCCTGTTGGCCACAAACAGTCGCTACACAAAATATTAAATAAACGCGTTCCTTATTTAGGGGATGCTGGGGCAGCATGTTCTGCTAACCAGCTAGCTAGCTACAGTCTCCTGACTCTACTCACTAGCTATTGATTGAACTTTTGAAATATCTGGGGGGAGATGGACCAGAAACAATAATGCCCCCCCCTATATATAATAGGGGTGATAGCCTATTCCTATGTGTGTTGGAGAACTTTGCTCATGACCAAAGCCTTGAATCTTAATTGAAATAAGTAAAGCAATAAATGTCTTTAGAGTGAAGGATAGGAGTCCTATCACAGGACAGCTGAAATGGATGTGTTTTAGTTGTTGTGTGCTGTTAGTTTACTCGCGGCCCTTGGCACCTTTGCCTTTCTCCCCCAAGTTCCCTCCTAATTTAGCGCTAATGATGATTAGGGAGGCGGGGCCTTTGGACTGACTGAACGAGGCACTTAATTTGGCACTACATGTGAGGTCCCATTAATGCGACAGGCCAATTAAGCACTCCGTCGGAAGTCGGGGTAATAAAAGCTTCTCATTAAACTCCCCGCATGTGGAAAAATGATGTTAAGATAATCTTGTTGTCGTTATGAGAGAGCAGCCATGAGGGAATTGCTCAAACAATCCTCTGAACATGTGCTGAGCATCAACTAAATAGAGACATTTTACATTTACATAATGTAATAAAGTATCTATCTATCTATCTATCTATCTATCTGCCTACACACCCACCCCCCAGATGTTTCAAAAACTGAATGAATTGATAGATAAATAATGAGTGGAGTACAAAGATCCTAGCTAGCTGAATAACCTTCTACTCACAGGTGCAAACCACAAATACAAAACTGTGTCTTCATATGGTCTCTTGGGGGGATGGCTCACCGAGTTAGGTCTTGCTCTTAACTGGAAAGTTACCAGTTCATGTTCCATGATCAGCAGAGTGACCTCCATTTAGCCCTTGAGCAAGGCCCTTAACCCCCAATTGCTCCAGAGGGACTAGCTGACCCTGTTGTCTCACCTGTAAAAGTGTGTGATAAATCAATGGATGAATCAATGATTAAACGTTTGGTGATCATTGTCCTTTAGCTACTGTTCGGAATTTGTGGGAAACAAACTTTTGGTTTTTAGAAGGGATGACAACAAACTCAATAGATTCTTTTCCATCATCTGTGTGTTAGCGGATTCCTACGGTTTCTGTCGTACCCAGTCCTTTTATGCCATCAGAAGAATTAAGGGCGAAATTACAGGTGAAATTATAGGGTGCACCTTTTGCCTTCTGCTTGATTTTATGTGGGATTATTTAAGAAAAGAGAAATACAGCATAGTTGTAGTAGATGTACAAGAAACGCATTTTAGTAATAGGGATCAAGAAATAGGCTGGCTTGATGAAAGGTGCAAAAATTTCGTTACCCGATGAGCATTATGGGTAATAGAAACAATCAAAATGTGTTTTGGAAACTAGTTAAATGTTTGAGGGATACTTATATCTTCTGCTCACCCCATCACCAGAGTCGGTTGTCAATGAAGGGTAATTTGGAATTCTCCGGAAGCCATGTTGTAGATGCAGGAAACATCTCCAATCTTCAACTGAGGAAGTGTTTTAGTCTCTTCAAGCTTGACTGTACTTTTTAATTTTCTTTTTGATATGTTTTTGATTTTGTCAAATTGTACAGCACTTTGGTCAGCTATTTTTAAATGTGCCAAACAAAGAAATAATTACTTGACTAGACCAAAGAGTCCTGAAAGAATAAGATAAATAGCAGCACTCCTATTAGCTCATCTGTCGTGTTTGTTTTTAATGAGCTGTCAAATGCATTATGGGTATTGATATGTGACGCCTTTGACCAGTGTTGATATATATGCAACTTCTGACAATTATTCATGTCATATTTGTAATTTAACTAATAATACCAGAAAATGCCACTTCTCATTCTACTATAAGCAGCAGGTGACTGATTGCCTTTAATTGCATTTCATCTGACCCCCCAATAATATCGCCTATGATCTAAATTCTAATACACTAAGGAATGCTGGGCCACTGCAGTCAGCATGCAATTACTGTATTCAGGCCCTAATGACCTGATGCTAACTTGCTGCTTCCTGGCATCTTGAATCTTCCCAGCTCACACCCGGTGACCACAGGCTGACATGGTTCCCCACTCTTATCTCATATAACAATGGCATAAATCTGTGCCCCCCACCACCTCAAACACGAAACCTAGACAGTCATCATTTCTCCTATTGGTAAGTAATTTTCAAATTTTATTTCTTGTATAGTGTAATTTATTGTCTGTGTGCTAGGGAGTCTCAAGCTGCCGGAAGCAAATTCCTTGTGTGCCCCAGCACACTTGGCGAATAAAGCTGATTCTCATTCTAATTTATTTTCTATTATGTGCATACCTTAATTACACACTACTTCATCTACACTCACCTAAAGGATTATTAGGAACACCTGTTCAATTTCTCATTAATGCAATTATCTAAGCAACCAATC
>JAODKC010000082.1:15561464-15576119 GCA_026777985.1 Mormyrops attenuatus
GCAGTTCTGAAGGCGAAAGGGGGTCAAACACCGTATTAGTATGGTGTTCCTAATAATCCTTTAGGTGAGTGTATTTCAGTGCGTATAAACACAAATAGCCATGAAGGCTGACGCTAAGAGTGTCAGTTGAATGACTAAACTTTTCGTTTTTCTCGATTGGTTTGGAGCATTTCTCAAATGACAATTAACATTTACAAAGCAATGAGTGTAATCCCCACCCCGTAATGTCACTTCTGCACAGCAGAACATCAAGTTTACATATCGTTGATTTTGGAGCAGTGCATTTGAGAAAAATAAAATATTTGAAACATGATCTTGCATGTGGTGTTTTTGTACACTTTCAATATTGTATGTTGAGTACAATAAATGGAAACCTTAATAAATTTTAAATATATGGTTCTGGGTTGTATGAAGCTTTCGGAGCAGTGTTCTGAACTGATCCTTGTTGTGTTTTGTGATCATTGTCTGTGTGATCATTTTTGCTTGTTTGTGTGTATCATCTGAGTGAAATATGTGTTTTAAGTGACATAGTAAATGATTTTGAGTTGACTATTTGCTTTTGGACTGTGAAGTTTGGATTTGCACAGCTGAGTGAGATGTGTTTAAACTTTTGAGAATTTGAAGGCACCTTCAGAGAAATGTGTTTTAGCAATTGGGAAAAACTGTAACGTTGTGATGTGTTGCAGTGTCTACGTTCTTCAATTAAACCCCTTGGTCGCCCGATTTCGTGACTCCTGCTCCTGTTTCCCCGTTCCATGCCATTTGACCATAACAGTAACATATATTTATCAGTCTCATGCACATTTTCTTTTCTTTTATGTTCTTTGCAGCGATGATGTGTTTAAACTTTTGAGGAATTTGAGGAATGTGTTTTAGCAATTGGGAAAAACTTATGTAGAGCCTTGCAATGTTGAAACTGGTGTCTTTGATATGAATAAGTATCAGTCTGCAAAAGAAAAATAATCAGTCAGTGACAACGAGAAAGGGAGAAATGACTATCATTCAGAATTGTGGCGATCTGGAGCGTACTTACACTGACAGACTTACACTGACATTCTGACAGTATATCTAAGCATTTTGACTCTCATGGTTAAAACGATGCTGATCGTACTTCTCATTTTGGTGTTACTGACTAATTCATTGGTGTGATTATTTCCTTTTGAGTCATGGGTTTATTGTTTTGGGTAAGTTACAGGCTTTTGCAGCTAAACCATAGTGCTGCGCTATGTGCATGGACTGTTTGGAGAAACGCTCTTATAGTCTTGAGAATGTTAAGTATTTTCCATAAATTGTGCCAAAGCAATTGAGAAAAACTGTAAATCCTTAAAAAAAAGCTGTCCTCTAGTGTTTGTAGCATAAATTTGCATGCAGATTTTTCAGTTTTAAAGTTAATGTAATAATAATTTTCACTGTGTTCCAATCACAGCATCCTAACTCACCGCCTCCCAACCCAGTGTCCCAGGCCACTGCATCTTAACTCACTGTGTCCCAGTCTACTGCACCCTGGTTCACTGCATCCTGGCCCACTGCATCCTAACTCACTGTGTCCTGGCCCACTGTATCCCGGCCTTGCTTTTAGAAGACTTATAACAATATTATTCACCAGGCAAATTGACCACTTGACACTACGCTGGAACATTCTACAAAGCTGGGTTCTGCCTGTTTGGGGAGACCTAGTCCTTTAATGCTGTAAGAAGGAACAAGATAATGCAGGGTGTAAGTCAAACACAAACATAAGAAGCACAGAGAGCAGTTCGGTTTGTCCTTTATTGCACACCGTATATGCCTGTGTTTCCTAACACGACTCGGGAATGAGTAGGTTTGTTTGCTCATCTGCGTGGAAAACGGCAGCCCTGTGTAAACGTAATTTCACTCCATAGCCTCTCCCTGGTGGGGGGACGTTGTGTGAGACCACACAAGGAAAGATACGTGGCACTCTTTGTCGCCCACTTCCTGTTCATAAAGACGGAGCCTCTGTGAGTCTCTGCCATTTGCCAGGCCTCCGCTCGTAATTCAGAGGAAGTGAGGTAAATATTAGGGGCATGGGCCAGCCAATCAGAATAGGCTCAGAGAATTCCTCACTCAATGGGCCCCACCGTGCAACTGGTCATCAGCGTGAGCCCTGTGATAGTCTCGTGCTTAGTAGAATATATACACCCAAACAAAATGCCTGGTGCTTCACAGTGCCATGTGAGTGGGTTGTCATATAACTATACTTCTACAAAATTCAATCTAAGTTCAAATCTTGCGGAAAAAGCCATCTATATACGTCATACCAGGTACTCGTTGCTACCCTTAAAATGTATATTTTGCATCAGAATACTTACATGTTGAGCACATACTACAAGACAACCTTAGGCAACAACAGAACAACAGAACGAATCACACCGTGTTATGGTCCTAGCTTCTGGTTAGCCTGCGACACTCTGTCTACATTATTGCTGTCTAGCTAAGTTACGTTGGTGCTGATTCCCTACAGTAGGAGTGCTTTCCAGTTCTAAAAGGCTGCTGAGGCATCTGGTGACCCCTACTGGCAGGTCTCAGAACAGCAGGTCACGGGAGCAGAGCCCCAAGAGCAGAGCTGGATGGGCGACTGTGAGCAATACGATGTTGCCGTTGTGAACCATGTTCGGAGGAGGTACACCCCGTGTCCACAGGGGCCACTGTGGTGCCGATGTTCCTCTCCCCCTCACTCTGTGGGAAAAGAGAGACAGAAAGACACTCTTATTTTCAATTCAAAGGCCAACATTGTCATCAGAAGGGTAAGAGGTACAGCCAGCATTCTTCATATGTGCTGGAGAGAGACCAGGCTCTGTTTCCATCTTCCTGGAAGATGCTTCTCATGCCAACATCCTCATTTATAACATAAATTCAATAGCTAACAACAAAAATCTTATGAATCCCACTCATTTTCATATTTAACAGACACTTTTATCCAAGGCAATATACAATTTGGAGAGCAGGGTCAGACACTTCCTGGAGCAACCTCATCTGCCTGCAGCTGATAATTGTAAATTTAACATATGTTACAGGTTTATTATCAAGTAATATGTACTGTACATAACTGTACAGGCTATACTTTTAGACGACTGGCAGCGAAGGAGGTTTGTTTGCACCAGCAAACACGTGAGTAATGCGCTTTGTCGTTACGTTGGCTACGATGTGGCTAGGTGGTAGGAATTTTTCAGCTACGTTATAATCTTATTTAACCACTGTCATATATGTGATCAGTCGTTGACTGAAACGTCGCTGTACACCGTATGACTATATATCTATAATTGGCTCGCTGATAAACAAATGCTAAATGCTATTTGTGCTTTTCTCCTTTTTTCATAAAAGCAAAAATCCTCTTCGGATTTCTTTCAGCTAGCAAAAACAGATGCTAATTAGATCTCTCATAAAAACAAAGCAGCATAAAGCAAACGTTCGTAAAGTGGGGAATACCTGTGCTCATATGAATTATTTAACAGTTGTGCAGCATCCTTCCATGTCATAAGTACAATTTTAAATTTTAAAATTTTAAATATTTAGAACATACTTTTATCCAAAGCAATATACAATTGAGAAAGCAGAATCAGCCAGCCTCATTTGGTTTAAGGGCCCTGCTCAAGGCCCAACAGTGACATTACTCTGCTGACCAGGGGAATTGAACCAGCAACCTTCTGATCACATCCTGACCTGCAGACCCTCATCCCATCCCTATATCTATCTATCATTGTCAGACCTGGGGTGTGGGGGGGCCGAGAGCCTATCCCAGGCAGCACAGGGCACACGGCTGGAGTTACACCCTACCACAAATCATCCAGGCTACAATTCAGACTGAAAGTGAAAGTGGCCCCGATTACTCAGGTTCATGTCCAGGATCTGGCAGAACAACATCCTGAGGAATTCAGCGAGCTGGACGCCTTAGCAACTGCACACCCGCTCTTATCTCGCCGGTGGCCCCCCAAACCAGGATGCATCTGTGTCTGCTTATTATTCTTATCTCATTTACAAATAATGCCGGTCTTTCCTGCCCGAAAAGCAGCACAAATACACTGGAAGCTGTCGATAACCTTCGACTTTAGTATCTAAATTTGCAATTATTTTAACCCTGAAAGAATAAACACCCTCATGCTTAGCAGTGGATAATAGGGTGGGGACTTGTTATTAAGTGTATGTTTCCAGAAATTTCTGAAAAAACAATGACAGGAGGTAACATAAGGTTAAGGATCATTCTTTTCTTCCTTGTGGGCCTGTAATGTGGACGATTAAAAAAGTACCATAACAAGTGCAATTTAATTTCATAAATATATAAGTAAGACCCCTAATACTGTTCCATGTGAGTATATAAGGTAATGTTTTTGTACCCTTAATTGTTTTCTGTATAGAACTGGTCGGCACAGACTAAATCAGTGGTTCTTAGTCCTGTTCCTGACGCTCCCCCCTCCCCCCGCCATCGTGTTTTCATTCCAACTCTACCTTAATCAGGATTATATGGTCCATAATAGGCTAATAATGAATGTGGTAGGTTGAAATCAGTGTGGGTTAGAATGGATGGGGGGGAGGCACCAGGAACAGGATTAAATGGTTCAGCACTAAGGGTTACTACCACCCCCCAAATAAGGGGCTTTCACAGACACTTTTATCTAAAGCTACATACAATTGAGAACACAGTAAGACGGTATCTGGGGCAATTGCGGGTTAAGGGCATTGGTCAGGGGCCCAATGATGACATCACTCTCAGCCATGGGCCTTGAACCAACAGCCATCCAATCACAGCTACAGCATCCTAACCTGCTTAGCCACACACGTTTCTCTATGCCTCAGTGTGCAGAATAGCACAGAAAGCATGTAGTGTCTCTAGGGGTCCTACCTAGTGCTCCCTTCTGACCACCCTCTACTATCCCCTTAAGGTTTTGGCTGAGTTTCCAGTTAGCAGGGCATTCTTTGAAGGTTTGACATCAATAACAGGGGCAGAAATCATAGCCTGGATGGACGGGCAGAAAATCATCTGGACCAGTCCCATAATAATCCACTTGGGTACAAAATCACACTTTTTATCAGTTTTTAAATGACCTGTTGCATTACTAAGACCAAATGAACAAAGAGAAAGAAAAATCTATTTGAGTCTCAACAGCACTTTTCCTCCGATCAATCTAACCATGCAAACACAAATCTGTCAGGCACAGGTATTTTATAGTGTGCAGTGTGTTACAGTTTTTCGTACTGTATCTGTCTGTCACACTGAATTGGTGGGCCTGTGTTCTGTCTGGGTGCGGCCAGGACCCCCCATGCCCACTCATGCCACCTAGTAGGTTGACACGTCCCTCACACAAATGAAATGTTTTATTTGGGTCACACAGAACATTCCTGTCGCATATTACAGCAGACCAGATCTTACACGGAGAGAGTGCGTGTGTATATATATTTAGGTTAATGTTTTGTGTTATCCGTTTGAAATAGTGTCAAAAGTGTTCTTTTATAGAGCAGCAGTAGCTGGTTCCAAGACAAGTGCTACATAAGTCTGCTGATGCAATATATGTTTTTAATCTGAATATGATTTTAAAGAGTTTTGTTTATTATCCAGCATCATTTAAGGAATGTTCCCCAAATTCACATTTGTTGTTTTCTGGTTAAAATCCCTTAAGGCAGCCTGGGGAAAGAAGATCAAAAAAGTGTCCTTCTACATTTTACCTGGCTTATAGTTATAATTTTGTATTTGCCATGTCCCAACACCAGAGGGAGCATGTGCGTTTCAGACGTTCTGATTAAAGACCCGTCATAACTGCGATTTTGCATAGGATGTGCCAAGTTTGCTACATCCAACAGGGGGCGGTGTGCAGTTCAGTAGCTCAGCATTCTCAGCTGGTGACTGGACAGTCGTGGGTTTGAATGACATGGCTGATATGACTGGTGGGCCCTTCAGCATGGCCCCTAACCCTAAATGCCGGCTGACCCTAACCCCTGACTCCTCAGTTGTGTGTTGCTCTGGAGAGAAGCGTTCACCTTGTTCACGGATGATCAGAAATTGCAACCAATCAGCTCCGACCATTTCGCTCACCCAGCAAGAATCTGCAGCATCGGTGTCAAGATACCGAAGGGGTGGGGGGCAGTCTTTAAGTCGCAATGCCCCCCGCCTCATTATACACAAGCTTACTGTCCAAGCAGTGATTCTGATCGGAGGCTGAAGGGAAGCATAGAAATTCAGCATTTCCTTAAGGTCCAGACTTGCCCATGTCTGGTTTACTACAGAGTGTGTAAAACACCCTCCATTCCCGTGCCCTCGTTTTAGAGCAAATTACTTCTATTCTTAAAATGACGATTTAGCTCATAGCCTTCAGGTGCTCCCCTGTGCCCACTAAAATAGATAGGGCTACAAGATACATGAAACACAAGGCCTAGATTAAAGAGAAATGGGTTTTTTTTTTTTCGCCGAGAGATTGGCCCTGTTACTTTGCTCAGCGGTGATGAATACCTGTGGGAGTTCTTGCCCTTATTTCGCGAAAGTGAGGCTTCCAGAACGACCGACGGGATTATTATTCTGCCACGGCAGCATGGTGTGTGGAGACGTAAGTGAGATGAGCGGCGAATAAAATGCCATCAGAGGGAAAATTTGGAAAAAATAACCATCAAGTCAAATGTAATCGAAACCATATTTCTGCTCAAGACATACAGCTTTTACAGAAAAAGGAAGCATCAATCCCATATTTTCATTATATAACAGACATATGACTGCATGATCCATCCAATGTTAGATGTAACCTCGTATCGTATGTTTTCCATTCAACACAGAAACATTTTTAGCTTTAACACTCTCCTTTAAAATACACTGAACACGTAAGGTATTAAATGCACGCCAGCAACATTCCCCGTTGTAACAATGCCAGTGACGCAGCGAAACCCCCCCAAAAATAAGACGTCCCATATTTACCCATGGAGCATAATGCCAGAGATCCTGAGGGGGGCGGCCTACTGAAAAGCGGCCTGCACCACCCTGTCGCTCAGGGGCTGGGTGGGTCGGAAGTTATCCCCCAGCATTCCGTCGTTGCCCTCGGGAAGCTCCGCCCCTTTGACGTGAGATCGCAGCCTCCGGAATTCCTCGATCTGTGGGGACTCATCCAGGTCAGGGTCAGAGTATAAGGGCTTACCGTCGCCATGGTTACCAGCCAGCGGGGACAAAGCACTTCACCTACATCAGACCTACATTTATCGAGCAGACGCTTTTATCCAACGTGACGTACGATTGAGAAGGCGGGGTGAGCCAGTCTCTGGAGCAATTGGGGGTTAAGGGCCTTGTGCAAGGGCCTGACAGTGACATCACTCTGCCAATCACAGGATTTCAACTAGTGACCTTCTGATTGTAGGCACAGTGTAGGCACTAATCTGCTGAGCCACACAACGCCCCAGCTTCCAAACTGATGCATATAGATTTCATGTTTAACACAGAAAAAGCTTCAACTTTATCTTTGCCTAATCTTCAGATGGTAAACATTTAAGGGGATATTTTTATTGCTGAATTCATTAATCCATGACCAAGACAGACAAACCGATGTGTAAGGAATTTTTGTTTAAAAAAGACCGGCCTGTGTACACACACCTGACATATGCAATATGCAGCGATGGAGACAAAACTGCGATGTCATTTCCTGCCATTCATTCCATAATAGGAATGACAGGACATAAGAACATAAGAAATTTACAAATGGGAGGAGGCCATTCGGCCCATCAAGCTCGTTGTTAAAATCTTATCTAGCTCAGATTTAAAGGATCCCAGGGTTTTAGCTTGCGCTACACTAGCAGGAAGACTATTCCATACTCCAACTACACGCTGTGTAAAGAAGTGCTTCCTCAAATTCAGTTTAAAATGTTCTCCCACTAATTTCTTCTTATAGCCATGAGTTCTAGTATTTAAACTAATATTGAAGTAGCCATTTGGATGAACAGCATCCAGACCTGTTAGCACAAAGGGTAATTCACTACAACTTACTAAACCCATGATAAGGAAGGGGGCTACGTGTGGAGCCTCTTGTCGGGGTGGGTATCTCAGCCAAACCTGCAGGTGGCCAGACTTTACCTTGGAAAGAGGCCACAGAAAAGCCCCCACTCCCAGAGATCATACACTCACAGCTTTGCTTTGTTCTTTCATCCAGGCCTTGAAAAGACAGACATGATCGTCTAACCAAAGTATCCAAAACACGCCCTTTGCAGAGTGAAACATAATTAGAGGGGATAGCATTTAAATTTTAAAAAATGAATAATATATTAAAAAAGGTACACATTATGAAAATGCAGTGCTTTTTAGACAATGGACCCCAGCCAGAGAGTTCAGACAAAACACCAAATGCACCATGGGAGGGGAAACACCCTGGATTTCAAGTAAATAATAAGGCTTTACTGCATCGTGACTAATATTGGCACGATGTCTCACTAAGTCTCGGCCCCAAGTCACAGCTAAACGGCATCTGTAACTGCCATTGGGTGCTTCGGTGACATCATAGTCAAAGTTCATCAAAGCTGGGGCTCACGGTCCCATTCAAAGGGTTATAGCTTACTGATTTAGCTGTTAGCATCTAGCATATGTTATAAATTATGATTATAAAATGGGCAATCAGAAGCTGGTACCAGCTGACAGCTAGCCCCAGTGCATCCGCTCCGAGCAGCTGTGTCAATAAAGCACGCGATTCACCTCACAACGGGTACACTGTAAGTTCCAATGTGACAATGTCTGTCCAACTTACTTGTATTATTGCAGATATTTAGCGTCTATTTATGATAAGTCGGAAAAGCGAAAGTCAAATGCAGCTTGTGCTATATACCTACGGTATACTGTGTAAAAGTCTTAGGCAGCCAAAGAAAATGATACTTAAATGATCTTTATTTTGGTGAAGCTATGCTATTATGCCTGTCAAAGTGTGTTAGCTTAGCCATAGTCAAAAGCTCTCCTAAAGTCACCCCAGTATTTGCAGCAATCGTCCAATTTATTTAACCCATTTATTTAACGACTTAACCGCAAGCACACCCTGTTGGGCTAATCATTACCTCATCAAATTATTCAGCTACTTAAGTGAATGAATTGATGAAAGTGATTGATTGTCAACACACCAGAACAAAATGTTTCCTTTGCATTCAACCTATATGTAATATAATAGGCAATGATTACAAGATTTAGCACCCAGACAGCGGTACCGCATTCAGGGTATCCCAGTGGTACTGTCCTGCTCAGAGGTTCAAACCAGCAATCATTTAGTCACAATCATGCTTCCCGAACCATTAGGCTACCATTGTCCACTGTCTTGGTTATAGATGCATGCCTGCAGTTGTTGGGTTGATGGTGAAATTTACCAGACACATGGAATGGCTGGGGTGCCCCTGAGGAGAGGTTTGGGAACTGAAGTGGTGTTCTTCTAGTCATCCAGCAAGATATCAGTGACTTTTTGGAGAACAGAAGAAATTCTTGTTTCTTTTTAATGGGTTACTGTTCAGTTTCGTATATTCTAATGATAAATTGTGCAGTTTTTTTTCCGGAGCAAATATACAGCCTTACTACAAAGATAAAAAGCTTTGAGCATTTCCTTTGATGGCTTAAGACTTTCATACAGCACTGTATTAAAAATGCTTTCGTTTTATTTGCCTTTGACTGATCACGATTGGAGGCTTTTCCAATAAGCCACTTCAAATGGATGTTAAGGGGTGGAGTGGAATAGCTCATGTTACAGAGGGAGGGGGGCGGCGTTGACTTCAAAGCGGATTCTTGAACACAGGCAGTTGAAAGGGGGGGCCGCTCCCAGACTGACGGCTTAATAACCCCAATAACCCCCCCCCCACACACACACACACACAGTGTCAATGGCATGGCTCATACCTGGATCTGTGAGACAGTCAGCGGGTACCGGTACAGGATCCAGGTGACATGCTCGCTGCAGGGGGGCATCGTAAGCGAGCCCTCGTACACCCAGTAGTCCCGCAAAAGGGGATCTGGAGACCGACATACAGCAGCCAATCAGAAAGAGTTCAGCCAGTGGTCACATCCAATCAGTTCTGTTTGGGGGCAGGGTTAAGGCCAGTGGCAGGAAGTAGGGTTAGGATGAACAGGCTGTTGGTTCGTTCTACCTGTCCCTTATTCCTTTTTAATGTGTGAATTGGTGGTTTTTTATTGGATGTTAATCCTGGTCTTAATCCTGGTGAAATCCTTGCACAACAGCCTCACATCCGCATCCCACAGGTACTTTCGTTGTTTTAGTTTTTGTGTTTCTATCTGTTTTTTTTGTGCACTATTGTCTCCCTCCCTTATAATGTACCTTGTGTCATGTAGCGGGATGCCAAGGGACACCAAAGGACTTCCAAGATGAAATCTTTATCAGCGTGCAGTGAAATGATCTTCTCTACATTGGATTACTTACCAGGAAGCAATGTGTTGGGATTGAAGCACGGGATGATTTTTGTCTTCCCCTGATGAAATTACAAAAGAAAAGAAATTAAATGGTTTTAACTACCAATAAATTGTAAAATAGGATTCTTCTTAAAAATATATCTCTCTTGCAGTCCAGAAGGCTTGAAAATACTCAGAAATCAAACATGAATATTCAGAAATCGAACATGAAACAAGCATCCAGGCAACTACTAACCAAGGCCAATTCAGTCTTCAGTCTGATCATAATTCCAGTGTGATGTTTCTCTCTGTAGAACGTTACCATCTATACAGTGCTGCATATATTCTTATCAGAACACCAGGCTTTGTTAGAAGGTCTGTCTGTACCATAATGATGACCTCATCACACAAGGTGTGTTTGTGTTCTGTAGTTCTGAAAGTCCAGACAGGACTACAGCATACACTTAATATTTGCAGGTTTATTCCTGTCTTACCATTCATGATTAATATGACATCATAAGAGAAAACAGGTCAATTCACTTTGCTATTCACTTTTCAGAATGATCAGAAGGTTTATAACAGTCTTCCAATAACATTTACAAGCCTGTCCTGGAATTGTCGAGGGCGAATATTATATTCTGAAGTCAACTGATCATTTTTCTGGTTCTATCCCTACCTACTAAGCTGTCATATTCTTCTGGTCCCAATACTGGAATCACCATGCTTAACACCAACAATCATACTATATTTAATACCACTTCTGGCGTCTCAGCCACCCCATGCTTAGTCCAGCCCCCTCATCCTGTCAGTATCCTGGATTCAGTTGCAGCTGCATGATTCCTTATTTGTATTACATTGTACTGTTTGCATTAGCCATCAAACGTGAAGCTAATAAACGTGCAATTCGATAGCACCTGCAGCCCACAGGTAAACCCTCAAAGGTGACACCGCAAAACTTCACATGGAAACCTCGCTCTCTGCATCCATCCACTAAAATGTGATGCAGATTCTCGGGTTGCCATGGCGTTCCTCATCACACGCCCTGGGTATTTGCCTTAGCGACAGATGAATGGTAACACAAACAAAGTCACCTTGTACTGTAAGTCCTGCAGCACCTCGGTGATGGCCTTCAGCCCCAGGTGCTCCTTTCCGATCTGTGGAAAAAAAAAAAAAACTGACAGGAAAGTCACATGACCTGCAAAAATAACAGAAGTTAACAGTCAATGTGATTCATACCCATAATCACACCAAAGAAGGCTCCTTTTACATCTGATAGTATTACTCAGCTGTCTTTTTGCCTATGCCATCTCGCTAGTGTCCATCACACCTGGAAGTTAAATGCTGTGCTCAAGGGCCTAAGATCACCATCACATCCTTGTGATCACAAGCACAGAGGCCTAAAACACAAAGCCACACACTACCCTGTCATACCAGTGTCTATTTAATTATAATGATGAATGACGATCAATTAATACATTTCAAAGATCGTATTCTCAGATCTTAAAGGGCTCATATTAACTAATCACACCAGTGGCCTGTACTACGAAGCGGGGTTACTGGCTTATCGGGGTAACTTGTCAGATTTAAGGTATCACAGTTTAAATAGACTTCATATTCGTTCACTTACATTTTGCCCAGACTACCTTAAATCCGACACGTTACCCCGATGAGCCAGTAACCCCGCTTCGTAGTACAGGCCACAGGATTAGGTGTTTTGATAACAGATCTGATAAGTTCTGTATAAAGAGACAAATTACATAGACTTGTATTTCCATAGAATTTTTGTTTTCTTCTAAAACAAATCAGTACTTTTTATTGAGGTTTCTGCCGGGACACATTGTGTTTGCAGGACAGTGGTTTCGTTCCAGGCTTGTCTTTAAGTTGTGAATTTTTTTGCAGAGCTAAGAACCAGTGCCGCAAGCTGACGTCCGTATGATATGAGCTTAGCGGGATTTGTGGCACTACCTGTACGAAGAGAGCGATTATCAGGATGCCGTTCTTCTTCCCCAGAGCCTCTTCAACACTGTTGAACAGTTTGCTGTTCCAGTGAATCAGGTGCAGCTGCAGAAAAAAGACAGACGAGTCCATTTCCAGCTGTGCCCGCAGAAATGAAGGAGTTCTGTGTCACTGGGCCACTGGGAATTCTCAGTGTGCAAGCTAAGAAGGCAGCAGACTCCAAATAAACAGCTTTGTTAAGCATGCTTATTCATTTATTACTAATTTTCTCTTTAGTATTTTTCAGTGGGTTATTCATATCGCAAATCTTTTGAACTTTTAAATTAAAGTGGAAAAATGTTAGGAATTCATAGAGACAGGCAACGGCGTAGGGGAGAGTTTGATACTGGTGGCAAAATTTGAAATAATTTAAATACAAAGGTCTATTCATTCGGTGGATGCATGAAGCCAAATTAAATATTGTAGGGTAAATATTGTGGCAGATATAAAGCAGGATATTTCTTAAAGTATCAGGTTAATTTTGCATGTGCCAAAAAATATACTTTATGCGACACATAAACAAACCGCATCCTCCCTAAAAATAAACGTAAATAAACATTAAATTAACATCATAGATCTTATAGTCTTTTTACAAGGTCCACTACTAGCAAAGCGGCACCAGCAGACAGCCGCTGTCGTTATTTATAGTTTATTTGCGTGGCTGTTTAAATAGCAGACGCTGTGAAGCATTACTGATCATGATGTACCTGCCCTCTCCACAAACGGCAAACAAAGCACCGGACCCCAAGGCCACCTTTGGTACACATGCGGTTCGAGTGGCACCTATTTTCACCAGCACCGTCAGCAGCTGGGACGGGTTCAAGGGCCCTATTGTGTCCCCGTACACCTGCTGAAGACAGGTTATCAAATTGCACTCTCAACACCACCCCCCACCCCAAATAACCAAGCTTACTTATGATACCCGGCTGCTCTAGTTCATCTGATATCTCACAGGCTGGCTTTTGGTACTAGCGTGATATCAGATGCACTGCAAATCATGCTGACGGAACAGCATTTACCACTGCTGTAAATTATATCTTGAGATAAGAGATGACTGAACAACAATCTCCTCTTACATTTAAAGTCATCTGTAGTCATCTTTGGGTATCTGCCCCTCTAGTGTAGTGACTGTTTTTAGCCAACAGGGGGTCCCACTTAAATGTGTGGTTTGAATGGTGGGCGAACTGAAGCCTACACTGACCCTCTTTAAGGCAGAAGAAGGATCTGCCTCTAACGGCTGGGGAGTATGGCTAAGGACATGGAGATACCGATGGTGATGATGCCAGTGATACAGCTCTGCATGAGCGACGTGAGGCTCACCTCCATGGGGAAGGCCTTGAAGTTGACGGTGTGCTCAGAGCCTCGCTGGTTCTCCTTTCCCCAGTGAAATCGCACCTCATGCAGCTCGTACTCGTGCTCACTAGTCAGCGGCCCTCCAGTAACCACTGAAAGCGGGAAGATCAGCATGAAGCAGCCCAGTAGGGGGCACTAGGGGATACCAATTAATCAGGGGCAATTCTAGGGTTTCATTAAGATGTGAGGCCTAAGAGGGGCCATAATTCATGCAGTGGGGCCCACCTTAACAATAGCCAATGATATATTTTGAATCAGTGAGTGACAGGAGAAGGGGCACTCCAGGGGTCAATCAGCTCTCAGTCAGTGCCCCTATGGCCCTACCCCTGTATATGCCTCCTCTAATCCAGGATTTTGAGTATAGTTCCATTGTATTTTTTATGGAAGCTGGTAGCCTACCCTGGATTTCTGGAGCATGTCTCTGAGACCCACAGCTTGTAGACATCTTCCTGTCTCTGCCCATGCACCAAAATGATAATTTTCCCATGATACGTCTCGTATGCCTTCAGGCCCATCCTAATTCGATCCACATTGGCCCCATAAAGGACGCTAATTCCCAAATCGACATCACATTCCCTCCCTGGCTCTGGGAATGAATGTGGTTGTGTTGACTGTGCCAACTAGACTCATACTAGCCGACCCAAAAACCAACTTACTGCCTCGTTTGTTCAGCCAGGATGGCTTGGAATTAGAACATTTACTTTATAAATGGCATCAGTGGCAGCTGATATGTTGAGGACAAAAAGATTCTCTTCTATCAATCTGCCAGTCAGCTTCTGGTTTGGGCTACAGGTCCTGAACCCACACACTAGAAATGTCCAGAGGTTCTGAAATAGCCAGATCCGGGGCTCTGAATCCAACCACATAAGTACCATGCAAAAGCCGACGGGGGGGGGGGGGGGGGGGGGGGGGGGGGGGGGGGGGGGGGGGGGGGGGGGGGGGGGGGGGGGGGGGGG
>JAODKC010000082.1:15576219-15596602 GCA_026777985.1 Mormyrops attenuatus
ACCCCCCCCCCCCCCCCCATGTGATCAATAAATCACTATAAGTATATTTGCAGCGTAAGTTGTCATTCTTACAGTAATACATATAAATCCATATGAGAATTCCTCATAAGACTTCAGAGAATCAACTTTATCTGATTTATGGATTTAGCTGTGTTTTTCATTTCCTGCTGTCTACTGTAAATCTCTCAATAAAGTCGTGTTAAAAAATTATCTGTTTTATGCATTTCCATAAGTCATTTTCAGGCACCATAGGTCTCCCTTTAATGACACAAATAAAATACCTCTCAGACAGCTTTCATACAAAAGTCAAATAATCCAGAAACAGGAAGAATAAGACATAACTCTGTTATAAGCGAACTGTAGGTAGAAACTGCACATGATAGCTGCCCATTTCAAGTCAAATGTTTCGGTATCTTCGCAGAATTCCTTGTTCTTGGGTTTGCACATGCTGCCATCCTAACTAAACTGCCGCCCTTTCCCAGTACCCCAACAATCCATCCATCCATCCACTCATTGATTAGCCTGGTCAGAGTTGTGGGAGTGGCCTGGAGCCCATTTCAAGCGGGGCTGATCCCCACGCTGGGACACACCTGGATGGGCTGCCTTCAACAATCCATCCATCCATCCATCTTCTATTCCATTATCCTGGCCTAGGTCAGTGTTTCTAAACTGGTGGGTCCCAGTGGTGAGATGATTTTCAGGGGAGTGTATGCTTAAAAAAATATTTCATGATCCCCTGGTCAACAACTTTTACAGTGAATTTGGGTCATGACTTACTGACCAAGGAACAATGTGAGTCCTGAGGCGAAACCACCTAAGAATCACTGGGCTAGATCACAGTGGGTCTGGATCCTATCTCAAGCAGCACAAGGCTAGGGTATTCCCTTGGGGGGTCTCCGTCTTCTAGGAGCTGACCAGTTCTCTAGAGGCTCAGCCCACCCAATCACAAGGCACTTATGGGTTAAGGAGTCACCAGCTTTACCTGACTTGGACCTCAGCAGGATGCGTACGGTGTGCCCGTCATTGATGACCTCGCAGTCGCGGCACACCACGTAGTTGTGCGTGAGTCGCCTCTCCAGGAGGGAGGGGTCGTAGCGCGCCTCCCGGGAGTTCAGGTTGATGGGTGACTGACACTCACCATTGGCTTCCGGAAAGAGGAGGCCCCACTCGACACCTAGAAGACAAACAGCAGAACAGCTAATCGGGATGATGTGTGGCTCTGTGTGTTCAGATGCTATGCAAGTGATCAGAAGGTCATTGGTTCAAGTCCTGTGGCTGGCAGAGTGATTTAGCCATTTGGTCCTTGAACAAGACCCTTCACCCTCAATTGGTCCAGAAACCAGCTGTTTCAATTGTGCGTGGCTTTGGATAAAAGTATCTGCTAAATAAATACACACATTTCCTTCCCACACATAAGAATAAACCTGAGCTGAGGCAAATCTGCCAGACATTCCTGTCATTGAACCCCTGAGCTGGATTGCAATGCTCTAACCCTTCTGCCCACAGAAGTTTCCTATGCCAGCTCTCAAGTTCACAGAGGCTTGCAAGGGCCAAAACTGCGTCTTCCCCAGTTAGCTTTGACACACAGGCCAGTTAGTGAATCATGAACTGAGCAGGTTAATGGTAAAGTACTGCTTTTCCAAACCTGCACCCAAACATAACTATTTTTCAGTCAAGTTTATTTACCAGGTGGAGCGATGCCTGCTCGTTTTCATCGAACATCTGCTGAGGTGCTTTCAGCAAGGATAAATTAGAGCTATTTCTCACTTAAATAGCCTGAACAGAGGGTGGCATGGTGGTGCAGTGGTTAGCACTGCTGCCTCACAGCAGGAAAGTCCTGGGTTTGGTCCTGGGTCCTTTCTGTGTGGAGTGTGCATGCTCTCCTCGTGTTCAAGTGGAGTTTTACCAGGGCTCCGGTTTCCTCCCAAGGTCTAAAAGCGTGCAGGATAGGTTGATTGGTGTGTCTACATCGGCCCTGTAGTTGTGTGTGCACCCTGCGGTGTGTTGGATCCTGCCTGTGCCCATTGTTCCCGGGATAGGCTCCGGTACCCCCCATGACCCCAGTTGAGATTGAGCGCTTTTCGAAAATGGGTGAATAGTCTGAACAGATATATCGGCGTGCATCCAGGATAACTAGATTTAGAGAATTGAGCCTTTCTGACGTTTGAGGGAAATAGGAAGATTTGTTTGTGTTAAATCATTAGCGGCACGGAAATCTGGTCAACTGCCATTTGTAGGTGGTGTAGGGAGGCTGAGTGACCTTGGACAAGTCTGACCCGGTTAGCTAGCAGCCAGAGGCTCTTCGAATTGCCTGCCTTCTCCACATGGACGTACCGTCTGCTATGACAGCGTCCTTGGGTAGCAGGAACATTCGATTTTACGGGAGAGAGAAAATACGCACCGCTGCTATTTTGTACATAATATATGACTGAGGGTTGTTGATATTATTTTACAGTCAGAAAATTCTCATAGGTCTTTTTTATTTGTTTAAGAGAATAATGTGATTATAAAGACATAAATCTTGGAGATAGTATGAGGCAGTAAAGAAATACAAACCCTCTGGTCATCACCTACACTCGTGAGATCTTTATTTTTTTGATGGAAACTTTCACCTAATTTACATTTTAAGTGCATTTTAAAGTGCGTTGTAGTGTCTAGACATTCAGGTGGAAATTTACTTCCCCAAATACATAACATCCAACGTTAGTGTAAATAAAATTTGCTTTCATTATGAGGAAAATCGTGTCTCAAAATATAAATTATGGGGATTCACGGCTTTGCATTGGCGAAGTGTAAAATTTATATATATTTATTTTTAAGAAATGCTAGCCCTTTGGAAGTTTTTCCTCAAAACATTAAGTCTTAAGCTGTTCCAGAAGATTCTAAACACAATCTCTCTCATCTATCCATTCATCCATTTCTTGCCAGTCATTTTGGTATGGGATAACTATAAAATATTTGTATGAAAACATTTCGAGTCACAAGGATAGAGGGCAAATAGAAGAATAGCCTAACTCACAAAACACAAGGATTTTTTAACACTATCATTATTCACATGGATGACCATGCTTGTTAATCCAATTATAACAAATGCTTGCACAGTTAGAACACAATGCAGGCACGCAATCAAATCCATAGCCATACAAGTGTAGAGCAACCGTGTGTGATGTAAATCAATAAAACTGTATCTCTGCCTTCATTTGTTCATTTGTGTATTTATTTTGTCTCCCAATGGGTTGTTTCCTGCCTTGCGTCCGTAGACTCCGTGATAGGCTACGGTCCCCGCGGTTACATAAAATGTATGTATGGGTTTATTAATTTAGTTTATTTTTATGTTTCTTAACTCCAAACTTGCGTATCCCCCGGACTCTTGTAGTCATGCACACAGCTGATTCACGTTCGGTAAAACTTATGCGATGTGTTTCCATCCCTGACCCGTGTGTCACTGCTCAGGGCCAGTGACATATAGCAAACGCGTCATTCACAGGCAATAATTTACGTTTGATAGGACGAACACCAACCTGATGTTTGGATAACAAAGTGCTTCCATTGAACGGTTCACGATTCACAGTAAGATGTCAAATGTCAACATTTCGGAATAAAAAAGTGATAAATCAAAGTGCTTTGCTTCGGAAATAAAAATGTAGGCCTAAAACTTTCACGTAATGTATTTGGATAGAAGGATTTGCCCATTTAGAAAAAAAAATACTGCTTCGAAATACCGGTCTCACAGAAAATAAAACGCAAAATTTCAAATATAAAATTTTAATACAGCTTTCTTATGGTTTAGAGGGACATGCAGGGCTTGCTAAAAAATACTGATACTTTTACTCTGTATAATTAAGCTCTCGTAGTTTTCTACTTCAGCTGTCACTCAACAGTTTACACCTACGTTGTAATGTTGCACATTCTACGAGACTGCACTTATTATTACTTAATTATTGTTCTAAGTAAATGTTATGAGTCTGTGGGTTATCATGCAAGCGAGACTTTCACTTCGCTCTGCACACGTGACAATAAAACCTTTTAATCCACGGGGTATAAAATTGCAGAAGATGCTTTGATCTTTGTTGAAAGCACCTGACAGTACAAGAGGCAAGATTAAGTAGTAAGTACTCACTGACAATATTAAGTATCGGGTGGCAATAGAAAACGGGCAAAATTTCAAAACAAAAATGAAAGAGCGGAAATTTTAATCCTGAAAGCATGTCACGGTAAGAAGTTCTCGGGTTACAAGTTGGAGAAAGAATGAAGCTCTGATATTTCACGACCGCTGCATTTCTTACCTTCCTCGTACCCCCACTGCACATCATCCTTTTCAGTGTAGTGATCAGAATCTTCAATCATGTTGTCAGCCATCAGGGACAGGTGCTCAGCAATGCCGTTTGAGGAAGATGAGCATAAGATTCCGGACGACTCCCGGTCCCTGTTCCTCCCCCGATCGAGATGAAGAGGCGAGGCGCTGGGCGGTGGGAGGTCTGCGACGGCCCCCCTCCCTCGGTAAGCCGCGGGTCTAGATGTTGCCCCACTTTCTCAGACGTCGTGACGCGGCTTCGCAAAGTGAGGATGAAGGCTGAGGAACTGTCAGATTGGGCACTGGCTCCCCTAGTTTCCCCACCTCCGTCTTTTTGCTACCTTGTCAATACAACTCACTTTTCTGTCTACATCTATTCACGCTCCTTCTCTCTCTTTATCCCGTTCTCCTTTTCTCCCTCCCTCCCTCCGTATCTCCCTCCATGTCAGGAGAGTCCTGCAGTTTATAGAGATGACAGATAAACTCTCATTCCGCTGAGATCCCAGATCCCTCACAAGGACAATGGCTCGAGGTCTCACACCCCAGGCTGGAGCGGGAGTTACTTGTGATTGGCTGCACCGAGGCGTCTGCTCTACCCCATAGCTGAGTGGCGAATTAAAAATAGCATCACAACATAGTTTAAACTTGAAAATGTCCTACATATCTCGCTGGAGGTTTGGTTGAAACAAAACAAACAAACAGAACAACAACAACAAAAATAGTTTTTAAGAGACGCGTTTGAATATCAAAAATATCGATATCAATAGGCTATTAAAAATATCTTACACACGAGTCTAAGAATTTCATTACGGATAATGATGCTACATTGTTATCTGTATATGACAATAAAACTTGAAACTTGGAAAAGAGTTGACCCGTCTGCATTCCTAAAATAATAAGTCGGTTGGGCTGGCGCAGAGGAGATGAATATATTTACACAACTGTCGCAAAAAGTCAAGTTAATCTGGAATAGATTTAATCAGAGTCGCCAGCTTTGGTCAGCTGGTTGGAGTGAGATTTTCAGTTCGAGACAACTATGCACACACATGCATACGCATTTGCATGTATGTAAGAGTTTTATTACATTGTAAATAGTCTGTAGAGTTTGCAAACGACCCCAACGCTTTTGATGTAGTTAGGTTTGTAATGGAATAATATCAATTTTCCGTAGGATTTCTTGCGTGAGAGTCTGAAAGCATGTCACGCCATACAGATGCGTGAGAGTTGGCAACCGTGGATTTAATATTTATGTAAAATCATTGTGAAAAGCAACACATACTGGCAACCACATCTTATTATCCTACAACAAGGTCCATTATAACAAGAAAACCACTGATAAGAGAAGTGGAACCCAAGAAAAAGGCCAATGAAACCCGATTTATGGTCTGACAGCGTGGGATAGGGAGAAGTAAAACTGATGTACTTTCATGATGTACTCACTAACAATAAACATAAACCGAAAGGTGTGTTTAAGCAACGCCTATGCATTAAAGCAGATATTTTCCAGTAAGTGGTGACGTCAAATTAAACTACAGCTAAGGAGCTGCAATGTAAATATGCATTATTTCAAATAGCTTAACATGAGACTCACGTCACATGATCATAAGAAACATGCATGAGGAAATTTAGTCGCGGGCGGAGATGGGACTTCCTTGGGAGGAGTTTAAGTTATGTCATTTTAAAAAATGTTTTTTCACCTATAATGAAATTGCAACGTGGCTGCCATTTGGAAACCATTCAAAAGCCCTCTGGTGTACACTTAATGCATTATACCAGGGTTGCGTTTGATCTATAGGCCGACAGGAGGAATGCTTTGACTTAGTAATCCATGTTGTAGTTTATTGAAAGGTGAGTTTTTCGTTAATAGGTAGGGCTATTTGAGGATGATAGGCTTTCTGGAAAACATTTTGGATACCCCCCAATTTAAGCTATATGTTTAATTTAGTCCTTAGGGCAAACAATTTCAATGGAGTAACCGTAAATTCGAGATTCCCCATATTTGGCCTTTATATTGTAATATAAACTAGGACCAGATCAAATCAATAAGTCTCTGCTGTAATATTCCTAATTAGGCTGTTCCATTTCTAACTCCCACTCCACTAAAAATAGAAATAATGTTAAAACAATTGCCTTAAAATTATAAGTCGGCCTTTGCTCTAAAAAAAAAACTCCCGCTGTGAATAATATCAATTAAATGTATTTTTAGCTTGGACTACTTACAGGTTATTTATTTAATATTTTTTACAACAGATTATGTACCTGGACATTGAATCGATCATGTACTCACTCGTATAAAAGCATATATGAAGGACAAAGCATGATAATCTCA
Organism: Mormyrops attenuatus; assembly: GCA_026777985.1. Taxonomy (NCBI): domain Eukaryota; kingdom Metazoa; phylum Chordata; class Actinopteri; order Osteoglossiformes; family Mormyridae; genus Mormyrops; species Mormyrops attenuatus. The sequence goes on from JAODKC010000082.1 coordinate 15,582,843, forward strand.
GTATTATGACTGGGGGGACTTTTAATTTGTTTTATTACAGCTGATCAGTTATGTTACTGACAATCAGGTAACTGAAATAACTTCTTTGTTGCATCATAGATGTAAATAGGTAAGGACATCAAATAATAGATAAATATGTCCCAATATATCATTTTAGAATTTTTCACACTTTGTAAAAAATATTACTACATCCCGCACATGCACAGTTTTAGAAAATGGATGGACAATGCTGTTATACAATGCAGTCTGCCGCCTAGTGGCAAGGATGTCATCCTACGTCAAGTTTAACGCACAGTACAAAACAGGATTAAAGGAACATTTTGGGAATTTCTCATTACATCTTTTTGTTCCAAATTCAAATTTTATACATTTTCAGATTTTAGCAGACAGAACACTCGAATACTGCTTGACAGAACATTCAAATACTGGTATTTATCATATTAATGAAAAAATTTAAGAGATAGAAAACAAAAATTAGAAAATTGAAAATGACCCCCTCACTCCTACAAAAAAGGCATTCAAGTACTCCTGAAATAAACTTGCCAATGTGATATCACGTAGGGGGGAGTCTGTGGCGTTGTGTTGGTGAGTGGAACATTGCCAGTTGGAATATGCTTGATGGAATAGTCAAATTGCTTTTCTGCCTTGGGGTAAGATCCCCCCTCCAAAATAAACAAACAAACAAACATATAAATTAATAAACAAATAAGTACTAAAAAGAAAGTATAATGTGTATGATGGGAAATGTGAAAAGAAGCATTCCAGTGTACCAATACTCACACTTGTACAAATGGGAAATGAAACATCATACATTCATCCAGCTGCCATAATGAATGCTTGGAGTGTTATTGCGTCAGCTGAAGCAATTCAGACTGAAGCATGACAGCCAGTGACTGTTGTATTGCAGGAGTTCAGTGAAAATCCTATATTATCCCCTCCTTGAGTATTTCATTTGGTTTGACAGATAAACAGGGTTGCATCTCGCTAGCATAGAAATCATAAGCATAACCATGCTTGAACAACATCCCCAGGGGGCAGAGTGTGAGAACAGCAAGCCCAAGAGCCCCTTCCTGACTCCAGGGTTTATGAACAAGATATGTGAAGATTGTATTTGTTCATTTAGCACATGCTTTTGTTTGATGTGACATACAAGTAAAGATCAAAGAGCAGGAACAGACATTGTGCCTGGAGCAGTGGGGGGTTAAGGGCCTTGTTCATTGGCCCAACAGTGACATCATTCTGCCAGCCATGGGATTTAAACCAATGACCATCCGACAGACAGACAGACAGACAGGCAGGCAGGCAGGCAGACAGACAGACAGATAGATAGATGGATAGATAGATAGATAGATAGATAGATAGATAGATCATTTATTCAAACAGAAAATAGACATGATTGAATGGTAAGAAGACAGAAAGCTGAGGATATCCTCCTAATATTTTTAATAAAATTGAAGGCTTGAGATGAGCCAGATTGGACATGAGAGATGGATTATATGAATTAATATCAGGCCCCCTGAGTAATGACCTGATTACAACTGTCTCAAGATGCACAGAAGATAAATACGCATTTATAATCCCTAATGTGAAATGCCAGGTAATAAGTAACTGATTTAGGGCTGGCAGAGCCGGCATTGCTGTTGGGTAACAAGAGCAAATGAGCTGGTCTAGAATGTCGTTATGATGATTAGTAGAACCTGAGATGTTGGTGAACAAAGCAGACGGATTTAAGAACATTTAGAAAACTGGACTTTATCTGTTGTGTTGCAACATTTAAAGTCTTCTTTAATACAAAGTACACACAAATATGTATTTGTGTGTGACTTTAATCTCTTATTTGCTTTATCTCTCAATAAATAAATAAACAAACACACAAACAAATAAATGGATAATGCAGAAATGACATTAGGAAAAGTCTGTTTGTTAGAGGTGAAGACTATAACTTGATTTCCACGCCACCTCAGTCCTCACATTACTCTGGATTTTCAGAAGCATAATCTTTATTGCCATAGGATTAAGGCTGGTGGAAATATGTGTTGGCACAGCCAGCTACAGTTAGAGACACCATGGCAATAGACAATTATACTATACATATGGTAGATAAACAACACGTGCAATGCGCAATTGTCAGGGGTCTATGCTGATGAGAAAGTAAAAGTTGAAATGGTGCCAATGTTGCATTATTGTTGATTAAGAGCAAGGGAAAGTGTTGAGGAGTCTAATGGCATTGGCTAAGAAGCTATTCCTGAAGGGTGATTTTTTTGTTGGTTGGTGATCTAGTCATGTGCTAGTCATGTGATAGTCATGTGCCTGAGGGAAGCAGCTGAAACATGATGTGATGGGTCCAACATGACACTTTTGGCGTGGTCAGTGGTGCATTGACTCCTTGTTTGATTGATGGGTTGAGCTCATGCGATGCTGGTCATTGTCAGTGCACCAGGCAGCTGCTCTGTTTATTCCTACCTATCTGGACGAAGTGCTGAGCACAGCCATATTTGAATTCCTTTCCTATTCCTGTATAATGTCCAAAATCACCTCCCCTCTTACCAATCAAAGAGCATCGTAAGTTGAATACATTGCATAAGGGCTGACGGCATTTTCTTCATTAATACCCGTCCATTCATTTTCCAGCCACAAAGGCACTACAGCCTATTTCAGGCAGTATAGTGCACAAGCCAGCGGTAAATGCTAGATCGGTGTTTCTCAATCCGATCCTCTAGGACCCCCAGAGGGTCCGTGTTTTTGTGGGAGGAAGCAAAAATATGGACAGGCTGGGGGTCCCCAAAGACCAGATTGAGAAAGACCGCCCTAGATGGAATGCCAGCCCATTGCAGGACACTTACAGGCACGTAAGATAATAGGTGTTGGGAGATACAGGCATCCTGGATACACCAATAAGACTTTGGACTGCTGGAGGAAACCCACACAATGCAAGGAGAGCATTCACACTCCACACAGGCAAACACACAACCGTGGAGAAGGCAAGCAACACTGCTACCCACTGAGCCACCATGACACGCAACGATAACCCCCACCTAGGAAAAGAACTGTCTCTGTGACTTTTCACCTAAAGCTGTGAAGCCCCCCAGTGCTTCTCCACCTCAAATGCTCCAGGTACAGTTTAATGCCAGCTTCTGTATAAAAGCAGCTTTTAAAATCCGTACTGAGTACAGACACCTCATTGGCTCTCATCTCTGGCAGTTTTTTCGTCATATTTTGGGCCATGTGTTAAACGTAGGCTTCTCTCTCAAGTGTATATATGTGTCTCCAACGAGAGAAGATGCAAGATGTTAAACTAAAGAATTCTAATGTAACAGATTTCAAGGTTTTAGTTTTATTTGTCATATTTACAAATTATTCACAGTAATACTGTGTAGTGCAGTGTTTTGCAACCAACTTGGGGACCTCCACATTTTCGCTCCTAGCCAATCAATAACACCAAATACCTGGTACAGTAATATATTCATGCTTATTCACTATATGTAATTAATGAAATTATTTTATTATTTGTTACTTATTAGTAAGCGATTCAGAATTTTGTAGTGAACAGGTTTTTAGACCCGGTAAGGCAAACCTGTACTTGTGTTTACTGGACATTTCTGTATCAATGGAGTTTATACGTATTAGTCCGTTAATTCTATCTTTTGTACTTTAAATGGACAATGTGCAGCTTTAATTGTGACGGAAAAGTATTGCAGAAGTCCATCTTTTTTCCCCTCCAGGTGCCATCCGAGGTTCCGTAATTTTTATATAATGATAATGATTATTATTACTATTTATTGTCACATTAACACCTCCAGCGCGTTAATCGCACTTTCCTAGCGAAGGTGGGGCAGAACACGCATACGTACCACCGATTACGTGTGACGCTCGACGCATTACGTGTCTACGTGTTTACGTCGGGAACCGGAGCTCTGAGGTGTTTTGCTTCTTTGCGTCGCAGAGAAAGAAACCGGCAGAGCGGACGGCTTATTTTTTACTGGCGTTTACGGGTTGTGTATTGAGCGGGAGACCCACGGCACGAAGGCGAGGACTGCTGACCGCACCGGCTCGTTGCTATGGCCTACGCGTACCTTTTCAAATACATCATCATCGGTGACACGGGTGAGCGGCCTCCTATTTCCGCAGTGTTGGAGTGAATGACGTGGTGGGAGCAGAGACTCCGGGTGGAGGCCCGACATAACGTCTCGGCGGCCCTGCCGGACTAGCAACGCTCTTTCGGGTCGGGCGTCGACGTTTCGCTCGGTTGCGGTGTCTGCGAGGGTGGCTGATAGACGGTGCCTTCGTTCGCGGTGTTTACACGGAGTGTCACGGCCCGTGGCAAAGCCGTCCGGAGCGGCGGCGTCGGTGCGCTCCTTCCCGGCATCTCCCTCTCTCCCTCCCTTCCTCCGTAGGTTTGGGAGGGTAATAAGAGTCGGCTTTGTGTTTGCCGCCGGGAAATGTCACCTAACCGGCGACTCCGGCTCGTAATTTTACCGGCTAGCGGTAAACAAATGGCCGGCGGGCGGCGCCGCTGTCAGTGGAGGGAGGGAGGCGGCTCTGCGGCCCGGCCTTCCGCCTACAGCCGCCGTCCTGTGATGCCCAATAACGGCTTTGTTATACCTCATTTTCGCTCGTTTTATTTCTCATTTTAAGAGGTTTTTCAGTAGTTCATACTCGTCCGGTGTCACCTGACCGTTTTCTGTCCCGATAAGCAGTTATTTTTGTACCCGATCCTGGATAGTGGGGCCTGGGGGATTAGACTTTATAAACTCCCGAAATACTAATTTGGAAGAGATATTGTCCAGTAAAATTTTTACTTAAGGCCTTCATCATTTTAGACGTTTCCATAAATTGGCATGTGCCTTAGTACCGTGTCACTAAATATGATCAGAAATGACAGATGGTTCAAGGGTCTTCAGAGTCACTCAGCGGTAACGATTAATCTTCTGAAATATGACGATGTTATACCTGAAAGTATTGTGATGGTAGGATTTACACTTCACCTTTTAATCAAGCTTAAAAACATGCTTAAAAATATCTTAGCTCGGCTTGGTTTTGAAGAAAACACCATGATTTACCCACTACACATACAGGTGGACAGTCAAGAAACTCCAAAGTCATTTTTCTCACTTTCAGTGTCACCGTAATTACTGTGTTTTGCCTGAGGCAGTATTGTTCCCTGAGGTGTCTGGGGTTATGTTTAATTAGTACTTGATGGCACACCCAGTCTTTCCTTAACCTGTGTCAGGAATGCAGCGATTCATAAGGGGCTTCTCATTTCATTGCTGTCAACTTGCTGGTTAACCTGTGAAGACTATCTGTAGGTTGTCAGACCTGAGAGTGGTATCAGTAGTGCCTTGGTGTTCATCAAATATCTCAGAAAGACAATGGAGGATCTTAAGTGTGGTCTGTGGCTTCAAAGTTTGACTGTATCTTTCCTGATGAAGAGTCTGACTTCGTCACTTTCGCGGTATGATAGTGGTGTCATCCCTTATGGTGTTCACACATTCTTCTTGAAGGTGTTAGGTTTAAGGAAAGTCTCAGCTGCACTCGCCCAGACATGGAGCTGCTGTTGGTTTGTTCTTCTGCATCACCAGCTCCTATAGCTCCACTAGTAGAGCATTGTGCTATCATCGCAAAAGGTTGTGGGCTCAGATCCCAAGGAGCACACCCAATTTGTTACCCTTGCCTATGCTGTGCGTCGCTTTGCATACACACATCAGATAAATATAATGAAATAATATGTTCTGTCCAGGGGGGTCTGTTTTTACTGCTTCACACCATGGTAAATATGGTAGATCTGTGGTAGGCTGCAGAACGCCCAATGCCTTAAGATGATTGTTATTAACTTCTTTTCAAATTGCCTGTATTATCACTTTAAATGTGACTGAGTGTTCCAGGAGGGTTAAAAACGCGCATACCACCGTTTTCTTTGGATCTGGCCCAGGGCAGAAGTAAAAGCAAAGGTAAAAGCCTGCAAACCAGGAGCCCATTCAGCCCATATAGTTTAAATATTCCGGCATTTAACTTATTAGTGATGATGAGCTTCACTAATGCTGCATCTAAAGACAGATATAGCAATGATGTATGGGAAGTTTATTTGAAAAGCTCAAACGTTCAGTTTTCGTGGTCTGATCTGAACTGAGAGGTAGCTTTATAGTGGCACTTGTATTGTTTCTAATTAAATAATAAATCCTTGCATAATTTAATAATGCTGTCTCAGTTACAGTGAGCTATTCTGCCCTACACAGGCAAAACACAGTAACTACACTGACACTGAAATCAAGGGAAAAAGCACTTCAGAGTTTTTTTTAAGATTGTCCCCTGGATATAGTTCTATCTGACAAGTAGTCCATTGTGCATATCTGACAGTGACTAGCCAGCGATTATTGTCTTTGTCGCGGAATAGTCTTGGGCTACATAAAAAGCAGGATAACAGATTAACGATTCAGCTTTCAGCTCAGCCTTTCCGACGCAATTTAAAAAACACACATGTGCACACCTTGCTGTTATCTTTTGAACTCCTTATATGGTATGTGAAGTTATCACGATGCCTAAACGTCGGTTATAATGGCGGTATGTTGCTAGGGCTGACCTTGGCTTTGTTAACCACTGCAGCACCGCTAATCAACACCAGCCCACCCCCCCCCCGTTCACGAAGTTGTAAGTCTTATCACATTTTTCTTTTTGCAAAAAAAAAAAAATGAAGTGGCCCGCTGGTGTGTGTGTGGGTTGGGGGCTCATGTTGGATGACTCGATATTATTGCTTATCCCGATATTCTAGAACTAAAATATTGCATATTAAATTTTTTAGATATCGTGCAGGAGTATAAGCATTATAGATCCAGCTGAATGTGTGGGATTTCAGCCTAAAATAAGCCTAATCCCCTCAGTAAATTTGATGTTTTTCCCTGTGGGGAAAGGTGCTTAACCATTTCCAGCAATAAGAATACATACAGTTAAAATGATCAGTAGAAGTCACTCTAGACAGCAGTTCCATCCCGATTTCATCCTGAAGTATTTGATAATTCAGGCCAAGCCATCATCGTCATTGTGAATTCACACACGCATTTAATCATTCTGCTGATGTTCTGCTGATTCAAGCGAAAGCTATAGTGGGTATTCATAAAATATATTCTGTTTTTGAAGATGCAGGTATGCATCATTGCAAGCTACCATTTAACAATTTCCAGCATTTCCAGCATCAGAATAAAAAAAGGAAATGCATGTGTCATTACTGCACCATTTAATAATAACCGAATTCTGCAGTTTTTCCCTGCCCTCCTTGACGAATAGTGATTTTGCATGTAGGCTGCTGCAGAGTCCCCAAAGCACAGCTGGAAATTTCCCCAGTATCTTGCTCACACTCCCCAAACCGAATCCCACACATTGGTGCTGGACTGTGAGGTACAGCTGTGAGATTGCAGTGGTGGTCAGTTGGAAGCACAGGCTTGGTTCTATTTGGCTTAATACGAGTACAAGACAAGTTTGTGTAGGATTATATCATTAGAGTTGGTTTAGTGGCAAAAACGTGTCTCCTCTCAGCAGCAATGTGTCTGACCACCAGTCCTGGAAAACGCCGGAGAAGTAGCTGGGGTATCGCATCTCGCTGTCCTTGCCACTTTTCTGTCTGATCGCTGCGTCGCCTGAGTGGATGTAGCTCAGGCTCCGCACCCTCATTGGCTCCCTCAGAATGTGACCCCATTCCAGAGCAGCCTCATCCGCTGAATGACCACCTCAGTCCAGGTTCTGGGTCCCTGTGTGCCAGCGAACTCCCGTCAGCGAGTGCAGAAATCCATAGCCACAGAAAGAATTGGAAAATCACTCACTTTCTGCGTTTACCGTCGGCTTGTGCCCAGTTAGTTAATGTGGAGACAAGCGATTTTATTTCTAAAGTCACTTTCAACCAGGATGTCATTTGCCTAGGCTGCCCGAAACAACATGACTTTTGGAGTAAGAGACCCAAGCGAAGTCCCGTAGCACAGAAATTTGCGATGTTGGGCCTCCTGATTATGTATTAATTTATTAAAGGTCTGTTCTGGCACATAGAGACAGGGTAGCTAGAAGATATTTCAGTTTGTGCCTGCCAGTATGAATGATGTTGTAAGCTGATAGTTAGCGATTATCTGTCAATGTGAGTGACCAGAAAGGCCTTCAGCAGTAAAACTACCGCCATTGGTGAGTGGTAGAGATGTTTGAGCTCCCCCTTCTGTACAAATAAGTAACAGCAGTGTTTTTGTACTTAGTTGTGGGCTTAGCCTGAAGATATGTGTTTATAAAAATGGTGTGTTAGCGGCTCTGTATCCAGTCTCCTGTGGTTTGCGTGACCAGGCTGAAATGGCCTTTTAAATGGAAACTGGGACTCCTGCTTATCGGCTTGTCATTCATCAGGCTAATTTTTCAGTAGTTATCGCATGACTCATGTCCTGCACTCAAAGGTTTCTATTTGCTCATTTTCTTTTGTGCATTTGGCTGCATTTTTTCTCACCTGATTTTTATTGGGATTTAAAAAGTAAAAACAAATTACTTTTTAAATAAAAGTAGAACTATCATTTTCGTATTTTACTTTGTGTTAGTATAGCAATGGGTGTTAACTTGATAAATTTAATATCATTGCTCCTTTTTGGACCCTCTTACACCTAACTGCTCATTTATTTAAAAAATATTAAAATAACTTTTAGAGGCATCGTTCAGGCTGTCCCCGAATCTCACTTGTGCACATAATCATTTTTTGCCCTGTGAGTTACCTGTCTTTGATATATTGATCGCACTTTATCATAAATATACCATTACAGTCATTTACCTCAGAGTAACAATATTTACGGCGGAACATAATGCTCATAGCATGCAAATCATTTTCCTTATTAGCTATTCATAGCTGTTGCACATGGGATTTTTAGAATCCAATTTCTTTATAGAATAACGATAAGCTAGATAAGTCGTCCTTTACATAATGGCTGTACTGACATGAACCTTTGGATACGTTCTTGGTCTGTGATTTGTTTTTATGTTATTGAAGGGATCTAATTATCATCGCTTAGCAACAGCTGTTGCCCCGGGAAACGTAGGTGTCCATTTTATGTCATAGGCAAATAGGAGACCCACATACATCATAATAAATGTTCCTGCTGTTTCGGGAAAATTGATGCCTTCTGCTTAAGCTTAGAGCACAATCTTGTATTTAGGTTCACTAATAATGAATTGTTTCCCTATTGCATTAAATCAGTTTCCAGGTATCCCAGAATACCTTTTGCGTGCGATTGTCCAGCAGAAGAACTTAAGCCTCTTGTCCTTTACTCCTGCGGGTCTCCCTGACTTCGGGGATGAGTTTGATGCTACTCTACACCTCGTATTTTGTTTGCTGATGGCACCTGATTAGATGAGATGTGCGGTGGTTGTGATTTCCGGCATTATCTCTAATTTGCAGTCTGGGTTGGTTTTCATTCTGAGAAAACGGCACTTCCTGATGGAGCAGTCTTATCAGTCATGATGTAAGACTCCTGCCAGGTGCTGTTCCCTGCAGCTGTCTGTCTCTGTCTAAACGTTAATGTTATGTTGTCATTCCTGCTTCTGAAGTCCTTGATTATTTACATTCTCAATGCTATTAGATAGTTTATTTTTACCCTACTCTCAAAGTACACACAGGGACGCTTCCTGATCGACATTTACATTTATACTATCTAGCAGGAGCTTTTGTCCAAAGTGATGTACAATTGAGGTAAATGGCACATTACAAACACATGACTATCAGTGTTGACTGCGCATAAGTGCAGCTAGGCTGAGCTTCCAGTGAATGCCCAGGTACAAGTGTAAGTAGTCCTGGAGTAAGAGCTACGCAGTGTCTTCCAAACAAGGCAGGAACCTAATAAGACAACTATTCAAATCAGCAGAAGGTGCAGCCTTAATAGCATTCAAGGAACATGCAGTGGTGTGGGCTAGTAGAGGTGTTCCTGGAACAGATGGGTCTTGAGACTAGACTAGACTCCTTAAAACTGTGGTTCAGTAAACGTCCTCATCTGATCTGTGGTTCTGAGTTGGTGCGAAGACTCTCAGAAGTGCAGATTAAAGTGGTACAGTGTAGGGCTGGGCAGTTAATCAAAAATTAATCAAAACCAACATTCAGAACGTCTTATCGATATAATCTTGCCTATGTTGATTGTTTTTGTTTAAATCTGGTTTTATATATATTATATTTGATTCTGTTAATACTTTCCCAGTGTATGTTCATGAGCACCACGAGCAGCTTGTACCAAAGAAAGATGCTATGTCTGTGGCTTTAGTGAAGACGACACCAAACAAAAAGAGATCAAATGTAAACACTGAGGGAGGTAATACCACCAATCGGTTTCAACACTAACAATATTTAGAATAATTAATTTTGTTTGCAAGAAATTCAAAACTATTTTCTACTTTTTTCGGGAACTGGCTTTTTCATTTCAAGCGATGTTTGCTTTGATTTCAGTTGTTCGAAATATTCAACAAAGAACCATAAATGGTTAATCTGTGTGTGTTTCCTTCAATTATTTTAAATTCATAAGGAAAAGATATAGACTCTATCATTAGAAAAAATATCCCAGTTTTGATAGTTGAACATATTTACAGTACAAACCTTGTCAGTGAACTATGAAGGCAAAAAACAAACACAAAAATGAAATAATCATTCATTAATCATAATCAATGTAAAATATTCAATTAATCGTGATATTGGTTTCAGATCATATAGCCCAACCCTACTAGAGAGGTTAGAGCTCAGTATGACAAGGGTGCATGAGGCCTCTCTCACTGACCAGGTGATGAAAATGGTTGAAGGCCTGGTTTGGTCCTGTAGAAACAAAACTGGTTGATACAGCCACTCTGTGGTGGATAAAAGCCTGCTTTGTAGCTGCAGTAGACAGGGGGTTTGGCTTTAAGCTCACGGGACCGTGTGAGTAAACGCACACATCCAATAGACACCAACGCGCCTGGGGAGCAGGGTGGGATTGGACGACTCTTCTGAGTTCAAAGGTTAATGCCAGGCAAAATGGAGAAGTGGTTGTGTGTTGCTTCATGGTTTTACCCTGTCCCAACTCCGCACATCTTCCAAGATATTTGTTTATATGTCCATATACCGTAGTACTTCCCTGGCAAAATGTTTGAGTCTGGCTGTATATATTTGTGTGTGTATGTGTGTGAGTATTCATATATGTGTGTTGTTTTTTTGATGGTGTTCACAATATGGGACATTATCCTCACTTGTTGAATCCCAATTAAATGCGATCTTCATAATGTTTTTTTACAAGTTGCTTCATTATCGTTGATTGCATGAATGTCCATGATTGTTGGATGTTAAATGCATAAATTTCAGTTTAACCGCAAATGCAGCCTTTCGGCTGCATATTCTAATAACTGGTTCCTTCTTTTGCAGGAGTGGGGAAGTCATGTTTATTATTACAGTTCACGGATAAGCGGTTTCAGCCGGTGCATGACCTCACAATCGGTAAGACACCTACATTTTTTTTATGTTGTTTTAGTTCTTCATAATAGTGTCTTACTGTGTTCTCCAGCTCTGTAAACAGAGATGGAAGCAGAAATGTATCTCTACTGGTCTCTGGTTAATTTTGATCTCAGCCTTTAACCTTGCTAAATTCTGACAGTGCCTTGAAGGAAAATAACTGAGAGATGTAAAAATGTGAAACAATTCTTTACCTGTGTCTATGGAAAGTGCATGTCAGTGCATGTGGGCCTGTACCTCAGCACACATGTCATGCGATGCTTGTTGGCCCTGCTAGAATTTTTTTGTTTTATTTTTTAAATGTGGGTTCAGAGGTAGAATTATTGTTTATTTCTGGTTTATGATCGTACCGATAAGGCCTTTTCTCTGTATTTGCTGTAGGAGTTATAGTGAATCAGCACTGTGGTAATGCGGTAATTATTTGGTACACAGTATAGCGTTACATACAATGTGGCTAGGTCTCCTGCCCGTTGCAGGACACCCACACAGAAGTCGGTTCAGTCCCTGATTCATCTGGAAAGTAAAACCCGGTAAATTACTTGGCCAATCAAGCAGAAGCTCTGCCCCCAGAACCCTGGGGTTGGCAACTCAGGCCTTGCATACTTTCCCTGCTGTGCTTCTGGAGCCTGTATCATTAAGCAAGATTTGTTGCCAGCTAACAAGTAATTAAAATAACTAATAAAAATCCAGCTTCATGATACAGGCCCCTGCTGTGTCTAGACTTTGAATCCTTAGCCAACATGTTCTGATGCCCCTTAAGTGCTGCAATGTGCCAGTGTCTCCTCTGGCCCCCGATCCACACCTTTCTCTTATTTCTCTCCACAGGCGTAGAATTCGGTGCACGGATGATTACTATTGATGGCAAACAGATAAAACTGCAGATCTGGGATACAGTAAGTCCTGATGTAGTACTACACCCCTCCCCTTTCAGATGGGCTGCTGTCCTTTTGTCTATTTTATTACAATCTTTGTTTTTCAGCTTGTTGAAAAGTCTTTTTCTTTATTGTGAGGCACTAGTATAAGACTGAAGTTCTTCTGTTGGCCTGAAGGTGGAGACAATGTGCCATTGATGTACCTTTGCTGTGTCTGTGATGCAGACCAAAACACAATATATTTATTGTCATTGTACAGGTACGAAAAACTTTTTGAAACCTTGATTGACCTGCTGGTTAGAATTGATTGATTTAATAACATCTACACAAACATTTATCTTTTGGCTGTCAGCAATTTTTGAGTACGTATCGGTATGCCTACATCTGAGTTGAAGTGCACTACTTAAATTGAATTTTATTTATTTATTTTTTATTTTTCTTCAACAATTGCCCTTGAACAGTCAATCAAATAAAACCTTGGTGATCCAAGTTAATTGGCAAGACCAATTATTAGGAACAATGTATTGAACCTGTAGCATGTTTTGTACCTGTAGCATGCCATTGTAAATAACGCAGCATCAATAGTACCTGTAGGTTCCCAATAATCGTGCTGTTAATGTGTAACGTACAAGCCAAAATCAAATGTATCATTGACTAAAGGCACCATATCTGAAGCTGACAAACACTGAGGTGAAATATTGTTCTCATTGGTGAAGTGCAAGTGAGAAGTACATTTAACCACCTGATTAGTGGGGGAAGATGGTGCGAATTGCCTCAGAATTTTGGCCTTTCATTAATCCAAAAGCTGTGAGCAAACGTCACTTTTCCGTATTTTGAACCGCTATTTTGTGTAGCCGTTTCAGGATGCCACGTTCCATCAAAGCACGATTCCGTGTCATCCATCTAAATTTCTCCTCTTAAGGGGAGTAGTGTATGCACCAGTAATGCAGCCAAAGAGTGGGGGTCCTCCCCCAATCCCAGCCTGCCCTGCTTCAGTGTCAGGAATTTGCTGGGATGTGCGTGCGTCGGGGGGGCGGGGGGGGGGGGGTGCTGGTGATGCAACACGCTAATTCTGCATGGCTGGCCTTCCTCTGACCTTTCCGCTGCCAGCTGGTGGGTATAAAAGTGCCATTCATCATTTATTTACAATGGGCCCTATTTATTCTAATGTCAACAGCTGCCCGGGGAGAGGCTTATTGAATTGAGATGCGCGGCGGTGGCAGTGGTGGTGGTGGTGGTGGCGGCGGCGGCGGTGGTGCGGGGCCTTTCACCGGGGGCCCTCCGCCGCCCCGGTTGCTAGGAGTTTATTCTGCGCCACGGTAATGATTCATGTATTGTGAGGCCATTCAGCCAAATTGGGTTTTCAAGGATTGTCCTGGAAGGGTTGAGAAGTCCTATTGTGGAGGGGAGAATGT
>JAODKC010000082.1:15599635-15620050 GCA_026777985.1 Mormyrops attenuatus
GAGCTGCGGCGGATTGATTACTCAGGGGAGCCACTCGGCCTTTATAGGTGAAAACGTCTCAGTGTCGTTAATTAGGAAACAAAGCTCCGCAGGCAAGGCGGCCGGTTAAACACTTCCAGGGCACCGCTGAGGCCACGCCCCCCCCTCCACCCCCTCCTTCCTACTGGTGAACTGTGGTGGGGGAGGGAGTGCTTCACCCTGATCACAGGGAGGAGGCAGAGGGTGGGGGGTCACCTCTTCGCTGGGCTCACATTCCTGCTGAAGTTTATATCTGCTGTTCTCATTCGCTGGGGGCGACTGTTTGTTCAGTCCTGTCTTGATCTTCAGTTTGGTCTTGTGCCCTCCCCCTCCCCTGCGCCCGCTGTTCCCAGAAGCCGCCGGTTGCTTCTCCGTTCCCTGACCCTCCTCGCACCCATGTGTCTTGTATTTATTGTACATTTCTCACCTCCGATCATAGGCGTTCATCAACACAGCCAAGGAGATCTACGAGAAGATCCAGGAGGGCATCTTCGACATCAACAATGAGGTGGGTGTTGCCATGCTTCTTAACCCAGCCCGTGCTGGCTGACCGTTCTGTAATCTTTCATCAGTAATGCACATGTTTCAGTAAATATACCCTATATGCCACCCTTGGAATTGTCTCCCACCCTTCCGATGCATTTCACAGATAATGCATACATGATAATTCATATTGGTAGTGCTGTAGCCCTGTTTGTGTCACGGACTTTGGGCTGAATTCCGTGTGAGTGCATTTGCAGTGTTTTTATGAACTCGTGTGTAGGAGTTTTTAATATCCCAGGTGAGGTTGAAACAGAGAGACACTGACGCCCTGGCACTGTGGCACAGGTGGTGCTGCCGTCTCATCTTCTGAAGGACTAGAACATCCCCTCTGCTGGCGCACTTGCCGCTGCAGCTGGAGAGGCTATGACCTGCTTCGTTTCAGGGCCTCACAGGCCCACAGATTTCCAGCTGACGGCTCCGCTTCCTCCATCGGAGGGGGGGGCCTCCAGCTGAGAGTCGAGCCCCCGTGGGCAGTTTTCCCCCCACACGGCGCCACGGGGAACAGAAGAATCCGTCGGGAGACTCCGTCCGGCTCCGTGACATTTGGGGAACTCCGGCGTTGTTGTCGTTGACCTCGTACATCCGCAGACGGTCAGAGTAAACAAACGTTGTTGCCGCTCCGTTTTTGATCCGCTTTCTGTTATTACATTCCATGAGCATCGCGGAGCAAGAGCGGATCACAGGGAGGCTTCTCACAGGGGGAATAGCTTTCCGGGGGGGGATCTGTCGAACACCTGGAGTGGTGGCTGGGTTACTATCAGGATCACATCAGCAAAACATTTACAAGCTGGACTTGAGTTGAAATTCTGCCAGATTCTGTCTCTGCTGGGGTTCTGGTGCAAACTGTAAAAGGTGCATTTCCACGGTCGGCCCTCATTTTGTATTAACTTTTGCCAGTCGGGTTCTTCTTTGTAATTTTGAGTTGACGTTCCTCGAAGGGTTCTGAGGACACACACGAAGATGGTAGCCATTTAAACCAGAACCAGATCCCAAATGTTTCCAGGTGCCTTGGCAGGTTGTTCGACAAACGCGTCCAACCTCAAGCCCTCCGCACGACTTAAAGTTTACGGTACATGCAGCCTTGAGACCACAGCAAGAGCCCGGCGTAGATCTGGACTTCTCAACCTATGCTGGCAGCCCACATCCTTGGGCTTGGGGCTTCAAAGAGCACCAAATACTTTTCCATCTTTTGGGATGTCTGTAGATGAAATGTTCTGTGACTAGCCTCTTCCTGGGAACTATATGAGAGGCCAGTTCAGTCCCATTCATGCAGAACGTATCAGTGGTGATTCTAAGTGGAGGTTGCTCTAAATCTTGCCCCAAAAATAACGTGTGTTAATTCACACATTAATCCTTCCCATGCAACAAAATAAATGAAATGCTGATTTGTTCTGATGCATCTTTCTAGTCCTAATTGGAAGGGAGTAAACAGTAAATAGAAAGGAGTAAATAATCCCAAGTCTGTTTTTGTAGAAATCATTAAGGACCACATCGGTTTATTTGGTGCATAGTGAATCCAAATTGAAATTTTGCAGTGTGGTGCCTGTGGTGCTAGAGACCTGGATCTCTCTCGTTCAGTGCTGTTATTTCTCTCTCTTCTTATTGGCCGGCTACTGAAGCCAAATGATGTCAAAAGTGCAGCTCGTAGCCGTCTCCCTGCTGGCAGAACGCCAGGCGTAACTGCTTCATAACGTCTTATAAGGTTATGGGGCTGTTTGCATGAGGTGGGACCCATTTAGCTATTGGGCATGCTTTTTGTTAGGGCCAATGAGGGGCTGGGGGTGGGGGGGGGGGGTGCTCCGTAAGGAGGAAGTCGAGGCAGAGAGTCAAAACCGCATCAGCTGATGTCGATACAGCGCTCGTGCCAGAAACCCCAGGGCGACTCGGCGTAGCAAAGTCCTCTGCCAAGCACTATAAATCTGAGGTTTAGCGTGACGCAAAGTTTCCTTAAGAGCTTAATTTCGGAGACTACTGTGTAGCTGCTGTCAGGAAGGCGGCGTTTCTTAGCCGTGGTCCACTCGCGGGAGAGAGGGAGGGGGTGTGGAGATGAATGGGTACGGGGCTGGGGCACGACACATGGGTGCGAGAGATGCTGGCGCTCTGCCATGTCTTTGGGTTATTGCAGAAATTATTGATGACACGGAGCACTCCTGTGCCCTTTCTCTCCGCGGCCCCTGGCCAAAAAGGCGAAATTTATCGGGGCCTGGGGGAGCTGCTCCACACCTCCTGTTTCTTTTTGTTAAATCTGCCCCCCCACCCACCAATTTCAAAGCCAGACAAAAAACTTAGGAATAAACTAAGAGTGGGCAGTGTGTGTCTGTCTGTCTTGAGGGGGAGTACCATGCAGGGAACCAAACCTGTCATGTACAGGTGAGTAATCCGCTTCTCTCTCTCTGTCTCTCTTTCTCTCTCTCTCTCTCTTTCTCACACCCCACAGGCAAACGGCATTAAGATAGGACCTCAGCACGCCGCCACCAACGCCGCCCTGGGGGGAAATCAAGGAGGGCAGCAGGCTGGCGGAGGCTGCTGCTGAAGCCCCCGTGCTTCCACTTGACTGGTTGGGCGTACTAACCGTTTTTTTCTTAACCTCCAACCCAACCCCTGACAGCCCCACCCCACCTCCCCGAATCGACTCATTTACTAGATGGCCGTCCGTCAAGAGCGAAGCCAAGTCCCTCACAATCCCCTTCTAGGTCTGCGTCCCAGCCGGTGGCCCGGTCAGCCTGAGCCGGAAACGGTCTGACGGGCAACATCTGGAGGATTGTGTCCGTAACCTACTTTCATTTAATTTGTCATCACTTTTGGTTATCTTTTTTTTTTTTTAATATTACTGTTGGAATTATTCAACCGATTTTGTCCTCTAAGCCCTTAACTTCAGAACTGATTTCTTCAAAACACTACGAAGGCCGTCTGAATATTTTAATCAGTTTATGTAGAGGAAGTCCTCAGCTATCTCTGGTTACCTAAAACAACATACACAAAATAATAATAAAGTATGCACTTCCTCAGAGCTGCCAGCCATTTTCCTTTGGGGGGGAGGGGGGAGGGGGGGAACAGGACTGTTTTAATTCTTTATCATCTTTTCTTTTGTATATAAGTTAACGTCTCCTCTGTGTCCCCTGAGCAAACTACACGCACTTTAGTTTGCTGAAGTCTATGGAGCTGAGAAATGCCTCCATGTTTCCGTAGTTGTAGTCCGAAGCCCGGTCTGACACCCTCTTTTAGATCTCACCTGTGTTTCTCCGCCGGCTCCGTCTCGTTCCTGCCATCTGCCTCTCCCCATAATCCCGAAAGTGCTCGGCATACAGAAGCTGTTGGCTCCACGTTCCCCGTCTACCCTAATGCCAAACGCCGTGTTCCGTATTCACGTCTCCAGAGATGGGTCAGCTTCTTGTCTTAAAGATGCGGATATTTTTCTGTTCTCTTCTTGTCCCGAAACTCCGGAGAGGCAGTGGCAGTCAGTTGTGAGGGTGTTTGTGTCCATGCATCTGCATACCCTTCATTTTTTTATCATTAGGGTTTGTCTTTCCAGGTTAACTTTCTACAGAATCTCACTGCGGATGGACATTAACTTAGATGAGCGATTGTGTAAAGACTTCCTTTACCTGGCAGTGTATGCTGTCTATTGTTATACAGTGAACATCTTGTCTATTGTGAGAAGGGTTTGATAAAAAAAAAAAAAAAAAAAACAGCCAAACCTGTATATTTGTGACCCTGAACTTTATTTGCTGTGTTGATACTTAAACTGTACACCAGTGAATTAAAACAATCCCTGTGGTTAACGTAAGAGGTAATTAGTAATCAATGAGTACCTTTAAATATGCGCACACTATGTTTAATATGTATTGGTGTGAGTGAGAATTTATATGTGCATACATATATCCATGCGGTTGTAAATAAACACGTGCACTCATTACTTGCGAAGAACTCAAGTCGTATAGCTCAAATATTACATGCTACCTAGTCTAAAATTCCATCCTGTCATGGATTAAAATATAAGAATTAAAGAATGTATGCCTTTTTGTCAGAAGCCTGGGTCTGGATTCTACTATTTAAAGTGAAAGATGCTCTTGTTGAAGGTGGTCATGAAGCAGGGAAGACCCTCGTTGAACGTTTTGGTTCCATGTAGTAAATGGCACAATGATTATGAAACTTATGAGGGGGGAATGCCCAAGTGTGTACACCATCTATAACCACCTCACGGGCGATATTTCTTGCTTACTAAAATCAGTCGCAGGGGGTGAGGGGGAAACTTTTATGGTTTGGGTGTCAAGTGTAGATGGGTGGTGCCCTCTGGCAGTAGAGGTATAGATGACAGAATAGACGTGACTGATCTTTATCTAGTCAGTGGGGGAGCGTGATTCATCACAGAGGAAGGTGGAGGTTTGCCTCATTTCTGCCACACAATATGAGGCAAAACAAAAGATGACATCATTGTGTATGTAGTATCATTTGTTTAGCTCTGTTGCCTCTCATTTTCCTGAGAACCATCCGGTGTAATGTTCAGCACGATGCTCTGGCATGACATTGAGTATTAATTTAACTAAAACCCTCCAGGGCTTAAGTACTGTTGATTAAGATTTCACTTCTTGTAAATTCCTATTACTCTCTGTAATTATAAGGGAATATTTCAAATGTGAAATATATGAATTAGAAAAAAAATGGTACTTCATATTTTGGAACCATGTTTAAAAACACTATTATCCAAATACCTTGATAATATATCAATAGTTTGTATGTGAAATATTAATGTGGTTTTGGGGCTGGTCATTAATATAGTACAGTGCTCCCCACCCAAACCCTATTTCCTGGTGTTTGGGCACATTTTTTGGTTCCTACTTCCCCAAACTCAAGGAAATCCATTTCCTCTCTGTCCCACTAAAAACATAAATGGTCCAATAAAGACTACATTTATTGAAACAATAATTTATTGAATGGAGGATCAAACAGTCCCTGGAGCAATTGGGCATTAAGGGCCTTGCTCAAGACGCCCCAGGGGTGACATTGCTCTGCTGACCCAGGGATTTCAGCCAGCGGCCTTTTGATCAGACACAGCATCCTAACCCACTGAGCCACACACCGCTTTTTATAAGGTAAGATAGGCTTGTAGATTGATTAAGATACTGTAGGGCTGCAGTGCAAGGGTGACCATATTTTGCTTTGCAAGCAAGAGAAGTCCGGGGACGGGATGCCAACAGAGGCATCAAAGCAACAAAAATTTGCACGCAGAAAGTACTTAGACTGTAGAAAGCAAATGACAACATGAAACAAAGTGAAATCCTGGACATTTTGGGGATTTTTTATGTCCCAAAAAGGAGAACAAGTGTGGGGGGAAAAGGTCACCCAATGCAGTGCATATTGATTCATCATTTTTGATTTATCAGTTACACGCTGTGGCAGGAATCCGTTTCATATTGTCCAAACACCCCTTTGGTGTATATCTGAGAACTGGTACACAGAACACATCTGGTGAGGTTTCGCTGCAGAAATTTGTCTTACTGAAAAGTCATCAGTTCACTTTTTTTTGTCATTTAAGAGGCCAATTAAGTGTATCACATTGCAAAATCCGATAGAATGGACGCTGGTGGCAAAGATTAATTTAGGAACCTGACTGGGTTTCTACTGGATTGACTCGGTATGTATATATGCTGATATCCCCTTCAGACTCGAGTAAGATATGGGCATTGTTTTCATTCAAGACAAAAAAAATGTATAACTTGACATTTAAAAGCTTAACAAACTTCCCGTTTTCAGTTTTGGCCAAAGAACATTTGGTAACTGTACATCATGGATGTTCAATGTATCCTCACACCTGTCTGTCTGTGTGTGTGTGTGGGCTCACATGCATGTGTGGTTTACATATTTTCATATCTCTACTGGTTTCTCTCACGTATATTTGTGGCTTACGTGAGTGTTTTTTTTTTTTTTTTTTTTAATTGCCCTTGGTTGTATGAATATGTTCTCTGCAACACATTGACATCCTGTCCTATGCCCTATAACTTAGGCTAAAGGCTCCCTCTGTCCCTCTACTGCACATGGGGATGAGCATTTGGTAACTAATACAAGAAGGATAAATTGTTTGATTATTTTTCATAAATAGCCAGCAGGCTTAAAAATTGATTGCATGTGCCAGGTTATTATACATCAGTGCTACATATAGTACATCAAGGAGATACCAACGTAGTCTTAATAATGAATATATTCTTTTAGAATACGTCAAAGCTTTTCCATAGTGTTTTTCCACACACATACGACTTCAGCAGATAAGGAGGACGGCGATGCTTACCGAAAAAAGAAATGCAAATGTATGTAATCAATCTATGTGCCCGACAAAAAAACACCATGGTATCTCTGGAATTCTTTACTTGTCTTTGACATCAATCGGACTACGTGGAAGCTACGCCTAACTCAAACCGGGTGTTCGTGGGGGGGGGGGGGGGGTAAAAGGTTCAAAATCAAGTGAAAGGAAAAGAAAACCATTTTACGCGCAGAAGGCGATCTGGCATCACCGCATGGCGGATGTGTAAACGCGAGTTGTTGGAGGAATTGTCAAGTGCGTTTAACAATATGCGAAAACCAATATAAATACCAAAAGTACTTCACAATAAGACAAACACCGAAAGAGATAATGTGCATGAATAATGTCGTAAATATATTCACAAAATTATTCTTTAAAAGGATTTGCGATTTATTCACAACAAAAACAATCGCTGGATCACCACTACGTCTTCCGAAGCGGTGGAGCGCGTCGCTCTTGAAAGTGCCTGTGTCTTTAAATAGTCCTGCGGGCCAGGTTATGATAAGCAACTAATGATGATGAAAGAGACATCCGGGTTACGGAGGAGGTGCGTGTTACGTGTAAACTGGATTGGCCCGAAGCCAGGAAGGGGAGCTTAAAAAAAACACCAAACAGATAAACCGCTTAAATATATACTTGAATCAGGATTTTCCCGTAGTTTAATACACACCGAGTATGTTCGAAGTATGCAGGCGCCGAAGCGAGTGTTTTATAGCACTTTTCCGGCGTGTTAGGTATTGAACGGCAAGCAGCGTGCTCCATGCAGTCGCCCGCATCTCCGGGGAATTTCAGGGAGCTCGTGGCCGCGCATGCCGTGGGGGCGCGAAGGCAGCGCGCTCGCGTGGCGCTGAAATTCGAAAAGACGGGTTGCATGAGTTGGTGGTCGTCCGAAAATGCGTGCCCACCTTTGCATATTTGTCATATTTTATACGTATTTTGTTTTGTCCAAAGTGCTAAAACAGCTCCGACCTTCAATGATAAATAATTGGGTTGGATGATATCGCCTCGTTAATTAATTACGTGGTAGCAAACAAACAGACGGTGAATCGGTAACGATCCGAGTTTCAAGCTTCGTTTTGCGTAGTTTATGCTATATTGATGAAAGCATTAAGTCTCATAATCCACATAATAGAATATAACTTATTACAAGCTGCTTTCATGTTAAAAATGAATTTCTCTATCGTTTTCTGAACTTTTATTTCTTTAGACGAAATATACTGGGTGTGTGTACTGGCATAGTGGAGAATAATTTTTTTCCCACCAAGATTAAGCCAAATAACGGCGTTTCTGTTAGATTTAGTAGTCCTTTTTAATAATGTCATAAAATTAACATCTTTTTTACTCACTGGGTAGAAGTAAGACGTAAAGTATAATAAAAAATAAAGCAGGGTTAAACTGTTAAAATCAGTTCATTTAGCAAAATAGTGGTACTATCCAGTACAATGTCTTGATACAGTACAATGTCTCCTCTGAAGATAATTGTCCCTTCAATTGTGATATTGAGGACATGCCCACAATATCAGACCTCTGAGTTTGAGCAGCTATAAATGCAGCTATAAGTGATATTTCAATGTCATAGCCAGTGACGATGACTCAGAAAAATAAAGGGAAGATGTTGCCTCTGGATCACAACTCAGGATAAGTAGTCATTGAAGATGGATGGATAGTTGGTGGATGGGTAGATGGATATCAATGAAATGACAATGAAAGGTGAAAAAGTCATTCTCAAAAAGTAATACAGGAAATTTGAGCACGGGGGATGCAAGTGAATTTATGGTACAAAGTACCCTAACCACATTTCCCAACCAGTAAAGTTGGATGTCAAGGATACTGTATGTATGTGTGTGTGTGTTTACACACACATGCACATTTAACTGAGCACACTTCCTGACTCGGCCTAGTGGCACTATGTGACACATCTTACACCATCATTTTGGCAGTCTAACATCTGCATAGGCCTAGATAATGACAACATAATGAATATTCTTGGATGTATTCTTGCCTTGGGTGATGTAGTGTGTGTTTTTATAGCATGGGCAACATTACTGTATAATCACATTCCCGTATAACATTTATGACTGAGATGCCTTGGATAGTGGTTTTTGCCTGCTTGAAATCAGCAGCAGCTTGTCCAGGTCCTTACAGTAGAGAACAGATATTGCACATTTTTGCTGTCATTAAATAATTTGTGTGTGTAGTAGTAGTATTTCTATGTCTGTTCTTTTGTGGGCAGATGCAATCGGGCGGTGGTGAACCAGATCCTATTACAGCAAAGCATGATTATAATAAAGCTTATCAATAAAGTTGATCTTATTAAAGTCCATGTCACAGAACAAAAGTCCTTTGCAGGTTTTAAACAATTTGCTCCCATATTTAGCTGAATAGCGTGATTTTGGGTTGTAGGAGGAAACCCGTGAGGAAAACATGATCATTCCAGCTACAGCCCAATCCAAACCCCCAACCATAAATCTCTGAATTAGATACCACCTTGCTGTGGCTTCCCGTGTGATGTAATCAGGCTTCACACTCAAAATGATTCTCCAGGCTACTTGTATAATGGTCACAAATAATGTGGAAGTATTTAAAGGAAAATAATTACTTGAAAATAATGATTTTAAAAACTTTTTATGCACGACTTCATAACCGAATACAGAACAACAGAAGTTATTTCAGTTAACCGTGCCTGTAACGCCGGTGTAAGTGTAATGATATTTAATAACTGCGGGGTTTATTTTATCAAAAACAAACATTTTTAGTCCCTTCTTGGGACTTGTCCCCCGTTCTTGGACTGCTTACAGTCGGATGGGTAGCACCCTCCTTTTGTGGTCTGTGAGTACGTGCCTCTCATTACCGCGACAATTATAATAATGACAATAACGCCGTTGCGTCAGCACCCGCGCGAGGAGGGGGGGTGGGTTGGTGTTGGTGGTGCTGCTGGTGTTGGTGTCGTCGTCCGCGCGCACGCACGTGACCGGGGCGAGACGCGAACGCGCTCCTAGCCTGTGGAAAGCAGGGAATCGAGAGCGCGGCCGCCGGGATCGATCGGATTAAACTTGAATCGGGTGAAATTAACACAAAGGAGCGAGAGAGAGAGTCAGCGAGGACGGGACGGGAGACGCTGCGGCTGACGCGCTTGCATGTCGGCGATTCGGCCGATTTTTGTCGCGCACAGGTGGAGGTACACGCTAAGAACACTTTATTTAACACAAGCCCGAAGTGACCTGGCCACTAAGCTACGCGGCTAATACTAGGTGAGTGACTTTTATCCGCTCGCCTCTTTCTCTCGACTCGCGCGCGGTGTCGCGCGGACCTCGCTGCGAGCCGAACGGAGGTGAGGACGGCAGCCGCCGCTTTGATTTCACACATGTATATTTAAAAATATATTTTAAATTGTAAAAGTTTCATTAACCCGCTGGCTAGCCGCTCGCCGGGGCTAACTAGCTAGTTTTCAGTGGTTATCGGTGAAAATGTGGCGAGTGCGCTCAGTTACTTTTGTTGAAGCGTGTGAAAAGTTGTGTAAGAAGCGGCTCACTTGTCTCAAACGCCGGCGGGGAAACGTGGCTCCCGAGCGGTAACTTTTACACCAGCGATGCGGGGAGACTGGGGTTGCTGTCCCATTTGGGGAGCCCGGTGAGGGTTAACTCGCCGGCCGACAAGCCCGGTTGCCATAGTTTAGCCGGAGTGATGCGGAGGTCTGACGCCGGGAAGAGAACCGTCCGAGTCGCGCTGCCCGGATCCCCCCCCTCAGTCCGGGCGGATATCCGAAGAAAGACCAGCCGGCCGCCCAGTTTCGGGAAAAACTGGAGTCGACCGGACTGGGTCGGGGGGAGCACGCGGCTCGTTTGAAAGGGACCGGGAGTTTGTGGGGAGCACCGCGGGGCTTGGGGAGGTGAAGCGGCACACGAGGTGGCTTGGTGTGCGGAGGTGGGTCGGGGCGCCCCGGGGACATCCCCGTCCACCCCCTCCATCTCCGGCAAAGAGAGAACGAAACGGGGGCCGGGGACCTACTTTAAAATCCCTCATAGAAGAGTGGCAGCTGCCGGGTCGGAGAAAGTCCGTGCAAGTCGGAAAGAAAGAATTGGAAAGGTTGTCCGAGGCCAGGCGCACCGTAGAAGTGGTTTTGCGGGTTAGATTCGGGTCAGAAGTATTAAGTTCGGTACCGGTGCTGTGCACGTTAACTAACCCCAACCCCCCTCCCCCGAGTTGGGGTGTTTTTCTCCCGGGAGTGTCCGGGGGGTGGGGGAGAAGAGCCGGGCTTCCGTCCACAAACGTGCGCGACAGTAATTAGCAGGGGAGGCGGGCGGTCAGCCTGGGGGGAGGTGAGGGAACCGGGACGGGAGTGAGCGAGCGCCGCGGGCCATCGACGGCCGTCCGCGGCCCCCCGTCCAGTGCTCCAGACGGAATCGGGACGGGGAGGGCACGCCGCCTCGCCAACGCACCTGCGGCCAGGTGGATTCGGAGCCCCCCCCCCCCTTCCGCCTACCCGGGCCATGATTAGCGGAGCCGCCGTGTTAGCGCGGCTAGCTGGCTAGCAACTTTAAAACAATGGACGGGAGTCGCCGCACGAAAGGTGCTTGTCGTCGGTTTGACCAACTGGCCACAATCTGAGTTGTGTTTTCCCCCGTCGCCTCGCTTCTGGTCCCCGTTTACTGTGAAATCACTTTAAAATTGCTGTTTATGTCCATATTTTTGAAAGTTTTGTTCAAGTTCTCGCCGGATCATCGAGATTAAATTCACCCCGTTTTCCTCCCGTGCTTGTGACTTGGGGAGACTGTAACCCTTTGCTTTTAAAGCGACGTTTGTAAAAGCACCAATCGGGCTTTTTTTACGCCTTTCCTTTCGCTGCGGTCCGCCGCCGGTCACAAATCGGAGCGCTTTGCAGTCTACATGTGGTATCCCACGCTCGCTTTTCGGGCGATCGTTTTACTATCTCGTTTAACTAGCCAAGTTTTTTTTTTTGTTCAATTTCATTCATCTTTAAACTAAGTGAGAATGTTCTGCCTGCCCCGGGATTCGGTGCAGCCGGCATCCCACGGATATTGCGGTCAGCGCTCGTCCTCCTCGTCGATACACAAAGGGAAATGCTTTCAAGTCTTTAACCTAAGATGGCAGCTTTAATTTGACTCGGGCCACTCAGTGAATCAGGATAATGAAGAGTCTCCCGGCCTCGCAGCCAGGCCGGGGGCTGCTCGCGAGCTTTAACGCATCAATATTACCAACACACATAATAGAAACGTTGAACTGCCCTTTTTACTTTTAGCACAAGAAAAAATATTTTGTTCTGCTACCAGTCCGGCGCTGCTTATGCTTTGCGATGAGGCTGATTCCCACTAAACTGCGATTAAGTCTTAACGTTAACGACTGTCCCTCAAAACACCTTTTTAAAACTTGCTTTGCTGCTCTGAAGCGGGTGAGATCAAGGATCCATGGGAGCTGATGATTGCTGGTTTTAGGCCTTGACGTGGGATCATAAGTTAGTCAGTGGTGTGTGTGTGTGTGGTGGGGGGTCATAGTAGGCAACTTAATGAGTTGTCTTTTACATGTGTAATATCTGATCTTCATCGGTTATTTAATTTCCCATGGTATGGTTGAACTGAAGGCCTGTATGGGAAAGGCTGCCAACAATCGGAAATGTCCGATTGTTACAACTGCATAGACCTCTGCCATTTTTGTTTGAGAAGCCACATAAAACCTGTCTGACAACACTGCATTAGACACACATGCTTCATATATTTATACTATTTTTCTCTGGTTACAAGTGTCTAGGAAAGGCACTTGACGATCAGTGTCAAAATGTTCCTGTTTTGATAAGTTAAATGGAGATTGTCCATGACTTGTTTCAGTAGATGGCATTGGTCTGATTTTGTATTGTAAGTATTTTGCTGCTTGCTCTTCATCTTTTGCTCTACTGTACAGTTTAAAATGAAGTTTTGTCTGGAATGTCAAGCATACAAGAGCACAAGTTAAATAGTATTGAGTGTTAAATGTTTTAGAGAGCTCAGCTTTAAAGTCGCTTTAGAGTGGCATGATGTAAAATAACACTTTATTCTGTGTTAAATTTGTTCACCTTCTCTGTCCATATTCTCTGGTCATTTTTGGCTTCTCTTGCCTGAATGTATCTGTGGAAAGGCATGATCTTGTTTGGAAAGGCGTAGAAGTATAGCAGGGCAAAATGCGATCTAATGTAGTAAAAGCACCTTTATATCCTGTAGTTCTATTTTTGGCAAACAAAAAAACTGGCAATAAGTATCAAAAACAAACACATCCAGTTGGTGGAGCCAGGTCTTGTGCAGCCTTAATTTTGGGGGTGGGGCAAACATTTGGTGTGGGTCTATATGCTGTGAAACATAGTGGTTGGACTGTCCAGTAAACTGAATAGATGTTTCAGCGCTTCACATTCCTGTTCTCTGCATATGATTGACTGATTTTATTGTGCCCATGTGGTAGAGCAGCACTGCATCAGTGGAAACGGTGTAAATGCCAATAAGACTGGCGGCATTCCTCATTTGTTTTGTTAACATAACAAATGTGATAAATGATACATTACTATCAGATAAATGTTGACTTGCACAGTAAGTCAAACAAGGTTATTGAATACTTAAAGTGATCGTCTTATGTGGAGGCTAAATTACTGGACACAATTGCGATTAAACAAGTCAGGGTATTCTCTTGGCACACAAGTGATGCATTATATGCTGCTCTTTGGGTCAGAGTAATTACTTTCCAACCTAATGGTACTATGAAACCTAGATATCTCGGTAGCCAGCTTGCAACTTAATCATTCTCTTCTTGATGGTTAGCAAGGTACTTGTTTGCTAGATGTAAAATTGTTGCCTTTGTTTTTATATTGACAAAAATTTTCCCCACTCCCCAGACGTTAGCTGGTGTCTCAAATGCATCTGCTCACCTTTTTTTTCCTCTTAAGTGCATCTTATCTGAAGGATTATCACTTATGATTTTCTTCTTAATGCTGCCTCAGTACAGTGTACTGATTAATTTGAGGAATTTAAGAGATTGAGTTCATATCAGCGGGCAGCTGCTTTTTGCTCTACTGGCTTTGCTGTTTTGTTGGTCTTAAGGCACAAGAACAGCATACTCGTGCTTTTGATACCTGTTTGTATGCTTCCAGGGCAAGTTACCATCCTCTGTGCTGCTGAGGCATCCACGGGAAGCATGCCGCCCTGTCATACATGTGGAAATGCATTATTTCTGTAACCCCCACCCAAGGGAGTGAACAAGTTGTAACATCCGAAGTTGGTTAATCTCCATGTAAATGGATTTCTAGCTTGCGGCTAATTAACTACAAGCCACCATTGGCGTGTGTACAGGAAGAGAAGTTTGATGTATTGAATTCAAGTGGTTTGTATATATTTCCTAAATTTCTTACATGACCGTTCACCTCATTTATTTCAATTAAGTAGTGTAGAACAGCACCATGCCCAAGAATACTGAGGCAAAACTCCCAACAGCTGGCAAACCAACAACCTTCAGGTTTCTCGTCTGTGTTCTATAATCTCACTATACTCACTATACTCTATTTTTACGTCCTCGACTTATTTCCTCAATTGTGTAAAGATTGACATCACGATAACTCATCTAGTGTATTAGGGTCTTTGTCCTTTTTTTTTAATTTAAATTTTTGCACTTTCACATTTGTCTATCCCCTTTGTATGTTTGGTTAGCTTTCAGTTCGGCTTGTGTTACTGACTGACTGGGAATTGGGGGGGGGGGGGTGTTCATTCACACATCTTAGTTGCTTGACTTTCGTTTTGACTTCTATGAATCTTCTGGTCACTGCTCGTGAGTGAGGAGGAAGCTGAAGCCCTGTGCTTCATCATTAGATCTTTCAAAGTTGGGCGACTGCTTGTCTCTCTGAGTTCTGGTAGCAAGTGGCACTGGTGTAAGCAGCTTAGCCGGTGGTGTGATGTGAGGGGATCTCTGGGCTCCAGTGTCGCCTTGGCCTGTGACTTCATCGAAGGGCTCTGTGCACAAATAGGCCTATGGGGAGTCGTCCTTGGCCCTCGAACAGTAAGCAGAAAACCTTTTCAGCACAAGTGCATTTGGCAAACCCTATATTTAAATAAAAAATATATATGTATCTATATACGTTTGTATATATACACAGACGCTCCTCTACTTACGAACTTTCAGACATACGAACGAAGAAGGTCTTTAAGTTCAAATTGTGTTCACTGGGCTCCCGTTTCCTGTCCGCAACAAAATTTTTTTTTTTCTGCACTCCAGTTCCATACATAGCGTGCGTACTCCCGGCATCATAGTTCTTTGTGTTTGCGTATGCTCTTAAAATGATGAATGGTGAATAATGACTTTCGCAACTTGAAATGTTCGTAAGGCCATTCGGAACGTATCTCGTTCGTTGGTAGAGGATTTTTAATGTGTGTGTGTGCGCATATATATATAATATAGCAAAACCATCGTTCAGCCTCGCTACTGCAGTAAAGCAGTTTTTTTTCCTGGTGTATGCCATCGATATAGTCTGGGGTATAAACTGAGCTTGAGTTTTCAGATGGTTTTTAATCGGCCACATTATTTGATTTTTCCCTCGAGGTGAGCAATAAAGGCACATCCAGCGCAGAGATGGTTATGGCAGGCTTGCTGAGGAAAAGCCCTCTTCAATCCTTCAGAATGAAACCGCAGATGTTGTTCCAAAGCTGTTTTTCACTGACCGCGAGTGGGCAGTACTTGCAGTACGCATTCATGTCAGTCTGTTCATGACCTACATATCAAACTAGTCAAACTCTTTCGTGTTTTTTCCATGGGCTCTTACTTTTCAAAATTCAAGTAAGCATTTTTTTAAACTGGTGATCTCAAAACAGAATCAGTAGTGGCATTATTACTGTACAGTGACACTGAAGAAATGCAATGCGATTACTTTTATGTGCACAGGTAGCCGTTAAGGTTCTGTTTCTGCAGTTCATTTTCAATCAGCTGTTTTACAGTTCTCCACTGTACTTGTGATTGCACTTAAAATCAAGTCAATCTAATTTAGTCTGATTAGGTTATTTTTTTGTGTAGTGAAAGACTCAAAAGCGGGAATATTGTTAAATGATGTTAGATTGTTGGTGCATAGTATGGTCCTCATCTATAGTCCTGGGGTGAGTTTCCCGAAGCCTTCTTAACGCTACGTCGTTTGTAAGTTCTGTGTTAAAAGATAGAACTAACGAACAATGTAGCGTTAAGTCTGAGAAATTCACCCCTGGTCAATTCTTATTGGAACTCATTTCAGTTTTGAACTTAATTCTCACTTGTGCATTACACACCAGTGCCCCTCAGATCCATCCTTGCAGTTACACCTGTTAAACGGCATGTTTGAAACAGCACCTCTCATCACTCGAGCATTTATTTGAACCTAAATCTAGTCTTGCCCTCAACTTGTCTAATGTAAAAGCATGCCGGTTGGATTATCTATATGTAGAAAATGAATGAAAACGTCTAAAGTTGAAACGTTGAATTGGACAGCCTTCTTTTCTGGTCTTTGCGAACGGCGGATAAGGCGCTGTGCTCTTATTCACATTTAAGTCTGTGCAATTGGCTGACCAGTGCACATTGCGTTTACAGGTTTGCCTTAATCTGAATATTGAAGGGATGTTTTATGGACCAGGTTTTTAATGTAGGGCTACACCTTTGAATGACAATCTGCATCACATGCTTACTGGGGTGTAGTACTGTTCGGCTATAAGAAACATGCTGGTTTCATCTCATTGTTTTTCCCAACCACACTGTTATACCAGATATTTTTTATTTGTTTATTTTATTTTTATTTTTCAGTTGAATATCCCGCCTCAGTGCAGATATTGAAATGGCTGTTGTGTGAGAATAAATAATAAAATTCAGTTGTATGTGAAATTTTCAAAAGTCTTGATTTGTCTCCAAACAAGTATTCTGCGCCTCTTTCCTGACACCTTTCTGGATTTGGGTACAGTGGACCTGTTTAAAAGGTTGTAATGTTGTGACCTGGGGTGCCTCCTGCCCTAGTGCCACATTGTCCCACCCTGGCCTCTCTGGAACTGAATGTCAGTTGTCCGGTGTTTCAGCCATCGTCTTGCTGTAATTGGACAGGGCTGCTTGCCTGTAAATGTACAGCTGCCATTTTTATTTTATCTCAACTTGCTTTTCAGTTGAAGCCAAGCATGGTGATAGCCCCCTCCCCCTCTGCAGTCGCGGCTAGCGGGAGGGCCGCAGTGGCCTGTTTTGCAGCAAAACAAGCAGGCTCCTCCACCTTCCCCCTCCTTCCTCACACGATGACGGACTTATGGAAAACCCTTCTAGAAGGCAAAGACATGCTATGCCTGGTGTAATTATATCAGGTGGAGATCCACATGCTTCTCCTCCTTGCTACAAAAATTCAGAAGGGGTGTGGAATTGAACATAATAATCAGTGTATTTGGGGTGTAGAATAAAAGCTGGTCCTATTTTTAATTGCTAGGAAGTATGGGCTGATATCTTGAAGTAGGTCTTGATGTAAGTTGCCTTCGTGTGAATTATTGTGGATTGTTCTCAAGTAATAAACTGCTGGTTTTAATCATGCGCACCTTGCCATTTAAATTTAAATCTATTGACAATTCAGACATGTCGCAGGAGTACTGTAATGTCTCCTCCCTGTAATTCAGACGGTAAGCAGCAGAATGACCTTGTCAGAGTTCTGCCTTTTTTTCTTTTTCTTTTTTTTTTTTGGTCTCTCTTGTTTGTGTAGTGGAAGGTAAAAGATTGGATGAGGTCTCATAGCAGTATGCATTTATGACATGCGCATCGACCTGGTGTTTAAATGGCAGCACAGTTCTGGCGACGGCCCTGTTTCGTTTCTGTTCTGGGGTTGTTCTCCGGCAGGTGAGGAAGCCTGGCCTGGCTATCTTGGTTAGCATTAAGTGCTGTTTCTGTCCTCCTCCCTCCAGAAACCTGTCGATTCCATTGAGATCGTGTAAACAGGGACTTGCATTTGTTTTGCATTGTGTTGTCTTCCTCCCCATACCTGTTTATGGACGGGATGACTATATCCCAGCAAAACCCCTCCATGTCCTGTTAGCTCCGCCATGACCTCTGCCCTCTCCGCATCCTGTGACACCCGGCCCCCGTCTTTGTGCTCCTGTTCATTCATGATGGATAAGTCCCCCCCGCCACACCCACTGCCCCCAAGAGTCACACATGCTGCGCTCGCAGCAAGAAGCAGATATAAATTATTTTCAGCTGCAGTGGAAGCCTCTGGAAGGGGAAAAAAAGGAATGCTGGTGGTGAGCCTGAGAAGGGCCTCTTTGAAGAGGGGCCCCTCTGTGGGAGCGAGGGCTGGATGCAGGCCTTGTGGCCGGCTGAGGGGGGAGGAAAACAAGTCCTGTGGATGCTTGGGCCTCCCCCCAATTATACAACGTCTAAATGCCCTTTAAAGTGCAAAGACGACAGAGGTGATTGCAGGCTTTAGTTAATCAGTGACGACCACAGCTGAAGTGCATATACAAAGTGTGTCAGATAGTTTTATATGTATGTGGCATTGCACCTCAAACACATGACAGACCTATAGATGTCAATTCTCCTCCCGTTGACCCTGGCATGTTGTCATTTTAGGCCCCACCCCTCAGATCCATCAGTAACGAAGTCTGCTTTAGAGAGCATAATTGCCACAAGATCACTTGATGGTTAATAGGAATAATATAATTTCCTTCCCGCCCTTGTCTCTTGTCCTACCCCTCCCCCCCTTTGTCACCATCTCTCTCCATTATTTTTTTTTCCCCGTTAGTTTGTCCTTAGCCGTGCCTGTGTCTTCGCCCCGTCATTAGCCTTAGCGCACAAAGCCTGTATTGTTGGCATGCATGCGGAGAATGCCGGCTTTGTGCCGCCGCTTCCCAGGGAGACGAAGGGAAGCTCTGTTTGGCCAGATCTCCATCATGTACGTATGTATGGCTGCTAGACGCCACTTCCTGTTGGCTGTGCTGTGATGGAATGGGTCGCCCACCTCTCTGCCTTATAAGCATCTGACTACACTATGGCACCCGAGCTTGGTCTATTTATTCTGATCTTGATGGCCTTTATCATCCTTGCGACAGCTTGTGGGACGATTTGTCCACCCTGATTTGGGATGCTGAGAACAATTGTCCCTTAATCTTGTAAGTTGGTTTGCTGACCCCGTATGAGTTTGTGGTGAGTAATTTAGTATTTAGGTGCTTGTAAGTGGGGAAAGTTGGGGAATCAGCTGGAGAGGGTGCCGTATGGCCTAGTTATTAATGATACCTGTCGATATGTAAGACATTGCAGGGCTAACTTAGGCCTCTATTAGCTTGCCCACTAATCTGAAATCCCAAAACGGGGATTCCTTATTGAGGGCTTCTGATACTGCTTTTTTTTTTTTTTTTTTTTTTAAATATGGAAGAATTTTGAAATTTAACAGCTTTTTTTGGTATTGGGTAGCTATAGCCGGTGGCTTGATGACTGGCATTTTTGTATGCCATTCTGCTTTTAGGCTAATGCCTCTTGCGTTGCAGTGATGTCATTTACTCTATTAAGGCAGTGAGACCTCATTTGCCTCTGCATCCCACTCCTGGACAGCATCAGCCTCTGACTGCTTGGAACCACCCATCCCTTTCAGGTGCCAGACGCCAACTTCTCAGTCGGCCGCGGCACACGTTCACCTCGCATCTGTGCTTTTGTTCTACCTTCGGTCGACTTCCAGCCCTAGTGTGCGACAGCATTGAAGTGGTGCTAGCCTAATCTGCTACCTCAGCTATCAACAGCCTTGGTGTGTGTGATCTGACGTCCGCATAAACTTCCAAGGCTTGCTCTTGAACCTCCAAATGGCACAGCAACCATCCATGCAAGATCGAGGCAGCAGTTTTTGCACCTTGTGCTCCTCTGAATATGCTTCCTCGGAGCGTATTTGCTTACACGGGGGAATGGCGTGTTTCGGCACTAAGCGCGACTGGTTTTATGTGCCAGCTGAATGTATGGGTGACTGAGAACTCAATACCGGTTGAATGAGAACTTGGGGCAGGACTTGGCCAGGCACTGCATGTTCCGGTCATCCTCTGCTTCAGCTCTGTCTCGGCCACCTTCTGTGGCTGTGCAGGTGCTTTGTACTTCAATGTTTTGGCACCATGTATGAGGAACAGTGGAAGGCCAGCTAACCCCCAGCCCCCACTAATGTAAGTTGGATGCAGGAAATGCCTGCTATTTACTTTTTGGTTATTTCCTTTGCTATTTCCTGAACAAAAGTCCATTCAGCTGCTGAAGGGGTTTTGTGTGTGTTCTTTGTTTCTTTGTTCTCTGTTGGTGAACCTTTTTTTTTTTTTTTCTTTTATCCCCCCACCCCACCCAATCCTTAATTGCAAGTTGCCCTGTCTGCTTGTTGCAAGCTCAAAACATTTCTTCACTTCCGTAACTATTTGCCTGTCTACCAGCTAACTCATATGAAAGCAAGGTCCTTGAGTTTTTTTTTTTTTTTTTTTTTTTTTTTTTGTTGTTACAGGTGAGGAAAATTAGCGGTGGGGTGGTTTTTTTTTTTGGGGTGTGGGGGTGTAATTGAAAAAAAGGGGGGGACCATAAATAATAAG
>JAODKC010000082.1:15640151-15651685 GCA_026777985.1 Mormyrops attenuatus
CCGCCGCTATCCCAAACAGATGGAGTCTGGAGAAGAAGTGGAAGTTGAAGAATTCTATGTCAAATTCAAGAACTTGTGAGTGGCCCTCTCTTCGCAGCTCCTTCACAGCGTGTAATGTGCTTCTATTATCACTGGGTAGATGGATATCTTTCTGAAAGAACTGCAACATTAGAGAGCTCATAAATGCCTCCAGGTTCGTGGCATCTGTCCATAGCCAGTCCTGTCTGTTAAACATTATTTGATTGTGTCTGAGAAAGCTTCCTGCTGAAATCCGATTGCATCCTGAGCACCTCAGGCCAAGTATGATGGTACTTCTGATATAGGCGTAGTCTGACTTACTTTAAAACAATGTCCTGGGGTCAACCTGTTCCCCATATCTGGGAGATACCTAAGTGTCCCTTTAAAGAATGACTCTGCAAGAGACCTTGGGTAGAATCCTGGGCAAAGTACTGCCTTTATATTTAGATGTTTAAAAGCAAAAGGTGTGCCAGAGTGTTCATTGTGACTGGGTTACGCTTGCCAGCGATCCTGTAGCAGTGTTGGTGCCCTAGATTTCTGGGGGGTTGGAGTGTACTGGATTTAGCCGCTCTGTGGCCCCCGCCATGTGAGGTCAGGTCAGGCCCCCTCTGACGCTCTGCTCTGCCCTGTCCTGATCTGCTCACAGCTCCTACCTGCACTGCCGATGGGCCAACCTGGAGGAGCTGGAGAAGGACAAGCGCATTCAGCAGAAGGTCAAGAGGTTCAGGGCCAAGCAGTCACTTAACTCTTTCCTGACAGAGGTAAGGGCCATCGGGCTTGGCCATTCTCACTCGCTGACTAATTACTGGACGATTCTTATGGTTTATACCACGGTGCTGTTGGGTTTACGAATCTAATTGGTGAGAAGGTTGTCTTTTTTTTTTAAATTTTCTATTACACATGCAATATGTGTACCACACAGTCCCAGCCAAGAGAATCGCAGTAGTAAATCAGTGTGTGATTATAATATTTAATTATAACCAGCATTACTTAAAATGACTAACTGGGCTTAGCAGTGGTCACTTATGTTACAGCTGTGTGTCTATTTGCACCAGTTTAGAGTCTGTAGCGGTTTAACTGAAGCTTCTGTTTTTGAGGTCAAGTCTCCATTAAACACATTCTGCTGTCACTATACCGTCAGTATTTTCATTATAATAACAATGGCAGGGAGCCTGAAAATGCTAAACGACTAATGACATACCGATCATTTCTGCATGGGCACTGGGAGACGGTGTTAAACATTTAGCAGCGCTAAAGTGGATCCAATGCCCAATCGAATTAACATTCCATTAGATTATATTGCCCAAAATCAGAGGGAATCCTCTCATTTCTGTGCCGGCCGCCTCCCGTAGAGGAGTACCGGCCTGCCTTGTGCGAAAGCCTCTTTTATTGCTAATTAGCGGATTGTAATTTCACACTTCATTTCAATTATTCTTAAAACATTCTGTCACGGCAAATGGAGTCCTGCACAATAATTAAGAGGCCCGAGGAGTCGTGCATCCTCCCGGGGAGTCACCCCGTTAAAACGTAGCACTTTAATTAACGCGTTGCGGGTTCTGCTGTCAAAACGTGGGTAAGGAACCTCTCCCCACCCCCCCACCACCACTACCTCATACAGATGGATGATGAGCCCTTTAACCCCGACTACGTGGAAGTGGATCGCATCCTGGACATATCTGAAAGCACTGACGACAATGGAGAGGTACATAGCCTTCTGATTTGTGTCTTCTCGCTGGCTGGGGGAAACCCCTTTGCCTGGACTTTTTTTTTTTTTTTAAAACATGTACTCTTTTATCAATTATGCTTCCATACAGCCTCTGACTCACTATTTGGTGAAGTGGTGCTCCCTCCCCTATGAAGACAGCACTTGGGAGCTGAAGGCGGACATTGACCAGACCAAGATTGAGGAGTTTGAGAAGCTTATGGCCAGGGAGCCTGAGCTGAAGCGAGCGGTGAGAGCTGCCCCCTCCCCACCCCCCCCCACCATTTTCTCTTTAACGTGACCGTTGGAAGGGAGGTGAAAAGGGCCGTGTTCTTGTGGTCTCTGCAAAACCACTAATGGGAATTGTTTTATTTGAAACAGGAGCGGCCTCCCACCAGCGACTGGCAGAAATCCGAGAGTTCCCGGGAATACCGGAACGGCAATGCGCTCAGGGAATACCAGCTGGAGGGCCTCAACTGGCTGCTCTTCAACTGGTTCAACACGTATGTGTGCAATTAGTGGGCCACGCGATTGTCTGGCCGCTCCATTAGCGGGGTGTGAGATTGGCTAGGCATGCCATTAGTGGGACACATGATTGGCTGTGCATTCTCTGCTCTTTCTCTTTGCTTATGCTACTTCCAGTTCTGTGTTTCCACAGTGCTCATTCCTGTCAATTTCATTGCTTAACTTGTTTTTAAGTCTGTGTTGTGAATGATTCCTTGCTGTTGAGATGGACATCCAAGGCTGCTTTTGTGGGGGGGCACCCTGTGGCAAAAATTTGGAACATTTGATCTGGTTCGGTGCCCAATATATTTTCATGTAGCTCAAAATCTCTGGTAGTTCCCAAGTTCACCACTGATTTATTTCTGCCCCTCTAGACGTAATTGCATATTGGCTGATGAGATGGGCCTGGGGAAGACCATCCAGTCCATCACGTTCCTCTATGAGATCTTTCTGAAGGGGATCCATGGGCCCTTCTTGGTCATCGCACCGCTCTCCACCATCCCCAACTGGGAGCGCGAGTTCCGCACTTGGACGGAGCTCAACGTGGTGGTGTACCACGGCAGCCAGGCCAGCCGCCGCACCATCCAGACCTACGAGATGAACTTCAGGGACGGCCAGGTAATCTCAGTGTTTTCATTACCTAGGGATCATAAAACCAGGCAGTGATTGCTGTCCTTTCATTTGTCCGGGGTGGGGGTGGAAGGGGTGCTTAAGAATGATGGGAACATTTTTGTATACGGCCTGTATCACGAAGTGAGATTTGTTGGTGAACTAGATAAACAGGGGCAACCTTGCATTTCACAAGTTAAGTGGAATTTTTTTCCCCATGGCCTTCCCAACCCTCTCCCACCAGGGCCGC
This sequence comes from Mormyrops attenuatus, assembly GCA_026777985.1. Taxonomy (NCBI): domain Eukaryota; kingdom Metazoa; phylum Chordata; class Actinopteri; order Osteoglossiformes; family Mormyridae; genus Mormyrops; species Mormyrops attenuatus. The sequence goes on from JAODKC010000082.1 coordinate 15,643,235, forward strand.
GTGATAAAGGGGGCCTACAAATTCCACGCCATCATCACCACGTTCGAGATGATCCTGACAGACTGCCCTGAGCTGCGCAGCATCCAATGGCGCTGTGTGGTCATCGACGAGGCGCACCGTCTGAAGAACAGGAACTGCAAGCTGCTGGAGGGCCTCAAGATGATGGACATGGTCAGTATCAAGCCCAGCACTCGGGGGAGGCGCGGTGCCAGACCACCGAGGGCCATTGGGGTCTTAATGTGCTGATGTTTCCTCTTCGCATTGCAGGAACACAAGGTTCTCCTCACTGGCACGCCCCTGCAGAACACCGTGGAGGAGCTTTTCAGTCTGCTCAACTTCCTGGAGCCGGACCGATTCCCTTCAGAATCCACTTTCATGCAGGAGTTTGGAGACCTGAAAACAGAGGAGCAGGTACCTGGAAAACTGCTTGCTTCTCGGCCGGAGGTGTCGTGAGATCTGAGCTACGTAAAATGTCCCCTGGAGGACAGGTTCCCAGGCGATCCCCGCAATCACTGGCAGGCTGATGCAAACCAGCTGTGTGGTTTCCACGGTAGCTGTAGGCGGCATTTTAGAAAAGTATCATCTGGGAGGAGAAGCGAGCGGTAGGCAGGTTATGGAAGAGGAACCTACTCAGATTTGAGGAAGGTCGTCCAGCCACGGCATAGCAATTACGAGAGCTTCCCTTCTGCTTTGCAAGGCTTAAAGGGGCCGTGCGGTAGGACATTAAACATGGCTGCAAGTCCTGATTGCGTATTGGCGAGATGGAGCCTGTTCAAGCAAAAGCTCTGTGGTCATACTCTTTAATAAAGGGATTTGACCTGAACTGCTTCAGAGAAATGGTTATATGGGTAAATATTATAAATGCTGTATAAAAGTGTAAAGCAAAATTTGATTTCTGGGCCAGGTCTAATGTGTAGAGCCTAACTCTGAGAGTTTGCCAGAATGGATTCATGCTAATGCAATGGTAGCGCGCTGTCGAGACCCATTGGCCATGTGCTCCCTGCGCATTTTGAATTGACGAAGCCCTCTGCTTTCTTGCAGGTGCAGAAGCTCCAGGGCATCCTGAAACCCATGATGCTGAGACGGCTGAAGGAGGACGTGGAGAAGAACCTGGCTCCTAAGGAGGAGACCATCATCGAGGTGGAGCTCACCAATATCCAGAAGAAGTATTACCGTGCCATCCTAGAGAAGAACTTTGCCTTCCTGTCCAAGGGGGGCGCTGGAGGAGGCGGGGGCAATGCTAATGTGCCCAACCTGCTGAACACTATGATGGAGTTGAGGAAGTGCTGTAACCACCCATACCTTATCAACGGTAAGAGCCCGGGTCTCCTGGGCATGAGGGTGAAGAGCCACAGTGCAGCCTCAGTCCCACTGTCCTGTGCCCGTTGACCCCAATGCACACTAACCTGAAAATGTATGTAGTCTGTAAGGTTTGTGAAAAACGTGCCGTTTGACCTTTGAACCCCTGACTCTGTGTGGTTTGCTTTGGGCTACTCGGCGTTTTGAGAATTCCAGCGCGAGGCTAGAGTCACAGCTGTCTGCGATCTTGAATTTCATGCCAGGCGAAAGAACGTATCTGCATTTTTAATAAATCTCACCCATTGTTCACACGTCCCTCTGGCTGCCACAGGTGCCGAGGAGAAAATTCTGGACGAGTTCAGGGAGGCTCATCACTTGGAGTGTCCAGATTTCCACCTCCAGGCGATGATCCAGGCAGCTGGGAAGCTCGTGCTGATCGACAAGCTGCTGCCAAAGCTGAAGGCCGGCGGCCACCGCGTGCTGATCTTCTCCCAGATGGTGCGCTGCCTCGACATTCTGGAGGACTACCTCATCCAGAGGAGGTACAATGGGGAGCTGCGCCGGCCTCTACCCCGCCTCCAAATGGACCTGTGACCAAACCCATCTCCCAAAAAAATAAAACTGAAAGACTGAATAAACATGCAGACTGGGTTCAGCTGACTTTGTAGTGGGGCCGCAGATGGACTCTGCGTACTCCTGCCTTCTCTATTTAATTGATACCCAGAATGCATTTGTTTGAATGGCCTTGGAGGATTATGCCAAAGCAGCAACACGGTCTGGCTAAATTCAGCGCGTCGCGGTAGAATGCAAATGCTAAATCCTAAGCTGCCTTTTTCCCCCCCGACTAAGGTACCCGTATGAGCGCATTGATGGTAGGGTGCGGGGCAACCTGCGGCAGGCAGCCATTGACCGCTTCTCCAGGCCCGACTCGGATCGTTTCGTCTTCCTGCTGTGCACCCGGGCGGGCGGCCTGGGCATCAACCTGACTGCGGCCGACACCTGCATCATCTTCGACTCTGACTGGAACCCCCAGAACGACCTGCAGGTGAGAACATGCGTGCAACAGGCTGCCATCGCCTAAAAACCAGTTTCGTGTTGTGCACGTCACTGACCTTTGACCCTCCCTCCGGCTTTCAGGCTCAGGCTCGGTGCCACAGGATCGGCCAGAGCAAGGCCGTGAAGATCTACCGGCTGATCACCAGGAACTCCTATGAGAGGGAGATGTTCGACAAGGCCAGCCTGAAGCTGGGCCTGGACAAGGCAGTGCTCCAGTCGATGAGTGGCAGGGAGAACGCCGCCAACGGGGTCAGTGTGTGCAGTAAACAATGCCCAAAGTGACCCAGTGTGTTTACACAAGCAGCCTCCAATGTCTTGCCCTTGTCTGGATCGCTCCGGTCAGCACCATTCAAATGGTCTCATTTCGCTTTCCTTTGTTGGCTAAATGGTTTGAAGCCGCCGGAAAGCTTCATTTCTGGATTACCCTACTTAAATGGGGATCTGCTCGTGTTGGTGAAAACATGCAGTACGGCTTTCATGGGAATGTAATTCGATGGGAGTTTTTGATGTATTCATCGAAGCACCTCCTTGTGTCAGGTCCAGCAGCTTTCCAAGAAGGAGATCGAGGACCTCCTGCGTAAGGGAGCCTACGGCGCTCTGATGGATGAGGAGGACGAGGGCTCCAAGTTCTGCGAGGAGGACATCGACCAGATCCTCCAGAGGCGTACTCAGACCATCACCATCGAGTCTGAGGGGAAGGGGTCCACCTTCGCTAAGGTACCCCTCAAAGATGTGGCCAGGAAACGTTTGTCCCAGGCCTCAGACCTCAAGGTTGCACTTTTGGTGAATACGGAATACATCTGCCATTCATATGAGTAACTCTGACTCTACATTGTCTTCCATTTCCCCTCGAAGGCGAGCTTTGTTTCATCTGGGAACAGAACCGACATTTCATTAGAAGACCCCGACTTCTGGCAGAAGTGGGCGAAAAAGGCAGAACTTGACATGGACGCCATACACGGGAGGGTAAGTGTGTGTGTGAGTGAGTCTGATGGCGGCGACAGGATTTAGGGCCCTGCGGTTGGCGTAATTGCACATGCGCCGCCCTCATACATTACCTGCTTGACATTTGACGCAGGCGGGTCTCCCATTTACACGCCTTCACCTTGTAACGCATAAACCTGAAATGGGAAAATCCAGCCCCAGGACGTTACATTACGCTGGGTGGCGTCAGCCTCGTAAATTCACCATATGCGCATAATTAATGTGGGCATTTCCCCGAGCTGGTGGTGCGCCGGACATATTTTCTGTAATTGGGCTCAGGCAGAATTGTTTAATCTTGACTTTAGGGTTCCCTTTGTAATTATGAATGTCCTTCCCATTAATAGGATTTGGAGCGACCATTAGCCAGCCTTTTTTTATTTCTTTTAATAAAGGAGTATTAGGAGTGTTGCCTGCACCCCAGTTTCACAATTTGGCTTACCTTGAAGGCCTTGTTGAGTATCGGCACGAACGTTAGTATTCTGCTGCTGTCCCTGAGGTACCGTCAGTGAAATCTAATGTTAAATTCAGTCTGAAAGGCCATAACTTATCAGAGATTTAGAGGTAAAAGGGAGAATTATAGCTTGATGAGCCCCAACATCCTGCCACACGTTAAAGTCCCGTGTGTGCGTGTCTGTCCATGCAGAACAACCTGGTGATCGACACACCACGTGTGCGCAAGCAGACACGGCATTACAGCTCCGTGAAGGAGGAAGAGATGATGGAATTCTCGGAGCTGGAGAGCGACTCGGAGGAGCGGCCCATGATCAAGCCGAGGCGGCCAGTCGACAGGTCGCAGGGCTACCCCCGCAGCGAGTGCTTCAGAGTCGAAAAGAACCTGCTGGTGTATGGGTGAGCGGGCTGGACCTGCGGGGGCCAGAAATGGGGAAACTGAGGGGGGGTTATGCCAGGTGTGATATGCACAGAGGGTTTCTCTCTGCCTCTTCCAGTGCCCCGCCCCCCCTCAAAAAAAAAAAACACTGACTGTGCATATTAATAAAACTGTAGACCCGTCTGCTGGGCCAAATGTTAAACCTCTTCTGTATCCTTAGATTAAACAAAGCCATGTGACAGACTCAGTCAACAGCCCCTCCCAAGGAATATTCTTTTTTTTTTGTTCCCCCTGTAATCCCTAATTCCCACAGTTTTTACATTGCGTTTTTGTGTTCTTCACACCCATAACCTGGTCTGTACGTCTCTGTGAGGGTTTAAAGAAGGTGTTTTTTTTTTTTTTTTTTTTTTTTCCCTCATTTTTTCTGAAACCTTGATGTTAACTCCAGCCCTCTCTTGCACTCCCCTATAGCTGGGGTCGCTGGAATGACATCCTGTGCCACGGCCGCTTCAAGCGCCCCCTGAAGGAGCAAGACGTGGAGACCATCTGCAGGGCCCTGCTTGTTTACTGCCTGCACCACTACAGGGGTGACGAGAACATCAAGGGCTTCATCTGGGACCTGATCACCCCCACGGAGGACGGCCAGACCCGGGCCCTGCTCAACCATTCTGGTGCGTTGTGCTGTGCCCCCCCCACCCCCATACATGCTGATTGCCTTGAATACACACTGTCCACATAGCCTGCCCCATGCTAAAAATGACATCGGAGGGCCCTGACCCAATTCGGGATGACCCCATTACACGATTACGTGCAGAGGAAATTGAACGAGCGACCTCTTCTACATTTTTGAGATCGAGGGGCCCGCGGTCGCGTTTCAGGCCTGCCGCCTTAATGCTTTCTCTCCATTCTCATCCGGCTGAGTCTGTTGAATCACAGGTACTATGACTGTTTGTGTGGTGTATATATTACAGGCAGGGCCTCGTCTGAGCTCTGGATACTGGGGGGGGGGGAGTCGGGGGGATCGATACTCCAATGGCAGTATGCGGCGCTGGCACATCCCATTTATCAGGGTGAATAATCACGGATTAATATAGCGTGTTGTACAGATACTCTGTTTCGCCAGAGGTGGTTACAGGGGGGCTGGGGCAGGTCCGCCTGCTTGTGTGGAGGCCGTTTGACCCCTGCCATCCCAGGAGGGGAAAGGGGGTGTGGCTGCTTCTCCCTAAACTCCCCCCTCACCCTCGCCATCACTTGCCACAGGGCTGTCCGCTCCGGTGCCCAGGGGCCGCAAGGGGAAAAAGGTGAAGAGCCAGGCAGCGCAGCCATACACAAGGCAGGCTGACTGGCTGGCGAGGTACAACCCCGACACGCTGCTGCAGGAGGACAGCTACAAGAAGCACCTGAAGCACCACTGCAACAAGTAAGGCGGCTTGGCGCTCCTGTGTGTGTCTGTGTGTGTGTGTCTGCACACGCGTCGCATGCGCAGCCCCGCCTCCCTGGCACCCCATCAGGCAGCTGGCGGCGTGTAAATCCGCCGTTTTCAAACTGCCGTCTGGGTTGCATCGAGTGCAAGGTGATGGGCTGCTGTCACGGTGGCGCCTCATGCACCTGCCGAGCGATTTATTTCGCTCCCTTGTTTGCTTTCCGTGCTTCTTTTTCCTTGTTGAAGTGCTTAATTTTTTATTTTTTTTTTTCCTTTTTTAAGACTTTTGTTTTTACTGCTCCCCAAAACTTGCCCTTCAGTCTGTAAACAAACTGTGTGGAGTGTGTCCCCAAATGGGTGCCGTCGGAGGCCCACCTGTCCCTCCCCCCACACTTACACATCGTGACAGGGGCCTGGTGCCCTGGAGCCGAGGGCGGGATGGGGGTGGAAGGGGGCGTGTGATAGTGAGCGAGCAGGGGGCTGAGGGGCTTTTTTTTTTGGCGCACATGTACATCATGCTGGAAGGAGCCCTGATTTGTACTGCTTTCATCAACCGCCTCGCTGCTTGCCGAATGGTTATGAACGTAGCCGCCCATGGGGGGTGCCGATATTTCATGCTGTCGCGATGCTTTATGAAAAGAGGCTTTGGATTCTGCCCGTTTGTTTGTTTTGGGGGGGCGGGGGCTGGGGGGAGGAGTCGGACACCACGTCCAGGTATCCCGTCCAGGCATCGTGTCGCAGAGAAAGCTGGGGCTGGCGGTGGCGTCTCCTGACGAGCCTCCAGACTCGCCGGAGCGGGCCGGGCGGACGGGCAGCTGAGGGAACCTCGCAAGATAATGAAGCCGGGCGCTCGCTGCCAGCCATCTGCTCGGCTGTTTACAAACTCGCCTCTGTACTTGGGAGGCTCTGGCAGGACGTGTCCGAACTTCACAAACTGCATTAGGTAGAAATAAATGAAACGGGGCCCGGCCGCGTGCCGCTCTCCCCTCCTCGCCGCGGCTCGGCGCGCCCGCCCGCCCGCGCGGCACGGCAGCCCGTTGCCAGGCAGACCTGTTGGAAGCCAGCGCGCGGCGCCACGCAGAGGTGATTATGTGCCACCATCTGTCATGCTTCAAGCCTACCATACAGCATGGCTAATAAGCCTTGGCAGGATGATGGATGAACTGTAGCAGATGCCAAGAGCTACTGTTGGCAAACAGTCCCAAAGTTAAGAACTTCTCTGCCTCCCCCCCCCCCCACCTTGCCTCCTCAGAGTCCTGCTGCGAGTCCGCATGCTCTACTATCTCAGGCAAGAAGTCATCGGCGACCAGGCGGACCGGATCTTAGAGGGCGCAGACTCAAGGTTGGTTCCTGTCACGCCCCCTTCTGCCCCCCTCCCCCCACCTCTTCTGGGCGTGTCGTCTGCAGCCCTTTGTGACGTGTGCCGCCACCCTTCTGGCGTGTTTATATTCAGCTCGTACATGGACTGTTCTGTCTGTAATAGCACTCACCTTCAGGACCCTGTCTGCTGGGCTGGTTAGCAGGGAGTCCAACAGCCTCACTACAGCCACGTCACACTGGCATGGCATGGGGGGGGCAAACAGCCCTGCGCGACCCCCCCCCCCCCGCCCCATTGGCATGTCGTCATGATCTGAGATTCCACACCCGAGTGAATCCGCCTCTCCATGTGTTTCTCTACAGCGACATCGACGTGTGGATCCCGCAGCCCTTCCATGCCGAGGTGCCCACCGATTGGTGGGACCGGGAGGCAGACAAATCCCTCCTGATTGGAGTCTTCAAACATGGTTTGTGGCAGCAGTGGGGTTCAGGGGGGTGGTGTACCATACCTTTAAGCTCTGGATTTAGTCCACCCTGATATTTTGCTTTTGTTTACCCAGAGCCATGGGGGGAGTAGTTCAGGGTTCGCACTGCAGTTAAATGGCCACTTGATGCTAGGATGTTTTTCTTTAAATGAGGGTGACAGCCTCGAGTGGTGCTCCTAACTGCAACACTCGCTCTCTGCATGCCCTGCTTCCTCTCACCAGCGTAGTGTCCGTTGCTACTAGCTGTAACCTCTGTTATTAATCTACACAAATGGCTTGCGGGCTTCTTTCCAAAGCAGTATTTCACCAAATGTCACCAGCAAGACCCCCCCCGGGCAGGAGGCCGCCTTGTTAACTCCAAGGGGGCCCCTGCGACGTGGTGCGGCAGTGATGTATACAGCGGGCCAGCCCCCCTAATCATAATCCCGATTCAGCCGGGGTCACCGAGGGAGCTCTCAGTGGATCCGGTGGGCTGCGGGGAACGAGCTGCCGCTTATGACCCCCTTTCATGATTACAGTTTGGCTCTGGGCTCTACAGCAGTTAGAGGTGACGTGTCACGGTATAAATCCTAATTGAAATATGATGTTCTGGTGGGAGAGAGTACAAAGCAAGGGTTCGGCTAGGTTTATTGGGGGGGGAGGGTTGTGCTGCACAGGCCCGTCTGATCGTAGGCTCGGCTGAAGCTGGTCCAGTCTGGTAATCTTCTCCCTGCAGTGTGCCGTCGGGATCTGCCGCTTCAGATCTGTTCTGCCTGGGTAGTTCTAACGTGTATTCCCCTTTCTGTGTGGGTGTGCTTTGCTCTCCCCCCACCCTCCCTTTTAACTGGTATACTTCTTTTATACCTCCAGGATCCTGCCACCCCCTCCCTTAACTCTGGCTATTGTTTTCAGGGTTTTGTCTCTTGAATTTTTTGCTTCTTTCTTTTCTTCGTGATCGGCGAGCTAAGTGACTCATTTTCAGATGCCGTTAATTTGCCCTGGAAAAGGGGGGGGGGGGGGGGGGGGGGGGGGGGGGGGGGGGGGGGGGGGGGGGGGGGGGGGGGGGGGGGGGGGGGGGG
>JAODKC010000082.1:15653255-15669505 GCA_026777985.1 Mormyrops attenuatus
CCCCCGCGCCCCCCCCCCCCGGTCCCCATCCTCATTCTGCACCTGCCTGCTATCCTCCACCAGGTGGACCCGTAGGGAGGAGGCAGACTTCTATCGCGTGGTGTCCACCTTTGGCGTCATGTACGACTCCCGCAAGCAGCGCTTCGACTGGAACCAGTTCAGAACTTTTGCTCGCCTGGACAAGAAGACTGATGAGAGCCTGGAGAAGTACTTCTTCGCCTTTGTGGCCATGTGCAAAAGGGTGTGTCGCATGCCCATCAAGCCGGAGGAGGGTATGAGTTCTGTTTGTTCACCACCTGCCTACAGCTTTGAGATACTAGATCACATTTCAGGTTTTTCCCATCAGCCACATTGTTAAACCGCTGTACTTCTATCCATGCAGAACCACCTGATCCCACCATCCTCATGGACCCCATCACGGAAGAGCGCGCTTCTCGTACACTGTACCGCATTGAGCTGCTGCGCCGCATCCGCGAACAAGTGCTGCCACACCCAGAGCTGGAGATGCGCCTTCGCCTGTGCCAGGCCAGTCCTGAGCTGCCCGAGTGGTGGGAGTGTGGCCGGCACGACCGCGACCTGCTGATTGGTGCCTCGAAGCATGGCGTGAGCCGTACGGACTACCACATCCTCAATGACCCTGAGCTCAGCTTCCTGGAAGCGCACCGGCGCTTTGCCCAAGGGAAGGGTGTCGGGACCCCCTACCAGCATCCCGAGCAGCCCCTCACTCCAGCAGCCCCTATTAAGAAGGAGGAGGAGCCGGAGCTCCCGAAAGAACCATCTATAAAGACTGAAGATGGAGAGACCCAGGCAGAAGGGGAGCTTGAAGATATGACTAAGGAGGAGAAGAAGCCGTTAGCCTGCTCTCCCAAGGAAGAGGTGAAGGACGACCCGGAGCCCTCCATCGATGGAGAGGTGAAGGAGCCACCCATCGAGCATGAGCTCGAGGCAGGGGATAGTGCCTTTGTGAAAACCAAGCAGGAGGAGGAGGAACCAGAGGCCCAGGAACCCTCAGAAGTCCAGGAAAATGCAGAGGCTTTGTCGTCTGAGCCCAAGTCGCTCTCTGAAAAAGGCTCTGAGGAGGAGGATGAAGACAAGATGGATGAGGATGACAAGTCTGAGGAATCTTCCCATGCAGAAGGTAGTTGATTTAGCAAAATAAAGGTTGTTAAACCCTTATGTGTTTTTGTTATAGGGCTGTTTGCTTAACTTTGTGTTGTGTGCTGATTCATAACACAGGAACTCTTACTTTAGGCAGTGGGTCATATCTTACTGTGCTGTCGTCTGCAGCTGGCCCAGCCTCTCAGGGGAAGAACTTTGACGAGGAAAGCATTGCGTCTCTGAGCACAGCCCGTGATGAGACTCGAGACTGCTTCTATGCCGAGGACGCACAAGCCCTCCACGAGCGTTCCTTCTCATTCTCCTTCTGGCCCAAGGTGAGCTCACGCCCCTGGTTCATCTAAAGTCCATCTAAAGTAACCTTGCAAGTTAGGGTCTCCTGCTGCATACAAAAATCTAAATTTGTTGGCCTTTGAGTGTTGATTCTTGAAGGAAAAGCCCTAGATAAATGCAACTGTCCACCACAGGGCTCAGGCTCCATGTATCAGAGCTGCTGTGTTGATCTTTTGGGACATGCCAGATGGGAAGTGGGTCAGCTATTAGAGTTGCTGTAAGGAGCTGCCAGTCTGGGGCCTGCAAAGAATGAGGGAAAGCCAGCCTTTAAGTGCAGAATGTTTTCAACCAGCCTGCAGATCTTGTTTTGGCCTTGGTGTAACAACATCCTGCGGCACATTTAAGACTAGGTTGGGTGAGCCTGGTACGCTATTTCTGGCAAGCACTACGGTTAAATGTAACCTAGTTTTTGCATTGAATCAATCGTCTTGTCTGGTCTGCCAGTCAAAGCCCTCCCATCCTACTGCCCTCCATGTCCTAGGGGTAAGTCAGTTAGCCCTTTTCAGTGCACTTCTGAAACCAAATAAATGCAGATAGACAGAAAACGCTGGCGAGTGCTGACTGTAGTGTCTGCAGACAAGGACGCTTTCCCGCCCGCAGCCTCCAGTGCCATAACTGAATTTAGGTTTGTTGGCTCTGCTTTGCAGGACAGGGTGATGATCAACCGGCTGGATAACATCTGTGAGGCTGTGGTCAAGGGGAAGTGGCCCGCCAACCGACGCCAGCTGTTTGACTTCCCGGGCTTGCTGCCCGGCTACGTGCCCAGCACTGCCTCCGACAGCCCCCTGCAAAGACGCAGTTTTGCCGAGCTCTCCATGGTGGGCCAGGCCAGCTATAGCGGCAGTGAAGACGTCACCCTCTCCCCACAGATGGCCAAGGCAAGTTGGGGCCTTGCTGACGCCATGGGCTGCATGCTGGTCTGCTGAGGAACCTCGTGGCTAGAACTAGTTCCTCACAAACGGCTATGTAGACCAACCGTTCTGAGTGTAAGGCATCAGTAAAGCACTGGTCATAAACATCCATTCAAAGATGCTGGTCATTGACTAACACTATGATGGTCGTCGGGTGCTGCTGATTGATAATGAATCGATGAATTCTTATGACCTTAAGAATGGGCCTTTTCCTTCTTCTGTTTGTAGTCTAAATGTCTTCAGTTAGCCAGGACTTTGAGATCAACAGTGTACTCTTGAGACCACTTGCTGAAGGTTAAAGTGAGAGCTGGGCCATTCCTTGGTCCAAAAGTAACAACTTCCATTCCACAGGATGAGACGCTGAGCATGACGGTTCCACGGCAGCGCCGGCGACGGAGGAGGAAGGTGGAGATTGAGGCGGAGCGGGCAGCCAAGCGCAGGAACCTGATGGAGATGGTGGCGCAGCTGAGGGAGTCCCATGCTGCCGACGGCCATGAGCATGCCGTGGACCTGACTAAAGCCTTGCAGGAGGCCACCAGTTCTACCTCAGACCTCTCCTCCAAGTTTCTCTTGGCCAATGCCTCCAACCCGCCCGTTGATGCCTTCAAAACTCAAATGGAGCTGCTGCAAGCAGGGCTCTCAGGGACCCCCACCCGGCACCTCATGAATGGCTCCTTCTTGGAGGGTGACCTGCCCATGAAGAGGAGGAGGGGCCGTAGGAAAAATGTAGAGGGCTTGGACCTTCTCTTTATGGGTAACAAGAGGGCAGCACTGAATGCAGTAAGTTCAATGAGTGCATGGATGGGTGTAAGAGACGAGGGCTGAAAATTTTTTAGGTTTCTCAGGTTAGAATGTGCTATACTTTGTCCACACTGGGTTTATTAATCGTTCATTTTTTGGAACTGTTACCATGAGCGTTTAATCAATGAAAATAAGCTCTGGGGTGTAGGAGCTTCGTGTGCAAATGTCATTAAACTGCTAATACAGCTTCTCTCGACATCTGTTATTGTTCGTTTTAGCAATAAAGCATTAGGCTTGGTATTGAGAGCTAAATTTCGAGCCCGGCTGCCATGCCTCATTTGGGGGAGGCTCGCTGTTGGTTGTCAGTGGGGAGCATATTATGATGAAACGATCTATCAGAAATGAAAAAGTTCAGGCGATTATGTTGGCCTATTTTCAAAAAAGTTGGGCAAAACCTATGTGAGGACAAAAGGTGAAGCTGTAAATGTAACTTTTAAGATCAAGATGAGAGGTAAAGGACGGGACTGAAAATTTGCAGTGTGGGATGATGATGATAAAGACGAGGCCAGATGCTGTAGCGTCAAGAGCTGTGATGCAACCCAGCAGCAAACTGCGAGGAGGGATGAGGGGGTGGTGTGGATAGGTGTGCTTCAGACTAATGAAGGTCGGGATCTGTGTGTTGCTTGCAGGAGGATTCAGAAGTGACCAAAGTTTTTGTGGATGGCGTGCACATGCTGCCACAGCACCAGAGAAACATTCCATCCCCCAGCCAGCTCGACCCCAACGCCCACATCCCCGTCATCAATAGAGAGGATGGTACCCGGCTGGTGGGAGAGGACGCCCCCACCAACAAGGACCTGATTGAGTGGCTAAACCAGCACCCGAATTATACTGTTGACATGCCAAGTTTTCTACCAGTAGGTTTTCTGCTTGCTTGGATTTAATTATTAAGCAGGTCACACAAACCACAGGGGAAAGAGGACAACTATAATAGATATTTCCTTTAGGTTCTTTTGATGGTCAAAACATTGAGTAGCTTCCTCATTGAATCGTACAGAGTAATTCAGTGTTAAATTACTATTGTGTGACCTTTTTCCCCTTATGTCAGGGGTGTCAAACTGCAGTCCTGGAGTGCCGGAGCCCTGTGTAGCTTAGTTCTTTCCCTGTTCCACCACAAATGATTCAGTTCAACAGCTATGTGGTAATTAGCACAAGAAGTTGAATCAGGTGTGTTAGAGGGGAAACCCAAAAATGTGCAGGGCTCTGGCCCCTCAGGACTGGAGTCTGACACCTGTGCCTTATGTCACTATGGTATTGTACATTGACCTGAGCATCCTGTCTCCTTCCAGAAGAATGAGGACCATCTCCTCTCGCCGTTCCAGAAACCCAAACAGAAACGACACCGGTGTCGCAATCCCAACAAGATCGACATCAATACCCTGACTGGTGAGGAGCGGGTGCCGGTGGTGAATCGGAGAAACGGGAAAAAGGTAAATTGATCTCCTCTTCCGGAAACACTTCAACTAACCTCAGTTCCTCACCACGGACCCTCACCAGCTCTCTGTCTTCATTGACTGCCCTGTTGATACATTTTGGCCTGGCATTACCTTTATTGTATATCACCCTCAGTACAGGCCTGATCTGAATTAGACGGTTGATCACTGATTTTACTCTTTTTATTGTGACACTCTAAGCAGTGTTTGTGGCTCTTTTTCCTGTCTGTTACAGTCTACTACCACTACCAGAGTTGGCTCCTCGACAAATGCATATGCTTGCTATATAGTTTCTGCCTAGCCAGTATGTCCCTATGAACAAAAGTGCCTGCCAAATTAATAAATGAGAATGTAGAAGAGAACTGAGAGACCTGAAAAGGTTATCTTTGACTAAGACTGGATTGAGACTCTTATCTCTTCCCATGTTTTTTAGATGGGAGGAGCTATGGCCCCACCTATGAAGGACTTGCCAAGGTGGCTTGAAGAAAACCCAGAGTTTGCAATATCTCCAGACTGGACCGACATAGTCAAGCAGTCGGTCAGTATAGTGTCTGTGCCTTGACGTTCCCGTCTATGTGTCTAGCGAGGCGTGAGCTGTGGTATCCAATAGGGGGTCCAATGCGCCATGTGTGAATCTTCTGCTTACAGGGCTTCCTTCCGGAGTCCATGTTTGACCGTCTTCTGACTGGGCCGGTGGTGCGTGAGGAGGGAACCAGACGCAGAGGCAGGAGACCAAAGAGTGAGATCACCCGCGCGGCGGCGCAGGCGGCCGCGGCCTCGTCCTCGGGCATCAACCCCTTGCTGATGAGCAGCCTGTTCGGAGGCATGGACCTGGCCAGTCTGCAGAACCTGCAGAGCCTGCAAAGCCTGCAGCTGGCCGGCCTCATGGGCTTCCCGCCGGGCCTGGCGGCCGCGGCCGGGGGCGACGCCAAGCACGCCTCCGCCATGCTGCCCCTCATGCTGCCAGGCATGGCCGGCCTGCCCAATGTCTTTGGCCTAGGCGGCCTGTTCAACAGCAACCTGACGGCCGCTGCTGCCGCCGCCACGGCCGTGTCAGGCGGGGCCTCGGCGGCCAGCCCGGCTGAGCCCGAGGAAGGGTCTGTCGCCAAGACTGATGAGAAGAAGAGCGAGGAAGAGGGAGAGACAAAGGACTCGGAGAAGACCTCCGAAGGCGCCACGGCCGAGCCCAATGGCGAGGCTTCTATCAACTCACCGGCTGCCGCTGCTGCAGCTGCAGCCGCCGCGGCCGCCGGGATACCGACCAACCCTCTGGCCTTCAACCCCTTCCTCCTGTCGACCATGGCCCCAGGCCTTTTCTATCCCTCTATGTTCCTCCCACCCAGCCTGGGGGGGCTGGCCCTACCCGGCTTCAACCAGGCCACACTGGCCGGACTGCAGAGCGCCATGGCTGGAGCCGGAGCCGGGCCCGGCGGGGAAGAGGAGGACGAGGCGGCCAGCAAAGAGCCCAGCGCCAAGGCAAAGGCAGAGGGCGGGGAGAACGTACTGGAGGACAGCGACACGGACGAGAGCCAGAACAAGACTGCCGAGTCTTCGCTGCTGGAGGACGAGCTGGGCCCGGCCGAGGAGCTGGACTCCCTGGATGGAGGAGAAGAGGCAGAGGATGATGATGACTAGGCTCCTCCCACCTGCTTTCAAGAAGTGTTTTAAACTTTTTGACAAATGGTTAGCCCTACTGTTTACATGCCAGTAAAATATCCAAATATACAGATTTTGGCTTTTTAAATTTTTTTCTTGTTTTCAAAGGCAATGAAAAACAACAGAGCTGTCTAATGTAGTGTTACGAAGCAGTTATGTTACCTGGATGTCACAATGGGTATTCCTTGGTGTCTGAGTATTGTGCAGCACATTATTTATTATCCAAGGAGAGTGAACACCCTTATTGCAGGTGTCTTAGAATTAAATCGCAAAAATTGCGCTTGACAGCTCCTGGCCCCCCCCCTTCCCCCCCACCGCCGATATCGATGAGCGGCGATGTTTGAATATTCCTGTGACACAGATTTAAACGGCATTAGTGACTGCGGCAGGAGAGGAATCATGAAGATGTATATTTAACTTTACTTTTTTGTACCCTTTTATTATTTTGTATTGTTTTGCTGTGAAGATCAGGATGAAATTCATACATATCATGCCAGCACTCTGACTGTTCCCAGTTTCACAAGCTGACAATCCCAGCAGAGGCGTGGCTCAGCCTGTGGAAACAGCAATAACTAAGGCAGCTGCTGACGGTCGGGTTATTCTCAAAGCGATGCCGGGAGGGTGGTGGCACGATTGATGAAATTAAAAAGTTGAAAAGTAAAAAAATACTACAGTCAATTTCTCGTCTTCATGCACTGGTATAAACTGAAAAAAATCAGGTACATTTCTCTTATTGAAAGGACTTTTTGTTACTTTAGCCACAAAGCTGAACAGCATTACCTCAATCTAGCCTTGAAGTTTACAGACATGACTTGTAAATGTTTTTTCCCCCTTATTTTTCTCTTTGTGATGTCTTTTTTTGTTTTTGAAACCATGTATGATAAAAATGTAAATTGCTGCCAACTGTAGTGAAGCTTTTAATAAAAATGACCCACGATATTCATCTAGGAAACCAAATCAGAATGTATGTGGTCTTTTCTGTAGGTCTCTGTCTTCGGGAATGATCCACGGCGCACTAGTTGGTCGCTCAGATGAAACGAGGCAGTTCCCGGTGATTACAGGATGACTAGGGGTTGCTATTAGTTGGCTGGATTCTTTCACTGGATTTGTTTCTCCCCTAAGAACTCTAATGGATTGGATGACCAGCTCCAGGCTACTGAATGCAGACGTTCTGATTTAACGTTGCTCACCAGCTAGCTCCCTCCCTGCGGCCTTTATTCCTGAGCAGGGTCATTTGTCCAAACCATCTATTGTACGTTGTCTATTTAATTTCCTCTATTTTCCAATAAAAGACTTTTAAAAATGTTACTTTCCTTTGTGTGTGTTCTGCGGTTTTGGCAGTGCTTTGTGGGGTCATTTATGTAACAATCTTTTTCTGTCCTTGGGCCATTGAATTAAAATGGTTTGATTTGTCAAGATTTGGTCAGCAATATCTGCCTCGATTTTCTTACTCCAAATTTTTGGCCTCGTCCTGGGCTGGACGTGCAGCCACTTTGGCGCAGGAATCTTCTTAACCAATTCCCTTTTGAAGATGGTCTTGTAGAGTGAGCAGGTTGCTTTGAAATGGTTCACAAACCTTTGAGCAAGATTTTATCAGCCCTTGGAAGGGGACTGTAAAAACGGCAGCCCTGAGGATATCTCTGCATTCGAGGTCTGTCCGCCTCCACCCTTGCTTAACAGAACATCGTGTCCCTCCTTTAAGAAGACCTGGAATCCCTCAGATGACCTGTTCAGCACCAAGGTTTTCATCGACTGCCCCGGAAACGGAGCATATGGCTTTCTGCTACCTTACTATGGTCACCCATTTTGGCCAGCTGCTGTGTCCATTATTAGACAAATTAGTAGTTTGTTGCACCCCCACCCTCATAGCCCCCTCACTTCCCTGAGCCTTTAAACAGGGACAGGTTGGTTGCGACAGTGAGTAATATTGGGGCTCCATCTGTAATGTGAATCCAAGCTGTAAATCTCACTTCATCACGTTCCGGTGCCATGACCGGACTGCCGCTGAGTCCATCTGTGGTCACCCGAAAAAAAAAAAAAAGGGGAAAAAAAAACTGTCGTCTAGACGACTAATGAATGGTCTAGACGGTTGCGCGCATCCATTTCCTCCTTCCGTAAAATCGTCACGATGCAGTTTGTTTGCAGAGTCTCTGCGATGTGCTTTTCCTGTGTGTGGGTGTGTGTGCGCCCGTTCGCGCAGTGCTGCGTCCTCATGCCCGAGCGTTTGTTTCGGCTCTCTGCCCGCCTCCTTTTGTCCCGGGCATATGGGCTCTCTGCAAGCTCACTTCCCCTCTGTGGAGATTGGCACCACGCGACTCCCACCAGCGAACCGGAGCAGAGCCGGTGCACGAGCCAGCGTGCCTCAGAGCTCCGTTGTCAGGCCTTGGCCGAGTTAATTCTCCACCACCTGTACCGTTGCGCCTCTCTCTCCTGTCTTGCGAGGGATGGTGACCGTGGCCAGATGGGCAAGTCGTGATCCGGGTTTTTTTTTTCCTTTTTTCTTTTTTTCCCCTGGACACTCTAGCTTTCCATCCTGCAAGTGACTTAGGGTGATAAAACAAAGGGTCGTCTCTTGTGATTTTAGGAAAACTACTGTCTACTGTCTTCAGCTGACTTTGAAATTATAAAAAAAAATATCTTCCACTAAGTTGTTTTCTAGGATTTATGGGGGAGATTCACCTTGAAAGATTTTTTTTGTTTTCAGTCTAATAGCTTCGGCTGCTCATGTGCAAATCATTTGTTAGAGCTGGTGTTAGTGCTTCAGTCTTGATTTTCATCACCCGGGTGTTGGTGAAGCTGACTTTCCACAAATGGCTAAGTTAGCATGGGCTGACCGTACCGCTAATAAAATTCAAATGGTAGGAAGATTAAGCCTTTTGACTCTTTACAGCACCCATACTTGAGGAAACAGTTTTGTAGTTTCAGAGGAGCATCGTAGCATTTTGCTGTTTGATTCAACTGTCCAGGGTGACATCGTGAACCTGAAGTAGGTCACGTTCTCTCTTCTGTTGCCATGCTTGTGCCAGAAACAAAGCTACTTCCTGCCAGCGGTCAAGACCAAGCTCCTTAAAGACAATACAGCCTGAACTGTTGTAGACAGCTTTTGTTTTTTCTGAGATAGGGTTAGTGGAACATTGACTTTTGTTCTAAACATCCATCCATCTTCACCTAGTGTTAAAAACGGTTTTGGGCGACATAGTGCTTGAGCTGGTTAACATCCTCATTCAGCATCAGGATTGTGAATCTTGAATCCTATCTCAGAATCCCCTTGGGTATGAAGCAGGTGGTCTTATTACGCCCCAATACAAAAGCAGCCAAAAAACATGATGGGAGATACTGTACATTTTTAGTGCCCTGGGGAGTCTGACTGCCCTTAGGGCAGGTGGCACATCGCCCTTCTTCACTGAGCCACATTGAATCACCCTTTGGAAACATCTCATGTTGTCCCGTGTTTTATGTAGAATTACAAGTTTTCTTTTATACGTTCTTTAGACTGGAATTAAACGGCAAGTTTCATAAAGACTGCGTAAACAGCGACCATTCTTTGAACATTTATGGGTCCTGTTTTGTTGTTTAAATATTAAGTAGAGGTGCATGCAGACCTGTTACATCCTGAATCGCTGATTGTATTAAATGTAGCTAGCAAAGGAATATAACGACACCAAGTAAAGCTCAGCTAGCTGCCCCTCCTCTAATCTATAAGCTTTAGCTGGATCTGAGGTGTGTCACCTCAGCTCCATATACTTTAGAAGGTAGCTCAATTTAAAAGAAAAAAAAAACGTAAATGTATCCAAATTATGAGACCTTAGGTAAAAATATTACCCAAACGTCCAGGCCTGATAATTCAAGCCAAAGTCTATTGTGCAGACGATTTAATCGTGTGTCAGTTAATTATTCAGCCATTATGTACCTCGTGAATACTAGTTTTAGAGCATTGTACATACATTGATAAATAATTCAATTTTTAAAACGGACTTATGCAGCATTTATGAACCGGAGGCCAATGACTAATTGATTAAAGCTGGGCTCTAGTACACTGTGAGCTCGCTTGCGGTTTTGGTAATTATCACGTAAAGGATTCATATGACTAAGCTCATATGAAGAAAAAATCTGTGCTAATTATTTATGATTTCTATTCAGCTGCTGTGAAAAAGACGGCATGTAGCTGTACCTCTGTCCTCACCATATTGGCTGACAGATTTTCTATTTCTCTATTTAATTTACTATTTTTTATTTCCAGACAATATGAGAGCTCATGCGTGTGGCCGGATACCTCCTGGTGCTGTGTGGAGGATTTGTGACTTTGTACGTTATTTAGAGGATTAGACTTGTCTTTTGTTTTTATAAGTTTACTGGGCAACGAATCCATGCTCTATTCTCACTCTACAAGGCTTAGCCAGCCCCTGACTTCTTGTCTCCATTTCTGTCTGTAACATTCCCAGGAATTGGGTTATTCTCTCGGTTCATGCTGAGGTTAGTGACGAGAAAATGAATCTGAACCCAAAACAGGCGAGGGCTCAGGAGAGCCCAAGTGACCGAAACGTGTTACGGTCGTTATCGTGTAGCGGGCTAGGCAATGTCACCTTGCCCGTCGAGATAAGAGGCGAAGGTTATCCGATCTCTTTCTTACTTCAAATGACATCTTTCGAGTGGTCAGTTAATGCAGGGGTATCCTCAAAATTTTGAGAGTGAGCGACGGTATCAGACTCACATCTTTACAGTTTTTCCCTGTGCAGGGGTCAAAGTGACATCACGATTAGAGAGAGAGCGAGCTTCTAACAAAAAGATGCTGCATGCCCATTCACAAATGCATTCAATACACAACAAATGTATTCATTGTGTCGCCTTGCCAATCTTTTATGTTTTTTTTTTTATTTTGTAAACTGCTCATAGTATTTATTTGTTTCTGATTTTCACACTTTTTATTATTAATATATTGTATTTTTACCATTTTTGTAATTAAGCTATTTCCTCGCTGTTGTTGTTGGACTTTGCACACAAGTTTTTCACTCACTTGCACTCTTCAGGTGTCAAGTGATGTGATACTGTCATTTGTTTTAATTTGAGTTGTTTTGCATTAATGTCCAATATTTGTGATATTGAAAGATCAATGTCAGAACAGCTAGGACTTTTTCTTTTCAATTTACAAGCCAGAACAGGCCATCCTGGGCCTGTTTTGGGCATTGGGATCCTGTCACCTACCCACGGCTACTTACTCAGAGCCTGATCAGCCGTTCTCGGAGATGTAGCCTTCAGACCGGTGTGCCTGGCTCCAAAACCGACCAAGGGGCGGCGAGTGGCATGATATGATGGGGGCGGGGGCTGATGCGGTCAGCAGGTGGGGGGAGTGTGCTCCCCCGCCGTAAACACAATTACCCCAACGGGTCCTGCTGATATAATGCATCCTGACAGGAAGGGCCGGCATGGCGGGGTCCACAAACACGCTCCAGCGGGCAGCCATTACGGGCCCATCCGAGCGAACGGGGGGCAAATTTACAGCCAGCTTCACTCATAATTGCAGCTCTCGACAGACCAGGCTCGTAAAATCTCGAGTGTGGGGTTAGTGCCCGCTACGATATTGGCGGATATCATGATAACAATGATAACAATGATGACAGTGCTGTCTTTTAACACCGCTCAAAGATGCCGAACAGTCAAAAGCAAGGATTTCGAGCTCAATAAAAGTCTCATACAGAGAACAAAATAATTTCCTCGCGTTTTGAACCAGGACCCTCCGTGACCCCTCACCCCTGCCCTGCATCGAAGTACAAAACATTCACATGGAGCTGTTAAAAAAGGTCTGAAATACGGTTGTCCCTTGTTATCTGTGGGGGATTGGTTCCAGGACCCCCCCACAGATACCAAAATCCACAGATGCTCAGGTTCCTGTATATAAAATTCCGTAGTATCTGTGCATCCTCTCGTACATGTTAAATCATCTATACATTACATATAATACCTAATACAATATAAATGCTATGTAGCATTGTTTAACTATACAGTCTTAGTCTTATTGACTGAGTCACATCCAATTACATTTAGGTCCGAGGTCCATAATGAATAATTCACATGGACTGACAGATGCCTAGAAGCGGACGGAGTGCGAAGTGATTATAGACTTAAATTATTATTTGCTGTAGAGTTCTGTGTGTATATTGCAGTCCTTTCCCCCATAACTTAATCACAATACGTGGTCCCGGTCCCAAATGCAGACAAAAGTTGATGCAAGCCTGTATACTAACTACATTATACACGTCAGCAACAATGTAACATATTCTTTCTTTCAAAACTTAGATTGCTTTCATTTAATAACCCGAAATGGAAATACATAGAATAAAACACAGAACATTTAAACTACAAGTATATATGGAAAGTAAAAACATTTTGTTTTTGTTTGTATTTTTGATTCACATTTGGTTGAATCTGCATATGTAGAATCCATGGATACAGAGGGCAAACTGTATGGTGCCCCCTTGTTTTTTTTTTTTAGATGTCACTATAAAGATATAATGAATTTTAGAATCAGAGGTACACTGTAAAAATGGCAGAATCATCAATGGCATAAAAGTGATTTTCATGCTAAGTAACTTCAGTACCACATTTTTTTGGTCAAAACCATCAGACTTCAGTCAAAGCCAGGAACCTGATGTGACGTCCTGAGGAGCCAACAAATAGAGAAAAAACACAACGCTGCCGTCAAGCAGCCACTGCTGTAAACAGCTGTAAAGGGTGTTGCCTCGAACCCAGGGCCACCAGTGTCAGGATCCCACCCCAATGACGTAATCGGGGTCCCAAAGCCCGGCAGCCATCTCCCCTTCCTCCGATGTGACGAGTCCAACTGGAGAGGAGCTCTCTCTCCCCATTCGCTGCCTCCGTTTGCAGCATGCCCCGCCCCCCCGTCACCTAATTGCCCCCCATCTCAGGTTGCACGTTCCGCATACAAGGGCGCAGGCGCTTTGTGTGGCCCTCGGCAGACCCAGACGCGAGGCGACTCACGTTTCAAGAGTCCGACCCAAGAGAACAGAGGAAAGTGAGATGGGTCTGAGGCCCGTTGGCATCCTGGCCCGGCATCAGCGCCAGGGGTGCGGTGGGGGTGGAGTTCAATAATTCATCATCACTGCCTGGGAGACACAGTCGCGTGGACTACTGTGTTAGGGATCTGTAACTGGTCCAGGAAAAAAAAGACAGAAGCAACTCCTGGTACGTCTTCGCAATTGTAGAGCTGGATCTGAATTTTGTATTTGTGCAACATTTGAAAATAATAGCCCAATGTTTTTGCGCTATGTTTCATACATAACAGGACCCTGTTTAGTACTCTGACTGACGCCATTGTTTTTGGTCTCACTAGAACTACAGGCCCAGGAGCAGCATGGGAATTTCAGCACAGTTACTACAAGACATTTATTATTTTGTTCTGTGTCCCTTAGCTATAAAAACAGGAAACCACTTTGTTTCTGCCTGGGGGGGCAGGGGGCTGATTTGTGGGGCATCCTTTGGGTACCAGGAGACTCCAGCACAGCGTTATAACAAATCATAGCCTGTTTCCACAAATCTTATATTGTAGCATTTGTATTTGTTTGTTTTTCTGGAGTGACATCACATGGTGTTCAGGGTGGTCTAAATGCAAGAGAGAGAGGAAGGGGGGGGCTCACTCTTAGCACTAGGAAACATACACAGCACAGGTCCCTGTTTACGAGGACTTTAGCCACCTAGTTTTCCTTCACAGGGCCCAGTGAAAAATTATTTTTCAAAATCCTATTTTTGTACACAATTCGTACAAATTTTACAACCCTGGAATCGGCCCAGGTACAGTATGCTTGTGCATAGGCCTGGCCTAGGGCTCCTGTCAGGCGACATTGTAGTTGGGTCCTACCTGAAGGTATCGCCTATGATTAAAGGTTGCAAGACTCTGCTGTCGGAGACACCTCCCATTTAATCACTGCAATCCGCCGCAACTCGCCCGTCAATTAATCACGCCTTAGACGCGAGGACACAGCACGTACCTGTTTGGAGCAGAACACTGACGACATGTCACCACCCCCACCCCCGCAGGCGAAATGGTTATCGGTCTCAGGGC
Source organism: Mormyrops attenuatus (assembly GCA_026777985.1). Lineage (NCBI taxonomy): Eukaryota > Metazoa > Chordata > Actinopteri > Osteoglossiformes > Mormyridae > Mormyrops > Mormyrops attenuatus. The sequence continues at coordinate 15,667,583 of JAODKC010000082.1, forward strand.
TGGGGAAGATCCTCGCACGGGTACGAGGAAGACTTTGATCATTCCTGAATGGGGGTGGATGCGCGAAATGCGAAATCTGCCATGGTTACAGATCTCTGTCCGCCACGAGATAAAAGTTCAGGGCCTGAACCTGAAACTGCCGGGGGTGGCACACCCATGTTTTAACGGGTCACGGGGCCTCGTAATCGACACCCTGAAAGATTTATGGGGGCGATTTGCCACTGGGTGGTTTCCTGCTCCTTCTCCTTCATTCTTGTCAGGAAGACAAAACAGGTGCGGTGAATGTTTCATGAATATAACACATTGTCTTTGGAGGACGAAGAGGAATGGCGGAAACCCGAACCAAACTCCAGAGTCACGGCGGATACCCGGGACACGTGCGGATGATGGACTTTGCGCCATCGGTATGATGTTTAGGAGAGACTTCCGATTTCTGCCGAGAGCCGAACATAGATGGACATTTTGGTTTCTAGCAGTTTTGCATTATTTTGCTCACTGCATTTCGCTGTTTGAGTACTTTGTGTATTTACAATAAAGTTGGATCAAACCTAATTCAAATGTATTCCTATTTTAAAACAGCACAGAGGAAAAACACAATTTGGAATAGCATATGTTAGTGTGCCTGTCACCAAGAAACGCTACAATAGTTAAAGTTAAAATGCTTCATTTCTAAGGTGCTATAGGCCTGTTGGAAGCAATATCTGAAGAAGGTTTGTGTGGATTTTCAGCGTGAGCCTCTGTCTTCTGCATCTGCTCCCCCTTTTTCTCCAGCCTGTAGGCCTGAATGCTGTTACTGTGAGAGCTTACAGGGGGCGGGGTAGCAGGAGTGCTCCAGCCTGACTCAGGCCTGCTATTTGTGGGCCGGGTCTGGATTTTGCAAGGCTCCTGGGGGAGGGGGTGGAGGGGAGGGGATAGGGAGGGGATGGTATTTTTTTTTTCCACAGGGCAGGACCCCAGGCCTCTCCATTGTGTCCACGCAGCACGCCTGCCATCTGGGGACGGGGGTGACCTCGTGCGATGTGGTTACCAGCGATGAGATAGGATGCTCCAGGCCAGAAGTAACACGTAGGCCTCTTACACATTAACACCTCTGTCTTACACAGAAGAACTGCAAAGTTTAATGTTATCCTTTTGTTTAATTTTGTTTAGTTTTGTTTTTGTTGCTCATGTTATGTTTTGGTTCATTTTGTTTTGTGTTTTGTTTTATCCCTTGCCTTGTTTTTGCTGCCTCTACTGATGAAAAAAAGACCTGAATGCAGTTACCAGTACCTGCACCAGTATATGAAGTTTCATAATTGAATCTGACTCCATTAAAATGTACAAATCGCTCAAATATAAGCCAGGGTTACCCTCTTCTGCTTCACCTGATTTGAGTTAATTGCACCATAATTTGATTTAGCCAGGCAGAATCCCATTATTGGATTAAATTAGCTAATTGGTGTGTATTCATAGTCTGTGTTGTATCTGGGCATCCAGTGCCTCTTGCAGACTCCCTTAATCACTTTTTTTTTGGAAATTAAAGAACTAGGACCGATATGCGAGCTGTAACAGTCGGAGGTCCGCCGGTGCGTTGTGCTTGTCTCTTGGTAACGGAAATGACCACAGGCTGGTGCTCAGTGATATCATTCCTCTACATGTTGAGTGGGGGTCGCCCTGTCCTGCACATGCATTGTCCCATCAACCCACCCCCGCCCCAGAACATGGCGGTTTCCAAAGGGGGGGGGGGGCTTCAGCAGAAAGGGCAAGGCAGGGCACGCGAAGGCCATCCTGCTGAGAGTGCACTGAACAGGCTGATGGGAATGAATCAGAATGAGATCAGTCCTCCAGGGAAGATACCTTGGCAACAACAACCACCCCCGGCCCCCCCCCCCCCCCCGCCGCACCCGAGCCGGGGCCGGGGGCGCGGTCTGCGGCGGGGGGGGG
>JAODKC010000082.1:15697854-15714941 GCA_026777985.1 Mormyrops attenuatus
CCCCCCCCGCCCCCCCCCCGGGGGGGGGGGGGGGCGCCCCCACCGGGAAATCATCCCGTCCAGGAGGCGCCACAGCTTGACCATGGCGCCCCCTGCAGGTGCGCCACGGTAGTTTGGGGTGACGCAAAAGGAGAAACACCAGTCTCCATAGAGCAGTATCCCTGGGAGAGAGCAAAAATGTGCACTGTCTGGGGGTCCCCGAGGACTGGTTTGAGAAACAGGATTATAAATAACTAAATGCAACTCTGACTTATATAAAGATTTGTGGAATGGGTTACTTACATCAGTTGAGAACTGCCTCTGTTGAGGGTAGAGAACTACAGTCGCATTATTAAGCTGTAAGAAGTAGGTTATGAACAGGGAATGAATGAAACTAATGAAAGAACAGGCCTGGATGGAGGATATGGGTAGATTCAGTAAATCCCTCAGAGTTAAGTAGGTAGTTCTCAGTGTAGGATGCCTTTGGTGTCATCACTGTAGTGATTCAAATTTCATACAAAATGTTGTAACATACTGTTCATTACAGAGCCCGCAGTCCCAAAAATGTTTTTTTTTTAATTAATTATTATTATTTTTTTAAAAAATATTGCACACACAAGATAATATATTGGTATATTGGCATTTGATCTAAAGTGCATTTTGTGTATTCTATACCCAGGGGCATTGGAGGGGCACGGATGCCTTGACAAATTCACAGGGCCCAACACTTTCTAGGAGATCCAAATTCTGCCCCCCCAGCAAAATCATTGAGTGATTGAAAGTGCCAACCCAAGCAGGGGGCCCAGGGTCACATGTGTTTTATGTCATTAAATAACAAAAATGTCAAATAAGCCACACATTTTCTTACCGTTATAAACCAGGTATCACACAATTCAACGTTTTGAGTGTCTTTGGAATTGCTGGGGGTGACTACCCCTTTAAGAGACTGACCGTTACGTCACAAGCTCCGTTTCAGGGTCATGGCGGGTTCAGAGCCCATGGGCACGACCCAGAATGGGGCACCAACCCATCACAGGGCACACTCACACACACCTATGCACAATTTGGCAACTCCGATCGGCTTCAGCAAGTTTTTGGACCGTGGGGGGAGGGGGGGACCAGAGCAACCCCCATGGGGAAAACATGCAAACTCCACACAGGGAACCCTGGCAGAGACTTGAACCCAGGTCCTAGAGGTGATAGTGCTAACCACTGCCCCACCATGCCTTCCCCTAGGCCTGAGTATTTACACTTATTTTTTCAGATTTTCTTCTTTGTGCCTATAGTTGGCTGTGGTTAAACCTAACACGTCTACCACATCATGATGACGTTTCCAAATAATTAATATAATTCTAGAATGTTAAAATAGATTTTTGCAAAACAACAATGTCGGCTTGAAGAACTGGTAAGTTTTCTAACTGCAGGTTCCTCTTATTCTCTTTAAATGCTCACCTTATCAAAAAACATCCAGCCTTTCTAGACAATGTAATAAAATTTCAAAAAAAGAAAAAAATACCTTTCTTGGAAGTTACAAGGTTCAAAAGGCACCCTGTACTGAGAATGACCAAAATGCATTACTAATGGTGTTATTACCGTGTTTTATAATCATTTTGATACAGATTTTTGTCAGTCAAACAGCTCTTTCCCTTTTAAAAGCAGTTTACTGGGGAGATTATGGATATATGGTCATTTAATGCTATCAAGAGATGTATTTGTGTGTCAATAGCCAAGCCATGCAGGTTAATTTTATCATGTTATCTTTCCTAGAGGCAGCATGTAGTGAGAGAACAATAAAACTTGCAACACTGGTCCCTGTCTGCCTTCACATTTCACCTGCAACGTAATTAGATATCTGAACATACTGGTGATTGTCGCTTAGATCAGAGGTGAAGCACTTCAGTAGGGTCCCGCATGGACCAACCTGATGCTGTCGCTTATTTAGCAGAATTCAATGGCCAATTGTGTCCGAAGCAGCACTAAGCTATTTTCTCAAGGATTTTTTCTCATAAAGGGTACACTTGAGACATGTCTATGATTGTTCTGAACAAATGTATCCAAGTTTGTTTTCTTATGTAAAGCTTGGACTAGAGTCACTTTAAACCGATCAGGGATAACAGCAGAAGTTAGGGAGGTGTTGAGTATGTGTTTAAGTATGGGTATTATGAGCACTTATTGAGATTCATTGAGGAATTCATTGGGGATATGGTCTATTACACATGTAGAAGGTTTCGTCTGTTTTTTTCCCTCCAGCAAATTTACTGGATGAATGGTGCAGGATGTGTTTACACAATCTTGAGACACTTGCAGTGCTTGGCAAGTTGATATTTGTTGACTGGTTTTGACTTCTGACTAATTTTAATAATGAAAACTATAAAACTGTTAAGATTAGAATGTCATGCAAAAACTTAAGAAGAACGTCCAGAAAAAGTCTTCTAAAACACTGCTCCCTGCCTTCTCAGATGATTGATTAATACCATCGGTTTGGCGACAATGTAACACAATCAAGTAAACAATAATAAGTGCAAACTTGGACAGCTTATGTACATTTTAGTCAATGATCCAGCATAAGTATGGCACAGACACTGATGCAGGCTAAATGCTGAAAGGTCTGTGCTACACCCATGCTGGGTCACCAATAAAAAAGAGCGTAAGGCACGCAAATATTGACCCAGCTATTGTTTAAATAACTTTTACAAGAAATAGCTAACCTTTTATCATTATTATGCTGGTAGTAGCAGAATGGAGAACCTTGTTACATGGTCCAGGACTGTCAGACCATACTACATTCAGTTCAGTTATTCAGTTATCAATTCAGTTATCTCTCTAGGCCACTAAACGACAAAAAGAACTCATCACTTAATACAAAACTCCACTAGGGGGCAACGTGTGGCTCAGCAGAGTGTGGCTCAGCCAGTTGTGATCAGAAGGTTGCTGGTTCAAATCCCATGTTCCGCAGAATTATTTCACTGTTGGGCCCATGAACAGGGCCCTTAACACCCAATTGATCCAGGGCCTGGCTGATCCTGCGTTCACAAAATGAACTTCACTTTGGATAAAACGATCCACCAAATAAATAATTAAAAATGTAGCAGCCAGCCCCAAAGAATACCCAGGCAAGTGTTTGTGATGGATCAAATCTGTTAACCAAAGGCCACAAGCCCGCGTAAGACAGACTGAGTTAATGAGATTGTCCACATGAGCAAAAACAAAGGCAGATGAAAGTGACCCAACATAACATAAACCCATTACCCAGAACCCCATTAACAAAGTCCCCCAGAACCCTGGTTCCAGCAGGCCAAGTAAATCCAGCAGCACTCATGGTAGCCCCAAGCACTCAGAAGAAGCACTCTGACAAATGAGCACAGCTTGAAGAACCCAGCAAGCTTTCATACCTAACAACCATGTAAATGTCTGTAGGCGTGCATTGCTGAAAATTTCCAGAAGGCCAATGAGTTCGGTTGCTTTCTGGCGCCCTCTGGTGGCCTCACCTTAGCTTTCCCGAGGATGTAACGTTTCTCCTTTTGCTCTCAGGTTTACGGTGCTCCGTGTGCAACCGATAAACCACAATCGGTGTTTGGTAGTCTTGATTACTTTCACTTTTAGTGGAGCTATTTTATTCTGGGCCCGTGTAACAACTATGTTGCAAACGTATGTGATATGGCTGACATTGCTACTAGAGGTATATCCAGGTGATGCTTCAGCTTGAAGGTATCTGTTTGCCTTAATCAAATCTCCATCACCAAGAAGATGTCAGAGCAGCTCTCTGCTTTTAATAGTAAACATGTGAGTTTTATTTTTAGCAGTGTAAAGGTAAGTAATAATGCTAATAATACTGCGAATAATGCTAATGATAATAACAACAACAATAATAATAATAATAATAACATATATTATTATTATTATTATTATTATTATTATTATTATTATACACGGGAATCAGGAACCCTTAGTGCAGGGCTATTCAAATCACAGTCCTCAAGGTCCATACCCTGCTGATTTTCCAGCCTTCCTTTACCTGTAAGTCAGGTGTGAAGCCTCTGGCCAATCAGAATCAGTATTTATTAAACTAACTATCTGGGAGAACTGAAAAAAGGACCTGGACTTGGAACAGAGGGCTGGATTTGAATAGGGGGCCCTAGTGGAAGATCTACCTTATAATCTTGGTTTCTGGTGGTACTCAGTCACATTAGTGACATAATGTGAAATTCTTAGGATGCACCATTGTAGAGATCCTGGGTTGTTGATGAAGTGAATTAGAGGCGGGAGACTGTTTAGGTAACGTGCCTGAAGCCTGGGTGCTGCTTTAAGGATTTTTGGCAGGCAGTTTTGTTTACCATGTTCTTTGATAACATTAATGATGCCTTCCACTTAAGATAAAAAACATTCTTAGAAAAACAACAGACTGTTCTCAAGAACCATCGCATTTGGTATAAAAGTTTCCTCAAGCTAGAGGTTTAAGGAGTACATAATTGGTAAGGGTTCAGAGTCATTTTATGAGCAGTTTTGCTTATAGATAGGACTATTCTCATGAATACCTTGGATCGTTGAGATTCAGTATCATTCGTTTCCTCATGGAAATTTCATTGCTGGATATAGTCTAATTCAGCCTCAGTCTTAGAGACCCTGGCCTCATGGAGGCATTTTGCTAAAACAACTGACTTTTCACAGTTTGGAACTGTAACATTCCTAACATGAATGAGGTTAATGGTTTAACATGCAGGAGATTCATGGTTCGAACTCCCCTGTTACCCAGCACTCAGAGTTGACTACTGCTGCCGATAGACTTTATTTACATTCATTTATTTAGCAGACATTTTTATCCAAAGTGATGCATACTGGGAAAGCAGGGTCTGACAGTCTGTGGAGCAAACAGTCTATGGTCCTTTACGCAATCCATAACCCAGTTTGTGTTTCTTTTCCACACACAGAGCTAAAATAACTGTCTTATGTTAAATTTGCCCTAGTTCCCATCCGGAACCATTCAACTACAGGTGCAGCTAGGCCGAGCTTCCAGTGAATGTCCAGCTACAAGTTTAAGCAGCACTGGAGTAAGAGCTACGCAGTGTCTTCCAAACAAGGCAAGAACCTAATAAGACAACTATTCAAATCAGCAGAAGGTGCAGCATTAAGAGCATTCAGGAACAGATGAGTGTAAAATTACCTAAAGCATTGGAAAGAATCTATACTGTAAAGTCCACACTTCATGTGCAGTAAGACTCTCACAACAGGGCTGGACTGACAGGCAGGGCAACTGCCTCAGGGCCCCACCCGCCTCCAACTGCAAATCTCACATGTATGCAAAACATTTATGAACATTAAAACACTAACACCCTGCATACTGTCCAAATCTGTGACATGCTATTTTTACATCTGTCATTTTTATGTATACAGTTTCATTACGGTGGGAGTCATAACGCAAGAAATATTCGTACAATACTTAAAACAATTTTGAAATGTAATAGTTTATAATGTTTTGTAGTTGAGGCATGTATTTAGCAAAAAAAAGCATGTTTGTGAAATTTGTTAATTACTGCTGTGCATGATGGGTATGATATTTGGAGTCTACTTAAATTTCATCATCTGCAACTGGTGCAGGCAGGCTTGAGGTGCAATTTTAGAAGGGGGGGGAGTTGGTCCATTTTTGCCCCACAGTCCACTGTACAGAATTCACTCAGGGGGGAACATGGTAAACATAGTAAACCGTGAAAAATGCTGCTGGCAATTGATTTCGTTAGCCTTTAACTTTATCCTTTTCCCAGACACTCCAAAAGGTATATTTCCTGTATTTTCCTTTGATTAAACTGTTCTTTGTATTTAGTCACGTTTAAACAAGGCATTGATACAAAAACTGAAACGACTGTAAATAATCTCTAAAATCTAGCAGAGAGAACCTCATTTCCTTTCAGCTTCCGCAGGGAAGAGCATAACACTGGATGGGACAGACTGGTATAATGTGTAGCGATTTTCTGCACACACCGAAGGTGTTCAGCTGCTCTACATTTATTGCAGGCCACTTCCTTCTCCAGCCTGTTATTCATGTAGACACCAAGACATATAGGCGATTTACCAGGGTGCAGTATCACCCCCTACTGGTCAGATGAAAATGTTATTTCAATAAAATTATACAGTATTTGTGATCTTTTAAAAATGTGGCTTGTGCTAAGCATATCACTGCGCAATTAACAATTTATTATATGTGTATTTGCTTGTCTAATTTTTATTTCTTTATATTTAATTTCTTTTTTACAAATTAATTTATCTGGATAAAGTTTAGCATAGCCTGCACTGAATGACTGGTTGGGCTCTCACACCTTACGCCCTCTGGGAGAAAAGCCTACATTACCTATGAATCAAGACACTTTGTTAAACATAAGCAGTTTCTCAACTGGAGGTGATGGGACAATTTTCAGTGGGCCACAGAGTGAATGTGTTTTAATAAAAATGACTTTTTCCAAGCCCCCAGTCGACAACTATTTTTTGATGGGGATTTAATGACCCATGAAAAATGCAGGTCCTAATGCTTGTGAACTCCTGTTTTAAAGTACTGTACCCTTTAATCCAGTGATCACCAAGTGATGGAATCTGGGCTGCATCTGCACCAAAACAATCCGGACCATGCGATCGTCAGCAAAATCTGTCATCATGGGTCCCGCCAACACTGTCAGAAAAAAAGTACCAATTTGTACCAATGAGGGGACCATTACGTGTACCTGGGGCTGTACCCTCAAGGGTCTGCCAGTTGTATCCTAGCCGTAGGTACCTTTTAAGGCACACAAATGCACTCTACGGAACCTTTTTGTAGCATTTAGGGTACATCATTGTTGCTTGTACACTGGGACACAAAACTGTATCGGGGCAGTACCCTTTTGTCTGTGCACCCCATCAGCATTGTTTTTTCAGATGCATTGGACCATGGCTTTAATGACTGGTGACCCCTGACCTATGCACACTCTTCTTGGATGGTGACAGCGGTCTGACGCTCCCTGATGACCCCTAGCATGCTAACATAAATGTGGTCTCGGTCCAGTTAACTCTGAACGAGGGCCACTGAAATGAAATGTTGGACAGTGACAGTATTATATGTTCATGTTCCCCTTACTCCAGGACACAAACACACCTGCCTTTACAAAGGTGTGATGATCCTTCAGCCTGGGGGCAGAGACGACAAAACGATGGGGGGCCTAAGACAATGAAACACTTTAAGCGACAATTCACATTACTTAGCATTAGAACAGTCTGTGATGTATTCTAAATAAATTGCAATTTTAATCTGGGAGATTACAGTTTTTAGTTATGCTGGCCCAGTCAATTGTTAGATCAGTGTTTCTCAACCTGGTCCTTGGGGACCCTTAGACAGTTCACATTTTTGCTCCCACCCCGCGTCTGGGGGTCCCTGCGGAAGGGTTTGAGAAACACTAGATTAGATGAACCATGTATGGTGCCTAAAAAGCTAAACTGATGAACCTGAGTGATCTAACTGTCACCACAAGAGGGAGCCCTTTTCAAGGCTACAGAGTAAGGGCAGCAGCTTTTGGGTCTATAGGTACAGTAGAGAGATACGTATCTTCTCCGTTTTATCCGCCCTACGCTCACCATAGCTGCAAAAGGATGGGTGAAATTATCCAGAGCTCCCCCAGGCCCAGCCAAGCTGCCAAACTGCATCTCCAAAAGTATTGAAAACAGTTAAGTCCTTACAGTTAAAAGATTTATAGCATTTAATATTATTCATTCATTATCTATTTCTATAATGTCCGCAGATCTACCATTCTGTCACACCATATGATAGGACGCATAGCCTGTTTACTAAATAATGTGTGAAAATCATTTGCCTTTAAATTCCGTGAAGCTTAAACGTAAGACGGGTGAAATATCGATGCCCGTTACGCAATTATTTTGAGAAATGCTGCTGGTGTGAACTGATTGGACACGAATTGAATAAATAGCCTTTATATTTAATCATGCATATTTCAGGTCCGCTACTCTGTATCTGTAGATTGATTTGGTTTTCATTTCATTGTACTACTCATTTAAATTGGAAATGAGCTGGCGGCATAATATAATACACGCACCATCCAAACAAAACGATCAGCCGTAAGGCGGACGAAATCTTACGCTCGCATGGTACAGTAGGACCACAAAAGCTAAGATCACGCCTATTCGGAGCAAATCACATCACCGTGACGAAAACCGAGTCTTGAAGAAGAAAATGCTATTTAAATATATATTAAAACCTCGGGAACTGGAGAGAGGGTAGGTTTGAACTAGGCGTGCACTATTGCTGCTGCAGTCGGTGAGTGCGGCTGCGGGCTGCTTCAGGACCTCTCTGTGTGGACAGCGCGCATCGGCGCTTCATCATCCTCCCTCTTCATCCTGCCATTGTGGATAACGTACACTTGGCTGCTTTTATGCACTCCGCCATAAAGCAGAAGATCATCTGACGTTTTTTTTTTGGACAGTAGGGACCAATAAAGGAATACAAATCAAAGTTGTACCTGCTCTGGTCCACACATAGGACAGGCTGCTTAAATCGTTCGGTGTGTTTTATCGATCCCCGAAACCTGATGGCCAGCACCTCAGGCAGAACATCGATGCATGTAGACCTGGGAGATTCATACGAGCAGCTGGATACCTAAAATAAAGCGGAAGACCCGGTAATGGTGGTAAGTATACCGGATGATATTTGATTTTGAAGTAAGTATTAGGTTATATCATTTTAATTTGCATTTTGCGTTTCCGTTTTATTATTATTATTATTATTATTTAGAAAAGTTAGAAATGCGTATTGCCTTGATGCGTCGGTATTGGCTTCATGCCTATAGTAATTATTAAACATTAATTTCAAATGCCAACACAATCGCGATTTTTCTGTCACCTACACATAGGTAGTGATGTTTAGAAAAAGGGCCATACGTGGGGGGTTTTGTTTTGACCAAATAATCGTCTTTGCACCTCGACCATAATATTTCATTCACTTCGTTAGCTAGAACAAACCTCTAAGAATGAATGATGCGGTATTTCATCAAATATTGATGATTTAATAAATCGCTACGTCAACCTTCACATCACACTGCAAACATAAGATTTATCTAAGAGAATATTTTATTTGAAAGGGATATTTTTACTACATGAATTGTGCTCTATATGAAGCCTATATAATTAACGGTTTGAATTGGTTCTGTTCACTTCTCTTACAGGTTTTCGAATAGTGTTTGTGCTGTGTCGGAACTTGATCCAGGAGTGTTGCAAAGGGCTTGCCTTTCAGCTATGTACATAAGCAAAAGCATATCCTGGCTTCAGTATTAAGTAAGCACTACGTGTGACTACCGCAAGTTTTGAGAAACAAGAATGGACACAATGACCCACTTGCAAGCTGGTCTCAGCCCCGAAACCACGGAGAAAGCTCGCCTGGAGCTGAACGAGAACCCCGACACCTTACATCATGACATCCAGCAGGTCCGGGACATGATCATCACCCGGCCGGACATCGGCTTCCTCCGGACCGACGATGACTTCATCCTACGCTTCCTACGGGCCAGAAAGTTCAACCAGATCGAGACGTTTAAGTTGCTGGCACAGTATTTTCAGTACAGGCAACAGAACCTGGACATGTTTCAGAGCTTCAAACCCGATGACCCCGGCATCAAACGCGCTCTTACGGATGGTTTCCCCGGTGTCTTGGAAAACCCCGATCAATATGGCAGAAAAATACTGATCCTCTTTGCGTCCAACTGGGACCAGAGTAGGTAAATATTTAAATGTAATTACTTTGTGTCATCTCTCTTCATTGCCCTTTAACATTCCCATCCATGTTTGTGAGATACGTGTATAGGTTAAACAAAGTCAATTTTAGTTGCAGATATAGATAAACTTGTACACAGACATCTTCCATGAATCTCAGAATCTCCTTCTTGACCCACCCCTGATCCATGAATTCTTGGGAACCATGTTCCAACCCCCATTCCTTCTGTTTTTTTGTGATAGCCCACCCCCACGCCCCAACTGCAAAAAGGCCAGCAAATTCCAGCAGATTATTTAATCACATATCCACAGAGGTTTAAAGTTCAGGTTCAGAAAGCAGGGTTGCTGCTGAAGATTGGGCCCCATGAAAGTGTACCGTATTGAGGCCCCAACCCAGATCCATCGGATTATGTTAAAAAATTTTTAGGCTCGCAGTCCCTCAAGGGCCCTTGTAATCTTTTCACTGTTTTACGACACAACTGTCAGAACGTACAAATCCAGACCAAGATTTTGTTTCAATCAGCCAGTTGAGTATAAAGAGTCGCAGTCACAGAGTACTCAACTGGTTGGTTGAAACAAAATCTTGGTTTGGATTTTTACTTTCTGGACCTGAACTTTCCATCTCTGATCTTTTTTTCGAGGGGGAAATCTCTGAGACTGGGTTCTATTGGTGGGATGTCTGCATAAAGGAGGCAGTAAAAAAAAAAAAAACTGCCAAAACTTTTTAAAGATTATTCCGTTAATGGTTACTAAGAAAAGCCCTACTAATACCAACACATTTCATTCAATGATGGGTGTTAAAAAAATCGAATGCCAAACAGTGTTTTTTGTGTGTATACATGTTGTTCCTTTTTTCACATGGATTAAAGGCCAGTCTGTTGCTGAATTAATCTGGCATGCATACAGGCAGTTTAACACATCGGTCATCATCTCCGGTCATGCGTCTTTCCGGGGAGGTGTGAAATGTGACCTGAATTTCAAAACCATTTTGCTTCGTCTCAGTTGGACACCTCACATTCATGCCCATGAAGAGCATTACTGCCCAATTTCACTAAAAATAATCTAACCCCCCCGCCAAATCCCAGCAGACTACCAGTGAGCCCCACAACGGATATAAACGAACATTTATTGGCTTAACAACACATGACATCAAAATAGTACATTTCAGTAGAATTATACAACATTTAAAATCTCCAAAATGAAAGATGTCTTTCCAGATAAGGGCTTTGGATTGATGGGGGCAGTTACCTGCATGCCTTTGATTACTGCTCGACCTCCATCACACAGTCTGCAGTCTAGTTGTTTACCTTTAAATACAACCTTGTGGCATGTCAGTATATCGACATGTGGCAGCTGGAATGACCAATACTTGTAAAAATAGGTTCTTTATGTAGAATAAGCCTTTCAGAGAGAAGCCATGCTTCCTGTATCATTCAGAGCCCTAAAGGAAATACTCAGCAATTAGCTGGTGTAGGTTTTAATGGATTCTCTTGGTCTGTCATTCCCTGAGATGCAGATGAACCTGAAAAGCCATTTCCAGGTCATTCGAAATCTGGGGAGTAGACTGGACATTCCTTTGGCCCCATGAACATGCTTAAGCTAGCTTGCAACTAGAAGTGATGCTGAACACATTAAAAATGGTTTACAGGTGATCCTAGGATCTTACTGTACTGTTGTTTTGATATAAAGATAGTTTGACACCCGAATGTCTTTAAAAATACATCAAGCTCAGACAAAAGGTATTATAATCCTAGTTATTATCAGGAAAACTTCAACCTCTAGAAACAGTAAAAACATAGTGTTTCCTTTTGGCTGTTTATGACATTCCTTTTACTCGCTTTATTAGTTTATGTGATGCCATGTGTCCACAATTCCAACAAATACTAGCACCTGTTATACTGAAAATTAAAAAAAAATGGAAACTGTCTTTAGCTAGTAAGGAAGAGCACTCTTCAAATTACTTGCGTTTCTCTAGGTATTTCCAGCACAATATTCTGTTAGTGATTACTTGAAGCTTCTAAATGAAAAAAGATTAGCATGTCCTCTGGGAAATCATCACAGTGTCCTTCATTACCTCCAAGCATCGGAGAACATCCTTTAATATCCTTTAACATCTCCAGATTTCTCCTGTTTGTTGGCACGTACATGCAAACATACAGTATAAGAACACATGAAATGATACAACTCATCTCATTACTGTCGTTGGGCGCCATATGGGAAAGACTGATTACTTAGCACTGACCCAAAGAGACATCTAAAATAAGAAAATGTTGTTGCCAGGTTTAAAGAAGTTTCTGGAAATCTACACCAAAGATGAATCACTGTAAGGATGTGCACATTAAAAAAGCCGTTGGTGGGAGTGAACAGAGAAACCTCATCAGGATAGTAGGAGCCTACACTGAAATATCGTAAATGCAAAATTTAATATTCAACTTTTGAGAAAATGTAGCTGTAATGCAGCTGGTATCTTCAGCATCAGTACAGAAACACAACAATTCTGCAAGTCCTCAGAGAGACAAGATTTGATGGGTGATTTCTTCACATAAATTAAATCACATTAAGAAAGGATATTTCTACAGTTGCACCAGTGTTACAAGTCAAAAGGTTCATGACCTTGCCAATATACTTAATTGTGAAATGCATTTATCAGACATTCATCTTGTTGTCAGAGATGGAAAGTTCAGGTTCAGAACATACAAATCCATATCAAGATTTTGTTTCAACCAACCAGCTGAGCATAAAGAAGCATATCCACAAAGCACTCAACTGGTCGGGTGGAACAAAATCATGGTCTGGATTTGTATTTTCTGAACCTGAACTTTCCACATCTGCTTGTTGTCTTATTCATTATTGGTATTACATGCTTTGGGTATTTCATACTGTGAAGTGTTGGTTCGGCTTCTGCTGAAGAGCTTTAAAGCTCAGTTGGTTGGTGCAGGTATTGTATACTTGTAGTGTTGCAGGACTTGGATTCAAGTCTGGGATTGGGCAGATTAATTTGAGGGGGTGGGGTATGTCTTACTGGGTTATAGAAAGGTTGCTAGTTCGAATCTCATGGTTGGTAGAGTGATGTCATCGTTGGGCCCTTGAGCAAGGCCCTTAACCACCACCTGCACCTGGGACTGGCTGACTTTGCCTTCTCAATTGTATATCACTTAGGATCTTCCATACCCGCTTGTCCTATGCATGTGAAGCCTACCCTGGATGGGATAAATACATCTGATATGTAAAGGATTATGGTATATTTTGAAGCCAAATATGGCTATGGTTTTCTCAGGTGCTCCAAAAAGGTAATACATCCTTGAATGAAGGTATATAGCAAGGTGATTCTCCATGCTTACTGTCAGTGTAATGACATCATCAGCTGTAGGTAATAAACTTTGGTATTCTGTTTGCTGTGTTTTGTCTGATATCACTATGCTCACACTGCACTCTTGCCTATGATTCCCACGAAGGAACTGCTTCACAGACATCTTACGGGCCATCCTGCTCTCTCTGGAGGTCCTGATTGAAGACCCTGAGCTGCAAATTAATGGCTTTATTCTCATCATTGACTGGAGCAACTTCTCCTTCAAGCAGGCCTCCAAACTCACCCCCAACATCCTTAAGCTGGCCATCGAGGGGCTGCAGGTGAGACGGAAACATACACACTTTCTGTCATGTTCCAGTGATATTCGTTAAAACCGCATGTCTGGCTGATTAACATGCTGATTCTGAATGAGTGCCCAGTGGAATGTAGAAAACAATTTCACACGGCAGAATTCTGTATCTCAAAGCAATCCTTTAAGTTCTAGTGGGTACTGTCAACACCATTTAAGTAATTTATCAGATTTTATGTACAAACAGTATACACCAAGAGTGTGGTGTACGGCTTAGTGGGTTAGAATGGTGTACCTGGGATTGGATGGTCGCCAGAATCCCTGGAACGGCCGAGTGATTTCCCAGTTGAGCCCTTCAGCAAGACACCTAACCCCCAATTGCTCCCAGGACAGTCTGACCCTTTTTTTTTAAATGTATGTCACTTTGAGTAAAAGCGTCTACTAAACATGTAATGCATTTGACTATCCGACGTAACAGAGCACTGCCGTTGCAATGGTTTCATGCTAATTTGAGAGCAATAGTTCTCATTTCTAGCACAGATGACAGATTTCGGGAGACTGTTAAGTGCTGGCAAACGATGTGAGGACATGTTGGGTATATTTTTCATCCGCTGAAGGGCCTACTCCTCTCTGGAGTGTGATGTAACCATCGCCCAAATTGTGGAGGCTCTCGGTTCTTGTAGGTTTGGATGAACATGAACAAAACAGAAGGAGATGCATGAATGGCCCTGTGTGTGTTCATCACAAGGAAATCGATGAGCTTTGTGCTCTTTTATTTCGCCTGGAGCTTCTTCTTCGGCTTGCTGTCGAAGCTCTGCGGCGCTAGAAATACGTGCTTTTTCTTTAGGAGCACATAAAGCTGGACATTTATCTAACATCTAGCTAGAAAATACATTGGAAATTCCAATTTATATTCCCATATCCACTGGCATCTTGGATCCTGAAAGTGGAAACATTGTGTTCCCATAAACTGTATGGCACAGCAAAAGTGTCAAATTATGTTTGCTGGAGGCTGTTGACAATTGGGAATTGTGACTCGAGTGATGATCAAATTGCTCCAAGTCTCACTTCTTTCAGTAGAAATCTGAATACAGTAATTGAGGCAAAGTTCAATTTCCAAGCAGACAAATGGCTAAATAACAGAATGGATGTGACCCAAATCTCTACAGTTTCATAAAGACACCATCCATGATGTGTCAACATTCCCGGCTCAAGACGCCAACAGGTCTCTTGCAACTTGGAGCCCTTTTTCCGGCCAAATGGATTCTGTGCAACGTTAAACCAAACAGTCTGAGCCAGGTCATGTTGGGCTGTGTCAGGAATAAAGGTTGACATTTCTGTTGGATCAGAGTTTACATATTGTTGCGATGCCTTGTTGCTAAGTAACAGGATCAAGTGGAAAAATGGTGTGCCGTCATTATCCCTGACAATTCAGGAGAACACCATTACATTCAGGCTTTTGTTTGGAATGTTTGATTAGGGGGTGCGGACAGCAGATATTTCATAAAAACGTGACAAATATGACTTCATGTGAATGTTTAGTTTTATTCTAGGGGCCTGAACAAAGGTCCAAATGCAACTGGAAATAATTTTGAAAAGACACCAGTTTTTTGAAAGGTAGCTGAGCACACATAGGGGTGGTTACCAAGTAGCTGCTTGTATGGATTTAGTGGAAAACAACCTTTAAATAAAGCACTGGTGTGTTTGGGTGCTGTGACACGTCAACCTGATGCATAACCATCTCCATCATCATCATAATAGTTGCATTATAATCACTTTACTAATGATGATTGTACTTACATCCTTCGATAATTAATGGAACAAACTGAAAACTGGAAAAAAAGAAAAAAAAATATATAGAAAACCTAAATTAAAAAAGATAATTTGATATATACTGTGTGTACAAACGATCCTCTACTCATGAACGAGATACGTTCCGAATGGCCGTTTGCAACTTGAAACGTGCGTAAGTCATTATTCAACATTATGTTAAGGGCATACGCAAGTACAAAGAACTAGGATGCTGGGAGTATGCACGCTACGCTGCTGTGCGGCGAGAGTAGAGGCCAGAAGTCGTACTAGGTGGAACTGGAGTGCAGAAAAAAAACATTATGTTGCGGACAGGAAACGGGAGCCCAGTGAACAATTTGGACTTACAGTCCTCTTCATTCATATGTCTGAAAGTTCATACGTTGAACGTTTGTAAGTAGAGGAGTATATATATATATATATATTTTTATTTAGTTTTTTTTTTACTTTAATTAATTCATTTCCCCCTCTCCAGTTGTGATGTCATTATAAAGCCCTAACTGTCCTCTTAAGGAATAACAGACCTTAGCAAAGTGCCATGTACAGTATGAGGGATATCAGCAAAGAGAATGTCCTCTACAGAGGAGAAAGATGAATTGCTGGATCTCCGGAGCCTATAAAGACAAACTCACAAACGGCAGTAATTTTCCTGTCTTTGTCATTGTTTGGGGCTTGAATGAGTGCTCCAGTGTACTTTATTTACCCGGGGGGGTCACTTGCAGCGAGTGAAGAAATGAAGATGAAACAAATGGATTAGCTACCGGGGTCTCTTTGGTACCACTTGCCCACATGGTGTTTGCTTTGGCCAATGAGAACAGGAGTTCACTGCTGTTGTGTGACCCACATTTTACCAAATGCACAAGAAAGTGAACGGAACGCAAGAATGTAAGAAAGTGGGTGCTGTGTGGCTGAGGGGGTCAAGGTGCTGTGTGGGTGAGGGGGTTAGGGTGCTGGGTCTGTGTGTCATCCAGGGTGAGCCATGTGATGTCACTGCGGGGCCCTTGAATGAGGCCCTTAACCTCAAAGGGCTCCAGGGACTGGCTGATCCCGCTTTCATAAAGATGTATGTCGCTTTGAATAAAAGGATCTTTTAAACAAAAGGAAAATTCTGATTAGAAAATTCAAGAAATGACAAAGGAATTGTATTTTGAATTTCAGCCAGGCTCATTCAAAACTGCTAGCATACTGGTAAATTCAGTCACGTTATCGAGATTTATGCAATTTAATTAGCCCTCACAACGAACTTTCATTACAAAACATTGGCAAGACATGATGCGCTGCTCACTTTAATTGATTTAATCTCTGATCTTATCAAGGTTGCCTCACAGCTATTCGCTCTCATTAAAGGACCAGGTTTGAATTTCGGTCCTCAATCTGACCTTGTTGACTGACAAAATGCTGGGTGAAGTGGCGCCAGCCTGCCAAAGTAAACATATAAATAAGGCGTATTAAAGAGAAAACACTAACATCTGCACATAATCAGTTAGCAGGATAATCTAATGAATAGCAAGAATATATAATAACAAGCATTGCTTGCAATGTGGAAAAACAGGTGCCAGTATGCAGGACAGCTTCCCAGTACACTGAGGAGAAAAGCAACGAGATGCTGGTGCTGCGTTCCAGTGAGTGCTGACCCGCTTCAAGCACCGATAGCTTTCCATGCGCCATTATCATAACTGCTAGCAATTTTTTGATAAAAATAAGTTATGGTGAAGATGGGAAGATGGTGGCGCAGGAGGAAGTGCTATCGTTTGGCAACCGGGGAGGTGCAGGTTTCAGCCCTGGTTCCTCCTAACCCCATCAAAGTGTCCTTGAGCAAGACACTAACCCCCAAATTGCTCCCGGTGTGCAGGTTGGTGCCTTGCATGGCAGCCTTCACCACTGGTGTGTGGATGGGTGAATGTGAGGCATAAATTGTAAAGTGCTTTGAGTACTCGTAGGAGTAGAAAAGTGCTATATAAA
>JAODKC010000082.1:15715041-15734248 GCA_026777985.1 Mormyrops attenuatus
AATTACCACATAGCTGTTGAGCTGAATCCTTTGTGGTGGAACAGGGAAAGACCTAAGCTACACAGGGCTCCGGCCCCCCAGGACTGGAGTTTGACACCCCTGATCTACAGCCAAGTACACTGAGAAAAGCAATGCCAGCTATTCCCTGCAGCAGTGGGGGGTTGAGGGTCTTGCTCAAGGACCCCACAGTAACATCACTCTACCAATCATGGGATTTGAACCAATGACCTTTTAACCACACAGCCTTAACCTGTAGAGCCACCTTAAATGTTAAGGTCCCACCGAGATTAGCTGGATTCAAAGCCCAGGGTGCTAGCCATTACACCATAGGACCTCATGCAAAAATGACACTATATTTCTGCCACTCCAATAAAAACATCTAAAACCCATTTTGCTTTACTGATACTAAAGTATCTGTCTTTTATTTCGCTCAAATTCGCCCCCATTCCCCTCTCGAACCGTCCAACCCATCACTTTGTGACATCATTCCGGTCGCTGTCCTGCCTGGATTCTTGCAAGGCAAAGACCCTCCTAACGTTCTGCCTTATAAATAGTGGAAAACCTCTTCAGAATACCACCATCATTTAAAATGGACCCAAAATAGTCCAACATGCATTGTACTGCAATTTAATTCAGAATTGTGCCCCAGGCAGTCACCAGAGGTGGGTCTTGCAGTATATTAATGCACCCTGGTCATTCAGAATAAGTGCAGCTGGGATCGTGATAACTAGTGCAATCTAAGACAGTATTTTTCATTTATCCATACAGGATTGTTTTGTTTATCTGTAACAGGTTAGGGGGGTAAAAGGTTTTACTGTTTACTGATTTAAACGACTCCCTCAATGCGATGAATCATACGTGGGTAGGAATGGAAAAGATGGTTCATATTTTTACTTGGAATTTAATATTTAAACTCAAAAGAGCTATTCAGAACCTGAAAATTCATCACTAATTTCCAAATGGTCAGAGAGCTGTTAATTAAATATGGGTCTCATTAGTTATGAGACCTTTTTGGTACAGAGATTAGATTACGACCTTGGAATCCTGGCCAATCTTGGCTGTCCTTTTGAGTCTCTGAACACACTGTTACTCTACGATTGTCCGGTTATTATTCATGAATTGCTTATGAAGTCACAAAAGGTGACACCTGGTCCTCCATAAAGAATCAATCATACAATGTAACATAGTTGCAGCTGGATCTTGTTTACCAGGCTGACAGCTCTACCTGGATCCTCTCCCCAAATCTTAACCACATTCTATCCAATCATGGGCAAAAGGGACCTTCAAAAAGAATGTATTGGGTGGTGGCTACCACCTGGGCAATGGTGCCTTTTGAGCGCCATTTACCTGGCATCACTAGTAGCCCACATCACTGCATGTTCCCTGAATGCTCTTAAGGCTGCACCTTCTGCTGACTTGAATAGTTGTCTTATTAGGTTATTACCTTGTTTGGAAGACACTGTGTAGCTCTTGCTCCAGTACTGCTTACACTTGTAGCTGGACATTCACTGGAAGCTCAGCCTAGCTGCACTTGTAGTTGAATGGTTCCAAATGGGAACTGGGGCAACATAAGACATTTTAGCTCTGTGTGTGGAAAAGAAACACAAAATGGGTTTTGGATGGCGTAAAGGGCCAAAGTTAGAGTCTCGATATTTTTATTGCAGTGGCAGAAATGTAATAGTTTTTGTGCTCGGTCCCATGATGTAAAAATTATCACGCTGGACTTTGAATCCAGTGATCCAGTGTCTGGAATGTACTGTTTTCCTCACTTGTATGTTGCTTTGGACAAAAGAGTCTGTTAAATACAGTGAATGTAATGTAATTATTTTTAGCACCCTGAGCACCTGAGGATAACTTTAGCATCTTCATACCCGACTGCTCTGTACAGCTAAATGTCTTTGAATGTGACCCAGACATAGAACCTTTAGGCACGTCACCAGGGAGTGATCCTGAACCTGGGATACCAGTTGGGAGGTTGGGAACGTGGCTAATTACTGTTCCCGCGTGGCCCTGCCTGTAGTGTGTGTGAATAAATGGCTTCAGGGTTAAACACCATGAAGGGGAACCACAGCTACACCTCTGCCATGTCCTTAGCTACATAAAAGCGTGAATCTCTATAGGAAGATTTTGATAGTGTCTAGTTAGCCAGTATTTCTCAAATGCTTCCAAAATACCAGCTGTATGTTTGCATAATCAGGCCCACTCAGCATTTATTAAAGGGACGTGATTATTGGCCAATCAAATCAATCATTTAATCTCACAAAGTGTGTGAATGTTTAATGTGTCATACTTTTATGCCATATAGCGTGTTACCTTTGTATGCACTGTTTGCTGGGAAAAGGTGTCAATGCGATTAAAATTAAATGATCCTTTATTTGCCATTTCAAGTATGAGAACAGGTACGTTGGAAATCTTTAAGGACTTTGCAGGCTCCATACTGTCCTTTATACAAGACATACACACATATAGAGGTGAGAATGAAACTTGCGGCCTGAGCATAGGGTCACATGTCCATCCAGTACCCCTAGAGCATTTTTTGGGGGTTAACAAACTTGCCCAAGAGTCTAACGCAGAAGAAACTATTCTGCTGAGCAAGGGATTCGAACCAGCGACTGATGATCACAGGGCCAACCCAGAGACGCACACCGCCCCAAAACCAGAGCTCAATGCAGAATATCCACAAACCTATAGCTTATGAGCCTGTCCTGTAAGGTGCCAATGTGGTTTGTTGCTAAGCAACTAATTGGTAACGTTTTATAACAAACTTGAATGTTTTCTTCTCTTTCATCATCCTGATAGGACAGTTTCCCTGCGCGCTTTGGCGGAATCCATTTCGTCAACCAGCCGTGGTACATCCATGCCCTGTACACAATAATCAAGCCCTTCCTGAAGGACAAGACGAGGAAGCGGGTAATTACCATCAGTGTCTCGCGTGAAGCTGGTCTCGTGTGCTCAGGGCGACGCTTTGATTAGGTCTCAGAGTGACAGGGAGCTTGGATAACAAAGGCTAACAGCTATTACAATGGGAAAGTTACTGAAATCTAAGGAAACTCTGACTTTAATGGAGGTGGTTTTAGGGGTAATATGTTAAACCACTCTATTTCGGTCATACCGGAGTGTTTTTAAATCGTTTGGCGAATTTTGTCATGGCGGATACAGGAATAGGGTTCCTTTTGAAAACACTGCATACCATGGTATGATGTCCGGATGGGAAGATGGTATGAAGAATTAGATACTGCCCAAGCCTTGGAGATATATGTTATACAAGTCTGCAAATCATGCCAGACTCTGTCAGTCCAGGAAGGGACTGGGTATTTAGCTTTATGTTCACAATAAAGGGTCGAGGAGCAGGACAACGGCACTGGCTAAGTAAGGTTAATGCACTCCAAGCCGTGCATTATACTTTTTGCGGAGGCAAAGAATCGCCTGTGGAGTGCCTTTAAAAATGTATAATGGTTGGCTTGAAGTGTGTTAACCCACTTATACCACAGTTACTACGCATTTGGCTTACACATTTGTACATAAAGACATCATTTTCACGATTACGCAATGAAAATGCATTTCTTTAGTAGAAATACTATGTTATGCAAATGATTAAACATTTTGCTTATACACAACCCAAGCCACCTTCGTTAATTAAAAAAAAAAAGCTCATTGCCAAGACCATAAAGCAGTCACTAGTTTGACATGGTCTGTTATTTAGAATTAAAGATTATAATGATGCATCTATTTACTACTGTGAATTTCCTAGCTGGAGCTACTTGTGCAGTTAAAGAAAACTGATCAACACTCTGACCAATCAGATTTGAGGATGTGCTTTAAGGCTGCTGGATGTATGAAATGTTCTTATGCTAAGATTTCATTACAAGGGATTTTCTGTATTAGCTGACAGCTAAGGTTGAAGAGTGCTTCCTCGATGACATTTAGCTCAGCGTGGGGGGAAATATTACTGTCATCTTACATGCTTCAGTAAAATAAGCTTATATGAAAAAATGTAGGAAAAAACCTTCCTGTGTTTTTTAAATATCACAAAATGTGTGACGTTCTGCTATTTGGTCTTGGTTTGCTGCACAGATTTTCCTTCACGGGAACAATCTGAACAGCCTGCACCAGCTGATTTTCCCAGAATGCCTGCCGTCGGAATTCGGCGGCACCCTGCCTCCCTATGACATGGGCATGTGGGCACGGACGCTGCTGGGCCCGGACTACAGTGACGAGACCGAGTACACGCACACGTATGACGCGCTGCACGTTAAGGAGGCCCTGGGGGTTTCCGGACGTGAAGATGCTGACACGCTAATGAAGAGGTATTTAAAAGCAAACCATTCCGCAATTGTTCCTAAAGCTAAACAAGTGGACCATTGTGGTAACATAACAAGTGTCATGGGTTCAAATCCCAGGGAACCAATGTAAATTGCAACCCTGCTCTCTAGTTGGAGTTGCTTTGGATAAAAGTGTCAGATAAATAAACAAATATACAGTCCAAACACCCACCCTTGATGGCACCTAACACTGTACAAGTGTTTCATACGTACTCCATTAGCTGGAAAGCTACATATTTTTAGTAATTACTATATAGATCTCATGTCCATCTTCACAAGGGGGTCAGGAGCCTGGCACAAGGCTGGATCCCCCTGCCTCCCCTAGTGTAGTAACTTTGTGGCCAACCACACATTTGGTGGAGCCCCTGAGGTCTGTGTGCCCCCTGTTGACCACAAACAGTCACTACACTTAATATTAAAATGAATAAGCTCCTCATTTAGGAGATGCAGAAGCAAGTTCTGCCAACCAGCTAGCTAGCTGCAATCTCCTGACTGTACTCACTGGCTACTATTTAGTTTTTAAATCATCTGGGGGGGGGGTTGAGGTTTACATCCCACTCCTGCACCCCATGCGGGGGTGTGCTGGGATGAATCGATTGAATCCCTAATGATGGTTTAATTTGGTCTGTCAATCTTGAGTTGGGGCAGACGACCCATTCGGGGGGGCACTGGCCACTCGTACTCACAGCCCCGGATAGGCTCCAGGTAGGCCCCTTGCAAACCCGTGTCGGATAAGAGGTCGGAAGGTGGACGAATCTCCATTCTGAGCTATATTTTTTAGCAAATGTACATTTAATTATTTTCTGATTACTCACTGACCCAGTTGAAATACATTATTGACGCACGCGAGGCTCGACATGCCGGCCCGCCATCGATCTTGCAAACGTTTCCGTTAATTGGCTCTTTCTCCGTCATTTGTTTATCCTCCTTTCGTTAAAGCGAATGTAATTCCGTCCCCCCTGCAGGCCTTGGATCGATAGGGAGCCGTCGAGACTTTCTTTCATATTCTTTTAATGAAGAAGAAGCAATATGAAGTCCTTCTGTCGTAACTCGTCTTTGGTGACTCGTTATAGCTGCTGAGGGCCGTCGTTGGGCTTCGTGGGAAGTTTTATGTGTTCCGCTGCTTGCTGTGGATATTGGCTCGGAGACGAGGTGCCGCTTTGATTTAATATCCCATTTTTCCAAACTGCTCCTTGTTACAAGGATATGCTTTCGTGTCAAATTCCCCCTGGGGAACAAGCGTCTCTGCATTAATGGAAAGAAAGACTCAAGGATCTAAAGGTTATTAAAGGTTTATTTTGCTGCAATGGTAGTAACTGAGCAAGAGGAATCATAGCTAGTCACTTTTGTATTGCCCATCTTTCCTGTCTACATTCAGTCTTTTTCATCTCTCTCCTTTACAGGATTTTAAAAGGTGGAGAGCATCAAAGTATCCATAATTTATGCAGGGGGGACTATCCTTATCATTAGCTAATGATATGTTTTGCATCAGTGAGTGACAGGAGAGGAAGCTAATTGGATTTAAGCTGGGGCCAGTGCCCCTGTAGCTCCGCCTCTGTATACAGCCATGCTCCTTCGCCAGTCCACAGCTTCCTAACAGATTATTGACGCATCTCATCAGCTCAACCCCTCAGAACTGACTTTTATATTTAGAACCGGGTCGTTCTGCCCCAAGCCCGTCTTGGCTGTTCCTCCTGTTGACATGGGCTGACCATAGTCTCCTTCTGTTGAAGACTCACTGTTGGCTGAACGTACCTGCGACTTTGGGGTTGTGAAAGGGGCAGTCCAGTTATGGGACTGTAAGCCTGCACTGACTGGATATCACAGTCTCCCCTGTGCTGTGATTAGATTGCCAGGGAAAGGGCTTTAATTGGTTGTGAGAATATAGTCTTTATGGTGGTATCATCCTCATATGTTATATAATTTTGTAGCCTCTCACCAAATAACTTGGTGAAAAAAAAACGCATCGAGTATAAAGTTTCTCAGTGGGTTCAGTGCCACACCCCCAGGGTTAGGGGTTCAAATCCGGCCCCTGCTGCGTGCATGAGGAGACGGCACGTTCTCTCTGTGGTGCCCAGGTTCTCCAGTTTCTACCTTGGGTTTAAAAACATGCAGTTAGACAATTAGTGTCTCTAAATTGGTTATTCTGTGTCCTGAAGTGGACTGGCATCATATCCAGAGTGTCCACATGTGTTTCCTGGGATTGACTCCAGCCCCCGTGATCCTGTACTGGATAAACGGTTGGAAGATGAATGGATAAATGACTTACAGCCATGGTAAAAATTAAGAGACCACAGCACAATTTTTTGTTTCATTCATTTCTCAATTTATGGGTGTGTGTCTGTGAATAATATATATATATATATATTTTTTTTTGCAAACTGCAGCCTGGTTCTTCTCTTCAATAATGAGAAACTCATTATTGAATGACATTCATTGCTTTAAGAGACTTCAGTCCTGCTTCTAGGAGCCTGATATAAACTGTCCTAGCAGTGCACTTCACGTTTCCCATTCCTTTCGAAAGTCACTTGAGGTCATCCTGCGATTCATGAGAAACTGTCAGATAAGTTGACAGTCATCTCTGGCATTAGAAAGTTACTTCTGCCCTTTACCTTGCTGGTTTCTGGTTGTTCTCAGTGTCTCCTTCTTCACCTTATTCTTGTGTGCTGACGTCTTAGAAATTTTGAACCTGGAAGCAACCAGCTGCTCAGCGCAGCCTTCTGCCAGGAGAATCACAATTAAACCAGGATTTAAAAATGCAGATTTGGTAAAAAAAAAATATAGAGTTGTCTCTTAATTTTTTCCACAGCTGTATATGAAGGATGGCTCAGTGTTAAAGTCTTGTACCTACATAGTTGTGGGTTTGACTCCAACCTCTGGCTCTGTGCGTGTGTGGACATCGCATGAACAGGTATCTCCTGCCCAGTGCCTCCTGGGATAGGTTTCAGGCTCACCACCAGGGGGTGTACCTAGAAATTTTGGGCCCCCTGACAAAACATCACCTTGACCTCCATTATATAATTTAAGATATTGAAGGGTCCCTGAAAAGTGCCATCTACCATCTGTGCCCCTCTTCTCCACGACCCTGTTGCGGAAGATGGTTGGGCATATAAGAAGTTAATCTGTGATTGGACTGGTACAGTAACACGGTCAAAGTGCATATTGTTCCCTTGGTGACGGAAGAGTGATTCATGTCCAACTGGCTAACAAAATGGACGGCTTTGTAAATGGTCAAAAATCTACATAATGACATTTATCGTTGATTTTTTTATTTGATGCTGATCTCAGCCTTGGTCACAATTTAAACACTAAATTGAGCATTAAAGACTGCTGACCAAGAGTTGCTTGATTTTTTTTGTCTAATGTCAAAAGTGGGGTGGGGGGGGATATGGCTCTTATTTGTTTATTAGAGCCTGATTAAAGGGTTTTAATAGCAATGACCTTCTGAAATTAAGCTTTATTTGCCATCATTGTTTATGCATACAAGAGGAATGGGGTGTGGTTCAGTGGGTTAGGATACTGTGCCGATGATCAAAAGGTCGTCAGATCAAATCCCTGGTTGATTTTACTGTTGGGCCCTTAACCCCAATTACTCCAGAAACTGGCTGGCGCTGCTTTCTGAATTGTGCACTGCTTTGGATAAAAGTGTCTGGTAAATAAATACAGCGTGATCATGCCAAGCCGCCAGACTGGGAGGAGACAGTGTGATATTCACTCCAGCCCAGCGTGGGTCTGTATCAGACTCTGGCTTTGAGGCAGACCCAGAAAACAGAGGCTCATGCATGCCACTTAGGATGACTTACATATGCATTTTATTTAAAAGGCAGACGTGTTTATCCAAAATGACGCAAGCAGGGTCAGCCAATGCATGAGCGATTGGGGGTTAAGGACGCTGCTCACGGGGCCAACAGTAATACCACTATTGAACCTGGGATTTGAACCAGCCACCTTCCGATCACAGCACCAAAAGCGTCAGGCTGCCTCTCTGCTTCTGACACACCTAGTAAAACCAGTGCACGTAAAACACGGATAGAATGGCGATGCAATGATCCACAAACTTCACTTGTTAATCAAAGGTCGTGGGGTCAAATCCTGGGTCAGGTACTGCTGGTTTAATCACTACAAAGGAAACCTACAATGTATCAGGGCCAATCAAAGATAGATGATCTAAACACGCCCAGTTCTTCTCAACTTTATCAGCAGGATTGTTTCGCATCTGTGTTAATTAAGTGCTTAAGACCAAACACTTAAAAGGGGGGCACGTTGGGACTTAAGTAAAAGTCTGAAGGCTACTTGCTGAAATGAGAATTCCACCTTCATGTTTAACAGGAAGTAAAGCTCACGTGATTAAAAGATGCAGATTAGAATACATGCACCATCTCTATCACAGGTACAGAAGTAAAGAGGACAGGGCTGCCAAACAGGTCAAGTGATATATACAAGTTGAACAATGAGTGAAACTGGCCAACCTGGATGCACACGAGGGGATCAGTTATCAAGACCAAACTGAAGTGCAGCTTACATTGAGATAAAGACCCCTGAGTGCTATCGGGCTGGTCAGCTGAACTCTGCATATAGTGACATTTCAGGAAAACTGCTCTCAGAAGATCCATCTGTGCAGTCAGTAGGAGACACAACTGCCTTTCTGGGACTGACTCCATGGCAGATATTTATATAATTTTTCTATGACAGGCCATAATATTGATCTTTAATACTGGTGTGATACATGCATTGGAGAACACATTCATCGAAGCTTTGTTGTGAATGCATCGCTGAGCAGAAGCCTTAGGCAGTCAAAAAATATTTAAAGCTATTTATCTGGGTAGAAGAACAGAACTCGGGAAAGAACACAATGTAACATTAGACGATATGCAAATGAACAGTAACACAATATAAACTAACAGGAGTTTCTTCAGTTCTTGCTAGATGCCTAGATGAACACCGCTTCAGTTCCCGAACCTCTCCTCAGGGGCACCCCAGGCACTTAATTAACTTAATTAGATAACTTGATGAGGTATTACTGGGCCAAACATGGTATACTGGATGTTTACTGCAAATACTGGGGTGACTTCGGGAGGTTTTGAAATGGCGTTAAATAACATAAAATCATAGTTTTACAGCAACGTTATTTAAACATAATTTTCTTTAGCAGACTGTGGCATAGTACTGCACATACCCTTCCAAGACCGAATATAAATTATACAAACGAATTGTTATTCTACTCATATTAAATACTATATTATACTAAAAATAATGGAGAGAGCCTTAAAAATGAATGAAGGGAGTATAAATTGTGACCCATTTAAACAGCGTCTGCACCTGCCAGGAGGTGCCGGGAGGCTCTGTCTTCAGTAACACCTTAATGTTTGTTAATGAAGTTCATTATGATCTACAGACACTTAAGGGTGTGCAGTGTATTCAGTGGAAAGCAGACATTAGTATGAAACGCTCTCATTACCTCATGCTGTATCACTGCAGGTTTAATTTTCTTTAACTCATAGATGTGTCCGTATGCCTTGTGATGGACTGGCGTCTCATCCAGGGTGCGCACACAGCCTGGCTCCAGGCCCCCCCAGGCAGGGGCGGGTTTGTTATTTCAGGGGCCGCACTCAAAAAGTCAGAAGACCATGGTTAATTTGCAGAACGTGATGTTTCGGCATGTCCTAAATATGGAATTTGTTTATTTAATGTTCAGTGTAGTGTCAGTAGTGATGGCCAAATGAAGCTTCCTGAACCATTTTTTGACCAGCACTAGATGGCGCTCTTAGCTAGCTTTGCAGCATGCTTTGAGCATTTTTTTGCACAGACAGCACCATCTAGTGGGGTCAAAAAGTACAGTAAGTGGTTCACGAAGCTTCATGTTGCCATCACTAACTGTTTGTGGCCAACAGGGAAATGTGTGATTTTAGTGGTGGTAAACACCGCCACTGCCCTGAGACCCTGACCAGGATGGATGGATGGATGGATGGATGTATCTAATATAGCCTCTCTTGCATTAAAATCTTATTCTGACTTTTTTAGAACTGAATGTTGGATTGGATGAAATGTTATTCTGTGACTCCTTCTCATGAAAGGGAGTCTGTTCAGCTCATTGTGTCACCCCCACTCTAAAACCACTGCTTTCACATAGACAGTGTATGTGTGGTACAGTGAGTCAGGACTCTGTTCTTTTGATCATAAGGTTGTTAGTTTAAATCTCAGGATTGAATGATTTCACTGTTGGGCTGTTAAGCCCCAGTGGCTCCTGGGACTGGCTCACTCTGCTATCTCAAAAATGTATGTTGCTTTGGATTACTGGACACAATGGTACTTACTCACAAGCCACTTTAATCAAAATCAAGCTTTTTTTTCCACTAAAATTACTTGTAAAGGGTTCAACAACCTGTAAAGGGTTCAACAACAATCAGTGCTACTGACTAACAGAGCACCAGCAGAAGAATCAATCTCTTTTGGCACCCAAAATTGGCCACAATGGGCACACCCTCCCTACAGGTGGCGCTATAGCACACCAGTCAAGACCCAGATAGTGAACTGGCCCACAGCTTCTATTGTCAAAACCATGGAAACATCAATGATAACATAGGCCCGCTAACAGGGTGTGGAACAGCGCAATCAGTCCCCCACCCCCAGCACTCACCACGAGCATAGGCCAGACGGCGACTCACCACGAGGCCTTTGGCAGGAAATAGGTCTCCGTAGACATAACTCTGCCTCGGGACAAGCAGAAGGAAGGAGCTTGATATAATGAGTCATTCGTCTTAAGGAGGGCTTAGCATGATCGTATTGGCCAGGGGGCTGCGAGGGCCTGGCAGGCGACCGGCGGGTCCTGTGCTGTTTGTCAACACGGAAGCTTGAAGACGTGTGGCTTGGCTCGGCACGTAGGTGACAGACGGAGAGAGAGCGGGCCGCGGCTTCAGGCCTAATCCCTTCTGAAATCCCATCTCTTTTGTTCCAAAATTTGAATCCCGCTCCCTGAAGTTCTGATTAGTGGGCAGATGGGAGGAGACGCTACTTTTACACATGGTGCACTTTCCCACCGAAGTTCAGGAACCTGGTTCCTGGTTCTGAGTTTCTGGGCCACAAAAAACCCATAGGTTACCTCACATGTAATTTCATGTATAGTACTAGTCCCACCTAATAGGTCCTGGTGGAGTACCTACTCCAGAGTATGGAAAAAAATGGCCACAAACTACCTTAGAGGAACTACAGTCAGGCCAAGTTCCTGCAGTAGGAAAGCATCTATAGTCTGCTTTAATTTCTGTGGAGGTATAGCTGGGTGGTACCGTATTTAACTACAGCTCGCATAGTCCCAGGTTCAAATCCCAGTGCCTCCTGCTATGGGGAGCATGTCAGTTAAAGTCCTGCCTATAAGGCTGAATAACCCCATCTCTACTGGGCCCTTTAGTCTTTAACCATGTGAAAAATGCTCCAGGACTGCTGGTTAAACAATTGTTCATAAGATTTGCTGTCATCTGTATGCCTTAAAAGGAGAGCATGATGGGATATGTGAAAAGAAACAGAAAAGCCCGTGCAAATGGTAAATCAAGCTTCATTTCATATTCAGATAACCAACTCTCCCCTCTTCAAGTCTCTAGCCAGGGGCAAAATGATTGGTCACAATGGTGCACAAATCCAGTGTGAAGTACTCTGGCATGGTCATTTACAGCTGGGGCGTCTATAATCAAGGTCAAACATTACCAACTTCACTTTTAATAGACTCTGACAGCACTGAAGGTGACCAGAGTGTATGCCTGAAACGGCACATAATATAAGTCGTCTAGCAGTTCATTTTGACAGAGAAAGAGTGTTTCAGATGGACATTGCTGGTCAACCCACTGAGGGGGTGCCAACTTAGCCAATTTCACAATGCCTCAGAAAGGGGGCACCGGTGGGGAAGTTTGCCGCGGGTGTGACATCGGCTTCGATTGGTACTGCGTATAGAGAGTCTTCATCTGAATTTCATGAACATATTTAATCCCTTTTTTAGAAGTGTTAGGTCCAGCTATCAGTAGCTATCAGTAGCCATCACAGTAGCCATCAGTCACATGATCATCGGTGATTCTAGACTCTATTTCGTGGGAGTTCAGCCACCATATTTTTTGACTCTGCCCCTCTGACAAATTATTTTTCTAAGTTCATCTTAACATGTCCTGTGTTTTGGTACATACATATTATTGTGGGAGATCGGGGGGCGGGGGAAACAGAGCTGGCGTCCAATACTCCTTCATCACAAAAGTTCCTAGAATAGCCCCTATGCACAACACATTACAGGGTGTGAGGCTGGTGGTATTTGCTTTGCACTGACATGCTGCGAGAGCCATTAAGTGACACCATCTGACGACCAGACGGCTCCCTTAGAAAATAAATCATTTTGTTGCACTTGATGGGTTTAATGACTTGTCACTAAGTAATAGGATCCATCCTGCTCATGAAAACTCTAACCGAGTAAACAGGACTGAAGTGATTCACCTTCAACCCCAACGCAGCCCAACGCGACCTACTGACATCCATGACTCAGTGTTTAAATATCCAGTCATGTATCTTCCTTGCCTCCCTCTCACTCCCTAATCAGACTGGACTAGGCTAGATGAGGTCAACTGTGCAATAGGACTACAAGCCGTAATTGGCTACAAGCCATTTGCCTATGATCCAATCAAAAGCTGACTAAGGAAATCAGGAATGGCATGGAATGGCTGCTGATTGGCCTGGCAGGTAGCTGACAGTCCAATGGACATTCCTGTACAGTACTAGCAAAACGTCTTAGGTCGCTGAAGACAATTGTAGGTTTCACTTATTTTTTTTAGCAGATGCTTTCATACAAGTCGACAATCAGTCGAGAAAGCAGGGTCAGCCAGTACCTTTAGCAACTGGGGTCAAGGGCCCAACAGCTGAACCAGCATGCCGACGCTGGGATTTGTACGGACGGCATTCCATGCAGGTCAACATGACTCTCAGATCGCTGCTTTCGACAAAAGCGCCTGCTAAATATGTAAATGTACCAAGCAAAATGCTTTGCAGTACAGGTTAGCGGTAGAGAGAAATTAGCCTACAAGTTTATATAGGCAGATCCTTAAGTCTGTCTTTAAGCTGAATTTGCAGGTAAGTCAGAAGAATAATACCATGCATAATAATTATACAGTAATAATAAAATTAACTACATACGGTACTGTACCTCGAGCCGACAGACTGCTGAAGCCGCGCAATGTTTTCACTAGTGCCACAAATTAGTGTGTTCATTCATTCATACAAACCATTATATTTAAGGGGAATTTTTGACATAATCGTCTTTATGGCAGTTTGTTACTATGGACAAGTTGATTATGGACAAGTCCATAAGTCCATAAGTCAGACGTTCTTGACCCGGGGACTGCCTGCAGTTGCAAAATACAGGTATTGCTTTTACATAATTTATTGAGCAGATGTACGCTGCTTTGCATAAAAGCATTTCACAAAGCAGGGTCAGACAGGGCCCATCGGTGATATCACTCAGCTTTGAACCGGTAACTTCCGATCATCAACAAAGGGTTCAAATCCACTGGACCACACACTGCTAAAGATTTTAACAGTGTTAAATTTAGTTATATAACAGCAAAGTACACAAGTTCAACTATTCTGAACCAGTCCAGTTACTGGTGTAGTACAGCTGCCATTAGGTAGCCAAAGAATTGCTTGGGGAACAATGAAAGCACTTTGGCACCAGTTGGAAATGACTAGAAATAGCCCACAGTTGTTCTTCCTATTTAAGTGTATCATTCGCAGGCACAGTAGCGTGTTGCGATTTCAACCGCCTTCCAAACCCATTTTGTCACACGCCACACCAGGGCGAATTAAGTGGCCGCTTTATGGCCCAGTGGCCACCAGGGGGCCTCCCCATCTGATCAGCCTATCAGAACAGGAAGGGAGATCTAATCAACTGTCAATCAGGGCCCCGAAAAGGGTTGGGGCGGCCCCTGCATTACGCACGCTCTATGTATTCATCTTAACACCGCTTTTCCTGGTGAGGGTTTGTCGGTGCTGGAGGCCATACATTTTTTTTTTGACTGTTGGTTTCTGTTTGCAGGTCCCAGTCGGCCGTAGAGCCCGGCACACTGAAGGCGAAGGGGAGGGACGATGACACAGCCCAACCCCTGCTGGCTCTGGACTAATGGGACGGCCAATGTCACCGTGACCCAGTTGGAGCTGCAGCAGAGTGCCCGTGACGATGTTGAGCGAACAGGACACTCAGTGTCACAGGGCACATCACTCACAAGCCATTGACCTGATGTTGCCAACTCAGGCTGAGCAGAAGGCTAATATTCCATCTATGTTTTATTACAAACTTCAACGTGAAAAACCTTTAAAAGCCAAGGTAGATTTGCCGCAGTGAACTCACCATTTGCTACTGTAGATGCTAATTTTCTCTTAAAAATAAAAGACAATTTCAAGGATTATACATATTTATCAGGACGCCAATCCTGACACCGCAAAATCTTAATCACAAGAACAAAAGAATGTATGTAAAATCATTTGAAATGATATTCGTAAAGTGTATATAGAGGTTCGTAAATGCAAGTTGTACTATGAAAAGAACTTTGAAAAACTACAAAAAAAAAAAAAAAAAGGATTCAAATAATACACAAAAATAGATTTGCAATGTATTTCGGAATAATTTTAAGTACATCTTTTGTCATCTTCGCTCATTATTAAATAATAATGACCTCTGATTTGTAGTACTTGCACTTCAGTGTTATCAGCAAACTCCTGAACCAAAAGAACCAAAAATGATCTTCGACATTTCAGCAAGGTGTAACCATCAAGTGCAAAACATGTCACAGTATGTGGACAGCAGACTTACAGAGGGACCTTGTGGAGAATATTTCTTTAGTTTAAGGGCCAACATTTCACAGCCATATCCCATACATGCACAACTGCACATTTCCCTGGTTTAGGCCTTATACAGTGCACCCTGCAGCAACAGATCTGTGGGTCTAGTTTTTAAACAGGTGAAGACAAAATAAATTCAGGCAGACCCTGTCTTACCCAGACATAAGGAAAGGATTTGCGTTTTGGCCCTCCTTACCGAAGAAGCACACATATTACTTAGAGTTCAGGTTGTTCGGGTCTTGACCAAATGTATGACTCGCGTATGGTCACGTATGCTATGGTCCCCAGCATCTATGAATGAACTAGGTCTTTGTAGTATAGAGTTGTACTGATTAACTCTAAGTCATATCCCATATGCAAAACATGACAAAAATCCTTACACCATTCTTAAACTTCTTAAAAAGTAGTCTTTTGGTTCACTTTGTATTTAAATTTGAGCATATGAAATAAACCAGTGGAATACAGTTTACACTATAATTAAGATTCCTTATATACAAATAAATAATAAAAGCCATAAGAACCAGTTGAAAATGAATTTGAGGGTTAAAAAAATTGTCAAAAGTGTGCAACAGCAAACAGATTGTCCTTCATTTTAATAACAGAGCATGACGAGGTGATTAATGCACCAATGTTCCTCTCATCTGAATAATCTTCCGCCTTTAGCCACGAGACATCAGGGGGCGAAAAAGCAATTCGAGATGCTGTCGGCGAACTCCTCCCCCCACAAAACAGCTGAACGAATTTCTATCAGAGTGGAAATACTTGCCCATCGGAGCGTGACTCTTCGAATCAGCTTTTACCTCCATTTTTCCTGTCTCATTGTTGCGATATTGCTGCGCCCGGAAGGCATGGGGAACACGCAAAGGTGGGCATGACCTCGCATTTTAACCAGCCGGTCCACCAAAAACAGACCCCATAGACCCATGCTACTCAGGATACAAGACGTGCTTCGAGCAGATGTGTACTCTGATCAACAGCCAATCGGCATCCGTGCCTTTCACTATCATGTAAAGTGGGGGAGGGCAGGGCACGTGGCTTTGTGGGTTAGAAGCCTGAGCCCATGATTGGAAGGTCATCAGTTCAGATCCAGCAGAGTAATGGCATTGGCAGGTGTTGGGTTTTCCACTCCCCCAAAAGTTTATTATTGTTTTTGAATCATCTGCTGACAAAGGGTAGGGGGACCCAGAAACAACAAACCCAGCCCTGGCCATTGGGCCCTTGAGCAAGACCCTTAATCCCAATTGCTCCAGGGAGTGACTGACCCTGCTCTCTCAAATGGGCATCACTATGGTTTAAGACATCTGCTAAATGAAGCCTTTCTCTGCAGCCTAGACAGTTCTGACAAACCCCATGAGCATTTTATACTGCCTAGCGGACTCCACTATACCACGGGAAGTATATAATCCGAATGAATATTTCCCATGGACACCTTAGACTTGCAATTCATCTTCACTTTTCATAATACGCCCAAGGATATGGGACCTTTAAAAAGAGAGTAGGCCATACTCTCCATT
This sequence comes from Mormyrops attenuatus, assembly GCA_026777985.1. NCBI lineage: Eukaryota > Metazoa > Chordata > Actinopteri > Osteoglossiformes > Mormyridae > Mormyrops > Mormyrops attenuatus. The sequence continues at coordinate 15,731,741 of JAODKC010000082.1, forward strand.
TTGTTTGGCTTTAGCTGGTCACTCGTCATAAGAATGCAGCCGTACTTGGAAAACTGGAGTATTTAAGAATATATATCTCCTCAATTGTACATCAAGGGGTTCACTTACCTTTCAATAACCTATGGAAAATCAAAACTACCATCAGCCATTACGGCCTATTTCAACTCCTACTTATTAAAGGCTTTAGCATTCCTTAAAAATGATTAAAAATGGTGTTGCTAGTAATTGGTAATAAAAAAGTATGGTTTGAGAGATTTGGCTTTGGTTTGGGTAAGACCTGGGTCTGGGGGGGGAGGGGTTGACCCACCCAACTGTTCAAATGTGGAACCAGGCCTAAATAAGTCACCCGAATGCTCCATGTCTTTTTCATCCAGTTGACTTTGCGGTCTCACATTGATACTGGTCTAACAGCAGGGGGTGCGGGATGGTGAGCTACACACTCAGAGCCCACTGAGCCCAAGGGCAATAGCGAGGATGTCTTCTGAACGGTCTGTCTGAAGCTGGTGTGATGTGAAGGGCGGGAAGCACTCTGCCAACAGCGGCAGGCGTCCTGCTGTGCAGGGGTACCTTTACTGGGCCTCTAGTTTTTAGTTTTATTAATTTAACAGGGACAGCCAAGACAATTAACTGTGCCAAAATTAGCTAAAAAGCTATATTTCAAAACTACCACCACTTAATGATGCCATATCCTCAGAAGGGTCCACTGCAAATGAAAGTGTCCCCCCCCCCACACGCCCTCCTGGATGGTATGTGCCGTTGCTGGGCTTTAAGGGACTTCCCTCTAAGACAGGATGTACTGGGCCTGCATTGGTCTCCAGTTAGTCTTTGAAAACCACGCACAGCGATACACCAGCCTTCCCAGCAATTGGTTCGCCTCAAAGCAAGCCCATCCAGATGCATCACAGCCCCGAGAGATGGGGGGGGGCATTACAGGTACTCTGCTGGTTCCCTGGGGGGCCCTTAATGTCCTGCTACTTTAAACAAATAGTGCTTTTCTTGGGGTAGAATTCAAGTAATTTAGCAGTATCCTGCATAGGTTCATAGTATGCAGTGGTGGCGATACCACCAAACCACACATTTGTGGGTGGGGGGCTCCCGAAGTTTGAGGGTCCCCTGTTGGCCAAATACAGTTGCTACACTTGGGTGTGGGGGGAAATAGTGATTTTTTTAAGAAACCTGCCCCACCTGGTATATTCTGGTTAAACACTGGTAGCTGAATGGTATTTCACTACTACCCTTTACCAAAATCAGCTATTTTAGTACGCAAATTCCTACAAGTATCCCATCCAAGCCTGGTGCCCTGTGCTTGCCCTCGGTCAGGCTCCAGCCTCTCCACAACCCAGTACAGGATAAGCGGCTGCAAGTTGGATAGGTGGACATTGGAACAAGGTACTAGAAAAAGATTAACACATCTCATATTAACTCATAACCAGTAAAACACTAAAATGTGTTGATGAATTTAGCTTGCATTTTCCCCATGAGGTAAGACAAATGAGCGTATCAGGACAACCCCCCCCCCCCTCCCTCGCATGGTTTATTCCACCTCTCTGCTATTCCTCCCACCTTGTGCAGGAGAGCCCACAGAACTGCAGCTCCAGCAGAACCTGCCCAAGTCAGCTCCCATGGCGCCGGTATTAGCCTATTTCCAGCCCACCCTCTCTATGCCACGTGGTTCAGCCCTGATTTATCGCCATAGAAACACACCATGTGACCAGCAACAGTCACGCCACGGCACCGGCCCTGTCACTGAATTTATTCTAGGCCCGAGAATCCAGTGGGAGGGGCATTTCATACAGTAATCATCCATTAAAACCCAGTAAATACATTTACATTTGCTTATTTGGTGTCCAAAGTAATGCACAATGAGGCCTTGAGTACATTATACAAAATATTCCCCTGCAATTTGACATGGAATAAATATTCATTAATTACCACTTGAATTCCGTGTCGAATTGCTGCAGAATAACCATTTGTTATTCATTTACTTACTGACTATCCATACTCTTGCCAGAACTTGCCAAATAACATATCCATAAAACCACACAGGCATAACAAAACGCCGACGGCAGGATAGTCAGCCAATGCAAAGACAGCCTGTGACAATACAGCGTGTTCCTGGAATCTTCTCCCAAGTGGCTCACAGGGAAGGACATGAGAACAAGCCCCTTCCTGGATCTAGAACCCATTTTACATCCTTTCCTTAACCACTCTGCCACCTGCTGTCAGCCAAGCTGTACTGTTCACAAATGCACACGCTCGCTTTCTGTTCACGCCCCACATGACTTCGAATCCAAGCTGCACCATCTACGAAAATTCTCAGATGACGCAGCTGTCGTCGGGTAGGACAGAATTCAGAATAGCCATATTATTTCAGAATAGCGATATGTTATTATTATTCTCCATTTCCTCTGTCCTATCTTGCTCTCCATGAGACACATATGTAGGTCAGAGCAAAGCTTGGGGGGGGGGGGGGGGGATGGCGCGGCGGGGTCCCCCCCCGGGGACTGG
>JAODKC010000082.1:15746638-15758617 GCA_026777985.1 Mormyrops attenuatus
CCGCGCCGCGGCGGGGCGGGGCGCGCGTGCGTCGCCGCCCCCGGTGGTGGTGGGGGGGGGGGGGGGGGGGCCCGCCCCACGCTGTTAGCTTAATGTTAGTGCTAGCATCAATGTTAGCACAGCAACTTGGATTTGCCAGTGTTTAGCCTTTAGCTTCATGGGTAGATCGCATGACCTGACAGTGGGAGAAATGCACACTGCACTCACGCTGTCATCCCCGACGCGTTGCAGGGCATCGCCCAGGTGGAAGTAGAAGCGGCCATCGTCGGTACCGGGGGCCTCTGACTCCAGACCCTCCTGGCAAACATGCAAACACACAGCCTGCTGTGATCCTCCATTTTCTATTCAGCTGCATGGAATTGCAAGTCGTTGCAATATTATTGCAAGAACAGCTATGCAATTAAAAGCAAAATCCCAGAACTTTCTCAGTTCACGGGACAAATCTTCAACAAAATATCTGCGAGCTTTGTGAGTTTCGGGAATGTAACGAAACTTCTCTGCTGGACTGCGTGAGTACTGAGTGAGTTTTGGTGCCCGATACCGTAACATATGATGAGGGAGCCTGACTTTAGGTTGTTGGCAGTCTCATCTCAAAAACAACAAAAAAAGTGGACTGAGTTTTGGAAATTTGCTCTTTAATTGTTTAATTGTCCATCTAAGTTATTCTGTAGGTGTCTACATATGCTGGTGCTTCTCCAATTCAACCCACTGCCAAGCACATAACTCATCTCATAACTGTTCAGCATGCATAAAATATCATGGAGCAGTTGTCCAGAAATCAAGACCCAGGACCAGGAACTTTTGGCTTGAAATGCTGTGTGAAGAGGCAGTCGCAGCTTGGGTTAATGGTGAATGTAAAAACGGGGCCCTTCCAACCCCTTTCGAAGCCCTAAGCAAAATCTGATTAACCTAGCTGTCATTCATCGTCTTCCTTCACATTCTGATAGGCTGATCGGACAGAGCGCCCCCTGGTGGCTGCTGGGCAATAAAGCAGCCACTTAGTTCGCTTACAACCTGGGCTGGCCCTGCGTAAACACGGCTCATCACGCATCATTGCCACTTCATGTATGGTATATTACCCTCTGTAATGGGTAAGGGGAGAAGGAGGGAGGAAAGGGAAGAAGTCTAAATTATGCCAAAAATCATTATGGAGTTATAAAAGAGTATTAATAAGTTAGACCAATTCAGCTCAGACTAATTAAGCAATTTGGTGACAGGGTCAATAGAGTGTCTGTACTGCAGAAACAAACGGGAGACGGACTGCACTTGTCCGTAACTGTCAAGGGCAGAGGGTCCATGCCGTCTCTCACACGCGCGTCGGACAGCGTTCCCCGAAGAAGCTGCCGGCACCACCGCCGCTCACCCTCAGGAAGGGGATGCTCTCCGCGATCTTGTTCTCTGACTTCAGGATGAAGCCGTAATGCACTTTGGCAAAACCGTCGTCAGGAGCCATGGCCAAGACCTGGGGTGGGAAGGAGAGCTCCTTTTTATGGCTTGGCATATTCAGGGAGTGTTGCGGACAAACTCAAATATACAGACCTCACCCTCACTCTCTTACACACACACACACAACTTGTATTCATATCTTTATGGGGACCATCCATTCAATTATATAGGAAAAACCCTAATCCCAGCATTGAGACCCTTAACTCCTACCTAACCCTAATCGTAACCATAAATAACTAAACAAAATACAAGACTTTTGACATTGTACGTTTTTTTTCTCTTTTTTTTTTACTGCAGTTACAGATTTTTATGAAGCCGAGGTTCCCCTTGTGGGGAATGAAAAGGCGGTCCCCACAACGTCAAAATAACAGGTTTTTATGACATTGTGGGCATATTTGGTCCCCAAAAGGAAATATATACATAACCCGCCCATACACACAAAAACACACACTTATCTATAGCAGATACGACATACAAACATATAACACAATAGTGGAAAGTGCTCAGAATCAAATCAATATTAAGTGACTCTGGGGGCCAAACATACAGGCCCCAACCACACACACACTCATAACAGATACAGGATACGAAACAAACATGCAAAGCAGAAGGGGAACGTAATGGAAAACCATCAATCCCCATAACAATTAGAGAGATTCTGTAGTCGGCAGAGTGATGTCACCACGGGGTCCCTAAGCAAAGGCCATCAGCCTCCAAAACTCCAGGTCCTGTCTGACCCTGAATTCACAAAATGTACAAATGAAAAGTGCCAGACTGTCCTCATCCAATCATCCCACCTGCTCGTAGACCTTCTTGGCACTCTTGTTATCCCCCATCAGCAGGTATCCCACGCCCAGGTCGTTCTTCAGCGAGATGTCCTCTGAGAATATCTGCACCAGCTTCTCCAGGGTCAGCAGGGCGCCTCGCATGCGGCCTGCATCGGGCACAGATCGCGTCCTACGTAAACGTGGCTTAACCGGCACTTTAAAGCAGCTTACGGTTCTTACCGGCAGGCTCACCTGTATGTTTCATTGGAGGAGTCAAACTAATTTGCCTCTTTCAGACCTTAATTAGCGTAGAAATGCTAATTAATTGCAAACGCAAATATAAAAATGCAAAGAGCAGCTTCCTGCACAGGCCAATGATATGTAGCTATACAAAGCCAGACTTTGAAACGCTGCGTTGTTTTTATAAGGGGAGGAGCTGTTTGCAGAGCAGTATCACTGCAGGTCCTATTCCATTACAAACATAAATAGAACTAATATTTATTTCTAACCCACTACTGTCCTTTTAAATGACCCTTCGTGTGTGAATATGCCCTGTGATGGACATGCATCCCCATCCAGGTTGTTCTTGTGACCTGTGCTTCCTGAGATGGGCTTCCTGTAAACCCACTCCAGATAACCCAGTGTTTCTCAATCCGGTCTTCGGGGCCCCTAGACAGTCCATGTTTTTGCTCCCTCCCAGCTCCCGGCTAGACAGTTAACAATTTTGCTCCCTCTCGGATCCCTACCAAGAGATGGGAGGGAACAAAAACATGGACTGTCCGGGGGTCCCCTGAGGACCGGTTTGAGAAACACCGCGATAAGCGATCCATCACAGGGCAAAAGGATTATGCACAATTTATGGATGGCAGGTTAATTACGTGTGTGTTCCTGGGCTACAGGAAGAAGCAGGAGCACCTGGAGGAAAGAGAGACCCTGGGGGTGTGAAGCTACAGCGCTGCGCTCCGCGTCCTGGTCGCTTTCCATCATCGTGTTTTAATTTACACCTCTGATTCATATTCTCCCAGGCCTGGGGGGGGGGCAGGACCTTTAAGATTCTCCTTTACTTCATAACTACTTTGACTGAGCAGGGTTTTAAAACATTGCCAGGCGTCGGCAGTGAGGGAAACCTGCTTAGATAAAATAAGTGAACCTCTCTAGTACAGAAAATCTAGGGGGGGAATGAACATGAGCAAGGTTAAGTGGCCAAGAGGAGCCTTGTTACAGGAAGTATATACAGGTACGCGCCGCTTAACGTCTGGGTCACGTGCTGTTCAATCGGAGGCTATGCGAACATCATATACACTGTATACAAACCGATAGGGTATACTACACCTATACAGACACTCCTCTACTTACGAACTTTCAACTTATGAACTTTCAGACATATGAATGAAGAGGACTGCAAGTCCAAATTGTGTTCCTTGGGCTCCGTTTCCTGTCCGCAACATCAATTTTTTTTCTGCGCACCAATTCTGCCTAGTATGACTTCTGGCCACTACTCTCGCCGCACAGCAGCGTACTCCCAGCATCCTAAGTTCTTTGTACTTGCGTATACCCTTAAAATGATGTTGAATAATGACATACGAACATTTCAAGTTACGAACGGCCATTCGGAACGTATCTCGTTCATAAGTAGAGGAGCGTCTGTACTACCTAGATGGCCAAGATACTTCATATAAGAGAAAGTACCCATTAAAATTACAAATGTACCGTACAGCAAATGCATAAATGCGTGACACGTTTATTATTACTAATAAAGTATTATTGGTAATATAAATAAGAGGCTAGGTACTGTACCATTATACCGCTGGCAGCACAGGCGGTTTATTTAAACCAGTTACTCATGGTGTACTACAGCTGCTTACATCTGCATTATCCAGTTAGCTGGTGAGGAATTCCCAACTATATTTTAACCTTATGGGACCTTGGAAAAATATGCGGTTGTACGTTGTGCAGAAAGACGTTAAGTGACACTTAACTGTATTTGAATATCTTAATTGGGTGGGGGTCGGGGAGGCTCAGCAGACTAGAACGCTGTTCCTGTGATCGGAAGGTCGCCAATTCAAATCCCGTTGTTGGCAGAGTGATGTCACCGTTGGGCCCTTCAGCAAGGCCTTAAAACCCAGACACTCCAGAGACTGTCTGACCCTGCTTTCTCAGTTGCATGTCACTTTGGATAAAAATTACTGTAGTGTGTTTGAATGAGGCACACGGAGCTAAAATGGAGCTCACATGCGCATTGAATTATTAAATCTAACACAAAAAAGTGCCCCATTATAGCTCTCAGTAAAACTTAACTTTATACTTTAAGCACTGTAAACTTAAGCATGCTGTAATTCTGTTTGCCCAAGAGACTCTTCTGAAGAGCAGCGACTGTCGCACAGAGATGTGGGACAGGACATACCCAGGAACTGCTGCCTCTCCGCCCTCCTTTTCAGCGTCGCCCTGACCAGGTCAGCCGGGACGTCCGGCAGATCAGCTACTTCACCGTAGGTGGTGACGGCCCTCTGGAGGATCTCATTACTCCGCATCTTCTCTGCCAGATCATCCTCGGACTGAAGGGAAAAGGCGTTCTTCGATTTTTCATCCAATCACGTACCTATCGGTTACTAATATTTCAGATCCTATATTAGCCACATTCTGTATTCGATGCTCATGTCCATCAAGGTGTTCTAGGAACCAAGGGGTAATAATATATGACCAATTATCCTATATGGCAGGGGTCAAACTGCAGTCCTGGAGGGCCGGAGCCCTGCGTAGCTTAGTTCTCTCCCTGTTCAACCACAAATGATTCAGCTCAAGAGCTGTGAGGTAATTGGCACAAGGAGTTGAGTTGAATCAGGTGTGTTAAATGAGGGGAAACCCAAAAATGTGCAGGACTCTGGCCCTCCAGGACTGGAGTTTGACACCCATGCTTTACAAGCATTTGGGGGGGCCCCTGGTGGCCACAAAAAGTCACTACACTAAATAGCTAGCTACAGTCTTCTGACTCTACTCATTATGCATTTATCTGGTTTTTGAAACATTTGGGGGCTGGTGTCTGTTTAAGGGCCTCAGAAATACACTCCAGACTGAGGACCACATTATAGACTCACCGGGTACGACATCAAGAAGATCAAACCACATCTACCACGACATACAGCTCTGCTCCTTGTCTAGACACATCTCATCTCACTGTACGTCTAACAACAGTGCTGCCCTCATGTGTTGGGGATTTAAAATGCAGCAGGACGCCTGGTGTTCAATCAGCTGAAATGCTCTTGTTGCACCCCCACCTCAACTCTCTTTATTGGCTCCAAAGAGGTGCTTATATCATGGTTAAGACCCTTTGGGCCGACATTCCGTTACTAAAATGGCACCGACCCACACAAAAGCCGCCCATTAGAACCAACGCCGCATCCTGCTCTTCACAGTGAGCAAGCAAAGGCCGCCTGCTGGTTCCTCCACCTTATGAAGACAAGTCTCGTACTAGATGTTCTTCATGCATGATTGCTTGATGGTAAAGCGAGGTACTCTGCTACTTCTAGCCGGCAGAGTCCCATACAACCTCCAACACCAATATCTTCAAGGAAGACCTCAGCTGACCTCACAGCCCAGACGCACTTACTGCAATGCTAACTCCTTTACAGCACAATGTTCATCTATAATCTGCCTCATTTGTACTGTGAATTGGACAAAAGCGTCAAAGAAAATAAGGTGCCAAGTCCATAAGGCTCCCGTTTGCCACTTGTAAATGGTAGTAACTCATTAATATAAAGATAACTCGTTTAGAACTGTCTACGACTTACAAAGCGTTGACATAATTAATAACCTGATTTGACACTATTCATAAACCCTTTATAATACGGCTAGTCGCATTATACAGTGGTACCAAAAATAAATAAGAGTAACGCACACATGAATGTCGACAAATGTTAGCAGGGTGCTGCCGTTAGGGAATTTCCTCATCATTCCTCCATTTGCAGTCAGTAGGGTTACGCAGCGACAGTGCCGATACAGCCAAACATGGAGACATACCTGGGCTTTTCCATAGCGTGATCCGGGACTCTGCGGATATCTCTGAACGAGAGCTTCAAAAGCTCGGACAGCCTCTTCAACTCTTCCCTAAAAAGAACATTTCCATATAAACACATAATGGGCAGAATATGAATGAAGAACAACGACGTTTAGCAACAACTGCACAAACTGCAAGTAGTACTGAGCAGTACAAAGGCAAAATACAGTAATTACCCTGACAATATAACTGCAAAAACTAAGTTTGCTTTGACTGCCCACTCGTGTGTGTAGCAGGTTGGTAATAAGTGTTTTCTTCAAAACTAAGCATAGATGAACTAAAGTATTTTGTTAAGTGACAGAACAGAGCAGAGGCCAGGTTTCAGTCACAGCTCAAAGTAAAATGCCATTTCGGTGCTTTGCCAGTGGATGGCAGTATTACAGTTCTGAAGGGAAATATGGGTAATCAGAGCCACTCAAGGGGTTTAGCCTCGGGACCCACATTATTCCTCAGGTAAGTCATGACCCCAAGAGTTTTGTTTGTATTTGTTTGTTTGCGTTTAACAAAATATGGGGAGGCAACATTGTGCATCATTCGTATCCATAAAAGTCATACACTATAAAAAAAGAAAAAAATACGTATTTTTTTGTTAACCATCACTGATCCAATGAAAATGGTTCCTCAACCAACAAGTCGAGAACCACTGCGCTATTGCAAACGGTTCCCTGATACTCCAGATAACCTTTTTTCGCAGATTCTCAGCAGCGTCGATCTCTGCTTTGATGGTTTTGTCGAATTTATTCAGCAGCTTGGGCTTCTTCTTCTTAGCTGAAATGAAGGGGGGGGGACACTTTAACACTCACATGGGTGGCTTCCTGGGGAAAGGAATCACACTGCAAAAAATGACTCCTGGTCCCAGTGAGGCTGATGGCCAAGAGGAATGCAGAGTTTCCAGCTGCGAGAGAGAGCCCTGAATAGCTTGAGGGAGATCAGCACCTCATCTGAGCATGTATGCGCTTAGGAAGAATAGAATTCTAAATGTACACGAACCAGCTGATAGATGCCCTGGAGGTCCTGGGCGTTATTCACAAAAACAACACGTGTCCTGTCGCGACTGAACACGTATGCGGCTCGGGGGCACACAGAGAAAAAAATCCAGCACCCGATACAAACATACAGACAACTGAGAACATGCAGCCACAAGACTTTGTTGTGTTTTATCCAAGTTAAGTACTTGAATGATGTATTGGCAGACAGACTTGTTTAAAATCAACATATTTAGGATTCAAGACCCATATATTCAAACCACAGTATCAGGGAAACTGTAATGGTATCTGGGTTATTGTTTCTAAAGACTGCATAAAACAAGAGCAAGTCTACCGAACCTAATCTTCTGTGCTGAAGGGGACTGTACATTGACCAAACGGGTTAAGACCCCATGCCTATGATTTGAAGGACTTTGGTGCAAATCCCATGGTCAGTGGAGTGACTGAGGTTGGGCCCTCAAGGAAGGCCCTTAATCCCCAGTTGCTCCAGGGATTATCTGATCCAGCCTTCAATAAAGCTACATCACTTCATAGAAGAGGCTACTAAATAAAAAAAAAAAAAAAGTAACAAAAATGATGGTGTATGAACCTACACCCTGCACCAACCCATAAAGTCTTTGATAACTGGAATCCCCAACACAAATAAATGCAATTGTAAAAATAAGTCTCAAAATAAAAATCCTCCATCCTGAACCATTTGTTGTACCACTAAATTACTTCAATTATACAGTCCTACTTTCTACAGTATAACGTGCCCAGCATACAGTCTTAGACATGCCGTGTGTGTGCATGCATGACATAAACAGCAAGTCATCACCACCAATGAACCAGAAGAGCATGTCTTTGTACTGTGGGTTCGAAACTGGAGTACCTGGAGGAAACACAGAGAGTACATGCAAACTCCACAGGCCACACACACCTTAGAGGCATGAGGCAACAGTGCTGCTCAGTGAGTCAGCATCCCAACCTAAATTTCACTTTATGCAACAGCTGAAATCCGTGGAAGACAACCTTATCCTTTCTTATATAAAATGAAAGATTTGTAATAGATTCATCGCGTGAAAAGGGTATCAGCTCAGCATTTTAATTGCACTGTGTGCAAATTATATAAGAAAATGTGAAGAGTGACCAAGAGAGGCAGAAACCTTTAAGTTTAAAAAAAAAAAAAAAGAAAAAAAAAAGAAAAACAGGCCCTGGCTGCCCCCTTGAGGTTTGAAAAGGAAATGCACACAATATTTCTGGTTACGCTTTACTCCAGCATTCCAAGCTCCTACCTTGGACTTGGGGTTTCTCTTCCTGCTGGGCCTCAGCAGTCTCTGTAAAACACAAGAATGCATGACGTAATACACAGCCGCCGGAATAGCCCTGATTCAGCCAATGACGTCATGCCCTAGGGTGCTGCGACGCTAACTGCTAAGACACAATAATGTAACATCAGCAGTCCATTGTCCTTGCTAAGCATGTCTTCCAGTGAACTGAAAGTAGCTGAAAATCCTGTTATTACTGCAGTATTACAGCTCATTTTTACAAGAGCGTTTTTGGTCTAAACGCACCGCATGTATAATGCCTCTGCTGCTATTCATTCTATAGTTAACTCATCAGCTTAAGCCTTGTAAGGTCACCTGCATTTAAAATAAAATTAAAATACATGCTAAGACATCCCTAAGGATTGGGACTGGGCAGCTTCCGGAATGAGATAAGCCGTGTCAGTTGTCAAGGAGATCTCGCGTATAGACAAGTATAGACACTGTAGGTGTTCGTGGTCAAGCTTGGCGGTCCGGAGCCTTTCTACGTGGCAAACGCCATTTGAAAAAGAAACCAGATATACCTACAGGCAACTCTGGACTGATGTCCACTAAAATAACACACTGAGCTTCACAGACCTTGCAGAAATGTTATTTTATAAAGTGAAAGGACCAACAGGTATCAGCTTGGTTTACAGCCTCAGAAGTCATTTGGCAACATCACCGATTGGCATTTTCTGAAGCTCGATACACATTATTACTGAATACGGCAAAGCAGACGCATTACCGGCTACCGGCTCTTGAACAATGTTTAAATCTTGCAAACTTAAAAAAAATAACTGGATTAGTACAAGAAGAGACACAACGTTTTGTCCCAAATCTTTATTTTCAGCCTCAAAACAGACTTACAGAGAACCATGACAATCATAAAAATCCCCATTACAATTGTACAATAATTTAAAACCTTCTGACCTATACAGAAATACAATTTAAAAAAAACCTCAGCCTGCTCACCAGGTAAACATCTCTTCAAGATAAAAGTGCCATCGGAGACACACCCTTTAGATTGTCTAAGTTATTGCTAACGATACAACATCTGGCTCAAAGCAAAACAAATCCCAGCTTTCATTTATGGCTTTCAAAAACACATGGTTATTTACACCTGTCCTAATGTAAATCAGTTCCCTAAACAGTGTTAAATTTTAGTCATCTTTAATGTTAAATGACCACCAGCTTAAAGAAAAATTATCTAATACCACCAAGTGTCCCGAGAGTAGAAGAGAGGAAATTTTTTTGTTTTCCCCAAAAGTAAATCCAAAGTGTTTTTCTTATTTTAATGTTCATCTTGGTTAAAAAAAAAAAAAGGCACAGTAGCAGAGAGTCCTCCAAAGGCACAGGGGGCAGTACAGGCTGATTCCCTGCACTCATGTAACATGCTGGTGACACCGAGGTATGCTGAACACCCACTGGCGTAACAGGCGGGGGGAGAACACCATACTTGTAGAGTAGTGTGAGTATTTTACCATCATAAAAGCAGTAAACAATTCACCCTCACCATCATCTCACACTTCAACAGTGACACACTATCAAAACAACCACTGAGTGCAAACTGTTAGAATACCATTAGTGTGGACAAGGCAAACCTAAACCATCTCCGGTTTATCTTTGTGATCGTTTTTTAAAGGTTGTTTCCTGTGTCACTATCGACCAAAGTCATACAAAATGAGAAAATTAAAGCACACCTCCCATAAAACTACACTGTCAGGACAAGCAGTACCAATTTGTACCTTTGAGGGTACAATTACTTGTCGCTGGGGCTGTACCCTCAAGGGTCTGCCAAATGTACCTTAGCTGTAGGTAAATGTACCTTTTAAGGTACAGAAATGGACTCTCAGGGATATTTTTGTACCACTGGAGGTACATTAATATTATTTGTACCCTGGGGTACAAAACTGTGCCAAGGCAGTGCCCTTTTTTCTGACAGTGTAGGAACATGAACTTCTAGGGCAGTTTTAGCTGTTAGTGTATTGCTTTGTAAAGCAAAGCCAGGCATCCCCACAGTTAACCTGACGACTCCCGAACTCTACAACTGGCTGCTGTACAACCAATTAAACTGCAAACATACTAACTGCAACAGAGAAGGAAAAAAAAAAAAAAGATTAGTATTTAGCTGCGGCTCATTATGCAAAGCTAACAATACTCCAGTGTGCTAACGTCTGGCACGTTCCTTTAGTTATGGTGCTGACCCACGTTTACGTTAAGATGCACACCCTCCGCACATCTAAGCTTTGCTTGGTAGCCTTGCGTTGGAATGCAGAAAATCACTGAGCAACGCTCCATCACTGACTGTGCCGAATTACACGCACAGTAAATATCACCGGGCCAAATGCACTCCAGGGTCCGTCTAAAAATGTAACCAATTAAGCATGAGCAGTATATCGACAAATATAAAACAAACAGATGAAAATGGGAGTGGGTTTAAAAAAAAAAAAAAAAAAAAAAAACAACGATGCTGGCGAGAGCATTAAAAGGTATCGAGATGTTATAAAAGTAAAAAGAGTAAAAATTTCACGTCTGCCTCTGAAGCGTTACACCACCGACCACAATTAATGTCATCATCGATTAGCTTTATCTCATTGCTGGGAAAATTCGAGTTGCTCCCATTCAGCGGAATGTAATTTTGGGCTGGTCCTCATGGTGTCGCAATTCTCTGCATTTCAAGCCTTACGTATCTGGAAAACAAGGGGGGAGACGCTAAATTAGAGGGCCAGGCTGGATCGGATTGGTTTAGGAGCTAAAACCAAAATGACCCACAGAGCCTCATGACATGCAAATGCCACATGGAACACCGACGACAAAGGGGCAGAACGCTCAGACGGTCAGTTACCATGACAACAGGGGCAGGCCTTTATCGACAATCATTCCTCTACACGAACCACGGAGTCTCATTTACAATGGAGATCATCGTCCATAGCAAGATATTCAATATATTAAAAATGTCTATACAATGTGATTTTTTCTGCGGTTTGAACCAGGTTTTTAATCCTTTTATATACCACACCACTACAAACACAAACTGTAAACAAATGCTAAAAATACCAAAATAAAATCCTCAAAACTGGCAGCAGTTTGTGAAGCGTTTCAGGATATACAGTCTTATGACCAACTGGGTCACCGACAGCCATAAGAATACCTACTGTTTTCTTTCTTTATTTGGTATATATGAGAAAATAAGCAGCATTAACCTCTGAATTGCAATACGACAAACTCCCAAGCCACCCTTTAGGAGTATAACAATACCGTTTGCCCAGTTCTGTATGTATTGCAGTTCAGTATAATATTGAACTGTTCGGCATGTCATCTGCTGTTGTATAATGGCACAAATTATAGGCCTCAAAAATAAGATGCCCCCCATTTATTTTACATGCACTTAATGGGAAAAACTGTGTTATATTGGCACCAGTATGTATAGGTAATTATTT
>JAODKC010000082.1:15762869-15784902 GCA_026777985.1 Mormyrops attenuatus
CTTGGGTGTGTATATACAACTATATTATTCTTGTTCTCCTATATTCCTTTTGTACAAGAGCTCTGTAACATTCAAATCTCTCATTCGTGGGATAATAAAGGTTTATTCTATTCTAGTCTTTGCAGAACTTTGTCTCCCGAAGCTTGTTCAGCCCCCCCCCCCCCATTTTTTTCCCTTCAGATCTGCATCGATCTCATTATTGCACCTTTAGTGCACTCAGTTAACGGAGATCCGTCATAGCGACGGAAAACTTTAATCCATGAGAACTATATTCAAAGGTCCAACTGGGGAACCACATTGCTGATGCTGAGATTGGAAGCGGTAACCTTCCGGTCACAAGCGCGGTACCCCAGCTTGCAGAGCCGCACAGCACCCACACTTTTTGTGGACGGTATACAACAGAAAAGCTGCTATATCAATAGCGAAGTAATCTTGTTCAAAGTGATTTTAAGCTCTGCAAATCTGTCCACCACAAGCCACAAAGCAGAATATGCTGTTCACAGAAGATGTCAGGAAAAGCATCTGGCTATGCAGTTACGTCACTGACAGCATGAAGCCAGCAGGCTTTGCCTGGAGATGGAGAAGGTTCACCTCCTCATGCTTACCTGAGAACTCGGCCTGAGGCTGATCTTCTAATGGACTGGCTTCCACTTCTGGAGACAGACATGAATTAATTCACATTAAATTTTACCAGCATTGCAATCAGGCCCTTCATTTCTGCCAAGAGCACATAAGACATTGTTTTAGAATCATAATTCCATTAAAGTAGCAAAATTAATAAGCGTTGTTATTCACCTGTTAGTTCTTCGTGTGGTACCTCTGTAGCAGGCTCATCTGAAAGGAGGAGGGAAAAAGAGGAATAATTAGCTTCACATTTCACACTGGTTGTACTCAGAGAGGTGAATCATAAATGAGCAACTGAATATCCAGTTGGCTTAGATCAAAATACACAGATATCTCTACCCAATATGTGATACATTAGATTAATTATAAAACTATGGATGGAAAGCTTTGTAATTAATATTTATGACTAAGGCATATCAAGACGTTAGGATGAGAGAGCAGCCAGACTGAAAAGCTCATATTTAAAGCAGATGGTGCAAGTTCTAAATGTCTAAGTTAAATTTTTAAAGCTTGCACAACTTCCTGTTGTGAGGGTCATAAATAAAACCTCCCTAATCAAGGCTGATAGAGAGAACAGTGTTTCCTTAGGCTGTATAAAGAGGTTTGACGGCTAGTTTCGATTTTCAGAAGTGCCTCAGCAAACACTCTCTGCATACTCAAACACTCATTTTCAGAGTAACTCCCTCAAGATATTTCCAAGGTTTTTCACGCATTTAGAAAAGCTTAGTGCAGTGTTTCTCCCCCAGTCCTCAGGGACCCCCAGACATGTTTTTGCTTCCTCCCAGTTCCTAGCCAATTAAGAACACTGAATACCTGATGATACAGGAGAATTGGGAGCTGGGAAGGAGCAAAAATGTGGATCTGGGGGTCACACCAAGGAGAAACACTTGGTTTAGTGTAATAAACAAACAAACAATCACATCCACACATTTTCCAACAGCTTATCCCTGATGGGAATACACGCATATTATATAAAAGTCTAAGCAAGTCTCATAAAATTAATTCTCTGGTTTTTAGCCTTAGGTTTTACACGTTAGATCAGCATATATCTAATATCAAAACATCAGATAATTTTTCAAACAGACCTGTCTCTTAACATGCATGGCCTCTAGCTTATGAATTCAAGAACGATAGAAGATTAAGTCGATGTTTAACTTTTCGAAACAAAAGAAAAATTAACATACAATTATATTATTAGACTGTCGCAGTACCGGGACAGATACATCACAGACTCCTCCAGATTTAAATCCTGCAAAATGAACTGCAGCTAGAGCCAGAAAATATGACCGCATGACACCTTTCTGATGCATCTCCACGGGGTTCCTGTCAGAGTTCAGATCATATTATTTTTCTTTCTTCTATATCAACGTAAAAGTTCTTTCAATCGTCAGCAGTTAAATGCAGACTATACGGCTGTGCTGGCTATATACTGTCGTGTGAAAAATGAAGCACACTCCCTTTCACTTCTAAGGATTTACATATCAGGACACTTAACAAAAAAAAAAAAAATCTGGTCTTATGATAAAATCATGGTACAACCTCAGACGAATAACAACACAACATATCACAGCGTTATTATTTATTTAACAAAAACTACACCAAAAGGAAGAAGCAATATGCGAAAAATTCAGCTTCCATAGGAATAAATAAGTAGTAGTCAGATGCTGCTAATCAAACACACTTGATTAATTGATCATCGGCAAGTGTGACCACTTTTATAAAAGCAGAAGTTTTGGCAGTTTGCTGGTCTGGAGTATTCTGGTGTGTGTTACCACAATGCCAAGGAGGAAAGACATCAACAGTGATCTTAGAGAAGCAACTGTTGCTGCCTATCATTCTGAGAAGGGTTATAAGGCCATTTCCAAAGAACTTGAAGACCATCATTCCACAGTGAGAAAGATTATTAACAAGTGGAAAATATTCAAGACCATTGCCAATCTTCCCAGGAGTGGATCCCAGCAAATTCACCCCAAGGTCAGACCGCGCCATGCTCAGAGAAACTGCAAAACACCCAAGAGCCACATCTCAGACTCTACAGGCCTCAACCTCTATTAAAATTAAAGTGCATGACAGCATAATTAGAAAAAGACTGAACAGTTATGGCCTATTTGGAGTGGTTGCCTGGAGAAAGCATCTAAAAGCCTCTAAAAAGAACTAACAAGAACATGGCTGCCCGAATTAGGTTTGGAAAGTTGCATCTCAACAAACCACAAGACTTCTGGAACAATGACCTTTGGAAAGATGAGACCAAAGTGAAGATGTTTGGCCAATATACACAGTGCCTTGTTTGACGACGCCTAAACAGCAGATCAGCACAAACACCTGATATACCAACTGTCAAGCACAGTGGTGGAGGGGTGATGATTCGGGCTTGTTTTGCAGCCACAGGACCTGGGCACTTTGCAGTCATTGAGTCGACCATGAACTCCTCAGTATACCAAAGTATTGTACAGTCAAATGTTAGGCCATCTGTCCAACAGCTAAAGCTTGGCTGATATTGGATCATGAAATAGAACAATGATCTCAAGCACACCAGCGGAATGGCTGAAAATGAAAAGAATCAAGGTGTTGCAATGGCCCAGTCAAAGTCCAGACCTCAACCCGATGACATGCTGAGGCAGGACCTTTAAACAGTTGTGCATAAAAGAATGCCTGCAAACCTCAATGAACTGAAGCAACGATGGAAAGAAGAGTGGGCCAAAATTCCTCCACAATGATGTGAGAGACTTATAGTCATACAGAAAACAATTACTTCAAGTTATTGCTGCTAAAGGTGGTTTTACAAGCTTTTGAATCAGAAGGGGTACTTTGTTTTCCACACATGGCTTCTCCATTTTGGCTTCATTTTTTGTTAAAGAATGACACAGTGGAATCTGTTGTGTATTGTTTTACACCTGAGGTTAAATTTAAATAATTTTAGAACCTGGTAAGGACTAAATGACTTGAAATGTCCTGACATGAAAAACCACAGACCTGAAAGGGGGTGTACTTACTTTCTCACATGATTGTAGATATACAAGTAGGGCTCATAAAGTACTAATTCTATCAGCCATAACCCCACACTTCCTTCCCCTTCTCAATGCATGGGCACGGTCTGCGTTTGAGTCTTCAGAACTGAAGCTCACACACAAACGTTTTTTTTTTTTGAAGTGCTTACAGAAGGCTGACGTGCCTGGGCAGGTAGGAAGTTAGCCTGCCAGACAGCTTTGTAGCCAAAAAAAAAATAAAGTGGACCCATCTCTTCCAGGAACACCTCTATTAGCCCACACCACTGCATGTTCCCTGAATGCTCTTAATGCTGCACCTTCTGCTGATTTGAACAGTTGTCTTATTAGGTTCTTTCTTTGTTGGGAAGACACTGTCGAGCTTGTGCTCCAGTGCCTGCTTGACACCTTGACAGCTGTATGTTTGCGTGTCGCTTTGGACAGAAACGTTTGCTAAATGTAATAAACGTAACTATTTAGGGAAATGCTTTACAATTAGGATACGGGTAACATTTTCATTATAATCACATATGAACGTGAGCTTTGACACAGAATCTAACACAACCGACGTATCTAATTATAAACACACAGAAGACTAAACGTGATCATTTTAAATCAGGCATTGCGTACAGGTTTTTTCCTTGTTCCTTAGCAACCGAAGACCCCACCCAATAGTCATTCACTACGACCATGCAAAGCTGCCTATGGTCAGGTCATGTGACACCTTGCCAGCATCACCCCTTCGCTGCACCACTACCTCGCATGCAAAGCTGCGCGCAGAGACGCTCGTTTTCAAAAGGATGGACAATGTATCAGCAGCTGTCTACGCACTACGCAAGATAATTTCCTCTTTCCTTTTAAGGGAACGGTTTCGCTTCAGGGTCTATTAATGGGTCTTGCTCGGGGCCTGAATGACATTCTACGTCCAAACCGGTCGTTAAAGCAGATCTAACAATCCTGAGGATAAAGCCTCACTGAAATGAATACTGTGTTTAATTTGTCCGAATCCTATCAACAGATTAAGCAAACAATATAAATATCAAATAATGGCACAATGACTCAGTCAACCTGTCACCTCTCCCCCCCGTTGTGTGTGTGTGTGTGAGAGAGAGTGAGTGAGTACTTTGCATGTCCTCCCTGTATTTGCATAACAATCACTGAGTCCCCTCTACGGGCCAAAAAACATGCACTTTGATGAATAAGGGTCTTCAAACCGCAAAAACGTGACAGCATGCACCAGCGCATGCCCTGCGATGAATCCACAGCCCAACCTGCATGTGCCCTGCTTTGCACTCAACACTACTAGCACTACGGTATCAAGTTTAACAACCTGTCATGGACTAGGCCACCAAAACAACAGTAAAACCTGAATTATCAGTCTTGCATTTTATTGGATCTTGCTTAGTGCCAGCATTTTTGAATATCGCTACAATTATAGGTAAGTGCATGCATGCATTTTTGGGTGAGTACGTGCATGCATGCATGCACGCACGCACGTGTGTTCATCCGCATAAATGCACACATACTACCAGACCTTTGTGCATACCGTGCATGCAGCCGAGAGTGCATGCGTGCGTCTGTCCAGCATTAATACTGACCTGTTTCATCTGTCTGACCGCCGTCCAAGTACCCGTCACCATCCACTGACTGTGCTGCAAATCAAAGAGGAAGACAGTCGTGAGCCACAATTCACCACATAAGCCGAGCTGTCTGCTATGTCCACCAGCATCTGACTTGATTACCGAAATGCTCCCTGGGGGGGAAGGTGGGATTTGTGCTTCTGCAAAAGTCAAAGGTCACGTAAATATGACCGGTCAGTTCAGACACACCATCTTACCACCCTAAGCGATGTAGACTGACAGGTCTCACATCTTCACGCGTCACTTCACATTAGTACGTAATGTGTGCTGTGTACTCAACCAGGATTCTCTAAAGACAAGACACCTAAAGTAGCTATTCAACTTTTAGTCTAACCCTAGAAATAAAAAAAACTTAACCTTGAACTAAAAAACACAAGCAATAGAATTATATCTTCAAAATAAAACTAATAACTAATATAACTACAATAAAACTAAACTGGATTTTCAAATGAAAACTGAAAATATAAAAACTAAATTAAAAATCAAAATCTGAAATGAATGACCATCCTGGAGAGCAGCGCAGTGACCGTTCAGCATTACCCACTGGAGAGCAGCGCAGTGACCGTTCAGCATTACCCATTGGAGAGCAGCGCAGTGACCGTTCAGCATTACACATTATCACTCCCCAATTAGTACCTCACCTTATTTGCTATACAACCTGCTCCCCAGCAGATACATACCCACTGTCTCCTCAGGCTGAAAGTCCTCAACGAGTTCTGGTGGGAAAAAAGAAAAAAAAAACAGGCAACCAAAACTATATCATCACTATAATTATGGGTAAGTGCGTGCATGCATTTTTGGGTGAGTGTGTTCATCTGCATAAGTGCAAGCATACTACCAGACCTTTGTGTATACTGTGCATGCAGACCAGAGTGCATGCATGCGTCTGTCCAACGTTAATACTGACCTGTTTCATCTGTCTGACCGCCGTCCAAGTACCCATCACCATCCACTGACTGTGCTGCAAATCAAAGAGGAAGACAGTCGTGAGCCACAATTCACCACATAAGCCGAGCTGTCTGCTATGCCCACCAGCATCTGACTTGATTACCGAAATGCTCCCTGGGGGGGAAGGTGGGATTTGTGCTTCTGCAAAAGTTAAAGGTCACGTAAATAGGACCGATCAGTTCAGACACACCATCTTACCACCCTAAGCGATGCAGACTCACAGGTCTCATCTTCACGCATCACTTCACATTAGTACGTAATGTGTGCTGTGTACTCAACCAGGATTCTCTAAAGACAAGACACCTAAAGTAGCTATTCAACTTTTAGTCTACCCCTAGAAATAACAAACTTAACCTTGAACTAAAAAAACAAAGTAATAGAATTATATATTCAAAATAAAAACTAACTAGTGCAACTACACTAAAACTAAACTGGATTTCAAATGAAAACTGAAAATGTGAAAACTAAAAAAAAAAAAAATTAATCAAAACCTGAAACGACTGATTATCTTAGAGAGCAGCGCAGTGACCCATTCAGCAATACCCACTAGAGAGCAGCGCAGTGACCGTTCAGCATTACCCATTATCACTCCCCAATTAGTACCTCACCTTATTTGCTATACAACCTGCTCCCCAGTAGATACATACCCACTGGCTCCTCAGGCTGCAAATCCTCAACGAGTTCTGGGAAAAAAAAAAAAAAAAAAAGACAGGCAACCAAAGCATGAATCAATTGCCCACTCAGTGGGCAATTTATTAGGTAGACCTGTTAAGGAAAACAGCCAACTGTGTGGATGCAGCTGGTAAACGCAGCACACAGACATGGGCGACAGGCATATAATAAATTACTGCCTCAGTGTCAAACCATGCATCCTAACCATCATGATTTTGAATGCTGTTTGATTGTTGGTGTCAGGTACGGATCTTGTTGAGATTTTGTAGTCTAATGGGGCCCAGCACTTGAGAGGGGGCCCACATTCTACCATCAGGGACCCCTGGACACACATTACGCCCATATTAACTGAGAATTATTCGAATTTGAAGCATTATTGCTAAGCAGGTGACCCCCTGTCACAGGCATCCAGCCTCTTTCTGAGCGGACATGTACTGCAGGTGTGGTGCCTGCATAAGCTCAAGGTGGCGCCGGCAGTGTGATAGGACTTTACTCCAAAGGCCTACACAGTCCTCACATCCCGACAGAGCACGTTCGATTCCAGGTGTGAGGGGAAGTTTGCAGCAAGAAGGTATGACCAAAATAAATCTGCAAGAAGTGCCTGACATTATGGGCGTAAGCATGGATCAAAAGCCCCTAAGAAAATGTTTCTTGCCTAAATCATGCAAATTACTCACGATGTTTTGGAGACTAAAGGGGATCTACCCCTCCACCAAAAAAGGCCAGTGAGTATACATATAGCTCAAGACAATATTCTGTAGATGATGATGTAAATATATTAAACACCCATCTACATGCATAACTTATGAAGCTGTTTTGAAGATTAGATCTTTACTTGTCCTAAACTTTCATTACCTTACAAATAGAAATGACCCATCTATCTGCAAAAAGAACAGAAGATCATCCTTATATAAACTTACCCCCCTTTGTGTCAATTGAATCTTCTATGTGGTCATCTGCAGGATATAGATCAGACGCATGAAAACAATTAAACAACAATGTGTGTATTTCTTTGGTGCAAAATCATCAAACCACGGTCAACAGCATCCCTGGAATCATCCAGCCCTAACGAGCTAAATGACAAACTATCATCTGTACGGTTTTGTTAGCTTCTATTGTTTTCCACTGTCATTATTGTCTTTGTAATAGATTGTGGCTGAGCGATTAGGCATTTCAATGCACCGGCTGCACACGGCCAATAAATAATCTTGAGCCACACTCAATGATGCATTAAAATAATCAACTTTAACGGTTGCCCTGAATGAAGGTGAAGTCTATTCTTCAAGTCTGCAGGTTGAGTCATTGACGGATAGCATAAGGGGATGACGTACCTGAGTCCGGCACGTCCTCCGGCACCTCTGGAAGGGGTACTGCTGCTACAATGACAGTTAAGGAAGGTAGGGGGTTGAATACAGCATGGTAGAGAGTACATGCATAGCAGCAGATTACGGGATGGGCAAATGGAGGGTCAAACTGACACTGTTAGTACAATGGGGTAAAGACATGGTGCACATGGTTTAAAGACAAGGACACTCGACAGGAAAGTGGAACGAGAAGCAGCGATGCTCAGCTTGAGTAGCTTAAAGACGACTATATCACCACTCATCTAACAGTCTACAATGGACCATAGTTTGCACAAACCTTGGATTTCAGATTCCACATCCATGTTCTGAGATCCATGGACTGTTACAAGCAACGAAACCACAAAAAAGGTTAGGGGGGCTACTACTTTGGTCCCAGGATGCAGTATAATTAAGAAACAGAATGAGCTCACCGTCACTGACATCCTTGGAGTCATCAACAGCATCTGCAAATACAATCAGCAAGAACTCAAATGATTCTCTTAGATACCTTTGTAGAGCAATAAATCAATGAATAAATGCTTCGAATTATCTTAGCAACATGATTGCGGTTGAGTAATGCGCTTTAAAAAACCTTGGATGTCTGTTTCTTCCTCTCTTGGAGGGTGTTCCCCTGTGCAAGGATAGCACACAAAAAGTTAAATAGAGCAAATATTTGTCAAGGCCATTTGTGACACGAGAACACCCATATATAATGACCAGATTAGGCAGAAACATCTCAAGCCTTACCTTCAAAGAGATAGTCATTCACAGCCTCAATGACCTCTGCTTCTGCGACATAAGGGAGGAAACGGGGGTATCAGCATGGAAACACTGTTCGCTTTCACAGCAAACTTCCTGAATTGCATTTCTCACAAGGTACGGGTATATATAAGGGTGGGGCCATAGGGGCTCTGGCCCCAGCTGAAAGCTATTGGCCCACGGAGTGCCCCCTCCCTTGTCACTCACCGACTCAAAACATATCATTAGCTAATAAGGTTTCATTATTGTCCTTCTTAGAAACTCTCCTCTTGTACAGGTTGTTAATGATGAAAGAGTCATGAATGAATGAAACCAGGAAGCAGGTACTCAGACATAGGTTCACAGGAATCTGAGGCATGCAAGGTCCATGAAGGCACCCACCTTCCTCAGTGACAGGTACAGCCTTGTCATCTTCATCTTCCCGAGGTTCTGCAGGTTCGAAACTTTAATTACCTCCACATTTAAATCACAGATACCACACATATACTGCATAAACTTCTGTCCCGAGGACTTGTCTTTACATGACCACCAGGCATTATAGAGTGACAAAAGTGTGACATTTCCTTTCTCTTGTTGGAGCAGACCATCTTCAAAGGAGAAAATCCTCTGTGGTTCATTTGTAACCATTTACTCACCATGAATTAATAAGTGAGATTAGTTCTCCAGTGAACAGTGGTTAATTCATTATTTAAATGTTTTGGTTCCTAGGGCTCTACAACCATTTATTAAAAGCCTATTAAACTTGCATTAGCCACATTGTCCCCATGGTACCAAAGCTTAATCTTCTATAATTGCTTCAACCCAAGCTTTTTCAAATTAATGCTTTTTCTTGCCACCAATTGCAAGAGTCAGGTTGTCATTTTAATCCCCATGACATGAAACACCCCAGCAACATAAATTCTTTTACAAAAAGACCCACCGCAGGAGGACAAAAAAAAGCACGAGTTACATTTGTAAGACAAATTAAGCCCTTTAGCATTTTGTGCAATAAAAAGCTCAGCACAGGCAAGGGTGGGGGGGCTCACCCTCCTCAGACCTCACTCCAGTTTCCACCTCAGCTTTCAAAGCCTCTTCAACAGGAGGAGTCACTGCCGCCGCCGCCACCTCCTCCTCCAATGAAGCAGCCTGTTCCTCCTCCTCTTCCTCAAATGGTCCAGCCTCTTCCTCCTCCTCTTCCTCCTCCAGCTCTTCCTCTTCCTCCACTTGCAGCTGTGGTTCCTCTTCTACCACCTCTGGTTCCTCCTCTTCAGCTATCTCCTCCTCCTCCTCCTCCTCTTCCTCATCTATAGCTTGTCCCCTAAAGGGCTCTGCTGGGAGTAAAATCAGTGAAGAAAAGGCTCTTAACCTCAACCCTCCAAGTTAAAGAACTGCAGTCGATTGTTCCACGGGCCACAGTTGCATGACAGCTAACGAGACGAGGATTCGGAAAATGCCCCTCTAATCATATCAGACTCCTTAACTGGTTTAACATTCCAGTTGAGAGAATTATATTCAAAATAATGTTAGCCAGCAAACTATAGAGCCAGGGGTGCTGCTTCAGATTTTGGACCCTATAAGAAGTCTATCACACTGGGCCCCCAACCCAGACCAATCCAATCCAATTATGCAGATTATGCATCTGCTGATGTGCAGAGGGGGAATGTGAAGCAAATAAGATGATGTACCTGGAGGAGTTCTGCTGTCTTCCTGAGCCAAGTGTGCCTCCAGTTCAGGTTCACTTTCCACTGAGGGTGCAGAAACTACAGATGGGGGTTATGTTTCACTTGAATAATCAGTCAGACAGACATCACAGGCACCGTCAAGCAGGAACTTGGCAAAGTTACTCTGAGGACTATAAACAGTTATGAAGCACCATGCCTCCTTCACAGAGGTGGACGTTTCATTAGAGAGACAAAGAAGAGGGTTAAGACTCCACTGACCAGCTGTAGGGTGCCAAAGCAACAGGTTACCATATTCTCCAAATGAGCAACAGTTACTGATTTATCAGAAGCTTTTATCCAAAGCGACATAAGATTCAGAAAGCTGGGTCAGACACTCCCACAGGCAATGGGGGTGTAGGGCCCTGTGGTCAAAATCCTCGGGATTTGAACCAGCAACCCTCTGACTGCAGGCACAGCAGCCTAACCTACCGAGCCACACACACATTAGGAAATTAAATATCGTCGTACTACATTTTTCCAAGGTTTAACTGTCACAAAAAGCTATTTAGTTGAGAACAACAGCTAGCTTAATGATAAAGGAAATTAAATGGCAACCAGATGTTCAGGAACACCAGGCAGACCAAGGTAGTCGCCGTATCCTAAACTGACACTGTAATACACACAGGTTATGTAGAGCTTGAGTGTAAAATCACCACTAATAACCACTACTAGCTAGAAAACAGTGTGATTTATTAGGTAAAACGTTTATAATGTAGGTTAATTAGATTTGATGAGTTTCATGATTGAATAAAGGGGGTGGGGGGGGAAGGGGAGTTGAACACAGAAAGTGAGGTACTGTATGCTAGGTTACCATGACAATTAGAATTTGACATTACAGCACTATTGACAAACCAACATCCACTGAGGAAGATGTCAATCTGAATAAGCTTCGATCGATACAGGTTCAAGAAATGCTTAAGACAGGCCATGCCTCTTTACAATCTGATATACCAGAAGAGGAAGGCACTGTGCCTTTAAGATAATTTTATTTTATTTTTTAAATTGTGCAAACTCTGTAAGGAACGCACTGGGTTAAGGGCCAAGTTCTGCTATGCTGCACTCAGTCTGCAACATCTCTCAGCATGTGGAAATACCCGGTCAAAAATGTTTCAATGGGTCTATCTTTATGTGACCACATGAAAGGTGTTGAACTGGGTTGGGGGTCCATGCAAGTCTGCAGGACACATATCGCTTAAGATCACTGCTTCTTTGAGGCAGAGCAACGTACAAAACCAGGGCTACCTATTTGTAATTAGAGTATTGTTACTTCTCAGCTGTATGAAAGGTTTTTAACGCGAAACTATGAGAGTCGCCTTAGGCAGGCATTTGCAGTTGAGTATCGGGACCAGTGCAGCCCTACGTCTTACCTGGTTCTGGAGGTTCCTGAGCATCCTCTGAAGCTCCGCTCACCGTTGCCGCAGGTTTCTCCGTCAGCCCTGAATGTTCCAGAACCGTAGTGTGAAACTCAATGCAGCATCATTCAAAATTACACCTAGACAGCTGTTGTGAAGGACGTTTTTCCCCTTGCAACTTCATAAAGGAACTAGGACTTTTACGGGTTAGAAGTGGCAACACATCAATTAGCCATTTTTACACACAGAAAAAAAATTTGTAGAAGAGGGAAGCTCAGAATGACCAACAAAACCGAACCAGCACAAATCAATGACTTTGGTTTACTTTTGTCTTTTTTTGCCCAACCCCTGCCCAAAAAGAGCAAACAGAACTCCAAATGACTGAGGAAAAACATAAAACCAGAAGATGTACTTCTCTTGCCATGGGCATGTTAAATGCAAATTATATGGTAACTATATGAGAATAATCATAGTATCAGGAAAGAGGTTCGGGATTCACACAGTCTGCCTGAACACATGCCCCACTTACAGCATAAGAATCTAGCATTGCCTGCTCATCACAAGGGTGATTCTGTCAAGTGTCGGACAAAAATCACTGGTAACTACACTGGTTTTTCCAGTTTCCATTCCCTGCAGATACTGACAACATTCAGTTCACTGGATGATTTTCAGAGAGGGGTAAAAAAAAAAAAAAGAAAAGAAATAAGTCCATGAAAATCCCACAAGTTTATTTGACAAATGTGCATCGTGTTTTTCAAAAAGTAGAAATTCTTCAAAAAAAGAAAACAGTTCACCAAATCTGCAATTCACCATTTAAAGTGGCATTTGAAACAGAATGACAGTACTTAAATGCTTAAGTTTGACACTTAAATATTATTTCATGGGCTAGTGGAAATACACATTACAAAAACTTAGCTTTCTTACATGAGATTTCCAAAGATACAGTACAATGGTAACACTCCATAACTGGGACTAAAACTCACAAAGACATAAGCAATACACAACATCCCTAGATAGATCTGGCTTCCTGAGGGTAGCATGCATGTCAGAGGCAAACTATAACTGACAGGACACAAAAACTTGAACCAAGGAAATGATTTTATTCCCATCCTCCGAGGAGCAAACGCCCGTTTCGGCCTCTCTCCCGTCCTCGCGACACCTTTAGACCTCGTTCCTTGCATGAGAAAACCAGCAAGAATTTTGTTGTAAGAACCTCGCCGACGCCATTTCTGGGAGATTCAGAGTCTCACTTCTTCCCGCCCTTGTCGGACTCCTTGGAAGTCTTTTTGGATGCTGCTTTGAGTAGATCCTTCGTGGAGATCTTCTCATCCTTCTTGCTTGAGGCTTTCCCATCTTTATCTGCCTTTCTGCCATCTTCCTCCGGCACCTCGGTCTTCTCCGGTTTCTTGCTCGGTGGCTTCTTCTCAGCTTTCTCTTCCTTGTCCTGTTTAGCCTTCCTCTCTTCCTTCTCCTTTTCCTCCCTCTCCTTCTCAGCCTTCTCCTTTGCAACCCTCTCTTTTTCTTCCCTCTCTTTGGCCGCTCGTTCCCTCTCAGCCTTCTCCTTTTTGACCTGCTCCTTCTCTATCCTCTCCCTCTTCCCCTCCCTCTCCTCCTCTTCCTGGAGCTTGGACTCGGCCCTTTCTCTGGCTCTCTGTGCCGCAGCCTCTCGCCTGAGCTCCTCCTCCTGGAATGCCGCCTTCTCCGATTCTTCTTTGGCGACGATGGCCCTCACCTCGGCCAAGGCCATCCTGGCGATCTTCTTGGCTTCAATCTTCTCGTGAATCATCCGTAGCTGCTCCTTCAAGGCTTCCTTCAGCTTCCTCCCGATGTTTCTTGTAGGGTGCTCTAGAGGGTTTTGAAAAGGGTCTCAGCGACTGGAGAGCTGCCTCCCGGTAATATGAATGGAGGACAGTATGGTGTAAAGATGCAGCTGACTTTAGCTTAAACTCAGTGCACCAAGTCCAGCTGAGGTAGGGGGTTAAGACTCAGACAAGCAGACCATTCCAGAACCCACCATCAGGTGTGAATTTCACCACATCTCTCATTCACCAGAGCTGGTAAGACTGACAAGCGTATTCATCCAAGTAGTGAGCACAATGGCCAAATGCACATCAGAGATATTAAGAATAATATAGTCCCACTTAATGCCACAAAGCGGCCTCTTTGCACACCGTTATTCCACTAAACCAAGCACAAGCCCACAAACAAAACCATTTCATAACCAACATGACACAATCATTAGTCATCAGATACTCAGAAATGTTTTATTAGTCTGTTCAGGTTACAAGAGGCTGATGCATTCACAAATAAGCAAACAACTAAAACTAATGTACAAGCAACAGAAAAACACTGAGACCATGATTACTCCAAAATAACTGAATAGATTATTTTTATGGCAAGTTTTGAAAGCATGCAATAGTCATTTAGGACCAACAAACCCAACTGAACCTATATTCATCTTACTCCCAAATGCAAACATTCCACAAAATACCTTTTGGTTTATCTTTCTTCAAAGTTTCTTCTCCTGGTTTCTCATCTAATGTTTTTGAGGGAAAAGGGAAGTTAAAAGAATAAAATCTACTAGAAGGCAAGTCATCTACAGCATGCCAAATACCTTTTAAACCAGAGGACGGATACTGGAACATCAAAACTAGTTTGGGTTCACAAAAACAAGTTCCACTTTAAGAAAAGAAAAAACAAAACCCTGAAACTTCAATAGCGATCATCAGTAGTACACGCTTAAGGTGCTGTGACTTAATGCGTGGCATTCTTTTGCATAGACATCAAAAGATGTGGACAGCTTTGCCTCAGATAGGCTTGTTTTCACAAATTGCGCCCCGTACCGAATTTTCTGTACTGGAAAGAGCAGAGTCCGTCATTAAAACTTGGTTGCATGATGTGACCTCTGCAAGTTGTGGCATCGAAAGGCTGTTAAATAAATCTCCCAGGTAGGGTAATGAATCCTCCTTGACGAGAGAGAAACTCAGATCAGAATCTAACCAATGGGTCAGGAGGACGCCAAACCTTTGTGGTCCAAGAAATGGTTCTGGGGGGATGTGGGGGGTAATTAAGAAGCATTATGAAAACATATAGCATAATTCTGATTTAAAAAGCAGAAAATTGGGAAGGGGCGTCCAGCAACAGATATTAGGGCTGAAAAAAATATTGCCCAGCCGAAGCTGAATATTCCACTCTGGAAATGTGATGACACTTAATGCCCTCTTAATGCACCAAAGGCCTGAGTATCTACAGCCTGCATTAACAGAGATCACACAGTGCTTTCCTTGGGTAATTTTGTTTATTTAATCATTTGGCTTTACTTTGGCTTTGAAAATGACACTTTCATCTAAAAATATAAAGATAAATATATGCATTTCTGAGGGTTTTCAATACGCGGTAAGCCTGCTGATGTCTGACTGGCCAAAGATCGTGCATGCCCCTGAATGAAAATTCATCACATGCAATCCATTACATATGTGCCCTGATCAGCTGTTTTTCCTTCATTCGCTGTCCACCTCCTCACAGATTTAATCCGAATTGATAAGTCCAGTTCTGTTCGCACTCACATTGATTTTCCCTCATATACATGACCACTACCATTCCAAATTTTAAAATGATTTTACAATATTAATACAATTCAAAGTTCAAGTTCCATTTGGAGATTATATTGCCACAAATCCAACAGACCCCCTGCTTAGCCTAGTCAATCAGCACCACATTCGGAAAATGTTAATATGTTAATTTTGATAACATTTAATATATGTAGATATAATCTATCAGCGCAAATAGCAACACTGCAAAATAGCATAATACAATTAAGCAATATGGAGTCCTACAGCGAAATTAACAAAATGAAGATGATTATCTGCAACTGAATTACTGACAGCAGACCAGAATGGTTCCGTCTATTGTGTTTAGCCAAACAGCAAAAAACCACCACACTCATTCATTTCCTACACTGCAAACCGTATTCCCCAAATGTTAAGTTATGTTCTTTAGGGCCACAGAATTCTACATTATCGTTCAAGTGTTTGTAACATGAGGCTCCTTGGGTACAATTAACTCGGATCTCATAATCCAAACCAGAACGACAGCATTTAGTGAATAATATTCTTGTAAAGGGGTCGACCATTCCCATTGGACAAGGTCATTTTGCTGCGAGACAGGTCTGATCACAGCTGTGGCAGTCTGGGGTTCAGGCTGACACTTGTATACGATTGGTTTATACTCCTGAGAGTAAATGAACCAACCGCACAGCACATCTGCATGGCCTGACTTTTGAGCAGACTGACGTTTGAGCAGTGGTGACATTGGCACACCCGAGTCCCGAGTAACAAACACTGAGTAAGCAGCTACACCCTCACAGGACTACGCTGCCTTCCCATATGATATATCTGTAACCCAAACATCTCATTCTAATACGTTAAGAGAAATAACCTTATTGATACCTAAAAGGGGTACGGAAGACATTTATTTTAGGGTGATGGAACAGGAATCCTGACCGGAAACATACAAAATATGCATCAGTAAATCGGTATGGCTACAATAAAAAGCTTTATGAATATATAGACAAGAAAGCCCTGGAGGGGGAGAAATATGGTAGGTAATCATGACATATAAACCTCTGAGGTGGAGAGATGGTGTGCATCTTGGGCATGGAGGCATTGTTAGCTCTTTAAACATGCAGGGTGAGAAAAATCCAAGAAACGCCAAGTCTTAACATCCAGGTTAAGCGGCACATCACGGTAATGCTTCGGCTGTTTTTCATATTTGAGTACGGTTTGCAGGAGTTTGTCCAAACAACTGCATGTGTCAGGGGAAAGGAAAGCAACGGACGAGACAGTTTAACAGCGTGTGAGCTTGGAGCGCCATGTGAACCTTTAGATATTCCCCATGGCTAGTTTGACTGCCAAAAAGCCCCTGAGGCATGTGCATGTACATCCGTACTGGTTCAGCCATTCATTGTGTCTGACAGGATGAGCAGCATTGTTGGGAGAGGGAAAAAACAAACAAACGGAAAAAAAAAAAAAAACAAGAAGCATCCCCTTTAGATTCATTTCTCAAAGATAAAGCACTTAACCCAGAAGGACGTGATATCGCTATTGATTTTTCAAGTCTAAGATCACACCCTGAACGCCTTCGCTCTGCGATGTACCAGCACCGTCCTCGTCGTCCTCCTCCGCTTTCTCAAAAGGAGTTATTACGTCATAGAGAAAAGCCAGGAACCCATAAAACCAATCAGAGCCCTCCTCCGCTAATATACCAAGGACTTCCTGCAGGGAATCCGAACTCTCACTACTGCCATCTTTGGTCAGGCCTATGTGAACAGAGGGAAGAGAGGCAGAAAAAGAGAAACGAGAGAGAAAGAGAGAGAGAGGAGAGAGAGGGAGGGAGAGGTAGTAATGCAGGAGAGAGATAAATATCGACGTTGCAAGTAAGTAGACAAGGGAGAACTAGGCATTAACACGTTAGAAAGCAAAATACAAATGTAACAGATATTCTATTATACAGAGAAAGCAAAGGAAAGTCAGGGTAGGGCAGAATCTCTTTAGGGAAGCATGCAGAGAAGAGGTCAGTAAGGCTAGGCCCAACACTAACCAGAGTTTCTTTAACGTCACGTGAAAAATAACCTAGCTAGAAATGGGATGAGTTTCTTTTGCATTAAACACAAGGCTAGGTTTATCTTTAATGACCTGATTAAAATATTTTTTTAGGGGCCGTCCAATATTTTGTCACACTACCTTAAATCATGGTAAATTTCATTTAGTTTTTTGAGGCTGTAGCTATTTTAACCACATAACTGAATTCTTGCACGTCGCGATTTAGGGGAATTTAATATCTTATAAGCATGCATCCTCTCCAAGTTGATTTAATAGCACTTCACAAGTGTCGATGTTAAACATGGAAAAAGATGCGATACTTAAACAAAAGTAAACCATAAGTCATTCATGCAAAAAAATAAAATAAATACAAACTTATTCGGCGCCATCAAACACACGTGAACAGCAGTAGGTTATACTTGCCAAGAAGAACCCTGGCATCCTCCACATCGAAATCGCCATCCCCGTCTGCGTCGTAGGCTCCGAGTTTCCCTGGGAGGGGGAAAACCAGTTAACGAAGTCATTTGAATTGACAGACAGCTCATGTTCAAGGAAAGCTTCTTTGAAAGGGCACATTTCAATCTGCATGTGCCCATACTTATGGTCAGATGGAGTTTGTCCTCATTATGCCCTAAATGAGAAGAGTATTCGTTTCCTTTGGCAAGTGTCAATGATAATGCCTGTACAATTAGGCACAACAGCACTGTAAAGCTGCAGACCAGCTTTACAATGCAACTAAAACAGTGTCCTTCGAAATGCTTTGTAGAAGCTTGCTGGCCAGTAGGACACAATGCTTCAAGGTCTTTGTTTGGTTATTTTGAGCCTTGAACTGCGCAGCTATGGCTGACCTTGTTCTTGGATGGCTTCCAAGACTTTTTATAGCCTTGAAAAGCTCTCAAACTTTCACCACAGACATCTTCCCTAAAACTGCTCTTCAGTAGGATATCAAAAGTCTTCATTGACCACTCACCATGAATTCAGGATAAAGTTCTCTTAAAATGCACTTAATGTGTGGGAAGTGGCTGACGAAGTGTCAGTGTCTGAATGTGCTCTTTTCAAGATCAAAAAGGTTTGGCTCTCCAAACGGGAGGCATTTTCAGCTGTTAATTTATGTTAATTTATGCAATTTACACATTCACACGGCAGAAAGACATGTCATACCTTGCAACACCTCTGAAATGTTATAGCGGAACTCCTTTGCTCGGGCTACATGCAGGATTAAAACAAAACAAAGACAAAATTAGAGATTAAACCAGTAGAAAGATTTTAGTTGTTAAGGGGACCTTGTTACTGGTCAACAGAGGAACCCATGTGACACAATGAACTCCGGCCACAAAGCACATCAGCGACACTCACCAAGCACATCATCGTAGTCCACCAGCTCAAACCAGACCACTGCCACGGAGGTCCAGACTCCCAGGAGGGCCAGCACCATGAACCAGGTGAAGAAGGTGCTCCCAGAACCCCCTTCTGCTTTCTTCCCGTTCTTACTGGCTGATGGTTGCCTCACCTCTAGAAACACAGAAAACCACAAGAACAACAAATGCGATGGGTGAGGATTACTCTACAGGGTCCCAGGAGACATTATCAAGCATGACTTTCTATATTGTACCACAGAGTTAAACTACCCCAGTCGCTGTCCAGTAAACTTTTTCTTTAAAGAAATGCTCATTAACAAAGAGACGCGTGGCCTCCATCAGTTCAGTCAAATATAAACCTTCCATGTTTTTAGCCATGCCAGGGTATTATGTCTCAAGGAAGCCAACATAAAAACAAGTGCAATACGGACAGCAGGGTATCCAATCAAAAATAAAAAAAAACATCAGTGAGCCACATCACAGAGCTGAGATGAATGGACTTGTCACTTTACATGCATCGGAAGAGTGCTTTAGAAGAAAAGGCATTCGGTGCATTAATTACCCAAGGACGAGCACACCCTGCAAGTATATAAATGAGTCACGAGCAATGAGGCATGTTGTGAAAGTCAACCAACAGGATAGCTGAGGATCTCACTCAAAACTGCTGGAGCACCAGAAGCAGGGCTTGCAGTTTACGCAGTTCACGCAGTTCTTAAGGTGTTTCTGGATTCTGAGGAACAGCCACAATCACTAAAACAAAGGTGCTTTCAAGTTCCAAAACCAAGTGGAAAACAGGATTTTCCAAGGTGGGAAGTGGACAAAGGTTATTAGGAGCTGGAAAGTTTAGTTTGACAGTAACTATAAGGTTAGTTTAAAACGTAAAATATGAAAGGATTCAGGATTCCGCGTCAAGCCAGCAGGTTATAAATGGCCATGTCAGCCGGATACGGGGTGGATCTGCTCATTCCTGACGGGAGTCAGATACCACAAGTCAAGCAGTTATAAAACTATGCAGGAAGCAGAGTCTGCTCATTTCAACAGCCAACATAAAAACTAAAATAATAAAACAAAGGTGCCCCCCCAAGACAAAGTTAAAGGAGTGGGATTAACCACACACAAGAGGATGTCAGACAATTTACATTATGTAGACTTGTCAATAATGCAATTTACTCTTCAGTACATCTAAATTAAAGGACATTTAAAAATTCATTTAAGGAATATTGCCACTGGTGACCTAAGCCAAAAGTGTTGCTATAATTTGTAACACTAAGCCTAACTAAAGTCAGTTGTGTAAATTCCTAGCTATCAATACGTTACCTAGTGCTGCTGTTCAAATAAACAATTGCATAACACTTGTATATATAAAGGCGGCCATTGCAAGGAAAACCTCATTCTAGCTTGGGGAAGTCTGCGGTTTCCTATTCCTCCAAATACAAAAACTGTTTCTGTCCAGTTTTCATTTATCTGTTACTATTTACACTACCTCATACAATTCTTCACCTACTAGAAATATATATAAATAAAACTATATACATTTTGATTCAGTGTCACCCTAAAAAAATAGCAAAAAGGACAACAGGTCTAAAAACCAATAACACCTCTACTCCCTACAAAGCACGCTGTTAAAATACCCAAGCAGGTTCAACTTCCAAGTTTTTATTTTTTATAAAAATGGCTGTATCCAGGTCCTGTTCCCTCTGGCCATAGAAGGGAAGAGTGTTTTCAGGGAGAAGCTCTCCAGAGAAGCCGGTGCATTCCCGGGCCTCCGAACAGACTGGGGTATAAATATGATAGGATACCAAGCGGGAATAATGAACAGGTGCAGGATCCCGTCTGTCATTAGTCAGAGAAAAGTCATGCAGCGTTTACAGGCTTATAACAAGGACTGTAGCGACAAAGGGTGTGAGGGCCGAAGTGAGGATCTGTCCATATGGAGACAATTGTGTCCGTGGCAAGACTTGCCTGTATCCATGGCAAAAATACTATGTAGGCCATGTTTCTGAATACCGCGTCTGTGGCAAAAAACTGGATTTTGATCACAATGTCCGTCAAAATTCGCCATCCACAGCCAATGACACTGAACGAGACCCCAACTGCCCTCAGCACAAAGCAGTCGCGTCATTTTTAAGAATAGTTACTATGACAGCAATCACAAACGCGGACTTGCCCTGTACTTTTTCGCCCCCGATGGAGCTGCCAGAGTACCACGCCAGCTCTCAGGCACCCACACACCCCAACACTACTTGTGATACTTATTGTTCGACGAACGTTTGCCAGCTCCAGCTCATAGCATCCACTTTCCTCGGGCTGACGCTACCTGTCTCTTCAGCCATCTTGTTCACTTCGGCGTTCGGTTCTCCCATCGGTGCGGGTTCATCCAGAACCATGGCAAAAGATACGGCCACTTGAATCCCCCAGTTCTGCCCCCAAATGCCACCGAAAAGCGCCTGCCGGCGGCTCTTTCCGCAGCTAACTCAGCTAGAACCTGATACAGCTCTCCAGCACCTCGGGAATATTTTTAGCCTAAGCCCACCACACAGGCAAAAACTTATTTGGGCAGCGTTAAGGAGGGGGCTCTCAAGCCACGTCACTCTGCCGTCCCACGTCCCGGAAGGCAGACGGCAGGACGCCCCAAGTGTAAAAACTGCCCACCCAGCAGGAAACGCTAAACGCAACCAGAGGCATGGCTGTCATTAGCTATCGACACTGATGGGTACGGGTACCCCCCAACCAGAACGACAAGAAGAGAAGAAATGATTCTAGAAGTGTAAAGGAGGCTTTCACTAGGCTAACTGGGAGGGCCGTGTCCATACAAGGACTGCTCCAAATTGCACCCAGCACCATCTATAGACATGCCATTGTGGCGTACAGCCGCGGGTCTGTCGTTTATCTCACCAGTGGACAGGGACTTCACTGCGTTATCTGGGGAATTTCCTGCTTCCCATACTGTACCCGACAGGCGAGAGGCGCCAAACCAGCCAAACTTCTGCAACTAAGGAGAGCACACGTCAACAACAAATGGGGGGGGGGGGACGGTCATTAGTCTGTCTGGA
>JAODKC010000082.1:15832663-15843213 GCA_026777985.1 Mormyrops attenuatus
GAAAACAAACTGAATTGGTCACACAAATGTGAGGCTGACTGTACTGCATACTCTCTCTGCATGGTCTACATCAGGGGCGGCCAATCTTACCCACAAAGGGCCAGTGTGTACGCAGGTTTTTGGGATAACCTTTAGGTCAACTCTTCAATCCCAGGTGTGAGGAGTCTTCAGCCAGTCAATTCTCTAATTAGTAATCCAAGAAAAGCCCACACACAGCAGCCCTTTCTGGATAAGACTGGCCACCCCTGGTCTATATTAACATGAAAAGACTAGAAAATGTATTAACCTGGGTGATGGATCTCTGCCATTTTCATTCTGCAAACATTCTCCAGTTGATCTTTCAGTTCAGAAATAGCCTTGCTCAAATTCCCAAAATCAGATCTTGGACTGACAGAGATTCTGGGTCCAAATCCAGCTTCAGGGGTGACAGGAAGAGCCTGGCGCCTCTACAGACACACAGTCTGATTAAACAGCTTCATCAATACAAATATGTATTGCAATCTAATTAACAGGACCTTTAACATCTGACAAATGACAGACTAGTTGAAATACAAATGACAACATACATCCATTTGAATGCTCTGGTTTTCTTATTGCGAAAGTAGCTGTTCTGTTACCTGGAGGAAATGGATGAGATCCTCTGTGTTTGAAAGCTGCTCCAGCTCAGAGTGTTTCCTCTTCAGTTCATCAATCTCCTGCTTCAGTCTCTCCATGTGTCCTTCAGCCTGACTCACTGCAGCCTTCTCCTGATCTCTGATCAGCTGTGTCACCTCAGAGCGTCTTCTCTCAATGGAGCTGATCATCTCAGTGAAGATCCTCTCGCTGTCCTCCACTGCTGACTGTGCTGAGCTCTGTTGGTGACACAGGGAGCAGAGGACGGTAAATTACAATTGGGCCCTTTTGAGACTCCAGAGAGTCGCATTGTACAATAGTGATGTGAGTCGACAGGAGGTATAAAAACAGCACAGGGCTGGGGTTTGGAGCGTCACGATGCTGGACGTCCTCAGGTACTGAAACCCAGCCAGCACTGATTGGACATGGTCACTCATTAAGCTCATACACTGTCAGCTGCAGGGATCTGGCAGAGACTGGTGGCTGTATGCGGCAGGTTGGTTGTCAGTACTGGGTCTTAGTTTGATATGTGACTTTTTGATGTTTCTTTGTATTACACAGCTGTATGACATGTCACCTTTTTTATTCAATTAAATTTTATTTGTATAGCGCATTTTCATAACATTACATTATTCAAAGCACTTTACATTATCCCTGCCCAAAGCCCCCCAGTAGGTAAGCCAGAGGTGACAGTGGCAAGAAAAACTCCCTAGAAAGAAGGAACCTTGGGAGGAACCAGACTCAAAGGGGCAGAGGAAGTCAATGTCACATGAGCAGGATGGCAAAAGTCTCAATCCACACCAAATTTTAAGACTTGAGTTTCAAAGCAGAGGGCATGCAGGTGATGGCAGGTGCATGCACTGCTTCCTATATCAGACCAAACAGTGGTACAGCAGTAGTGTATACAGGAGAGAGGCACAGGCAGAAGGGTGAGCAGGCCGGAAAGACATCACAGGTAGTGGAGACGTTGCCTGGGTCTCCATGCAGTACACCCCAGGAAGAGTAGAGGAAATAAAATGTGCAATTATCCACTGTAGGGGAGACTAGAGGCAGTGCAAACAGTTAGGTGAGTGCAGTATGTAAGCTTCGGATATGGCTATGGCAGCATAAGTAGGAGGGAGAGGCAAGTGGGAATACAGACAAGGGGAGTCCCTGAAATGTCAGCACTCCAATTCCACAAGGGATTGTGAAGCTAGAGTGACAGCCCTAACAGTTCAGTTCATCCAAAGCCAATGGCACCGATCCCCACTCAGCTCTACACCTCACACTATAGGTCTAACTGGGAGTGAGCAGTTAGGTAGAGCTAGAACTACAGTCCCTAAAAGATAGACTAATCAAGTGTGTTTTTACTCTAGATTTGAATGTTGAGTGTGAGTCTGAATCTCGCACATCCACTGGAAGACAGCTGTGGAGCTCTATAAGAGAATGCTCTGCAGCCTGCCATAGCTCTTTTCTACTCCAGGAACTAATAGATATAATGTGCTTTGAGACTGAAGCAAGTCAGGAGGATTGTAGGAGACCAGTAGATCCCCAATGGTATTCTGGTGCAAGGCTATACAGTGCTTTATAAGTTAACAGCAGTATTTTGTAGTCAATCCAAGACTGGAAGCCAGTGAAGGGAGCATAGAACTCTGGCTGCTGCATTTTGTACTAGCTGAAATTAATGTAAGGATCCGGTTGGGTGACCAGAAAGGAGGGCATTACAGTAGTCCAGTAAGGCAGTTATAAAGACTTGTATTACTTTTTCTTCATCATGAAAGGAGAGCATCTTCCAAAGCTTGGCAATGTTCTGTAGATGGTAGAACACAGTTATTGTAATGCTTCTTATGTGAGCATCGAAACATAGATCTGAATCTACCAGGACACCAAGATCCCTGACCACTGTTTTAAACTGAGTAGGAAGACCACCGAGATTGAGGTTGTCAAATTTATTTTGAGCAGCCTTGGGTCCAACTAGCAGTATGCATCATCTGGTTTAACAGATATGTATAACTGTGTATTATCAGCATAACACTGAAACTCAACACCATTGATTTCTAATAATGTTACCAGGAGCATATATAAAGTGAACAGTAGCGGGCCCAGTACCGATCCCTGTGGGACACCATATTTGACTTTAGTGGGCTTGGAAGATTCATTATTCAAATGGACAAACTGCTAACAATCAGTTAAATAGGAGTGAAACCAAGAGAGAGCTGTCCCCTGAATGCCAAACACAGATTCTAGCCGGTCCAAGAGGATATTATTGTATCGAATGGTGCAGTTAGATCTAGAAACACCTACAAAGATATACAACCATGATCAGAAGCCATAAGCAAATCATCATGATTAAAGCTGTTTCTGTGCTATGGTTTGGTCTGAAGCCAGACTGATATAATTCATTAGCATTATTTTTCTGTAGGAAAGAAGACAGCAGATGAACAACAGCTTTTTCGAGGATCTTTGAAATGAAAGGACGATTTGAGATCATTCTATAATTTCCTAAATCACTAGGTTCAAGATTTGATTTCTTTAGAACAGGTTTAATAACAGCTATTTTAAAAGGTTTTGGAACATATCCAAGCCTAAGAGACGAGTTTAACAAGTTTAACACGGTAGTGCCTTCTGCACTACCCTGCAATTGGTGCAATTACCTTGAGGAGTTTCATAGGAATTGGGTCTACAAGACTAGTAGAAGATTTGCAGGAGATGAGCCTCGATTCAAGCCTGAAATGGTTCCTACAAGCCAGCTGTTATCTTCTCTTCTGGTTCATACTCACTGTGAATGAGCCCACAGCCTCTCTCAGCTCCTGCAGCTCCTTCTCTCTCATCTGAATTCTCTGCTGAAATTCCCTCTGTATTTCACCCATTTGTTTCTACAGATAGGAAATAAGATGACAAAACAAGTTTGTTTCATTAGCTGAGATCATATTCTTTAATCATCCTGTCCAGGGTGGACCCCAGCCTTGGGCCCTATGCTGCCTGGGAAAGGCTCCAGGCCTCCCTGTGACCCTGACCCAGATAAGCGGGTAGGAAGTGGATGGATGGATGGATGGATGGATGGATATACTTAAATGATTTATTGACTGTAGGTAGGATAAACTTGAAGAAGTCCATCTGACTTATAACTCCCAGTTAAGGAAGTGAAAAGAGTTCTCACGGTAAACCTGAAGTTCACTTTCTGTAGATAATACATGTGCTTAGCTGCCACTTTATTAGAAACAACCAGTTAGTACCAGGTAGGACCCACTTTGTCTCCAGAACCACTTAATGTGCAGATTAGATCAGTGTTCAGACAAGCCATTCTGCACACCACTGCTGTACTGAGCTGTTATTTTTGCCTTTGTGCCCTTCCTGTGAGCTTTAACCAGTCTGGTCATTCTCCTCTGGCCTTTCTTATTAACAAGGTGGTTTTGCCCACAGAACTGTCACAGTCTGGGTGTTTTATGTTTACTGCACAGTGCTCAGTGAACTCTACACACTGTAGTGTGGGAAATCCCGGGATGGCAGCTGTTTCTGAGATGCTGGAATCACCATGCTTAGGACCAACAATCACACCATATTCAACACCTCTTAGCTCACACATCTTACCCATTCAAATTCATTTTTGAAAGAGTTTCCAATAGGAATTCGGTCAGAACTTTTAACAATCTATATTAACATCTAGACACAGGTTTGTCCCACTAAGGACACAGCTCCTGATAAAAGTGAAGGTGCTAAAATGTCTCTTTATTCAGTTATGGGACATTTTCTGAGCATTTTCCTTTCATGTACCTAACCAGGCTTAATCATAGTTTCTCTTAAATGCCAACTTATTTACATGTGACAAAAACCATTTTTACTTTATAAAAATTCATAACTTATATAAGACCATTTCTGGTCTGACCTGTTTCTCCGCCCTTCCTGCAGCAGCTGAGACTGTATCATGACCTCTGTGTTCATCCATCATACACAGCAGACAGATACACTGCTGGTCGGTACGGCAGTAGACCTCCAGGGGTTTGTCATGGTGGGAACAGATCTTGTCCTGCAGATGTCCAGTCGCATCAGTCAGCTTGTGCTTCTTAAAAGCTGGAGACTCATAGTGAGGCTGGAGGTGAGTTTCACAGTAAGAGGCCTGACACAACAGGCAGGACTTGACAGCTTTGTGTTTTCTCCCAGTACAAAAATCACACTCCACATCTCCAGGTCCAGCATAATGGGCAGCAGGAGTAGCTGCTTGAAGTCCAGTCTTCTTCAGTTTCTTCACCATTTCAGCCAGTATGGTGTTTTTGTTCAGAACAGGTCTGGGTGTGAAGGTCTGTCTGCACTGGGGGCAGCTGTAAACTCCAGCATGATCCTTCTGATCCCAGCAGCTCTTAATGCAGCTCATACAGTAACTGTGTCCACAGGGAATCGCCACTGGATCCTTTAGTAGATCCAGACAGATGGCACAGCTGAACTCGTTTACATCCACTGCAACTCTGGCTTCTGTCATTTTACCACGAGCACTGATAGGATTCCGTTTCGTTTTCTCAGTCATCTGTGTGTGAGAGTGGGAGGAACTTTCTGCTTCTCGGGCTGCAGTAGGTGTGGTTTTGGACTGAGGCCAGACTGAGAACAGCAGACTGGGCAAACAGTGGAGCTGGAGTTTATGAATAAAATAGTTCATCATACAACTATACACACAACAAACATTTATTTAACCTTAATGAGTGTAACAGTTACTTACATTGTTTTTTGCCCAAAACAGCTCTATTCCTACAATTTGATTTCAAGGTTACACCCTGAGACCCCACACCTCCCCACAATCACACATAATTTTAGGACTTATTTAAAGTTGCATTTTCATGCTACAGAAATGTGAATGTTTCTGAACATTTTCAAGAACTGTGTTGCAATTTAAGCTACTTTAAGAATCTTAACTCACAGGATTTACCTGTTTCTCCACCCCTTACCTAAGCAGGCGTGACCTTTGTGCCTTCATAGCAAACATACTCACATGCATATGGACACATGCTATATATTTCACACCCAAAAACATACTTTCATGTTCACTTCTAACCGAGATACACCCCTAGTTGACAAATTTGCCATCACAACCTCCCACCCAGTTTGTATCAAATGTGTAGCTCCCTATATTTTATTCTTTGTCAAAGTAGCTCTCACTGTAAATAAAGCTACCAGATTAGATACCCGACGTGCAACTGTGTCAGTGTCCGGGTCTGATGTCAGACTGCAGTAGGTCCAGGAGGTTGTTCTGTCTGAGAGATTCAGATACTTGACTGAGGATGGCATGTTGAAGAGTTTTAGACAAGGAAGAGAGGAGAGACTGGACAGTAATTGTCAGTCTTTGATGAGGTACAATTATGTATTTTTAACCAGTCGTGCTATACAAGCCTGCTTAAATGTGGCTGGGAATATGCTGGTTGTGAGTGATGCATTGACAGAGTGAGTGAGTGCAGGGGGTACTGTAGAGTGTAGAAGACATGGTGTGTAGGAGATGGGGGGGGGCAGGGCACAGGCGGTGAGACTGTGGGCAAGAAGCTTAGATACATTCAAGTTGCAAAGGGGGATGAATGTGTGGAAAGATGGACTTTGTATGGAGATTTGTGTGTGTGTGTGTGGATTATATTTATACTACTTTGTGAAGATCAAATGTACCACACAATGTAATAAAAACCTGTTGTTTTAACATCTGCGAATGCAATCAAAAAAGTCTAACTAGCAACTGCAAGCAGTGACTGAAGGGTCCAAAACGTCGGAAGACCATCCAAGGTGTAGAAACAGTACAGGAGTAATGTTGGAAAATGGAGTACCGACTGTCACTGGTGGCCAATGTATTAAATAGTCAGACAGTACTAAATAATCCTGGAACAGAATGGAGGTGTTTGAGTCTAGGCCTAACGGGTCAGCAGATATAGGACAGAATGTAGAAACCTCTCGTGGAGTGTCGGAGTCCAACTTTTGGTCAGATGGTCTGAGCAGTAGGTAGAAATAGGCATCTTCCTACCTAATGTGGTAAGTCTAGATCTCACCACATTTAGTGTAGAGTCTGAGTCAAGATTTTGGGGAGGTCGACACTGAGCCAAGAACAGAAAATATCAAGACCATTTTCAAGACTATGCTTTTCTTTTAACCTATCATCATCACCCCTACTAATATATGTAAGTTAAATTGTGTTTAAAAAATAAATGCATATCAAAAAAGAAGGAAGACAATCTCTTGCTCCCAAAGATTAGCAATTTATCACAAATTCACAATAACTTACATATTAATGTGAAAATCATTTGTTTTTTGAGCATGATCTGTGTGTTTCATAGTAATTCAAAATGCCTAGAGAAATGGCAAATCAATCAAATTACTCATTTAAATCACAACAAAAACAGCAGTTAGCATAATACCTGTGTAACTCACAAGAAGTTCTGGGAGAAATAAACACATGACACCTAAATGGCGACCATGGTCATACTGGTTCTAAAGATATCACTGGACTGAGGAGTTTAGAGCTTGGCCTATGGCAGACTGTGGAGGAACACAAGAGT
The DNA here is from genome assembly GCA_026777985.1 of Mormyrops attenuatus. Lineage (NCBI taxonomy): Eukaryota > Metazoa > Chordata > Actinopteri > Osteoglossiformes > Mormyridae > Mormyrops > Mormyrops attenuatus. The sequence goes on from JAODKC010000082.1 coordinate 15,839,779, forward strand.
AATGAGCATTCTAACATATTTTACTGAGCCACATAGGGAAATTCTCTTTAAACCTCCCCCCAACTTGCTCTTTGTAGGTGGAAGCAAGTCAGCTGTGAAGGGCAGCCACCTCTTGCGGCACCCAGGAAGCTGGAGGTTGAGGGTCTTGCTCTAGCACCCGCCGATGTGCCAAGGATGGGCTTGAATAGGTGACCTTCTGATAACAGGCCCAGAGGCTTAGCCCACTGTGTCATGCTTCGTTCGTCCTGTGAACAATCTTATGGAGGGGGTGGAAACTGAAGAAGAACTTGAGTGTGTCTGTGGTGGTGAAAAGTAGAGAATGATGACAGAATGACTGATACTCAGCCAGATCTATGGGATAATATAAGACCCACTCCTTAAACACACACACACACCAACACCAAAATACAAACATCAAACCCACTCCACAAAAAGGCACAGCCCAACTCCTAAATACAGTATAGATTCCAGTTAATCTTTCCCAGTGTCCCTATACATTCGCATGACTTACTCGAACTTGGAGCCAGAGCCTGGACCCTCTTTTATGTCAGGCCTGAATGAGCCATGCCTTTGTGCTATCCGCCTATTTTTTACAATTCTCTTCACATTTTTTATCCATTAGCTGCTTTTCCAGTGTCCAGTCAAGGCGAGCCTGGCACCAACCCCAGGAAAGAAGATGATAAGGCAGAGGACACCCTGGTGGGGATTGCCAGCATCGTGGGGTAATCACAACAATTAGTCTAAGTCCTTTTTCTTAAATTATTGAAGGAAACTCCACACACACAGAGCAGGGGCAGTATTTGTACCCCCAAACTGGCTGGTATGAGGTTACGGCGCTCATGTCCCATTTTCTCTTGAAAGGGGAATCCCGTAATGGGCATGAGGTTCGGGGACACCCTGGATGGGATGCCAGTCCATCACGGGATACGAGGCAGGGGACACCCTGGAGGGGATGTCAGTCCATCACGGGGTACGAGGCAGGGGACACCCTGGAGGGGATGTCAGTCCATCACGGGGTACGAGGCAGGGGACACCCTGGAGGGGATGCCAGTCCATCACGGGATACGAGGCAGGGGACACCCTGTATGGGATGCCAGTCCATCACGGGGTACGAGGCAGGGGACACCCTGGAGGGGATGTCAGTCCATCACGGGGTACGAGGCAGGGGACACCCTGGAGGGGATAACAGTCCATCACGGGGCACGAGGCAGGGGACACCCTGGAGGGGATGCCAGTCCATGTCAGAGCACGAGGCAGAGGCAGGAGATTATTGGTTTATGTGGCACCAATGAGCTTGTACAAAATGTACTAGACATAACTGAACAGTGTCAGCTGAGAGTTTTTTTATTAAGGTTTTTCATTATTTTTAGAGGAGTGTAGGAGAAAGTTTATCACTGTGGCGGAAAAAAAAACAATTGGTAAAATGATTATTCCAAACCACAAGTCTAGTCTTAGACCAATTCAAGACTGAGTAGAAATGATTTCAATTCCAATACAAGACCTAATCAGTGAAAAAGTGGTTAAGAGACTAAGGCTGGACTTGAGTAACACAACACTGGCTGCCAACTTCTCATGGAAGCAAGCAGCAACATAATTGGCAATCAAGGAGGTGGGTGGAAGGGGAGGAAGAGGGTTAACCCACGCAACGTTATTCAGTGACTTTGTTGATCTAAGTGTGAATTTGACATTGGTTTATGTGGCGTCAATTGGTTTGTACAAAATGTACTAGAACTGAACAGTGTCAGCTAAAAGAGCTGACTTTCACAGCACCTGTGTCTGTCACGCCCGCATTAGACCAACCACACCTGTGCCAAGCCACACCAGCACGGTCCTGCTTACACTGATCATCATCCCCGGGATTCTCACCCGCTGCAGTTCATTTCCCATGATTGGTACTTAGTGTTTATACAGCCCAGTTACTCCAGTAGCCCACAGTGAAGTATTGAGTATCTGCACTGTACTCAGCGTTTCCTGTGATATCCATTGTTGTGCCACATTTGACCCGTGTTTTCTGTTCCTTGGACCGACAATTCTCGCCTGTTTGTTTCTCAGCCTCATTGCCTTCCTGTTAACAAGCTTTTGCCTGTACCTGTGTTTTGTCTCCTGTTTCAGCTTGTTTCAATTTCTTGCATAATTTATAAGAAATCTGTAAAATTATATTTTTATTGTGTCTAATTTCATATTCATTATTTACACTTTTTACATAAAATATTAATTACACCAGATTTAAACAGATGTGTTAACCTAATTAGCACAGTTTAACAGTACTGTACCAAAGCCAAAACCTAGGATAGAGGGGCTCAGTGAACGTGGTCTGGACCCTGTGCAGGAGAGTCACTGTGTCAGAGATGCTGCAGAAGGACAGAGTTCCTGCCCTGTGATCCAGGTACACTCCTATCCTGGAGGAAGGGGGGGCAGATACCGCAGTTTTGACTTTATTGTGCCAGAATAAGTAGTGGAGTTGGAGCAGCGCAAACACCAGGACATGTCATTGTATCCAAGCGCACTGTCGTCACCCCCTCCTTTCCTGCTGATCCCTTTATATGTGACGGCTATAGTGACCACAATCCCACTCCACTCAACCTCCCAGTAGCAGCACCCAGTCAGACCCTCTGTACACAGCACTTGGTAGCGTAACTCAAACCTCTCCCTGCGATCAAAATATGACTGTTTCTCTCTCTTCCATGTCACCACTCTTTGCCTCTTAGACAGATATTTTTGTTTCAGAGTGAGACGACAGGAATCTGATGGAGGAGAAGATCAGGAGGTGATGTTTTGGTTTTATTCACTCCTTATATTAAACATAGAGTGTGCACCTTTTTGTATGTTTTAACACTTTGAAAAGTATATATATCAATAAATATATGTTTATCCTTTCATGCTTATATGGTCATATTCACAACATGGACATCTCAGAGAGCAGAATGACAAGCAAAATAATAGCAGTCACAAATTCAAACAGATTTAAAGGTTCCTGACATAAACAGCTCCTATTAATGTGAAAGACCGCGGGAGGCAGCGGGAGAGAGAAAGAGACGCTCCCCTAGAAGTAGAAAATGAAACACAATAAAACACACTCCACCTCATACAGGGAGAGAGAAGTGTGTGTGAACAGACTCACAGTGTAAGAACTCTGGTCTGGTCCTGGGCAGTAATACCGGTTGGACGGCGTCTTTGGTAACTGGAAGGAGATGGAGAAAAATGGGGATGTAAGTAAAAGGAATTTACTTCTGGGAGATGGACTTTACTCACTGTGGAGACAACAGCACTAGGGTATTATCATTATGAGGGCAAATGTGTTAATCATTCTGAGTGAAACAGTAAAGTTTTCTCAAAGTTTTTGAATTGAATCATATTCTAGAAATATGATTCCTACTATTTCATAGGTTTCTGAAAGATTTATTCTTACTGAAAACAGAAACTGATTTGGTCACA
>JAODKC010000082.1:15843313-15856843 GCA_026777985.1 Mormyrops attenuatus
CCTCATACAGGGAGAGAGAAGCGTGTGTGTGAACAGACTCACATGGTAAGAATTCTGCTCTGGTCCTGGGCACTAATTCCGATAGGACGGTGTTTTTAGTAACTAGAGGGAGACAGAGAGAAACAGGGATGTCAGTAAAAGGAATTTACTTGTTGGAGATGGACTTCACTCACTGTGGAGACAACAGCAGTAGATTATTATCATTATGAGGGATGGACAATAACAAGCATCTTAACAAACTGCAAATCATTGTTACACATTATACAGATTTTTGGGTTCTATTAAGCAGAAGAAACATTATTAAGGGGCAGTGTGTAGCCCAGTGGGCTAAGCCTGTGTGCTTGTAACCACAAGGTCGCCGGTTCCACCCTCAACACGTGGATCCTTGAGCAAGGCCCTTAACCACCAGCTCCCTGGGCGCCGCTACAGGTGGCAGCCCTTCGCAGACAACTTACTCTACAAAAGTTGAGGGAGGCATAAAAAGAGAGTTCTCCCACAGGGATTAAATTATTATTATTATTGATTCATGTGATCTCGGTTTTTCAGTTTGTAGTATATGAAGCTCGTGGTGTCACCATGTGACTATAGCCACTTCGATTCAATTAAAAGTACATTTAATGAATCAATGGGTGCATGTGCCAGAATGTTCCACACCTGAACACAGAAAAAAAGTGAAAAAACTGTTTTTGGCCACAAAAAAAGAAAGACTGAAAGTCATTGCTCACCTTGAATCATGGACACAAAAATCTACAAATCAAGCCAAAAATCTTGGTGTAGTTCTGGACTGAGACCTAAATTATAACAGCTACATAAAGGCAATTCCAAAATCAGGCTACAACCACCTTAAAGGATTTCTGTCTAAAGAAGAAACAGAAAAGCTTGTTCATGTGGTTATTGTCAGCAGACTAGGCTATTGTAACGGTGTCTTCAGTGGTCTTGCCAAAAAATCAGTCAGACAGCTTCAGCTCACCTTGAATGCTGCCATCAGAGTTCTAACTAACATCAATGAAGTAGAGCATATTACACAGGTCCTTAATCACTGCACTGGCTTCCTGAGCATCACAGGATTGATTTTAAAATGTTTTTACTTCAGATCTAAATGGTCTCAGGCGTAAATATATTTTGGATTTCCTTGAACGGTATGAGGGATACAGACATTGCGGTCATCTGGGAAAGGTTTATTCAGTGTCCCAGAATGAAGACCAAGCAGGGTGAAGCAGCTTTTAGTTTCTATGCTCCCCATGCGTGGAACAAGCTTCCTGAAGACCTGAGGTTTGCTAACACTGTCAGCTCATTATAATCAGGGCTTAAATGTTACTGTTTGTTGCAGCTTTTCAATAGATTAATTCAGCAATAGTTCAGTCATACACTGCCTCTACAATTCAACTTCTTTTTAGTTAAGTATTTCTTTGTTTGTTTGGCTATTAGGCTTTACAAATCGTCTTTTAAATCACCATTTAACGCATTTGCAAGTCCCACCTCAAAGTTCTGAAGTATCAAAAAAATACCTCAGCTGTAATGGTACTTTGGGTAGTGTACCTTTTGGTATTGTTACTTGACCTGAATTTAATGGAAAAGGGAAACTACCAAAAGTACTGTACCTGGTGCAGTGGAAAAGCATCCTGAAGTAACTTGCCTTGCTTTGCAGTTGGATTCAAAGGCTACTGACATAAACAGCTCATGTAAATGTGAAAGGAGGCAGCGGGAGAGAGAAAGAGAAGCTTCCCTAGCAGAAGAAAACGAAAGACAATAAAACACACTCCACCTCATACAGGGAGAGATAAGTGTGTGTGAACAGACTCACATGGTAAAAATCCTGCTGTGGTCTCGGGCACGGATACCAGTGGCACAGTCACTTTAGTAGATAGAATGAGACAGAGAGAAACGGAAATGTGAGTAAAAGGAATTTACTTGTTGGAGATGGACTTCACTCACTGTGGAGACAGCAGCAGTAGACAAAGCCGCCCCTGGCCAAATTGTGGCCCTAAGCAGAATTTTATTTTGAGCCCCCCCATTACAAAATGACTGTATCACGAAATGCCATTTAGGTTTACAACTGTTATTCGTAGGAACAAATCAAATGAACAGCCTCTTTCAACTATTGACCAACTGGTCTATTAACCACTCCTTTTTCAACAGAGGTGAATGTGTATGCAGTTAACAAGACATTCAGTAAATGATAATCAGGGCTGCTGGAAAATTTAATCTCCAGTCCACATCTAGACAGAATGATCCTCTCTTCTGTCTCATGACTAGCAGGGTAGCAGCTGGGGTGTTTATGCCACAAAGTTTTTCTTTTTTACTTCAACAACATACCCACCTTCAAGTGAAGCAGGAGCCTCCTCTTGCTTTGACTTTTTCGTTCTCTTGCTTGCTCCCGATTCATATTGCCGTTTGGAAGCCATCTCTCCACCTGCATGGATCCAACTGCCTGCTGGCGCATTTGATTGGTCAGATGCTGCGTGCTGTCAATCATTGCGGCAACGTGTGCGGTGTCAGATTGCTTGTCTCTTTTTTCTCTCTCCTGCCTTGGGCTGACTTGGTGCTCTATGCACCTCACAGCAGAGATACGCATCCTTTGCACATTTGCAAAGAATGCGCCCCTTTGCAGAAAATGGGGCCCCCCATGGATCGTGGGGCCCTACGCACAGCGCATGTTCTGCCTGTAGGGAGTGGCGGCGCTGGCAGTAGAGTATTATCATTATGAGAGATGAACAATAACAAGCATTTTACAAACTGGGAATCAATGCAAATTACACATCATACAGATTTTTTGGTTCCATAAAGCAGAAGAAACATGATTAATGTGATCTGGGTTTTGCAGCCTGTAGTATGTGAAGCTCTGTCACCACTATTCACAAACATTGGAACTTTATTACATCTCTTACCATAATTATCCAAATGAAGCACAACTTTGCATTATGGTGTCACCATGTGAGTATAGCCACTTAGATTCAATTAAAAGTGCATTGAAGGAATCAATGGGTGCATGTGCCAGAATGTTCCACAACTGAACACAGAAAAAAACTGAAATAATTGTTTTCGGCCCAAAAAAAGAAAGACTGAAAGTCATTGCTCACCTTGAATCATAAACACAGAAATCTACAAATCAAGCCAGAAATCTTGGTGTAGTTCTAGACTGTGACCTAAATTATAACAGCTACATAAAGGCAATTCCAAAATCAGGCTACGACCACCTTAAAGGATTTATGTCTAAAGAAGATACAGAAAAGCTTGCTCATATGGTTATTGTCAGCAGACTAGGTTATTGTAATGGTGTCATCGCAGGTCTTACCAAAAAATCAGTCAGACAGCTACAGCTCAGCCTGAATGCTACCATCAGAGTCCTAACTAACACCAAGGAAGTAGAGCATATTACACAGGTCCTTAATCACTACACTGGCTTCCTGAGCATCACAGGATTGATCTAAAAAAATTACTTGTGTACAAGGCACTAAATGGCACTCATTTCCTTGAACGTTGTGAAGCATCCAGACCCCTGAGGTCATCTGGGAAAGGTTTACTCAGTGTCCCAGAATCAAGACCAAGCAGGATGAAGCAGTTTTTAGTCTCTATGCTCCCTCTCTGTGGAACAAGCTTCCTGAAGACCTGAGGTCTGCTAACACTGTCAGCTCATTATAATCAGGGCTTAAATGTTACTGTTTGCTGCAGCTTTTCAATAAATTAAATCAGCAGGAGTTTAGTCATACACTGCCTCTGCAATGTATCCTCTTTTTAGTTAACTGTTTATTTGTTTATTTGGCTTTTAGGCTTTTTAAAAATGTCTTTTAAATCGACAGTGAATGCATTTGCAAGTCCCACCCCAAAGCACCCTGAATAAACTTGCCTTGCTTTGCAGTTGGATTCAAAGGCTACTGACATAAACAGCTCATGTAAATGTGAAAGGAGGCAGTGGGAGAGAGAAAGAGAAGCTCCCCTAGCAGAAGACAACGAAACACAATGAAACACACTCCACCTCATACAAGGAGAGAGAAGTGTGTGTGTGAACTGACTCACATGGTAAAAATCCTGCTGTGGTCTTGGGCACGGATACCAGTGGTACAGTCACTTTAGTAGCTAGAATGAGACAGAGAGAAACGGGAATGTGAGTAAAAGGAATTTACTTGTTGGAGATGGACTTCACTCACTGTGGAGACAACAACATTAGAGTATTATCATTATGAGAGATGAACAATAACAAGCATTTTACAAACTGGGAATCAATGCAACTTACACATCATACAGATTTTTTGGTTCCATAAAGCAGAAGAAACGTGATTAATGTGATCTGGGTTTTGCAGCCTGTAGTATGTGAAGCTCTGTCACCACTATTCACAAACATTGGAACTTTATAACATCTCTTACCATAATTATCCAAATGAAGCACAACTCTACATTATAGTGTCACCATGTGAGTATAGCCACTTAGATTCAATTAAAAGTACATTGAACAAATCAATGAGTGCATGTGCCAGGATGTTCCACAACTGAACACAGAAAAAAACTGAAATAATTGTTTTTGCCCGCAAAAAAGAAAGAGTGAAAGTCATTGCTCACCTTGAGTCAGTGACACAAAAATCTACAAATCAAGCCAGAAATCTTGGTGGAGTTCTGGACTGAGATCTAAATTATAACAGCTACATAAAGGCAATTCCAAAATCAGGCTACGACCACCTTAAAGGATTTATGTCTAAAGAAGATACAGAAAAGCTTGCTCATATGGTTATTGTCAGCAGACTAGGTTATTGTAATGGTGTCATCGCAGGTCTTACCAAAAAATCAGTCAGACAGCTACAGCTCAGCCTGAATGCTACCATCAGAGTCCTAACTAACACCAAGGAAGTAGAGCATATTACACAGGTCCTTAATCACTACACTGGCTTCCTGAGCATCACAGGATTGATTTTTAAAAATTACTTGGTACTAAATGGTCTCAGTCATAAATATATTTTGGATTTCCTTGAACGGTATGAGGGATACAGACCCTGAGGGCATCTGGGAAAGGTTTACTCAGTGTCCCAGAATCAAGACCAAGCAGGATGAAGCAGCATTTAGACTCTATGCTCCCTGTCTGTGGAACAAGCTTCCTGAGGACCTGAGGTCTGCTAACACTGTCAGCTCATTATAATCAGGGCTTAAATGTTACTGTTTGCTGCAAATGTTCAATACATTTCATCAGCAGGAGTTGTTATACACTGACTCTACAATGTCACTTCGTTTTAGTTTAGTATTTATTTGTTTGGCTTTTAGAATTTTTAAATTGTCTTTAAAATCGAAAATGAATGTGTTTGCAAGTCCCACCGCAAAATTCTGAAGTATCAAAAAACTACACCTGCTGAAATGGTACTTTGAGTAACAAACCTTTTGGTACTGGTACTCAACTGGAAGTCAATGGAAAAGGGAAAGTACCAAAAGTAGCGTAACTGGTGCAGTGGAAAAACACCCTGAACAAACTTGCCTTGCTTTGCAATTGGATTCAAAGGCTCCTGACATAAACAGCTCATGTAAATGTGAAAGGAGGCAGCGGGAGAGAGAAAGAGAAGCTCCCCTAGCAGAAGAAAACGAAAGACAATAAAACACACTCTACCTCATACAGGGAGAGAGTGTGAACAGACTCACATGGTAACAGAACTGCAGTGGTGCTGGGCACAGATACTGGTGGGATGGTGTCTTTGGTAACTAGAGGGAGACAGAGAGAAACGGGGATGTGAGTAAAAGGAATTTACTTGTGGGAGATGGACTTCACTCACTGTGGAGACACCAGCAGTAGATTATTATCATTATGAGGGATGGACAGTAACAAGCATTTTAACAAACTGCAAATCATTGTACGTTACACATCCTACAGATTTTTGGATTCAATAATTTAAAAGAAACATGATTCGTGCAACCTGGGTTTTGCAGCTTGTAGAATGCGGAGCTCTTTCACCAGTTTTCCCAAAGATTTACACTTATTGAAAACTGAATCTGACTTAGTCACACAAACCTGAGACTGACTGTACTGCATTCTCTCTCTGCATGGTCTATATTAACATGAACAGAATGTAAAATGTATTTATTTTTTAACCTGTATGACGGATCTCTGCCATTTTCTTTTCGCAAACATTCTCCAGTTGATCCTTCAGTTCAGAAACCACCTTCTTCACATTCCCAAAACAGCTGTGTGAACTGACTGATATTCTGGGTCCAAATCCAGTTTCAGGGGTGACAGGAAAATCCTGGCACTTCTACAGAGAGTAGAAGTAGTCAGATAAATCAGTTTCATTAACACAAATGTTTATTGGAATGAAATTAATAGGACCATTATCATTTGACATAGACTGGTTGAAATACAAATGAGAACATGCATCCATTTGAATACTTATCTTATTGCCAAAGTAGCTGTTCTGTTACCTGGAGGAAATGGATGTGATCCTCTGAGTGTGAAAGCTGCTCCAGCTCAGAGTGTCTGCTCTTCAGTTCATCAATCTCCTGTTCCAGTTTCTCTATGTGTCCTTCAGCCTGACTCACTGCAGCCTTCTCCTGATCTCTGATTAGCTCTTTCACATCAGAACGTCTTTTCTTAATGGAGCGGGTAATCTCAATGAAGATCCTCTCACTGTCCTTCACTGCTGACTGTGCTGAGCTCTGTTGGGGACACAGGGAGCAGAGGATGGTAAATTACAATTGGGCCCTTTTGAGACTCCAGAGAGCCTCATTCTACAATAGTGATGTGAGCCAACAGGAGGTATAAAAACAGCACAGGGCTGGGGTTTGGAGCGTCACGATGCTGGACGCCTCAGGTACTGAAACCCAGCCAGTACTGGTGGCTGTGTGGGCAGGTTGGTTGTCACCATTGAGTTTCAGTTTAATTGGTGACTTTGTGGTGTTTATATGCATTACACAGCTAATAGAATAGATGCATTTTCTGAAAAGGGCCTTAAATGGTATTTTTACAAGTAAATTGTCTATCTCTTGTAACCCCAGGTTGGTTAAATCCTGCTATCTAGCACTTTTGTCCAACCAATCCTCTGACTCAGAGTAATCCATAGTGACATTACGTTGATAAATCCTCACTCTACAAATGTGCAGTCTGTTGACTCTGAGAGAAGAGTCTTGATTCAAGATGATCACAAGCCAGCTGTTATCTTCAGGTTCATACTCACTGTGATTGAGCCCACAGCCTTTCTCAGCTCCTGCAGCTCCTTCTCTCTCATCTGAATTCTCTGCTGAAATTCCATCTGTGTTTCCTCCATTTGTTTCTACAGATAGGAAACAAGATGAAAAAACAAGTTTGTTTCATTAGCTAAGATCATGTTCATTAATCATCCTGTCCAGGTTGGACCCCAGCCTTGGGCCCTATGCTGCCTGGGAAAGGCTCCAGGCCTCCCCATGACCCTGACCGGGATTACTGGTTACTGCCCTCTCTCATTAAGTAAGTGTTTTCTCACACAGATCTGCTATAGTCTGGGCGTTTCATGTTTACTGCACCATCCTCAGTAAACTCTACACACTGTAATGTGTGAAAATCCCAGGATGGTGGCTGTTTCTGAGTTACTGGAATGAGCACATTTGACACCAACAATCACACCATATTTAAAGCCTCTTAGCTCACACATCTTAGCCATTCAAATGCTCAGCCAAATAGTAAGTGAACCTCTTCAGTCTTTTTGCTTGCTGTATGTGTTCAGTGGCAGCTACATGATTCACTGTGTAAAGGATTTTTCAGCAGTAATTCAATGAGAACTTTTTACACTTTATAACAATATCTTGCATTTTCTATTATATGTTCTTTCACATTCCCAAACTAGACTGGATCTTGGTGTCTTCATAGCAGATATACTCAAATATGTTAAGACAAAAGCCATTTTCATTGCAAATAAATTTTATAAATTATATGAACATTTCTGGCCTTACCTGTTTCTCCACCCTTCCTGCAGCAGCTGAGACTGTATCATGGCCTCTGTGTTCATCCATCGTACAGAGATAACAGATACACTGCTGGTCGGTACGGCAGTAGACCTCCAGGGGTTTGTTATGTTGGGAACAGATCATGTCCTGCAGATGTTCCGTGGCATCAATCAGCTTGTGATTCTTAAAAGCTGGAGACTCAAAGTGAGGCTGGAGGTGAGTTTCACAGTAAGAGGCCAGACACACCAGGCAGGACTTGACAGCTTTATGTTTTCTCCTGATACAGATGTCACACTCCACATCTGCAGCTGCTTGTTGTCCAGGCTTGTTCAGGTTCTCCACCACTTCAGCCAGCATGATGTTTCTCCGCAGAACAGGTCTGGGTGTGAAGGTCTGTCTGCACTGGGGGCAGCTGTAAACTCCAGTATGATCCTCCTTATCCCAGCAGCTCTTAATGCAGCTTATACAGTAACTGTGTCCACAAGGAATAGTCACTGGACCCTTCAGTGGATCCAGACAGATTGGACAGGTAAGCTGGGTCTGATTCACTGCAGCACTGGCTTCTGCCATTTTACTACGAACACCGATAGGATTCAGTTTCGTTTTCTCTGATAGTCGTCTATGTGTGAGAGTGGGAGGAACTTCCTGCTTCTTAGGCTGCAGTAGGTGTGGTTTTGGACTGAGGCCAGACTGAGAAGGCAGGCTGGGCAAACACTGGATTTGGAGTTAATGAATAACATATTACATTATACAAACTATACACACAACAGACAATTATTCAGCTTTTATGTATAACCGTTACTGGCATTGTTTTTCCACAAATATGCCATAATCCTTTTATTCGATTTTCTAGGTAGAAATTATGTAGAAAGGTATAAGAGAGCAGGTCTACTGCAAATTAATTAATGTGTCTGTATAGAAGCTTGACTTTGCTTCAGAGCAGGCGAGGAAGGTCATCCTTGTGGAACTGACTGTCCCATGGGAAGAAGACTGTGACGACTCCCGTGACAGGAAGAGCTTGAAGTACCAAGGTCTTGTTCACGAGTGCAGAGAAAGGGTGGCAAACATGGCTGTTTCCTGTTGAAGTTGTATGCAGAGGGCTCCTAACTAAGTCCATGTGGACTTACTGCACTGGGTATATTTGGGAATGAGAGGAAAACAGCTATGTGCTGGATTAGGGAGGCAGCAGAAAGAGTGTCTTGTTGGCTCTGGCATAAAAGGGAAGAGAAAGGCTGGAGGCCTGGAGCTGATGGGCAGTGATTTGGCCACCACTGCCAACCCACCAACTGGAGGGTATCACAGTTAAGGGTTGAAAGACCCAGTGAAGGTTTGGGCATTGTCTGATGACATCAGTACCGGACTGAAAACCATAATCGTTCAATAGCCCAACTGCATGAGTGGCATCCTCACATGGACATTTAATTTAAAACAGAACATGTAATTTAAGTTCCATTTAGCTTGGAGATCCCATTCGCCTGACCACATGTTTTCAGTCTCTGACGGACAGAATTACATATATTTATGAAATTCATTTTTATGAACTGTGTTGAAATTTAATCTTACTTTACGAATCTTAACTTGCAGGATTTACCTGTTTCTCTGCCATTCCTGCAGCAGCTGACACTGTATCACAGTCTCTGTGTTCATCCATTGTACAAAGATAACAGATCTGCTTTTAATCAGTTTGAAAGTAGACCTCCAGAAGTTTATTGTGATAGGAACAGATCTTATCTTGCAGGTGGTTGATGGCATCAATGAGCATGTGTTGCCTTGTATGGTTAAGTTTATTGTGAATTTACAGATCAGTTTCACAATAGAAGGCCAAAGATACCACACTAGGGGTTGTTCCACGAAGCAGGATTAAGGGAAAGTCTGACTTATTTCGAGAAGTCTGGCTTTCTTCAGCTACTTTCATGGAATGCCACCCTGGTCTTGACAGCACATTGTGAAGGTTGTTTTGAAATCATGTTTTGCTTTATATGGTTTATTAACTGCCCATAGATAGGGTTACTCAGAAACCAGGCTCTTGTTTGGTCACAGAGGCGACTTCAGTGATATGGCAGTGCAGCTCTAGAAACATAAAATTTCCTTAAGAGAATAAAATCAAACAAAACCCTGACACTGGACCTGGGGCCGTTTGTACCCGTTGGTGTCAGTTTGTACCCGTTGGTGTCAGTTTGTACCCGTTGGTGTCAGTTGTCTTGTCCTTTTGCACAATCCTGCAACGGTTGCACAGTTTCTGCACACTATACACTCTACATTGCTAGTCTGTTCTGTGTTAGTCTTGTGTTAATTTTTAAAAAACCTTAGTCATAGAGACTAACTGTGTACTGTACTCAACTGTGTATGGTTAAAATGACATTAAAGACCTACTTGAGTTGACTTGAGAGTTTAATACAGATAATTACTCCATAATTTCAACTGCTTTACCTGAAATAGTGATCCAAGTAGTCTATACAAACAGCTTTTATACAGTACTCCTCAGTGGCTGATGAAAATAATAATAAAAATAATATTACCATTAATTTCCATTTTTTACCAAAATATGTTCCGGCCCTTCTGTGATTCACTCCTACTGCCTCTTGTTTGTTCCTTCATTAGTCCCTGTATAAAATGCTTCTCAGTTCTGTGCTCCCCACTCCTGTCATTGAAGTCATTCCCTGCGTGTGCTCTAGTGCTTTCCCTGTGTTAACCTGCCTCTTTTACCCTTCACTGTCTGCCTTGTTTTGCCCTGTTCCTGTGTTCCAAAGCTCATTTTTGTTCACCCTCATGCCTGACAATAATCTTCTTGCTCTCAGAGCATGACACCAAGCACATCAACAACATCAACAGCATCTTGGAGCTCTGTGAAACCTTCTTCTTATATATCCCTCCGTCCAGTCCTCTCCGTCTGCAGCCTCAAAAGGTGTTATATTTGTGCTTTTTCCACACTTATACCCTGTCTTGATCATGCTCTGACTGCATGGCCTTTATATGCATGACAAACTATTGTACAGTCTTATCTGATACAATAGACTACAGTCTTAGCTGGGCAGAGTGGTGCCTCTGAGGCTAGAGATTTACAGGTGAAAAGTAAAGTTACATTGGAAACATCATAGTGATCAACTGCTTATATGGATCAAAAAGCTTGAGACAGAATCATTCCTGTACAAATACTGTTTAAATAATTTGTTTATAGTAGTCAAGTAGTCCGCTTACAGTGTTCATTTTGGGTCTTTTTAAACATGACAACATATGAAAAAAATTAAAACTATTGTGATGCCAGGTGAGCAGAGAGGAGGCAGACCCCGTAATGCGGGTGAACAGGCGTTTATTTGGAGTGCCGGCTACAACTAAATCCAAGAGGGAGATCCAATAGTGAGGTCGATACGGAAACGGGGTTTCAGAAGCCGGGGAAGTCTGTCCTATACACAGGGACAGGATGAAACGACGATGGGGAGGGAGGAACGAGGACAGTGGGACAGGAGTGCAGGACAGGGCAGGCAGGCAAGGCATGTAAGAGTGTCAGGTGGGCAAGACAGGCGGGACAGCAGGGCAGGACAGAGCAGGCAGGGCATGTTGGAGCGTCAGGTGGGCAAGACAGGCAGAACAACAGGGCAGGACGCAGCAGACAGGGTAAGCGGGGGAGACAAAGGACGGAAATGCTTGGTAGATTTCCAAATCATGGTAACAATACTTCGCAATGATAGCGAGGTTGTATCCGCTTTAAGAAGCAGACGGATTAGCGGGGAATTGCCTGCAGCTGTCCTGTCCCGCCCGTGTGGGCGTGACAACTATGGTATTTTTTTTTTCCTTTACTTTGACTACCCTACTTTGTCTTGCTGTAGCCCGTCTGCTTCTGGCTAGCTACCTGAGGTGAATGCTGCGTGCACAGAAAACATGACGGGAAAAAGAAAGTCATTTTCTCTAAGTGACAAATATAGACTCATCAAAACTTACGATAAACCACCAAAAACAAGCCACCGAGATGCAGCAGTGAAACTACAATAAGCTGTATTTTATGTACAGTACTGTATTATACTGCATTTGAATTATACACAGTTCAGTAATTTAATTTGTACTGTAATTTGAAAAGCGTTTGAAATGGCTGTATTGTATTTTGAAATCAAATTTAAGTAAAGTAAAGTATTTAAGCTGTTCATTTTATTACCTTATTTTCATGTATTAATTATACAGATGTCAATTAGATGGCGATCTGCGTAAGACATAAAGAACAAGAGAAAAATCGGCTGTAATGACCATCTGCTTATAGTGATCAATTTCACCCAGCCAAACTCGACCACTATTAGTGGTTTCCACTGTATCTTCTGTTTGAACGGATTGCTAAAATAGCATTATTATATGAGGAAATAATCAAGAAGCTGTGCGGTAAATGGTAGATTTGATGTGACTGATAACCGCTGTACTATAGTCTATAATTGCTCAGAGAGCTACACAGGTTAATCTTAAAACCATGCAGTTTGCCAGATTTAAAGCAAAAAATGTTAACGTTTATATTAAAAACATTATTACAAGCATGTTACCACACAAAAAAGTGTCCTCCGGAAACACTTCTGTCATGTTGTGGCTCTTTGCAGCCCATTTCCAAAGTCGCAGTTCTTTTCTGTATTTTCAGCGCATCTTTGAATGTGCAGTGCGTTTGAAAATGTGGTTCGTATGTGTTATCATTTTGATTAAAGTGTTTTCTGAATTTGTGTGGCATCTACGAATTTCAGTGTGTTTGGAGGTTTGTTATGAACTTGAATAATATGCTTTGTTACTTTTCAGCTCATTTTAGACGTGGATTTCTTTATTTTGAATAGCATTGGGGTTTCTCAGCCACCGTAAAAGAGTCCCATGTAAGAAAATTCAAGGCAGGTTAAACCCAATTGAATGTTTTAATGCAATAGTGAGTGTTCCCAGTGGTACAGATTTACAGAAGAGTGCGTGATATACCTCCGTGGGAAGGTTGGACCAGCTATCACACATGGAAGTGAGAGGAACTCTGCTGCACCTACGCTTCTCTGGCTCCAAGTAGCTTTGCATTTTTATGCTACAAAAAGTGTTCAGATGGTTGGTGGAGACCACAGTCTGCAGAAACTGGCATTTTCACACCGCCATAGCTTGCTGATTGGTTGACCACAAGCACCGGTGCTAAAATGGAAGTTACTGTATGTGGAAGTGCAGACATAGCAGAGCAAAACTTGAGCAGATACAATTATTTTTATCCCAATAATGCATCGATTAATACATTTTTTGTATTTCTGGATCAGAAAATTCGATCCCATACCTAACCAATATACTTCTGTGTAACATCTTTCATTTTCCACCAATGACGTAATCTTATCCCGCTAATAGGTGCAGGCAAGTTTCAAGATTCAAGAACTATATTGTCACTCCACGGCATGTGCGAACATGTGTGGAATGACAATAAAGTTCTTGAATCTTGAAACTTGCCTGCAAAAGTGTGATAAAAGTAGCAGCTTTTAATTTTTAAAGTTCATGAGTTATTCATGTTCATTTAGGGCTGGTCTTGGGCCCCGTTATGCGTGGCGGGTGTTCGTCCCTCCAGCCTACTGCTGTGGTGGGGGGCGGGGAGGTGGCTTCCCAGGGCAGTCCGGGTCGGCTCCCTGCGGGCTGGGCGGGGGCAGGGATGGGGAT
>JAODKC010000082.1:15872502-15883042 GCA_026777985.1 Mormyrops attenuatus
TCATTAAAGGCTTATATATGTGGTATAACTGAACATTATTACAATGTGTTGCCATTAATGGTAATTGCTTTTTTGTTTTACGCCATTTCGACTGAACAATGGTTTCATTGGAATGCTTTATGTTTGTAAAGCAGGGGATACCTGTGTCATAGGTATGCTTAGTTGCCACTTTATTAGATTCACCTGCTAGGACTCACATTCCCTCCAGAACCACTTCAAGCATAGATCAGTTGCTTGTTCAGAGAAGCCATTCTGCTCACCACTGTTACAGTATATTGAGCTGTGCTTTTTGCACTTGTGACCTTCCTGATAGTTTTAACAAGTCTGGCCATTCTGCCCTGAACTGTATGTTATCACCCACAGATCTGCCATGGTCTGGGTGTAATTGTTTAGTGCACCATTCTCAGTAAACTCTACACTCTGTAATGTGTGAAAATCCCAGGATGGTGGCTGTTTCTGAGTTACTGGAATGAGCACATTTGGCACCAACAATCACACCATATTTAAAACTTTTTAGCTCAGACATCTCAGCCATTCAGATGCTCAGCCAAACAGTAAGTGAACCTCTGAACCCTGTTTGCCTGCTGTATGTATCCAGCTGCAGCCACATGATTCACTGTGTAAAGGAGTTTTCAGCAGTAATTCAATGAGAACTTTTTACACTTTATAACAATATCTTGCATTTTCTATTATATGTTCTTTTACATTCCCAAACCAGACTGGATCTTGGTGTCTTCATAGCAGATATATTCAAATATGTTAAGACAAAAGCCATTTTCATTGCAAATAAATTTGATAAATCATATGAGCATTTCTGGCCTGACCTGTATCTCCGCCCTTCCTGCAGCAGCTGAGACTGTATCATGGCCTCTGTGTCCGTCCATTGTACACAGCAGACAGATACACTGCTGGTCGGTACGGCAGTAGACCTCCAGGAGTTTGTCATGGTGAGAACAGATCTTGTCCTCCAGATGTCCAGTAGCATCAGTCAGTTTGTGTTTCCTAAAAGCTGGAGACTCATAGTGAGGCTGGAGATGAATTTCACAGTAAGAGGCCAGACACACCAGGCAGGACTTGACAGCTTTGTGTTTTCTCCCAGTACAGAAGTCACACTCTACATCTCCAGGTCCAGCATAACAGTCAGCAGAAGTATGTGCTTGCAGTCCAATTATCTTCATTTTTTCCACCACTTCACTTAGCATGGTGTTTCTGCCCAGAACAGGCCTGGGTGTGAAGGTCTGTCTGCACTGGGGGCAGCTGTAAACTCTAGCATGATCTTCCTGATCCCAGCAGTTCTTAATGCAGCACATACAGTAATTGTGTCCACAGGGAATAGTCACTGGATCCTTCAGTAGATCCAGACAGATTGGACAGCCAAACTGGTTTGGATCCAGTGCGGAGCTGGCTTGTGCCATTTTACGATAAACACAGATTTGTTTTCTCTCGTAGGTGTCTGTGTGTGAGAGTGGGAGGAACTTCCTGCTTCTCAGGTTGCAGTAGGTGTGGATTTGGACTGAGGCCAGACTGAGAAGAGCAGGCTGGGCAAACAGTGGAGTTGGAGTTTATGAATTAAATAGAATATTGTGCAAATTATATAGGTAACAAATGCAATGCTTGTTTACAAGGACGGACTAACTCCTCTGGGGGCCCTAAGCTGACAAGAATAGGGTGCCCCCTAAGCGGGCTATTTGAGATATTTTTAGAGCCGAAAGGGAAATGAGAGGGAATGGGTGGAGGAGGGAATTTTGTCGGTAAAATCTGCTGATGGGAGGAGGGGGTGTCATATTGGAGGATCGATCAGTCAAATTTAAGAAGTTTAATCATTTCCTCTTTTGCTAAGGTTAGTCTTAAATTTTAATTGTGTTCTCTCCATGTCTGTCCACAAGTTGTCTACCATTCTAGCAAGACAGACAAGGAAGCTCTAATGTTAGTCTTGTATCTTTGTGCCATTTTCTTCGTGTTAGACTACTTTGTACCAGTTTCCTTGGCAGCGAACAATCGGTGGTCTCCAGTGGTAAAAGAAAGCATGGGTAGCACAAAGTCTCCATTACAATCCATTACAGCTGGGAAAAGGGCAACTTTGTCTATCGTGAAAACTGTCGCTAAAAATGCAAATAACATGCATTTTTAATTTACATGATCAGATTATGTTATGTTCTTAAATGTCTCTTCTGGAAATTCTGTCTTCATGGGGACCCCAGTTTTCAGGGCCCAAGGTGGCTGCCTACCCTTCCCTTATGGTAAGTCTGCCCCTGCTTGTTTAGCTTTTATGATTATAGGTGTTATTGACATTTGTTTTTTTCCCCAAACAAGCTATAATCCTACAATTTTATGTTGCAGATAGAGATTATGCAAATGGCTGACAGGGAGGAAAGACCAGTTATATTGAGAATGTATGTCTGTGTACATCCTGAGTGCAGATGGCTTCTTCAAGGGCTGGAGCGACTCATCTCATGGACGAGGATTAGTTTTATATCAGCTAAGTCCAAGTCCCTGGCCCTGAAGAAGGGTGGAGTAGCCAATTGGTTCCCCTTTACCCTGGGATAGACCCTGATTCCAGTGGTGACAGAAAAACCAATCAAGAACTTGGGCAAGATTTTTGACAGTTCCCTAAAGGACACAGCTGCACTTCAACAACCTGACTGACAAAATGGAACTTCCCAGAAAATTCACAGCCTGGATATACCAACATGGAGTTTTGATAAGGCTGCTCTGGCCCCTTTTAGTCAACGAGGTGCCAAATGCAACAGTGGAGGCACTAGAAAAGACATTATTCAGTTTCTCTGTAGGTAATTCAGGCACCCTCAGAGCTGAGGCAGTTTTAGTCTTACTGGACATCGAAAGTGACTCGGTCACACAAACGTGAAGCTGACTGTACGGCAAACTCTCTCTGCATTATCTATATTAACATGAACAGACTGTAAAATATATTTATTTACGAACCTGTATGATGGATTTCTGCCATTTTCTTTTTGCAAACATTCTCCAGTTAATCCTTCAGTACAGAAACCACATTGCTCACATTCCCAAAAGAACACCCTAGATTGACAGAGTCCAAATCCAGCTTCTGTTTTTCATATTGCCAAAGTAGCTGTTCTGTTACCTGGAGGAAATGGATGTGATCCTCTGTGTGTGAAAGCTGCTCCAGCTCAGTGTGTCTCCTCTTCAGTTCATCAATCTCCTGCTTCCGTCTCTCCATGTGTCCTTCAGCCTGACTCACTGCAGCCTCACAATAGTGATGTGAGCCGACAGGAGGTATAAAAACAGCACAGGGCTGGGGTCACAATGCTTTAGGTCAAGGGCTGGCAAACCCAGTATGAGCCAGTTGAAGTTCAGTGCCAGGGCTTTGCTGCCCATTGTCATGTCCTGCCCACCACATCCACCCAAACCACCTATTTCCTCCCTGGTGTGGCCCGCATAAGCCACGCCCTTCACTCATTTGTCTTATCTCTCATTCCTGCTCTCATGTTAATCACTCCAGCTGCCTCTCATCATCAGTCGGTATTAAACGTGCTTCCCCCAGTTCAGCTTCCCAGTTCAAACCAATTGAGAAAAACTTTAATATTTATTGTTTCTTTAGTAATCCTCCTCCTAGTTTTTGGAATTTTGGAAGTTCCTAATCAATTGTGGAGGGATGTCCAGTTCTAGGTTATCCCACATTTTCTCCACTTCTTGATGACTGTCTTCACTTCACATTAGGTATACCTAATGCTGTAAATATGCTTTGTACCCTTGTCCTGACTGATACCTTTCAACAATGAGATCCCTTTGATGCTTTGTATGCTCTCTGCGAACCATGGCTGTAGCTGTAGGATGCAACTGAGTGAATGTCAGGAAAATCCTACTAGGACAACTGAACTTTATTTGGAGTTAATCAGGGTCACTTTTACTTGATGGCAGGTGTGTTCCCAAACAGACTGAATGCTGTTTATATCCACTGTAGTATAGTGTTGTGTACCAGAGGATACAGCCTTGTCATGGTGAGACCCTGTCTGCGTTGGTACAAAAAAAAAAAAAACTTTCCCCCTGTAACTAACAAACACCTTCCTCTAGTAGCTAGCTACAGCATGGTACCACAGTGTCAGAGTCAAATGGAGAAATCGAAGAATCTTCACTTTGAACTTTATATTATTGGTCCAGAGGTTACGTGCTGATCTGTACAGGTCAATAAATCAATAGGGATTTGTGGACTTTGTACCTGATCCACAGTCAGCTGATCCAGATGTCACTGATGGGCATGGTGAAGCAAGAGACGATTCCCCACCAACAAACTGAGGAAAAAAAAAGAACCACAAGGGGTCAACAACACAGCAGGTACATGACAAGAACTAATGCAGGGAACAGCGCAGGGACAAGAACAGAGCAACCATAACAGAACAGCAGCACGCGTCAACAACAGCTACAAACACACAATGACCGACTGAGGAACAGAGTAAGGGTAGGCACTTAAAAACAACGAACAAGGGCTTCAACAAGGGGTAGGAGCAACTTATCAGCAATCCACCAGACTTTTTAGCTGGGAACTAGAAGACACAGGTGAGGGTGATAACCATGAAGTACTCAAACACTAGGAAAGGGGTGACCAGCAATACTGTACCTGCTGGACAGGCAGGGACTGATCCTGAGAGCACCCTCTCCTAACATGCTTAGCCTGGGCACGGGAGATACTGCCAGGACTGGGTACACGATTGGGAACAAGGCACAAGAAAAGAGCAGGATAACCATCTTACGGCACCCTACACTACTAAGTGGTATTAGGGCACCATAATAGAAATAACAAAAAAAAAATAAATAAAAAAAAAACACAAATCTCAAGCTACAAAAGGTTTTAAAGACTAAGTTACAAAAGGTTGGGAACATACCTAAGGTGACCAGAGAATCCATGTCAGGAAGGACACTTTGAGCTACATGTACTTCAGGTTTTACAAACTACTTTCAAACTGAAAGGCTCCTGTGCTCGGCTAAATAGTTTGACTATGACTGGCTTTGACTGGTTTGTTTCCTTGACTGAAAGACTCATCCAGCTGTTTCACTTTAGCATTAGTGACACATGCATGATTATAGGAGACTGACCAATCAGCACACAGCAAGAGCTCAGTGCTAAAGTGAAATCCAGGTCCTTTTAATTGAAATGGTAATTTACAATTCCTGTCCTAGCTCAGAGTGTCCTCCCTGACATTGGTTATCTGGTAAGCATACCATAAACCTCGGGGGGCAAAATACAAACCAACCAAAACTAACATAATCCCGCCTTACCTCAAAACACAAAGAAACAAACATATAACAGAATCTGCCCTTACTCCTAACTACCCAGAACCAGGAGAAAAGCACATTCATACAAAATAGCAGCCACCTCCCTACGAAGCTCCCAAAACATAAACTAATTACAACACACACAAAAAAAGAATAAAGAAAAAAAGGGAAATAACATATAACCAGGCCAAACCACAACCATCCTGCAACCCGAGCAAAACAGCCACAACAACCGGCCAATCTGCAGCAACCAAGTGATTCCCTCTCTCTCTCTCCTTTCTGAACAGGAACAGCCAAGCTTTTATCCCCAACCTGGCTTTTACATGTAATCCATTGTGTGGTGCTTTTTGCACAAATTGTTTCAAGCAATGCTCTTATTGTTTTTTTTTATGATGTTATTTTTGTAGAGTGCACTTACGTGTTACAGACAAATAAACATGTAGGGAGATTAGCAGCAATACATAAATTCTACTACACACAGTGCCCCAGGTGTCCATATAGAAATATAAATATAGATATACAGCAAAGTATATACAGGGGCAGAAATAATGAATCCAGGGTAACAAAAATTAAACAATGTTCTCCGTCTATGACCAGATAGAACCATATTCGCAGAAGGCATTCTGCATGTCATATGTACGTTTTTCAAGAGGGAGACAACTGAATATCTGAAAGAGCCAGAGTTTGATAGAAGGTATCTGTAGAGTTGACCAAAAAAGGAGGATGCGTTTCTTTGCAATAAATACCAACATGGAGAAAACAATTCTCAAGATCTGGTCAAATATAGATTCTACTTGAGTGTTTAGAATAGAATAGAATACCTTTTATTGTAATTGCACGAATGTACAACAAAATTAGGTGTGTCTCCTGAAACGGATTCAACACAACACTAGCATAGCCTTGCATATTTAGCTACACACGCCCACAAAGTACGAACACGAGCAATAAGGGCCAATAAACTTTGAGTGTTTCTGCGCTCATAGGTATGTACAAGGTGGGAGTATATAAATAGTACTGGAGTGGTTTTATTTACAATAATTGAAACTGGGATATTGCACTTTTGTCCCATTGATGCCCTGGGTGACAGTGAAATACATGAGATCGAGGTGGGGGGGGCGACACTTAATACTTATAGATGCAATGAACAGTTATTTAACTGACTTCAGTTCTTTGATAGTTCTCAGGTAGGCTGGTAGTGCATCTTGCAGTTTTTCTCAGCCTCATAACTACTTTTTTCAGAACAATAACCACAGGAGACACATACAAGCAACCAGTGAACACTCTCAGACAAAATACTCACTCACTGCAGTAAAATCAGTACACACACAGAGGGGGCAAAAACGTTACGTAAAACAGGATAGTGGATGTGTAGTCCTCTATGTCTTGTTGTACAAAAATGTTCCAGTGTGCACGCAAAACAGTCGTGGAGTTGAATGGAAGTGTTTTCCGACCAAGTCTGGATGGTTTTTACAGTTGGCTTTGATTTGCTAATGAGAGGTCTGTATGCAGGGGTGAGAAAAAAGGATAAGTGGTCGAACTGGCCTAGGTAGAGGAGGGTGGAGACTCTGTATCCATCTGTAATGTTACTGTACACATTATCCAATGTGTTTTGGCCTCTTGTTGGACTCGTCACATGTTGGAAGAATATAGGAAGGACTATTTTCAAGTTTGCTTGGTTGAAGTCTCCAGCTATGATAAAAATCCCATCAGGGTGAGCAGTTTGTAGTTTGCCGGTTGCTCTTAGCAGGATGTCTAGTGCTGTCTTGGTGTTAGCGCTTGGTGGACTGTACATCACCACAACAATGATGACCGTGAAGTCCCGCGGCAGATAGAAAGGTCGGCATGTACTCTAAATCTGGTGAGCAGTGCCTCTCTGTGATAGTTACGTTACTGCACCACATATTATTAGAGTAAATGCACAGCCCTCGTCCTCTGCTCTTACCAGAGTATTTATCCCTGTCGGCACGGTGGTCTGCTGGCACAATAGCTTTGCCGGGGATCCCCGTAAGCAGGCAGGTCTCAGTTATTATCATGACTGAGCAGTCCCATACGGATTTCTGTGTGGTAACGATCAGCTCCAGTTCTTTAATTTTATTATTATATACTGTAAATCCTGGGCAGCACAGGCTTGTGAGGAGCGTTCCTTAGCCTGGAGTATATGCCAGCCCGGCAGCCCCGTTTCTGCTTACATTTTCTGCGCCATTTTCTGTTTCCATGCGAGTATCTTAATCCTCAGCATGTTTTTGGACTGTGGAGGGAAACCAGAGTACCCTGGTGGAAATCTGCATAGATATGCTGGAGTTAAATAAATTCTATTGACAAATTTGAAATTAAGCTCATTTGCACTGATGGAAGTACATTTAAGAAAAGCATTCTTCCACACAGAGAACCAGACCTTGTCAGTAAACATCTGCTTTTGGCCATGTTCCCAGATGCCCTTCAGATTAGTTAATGATACCAAGGAGTCAGTAGATAGCACAATACAAAATTTCGAGATTAGCCCTTTTGGACTGAGGTATCTGAGAATATTTTCAACTTTTCTCATCTTCAATCGCAACCCCCCTCTACCCAGAGTGGATTTAATAAAGTGCCGAATTTGAAGGTATTTGAAAAAGTCAATTAACAAGCCATACTGTTCTTGAAGTTCAGGAAAGACATCAAAACGCTATCAGAGAACAGGTGATGCTGTCTAATGCGTTTCCGAGGGATCCTCTGTGTCGGGTGACTAGACGTGCCAGCTCCTTGCAAATTGAATCATTTACATAACCATCTGCACATGTACCAAATTACATCAAAATCGGACCATTACTTCTTGGTGCTTTTTTGTCACTAAGTATAGTTCTTATCAAAAAGGTCCTCAAGATTAGGTGTGAAATGAATACCCAAGTAATTAAAGCCATCTGTGGTCAGCTGAAATGGAGAAATTGCTAACAGGGGAGAGGTAGGCGAAAAATTAAGCGGTAAGGCCATGGACTTTGAGGCCTGGGATTTTTGATGTTGATTTTATAACCAGAAGAAATACTATATATTGAGAAATACTGTAAGTCCAAGAACAGTCGGAATAGATTGTTCCGGGCCTGATACGAACAACGAAACAGCATCGGCATAAAGGGAGATTTTAAGCTCAACACCCTTTATCTTGATTCTTCTAAAATTAGTATTGGTTCTAGCGAGTTCTGCTAATGGCTCAATCGCCAAAACAAAATAAAAGGGGAGATAGAGGGCAGCCCTGCCTTGTTCCTCCTGTAATACGAATTGGCTGTGGTGCAAGGCTGTTAGTGATAACTGTGGCTGTAGGGCTGGGATAAAGCAACTTAAGAAGGTTAATAAAATTAGGGCCTAAGTCAAAAACATTCCCATTCAAAAGCCTTCTCCACATCCAGAGAGACTACAAAGGCAGGGTGATTCATCCTTCTAGACAAGTCGACAAGATTTATTAAGCGATGAATCTGCACCAGAACATGTCTTCACATAACTCATCTGGTCAGGCTGGATCATTTTAGGCAGGACAACCTCTAATTGACGAGCAAGATCCTTGGCTATAATTTTGCAATCAGTGTTGATTAAACGAATAAGTCGGTAAGAGGACCAATTTTGGGGGTCCTTTCCCTTCTTGAGGAGCAGGCAGACTGAGGCACTATTCCAAATATGAGGTACTGAGCTAGAATTTAGTAGGTCTTGGAGTACAGACATGAGGATTGGATGACGTTCAGGCCAGAATGCCTTCTAAAACTCAGCTGAGTACCCATCTGGACCAGGTGACTTGATAGAGGGCATAGATCGAAGGGCTGCTAAAACGGCCTAAAGAGATGGGACCATTGAGGCTTTCCCTGTCTGCATCTGACACAGTAGGTAATGGTATTTTATCAAGAAAGTATTCTATTTTGGACTGTGGAACTACACTCTGTGATTTATAAAGGCATTCATAATCATTTCCCCCCCACCTGCCCCAGATCCCCTAATTTGCCTCTCCGGTTATCAGACAAAAGGATTGCTATTGAGCTGCCCCAGTGTGTCAAAATAAAAGCCAGGACACATATAACGCATTTGCTAAATGCCAAAACTATACGCTTCACACTATTATAACAATATATTTTATTAATTTGTTTTTTTTACACATTCAAACCGGATACAATACATAAATGACTTTAAGCCTTCAGAATTATCCCAACTAAAATAATTAATTAGTTGTTCATATAGGTACTGTACATGGCAAAAGTATGAATGAATTCATACTGGTTTGAATCTCTCCAAAAAAATAAATCACCATGTAAAAAATAATTCTTTGACAAAACAATTGCATTTGATAGAAGGAAATATTTTTAGCAGTTTGCTGAATAAACCCATTATTATTTAACGGAACTCATATCTGCATACAAAAATCTTAATATTTTACAGAAAATTTGGCTAAGATATTTTATTCCCACCTGTGAATGACTGATATGGATAATATAAGGCACCAGTATAATTTTTGTATATTTACTTTCATGTTTATTATTTCCCAATTTTCCACAAAAGATTGTCACGACATCAGCCAGCTGACCAGCAGAGGGCGCCATGGAGCAGTTCCACCATGTTTCTGTAACTATTCTATCCAGTTTCTGGCAGCACACCTGCAGCCAATGGACCAATCACCTATTTGTAGTTAAGCCCAGTGTTTCTTGCAGCCCCGGTTCAGATATTGAACCTGTACCCATGTGGATACTTGTGTGCTCCAGCCCTGTTAATCACCTTGTTGCGTTTGTTCTGAGTCTGTCCCATTGGATCAATCCTCTTAGCTGTGGTCCCAGTCTGAGTTTGAGTTCCAGAACTGTGAGGGTTTCCAGGGAGGAGACCTGGATCTGAGAGGGGTTTGGCTTACTCTGTCCGGTAAGGTGACCTTTGGCATTTTCACACTGCAGGAACATTTTTCCGGACCCAGAACCTTTTTCCGGTACAGGAAACTTTTATTGTGTTCACAATACAGGAACTGAGCCCGACTGCAATTCCATGGAGGCAGTTCTGGAACCCTTCCCTTTTTTAGGACCTACTCCAGACTAGGTACGTTCTCTTCGAAACTACTGGGGAGGTGCTTACATTGATAGCCTGCTGTGGTTGACCACAAGCACCGCCTCGAACTTGGAAGTTATGTGGAAGTGCAGAGAAAAGAGATACAAGTAACTGAGCAAAAATTGGGCAATTGACATTATTTTTTTAATTCAGCTATATTTTGTCACGATTGGGGCGGAGGCGAGCGGGGAAGGAGGCGAGCGAACCCAGGATACGGGGAATACGGGGTTTATTACGG
>JAODKC010000082.1:15899048-15909565 GCA_026777985.1 Mormyrops attenuatus
CCCCCCCCCCCCCCCCCCCCGGTGTGCATCTTAGTAGATTAGGACTCGGTGATTGGAAGGTTGCTGGTTCAAATCCCAGGGCCGGCAGGCTGATGGCACCTTTGGGCCCTTGATGAAGGCCCTTAACCCCCAGCTCCAGGGGTGCAACACGCTGGCTGACCCTGTGCTGTCACTCCAAAGCTGGCTCTCACCTGCATATGCGTCTGTATGTCTCATGGAGAGCAAGATAAGGGTCGATGAAAAGACAATTTCTCCACCAACATCAATAAAGTATCACAAAAAATATGTATATTTTCCCATCTAATGAAGAACAAATGTTCCAGCCCCTAAGGGATTGCTCTTGTTTGAAGTGATTGTATCAGCCACACCCCAGGCTTTCTGACTTGGGAGTAATAGTGTCCTCTCTCCTCCTAAGGTTTGGCGCCGGTGGATGGAGGAGCCGTTTGAGAAGACTTTCCTGCTTTGAGAGCACTGGCCCCGGTCTCCTATGGCAGTCCGACACACCACATTGCCTGATATCTATAGTCCAACTCCCCCCCCCCCCACCTTACAGTAGGCACTTATTTTCATAAGTCAATATAAATTAGTGATTGTTTAGAGTGGATAAAGGTTAGTTACGTAATAACCGTTGAAGTGTAAACACCAGACACCCAGGCTACAGGAGGAAGTAATGTCACACTCGCCTGGCCTCCGCTGCATGAGCAGCTTTTGTTTTTGTTTTTTTTTTATCTGCTTATTTATTTTTTATCTGTGAAATTTGAGTCTGTTCAGAATTAATGGGATGACTGAGCAGAGTTTTCACCCTGCAGCTATAATTGAGCCGGTGCTGTCAGGCACAAAGAGACTTCATACTCCTGGGGGGTCAGTCTCCAGGTTCAAATTATATTCTGCAGCTATTTGGCTGAACCGTCAAGGGGTGCCACCATTGATATACACTGTTACACATACACAACTGTTGCGACTTAGACTTCAGGGACTGGAATCTCAGTGTGTAATATTTTAACATTAACTGGATAAGTTAAACCAAAAAAGGACAGAAAAAACACAGACCTCACAGAGCTCAGTGATGTGGGTGGTAGTTTTGATATACCAGGGCGTCTATGTACTGGACATAAATGTCCCCGTTTACTGGGCATTGGGCTATTTTTCCCCCACAGCAGAGGGACATGTATATGGCAGCTGCTCAGTACCAAAAACAGAAAGCTGCTTCATAAATATGTAAATGCTTCTTATAACCCTGGTGCCTATCCCAGGAAGCACAGGAGCACAGGGTGTGGAGCAGGGATACACCCTGGATGGGATGCCAGTCCATTGGAGGGGACACAGAGAGTCCCGATTTTTTTCTGTTCATCACAGCAGCATTTTATTCTGTAGGTTGAACCGCAACAATGATTTTGGCCCAGGGGTCACAAGCCCCCTAAATTCCAATCCCTAAATATGGGTAATTTTTAAAGGCTCCCATTTACCAGGAGGAAACCTGAGTACCTGTAGGAAGTTAATATAACATTCATCCAGGTTGCCCTTAAGGATTGTCTTACAGTGTCTCAGCTCTCCAACACACTACACTGACGTCGGAACTTACACGAGCTGGATTTCACCCTCCGGACTCTCATAGAGTGCCTTCCGCACCACCCCAAATACACCGCAGCTCACGGTGTGTCTATGTGGCTTTCTCCTGTGGTGAAGGGGGATGGGAGGCTTATTCAGTACACAGTGTTTCTCGAATCGGTCCTCACAAACACCCCGACAGTCCCAAGTTTTTGCTCCCTCCTGGTTGGGAGAGAGCAAAAATGTGGACAGTCTGGCAGGGAGCTGGGAGAGAGCAAAAACGCGGAATGTCTGGGGGTCCCCGAGGACCGGCTTGTGAAACCCTGGGATACATTGATTAATATCCAGGTAACAGGTGTTCGGCCTGCTGAATGTCCAGTGCCCCCCACCCTCTTGGTTAAACGTGAATTACATTTCCATCATACTGTTTATAGGGGTACTGTTATTAAGAAAAGCGTGCTTTATTCTGTAAAGTAAAATGTACTGAGTATATCATTCCTGCTAGATTTTTGTTTACAGTGAAATAAACTATACCAAACTGGATACAGACTTATAATCACTTTTGCATATCCACCACAGGGCAGAGTGCACATGCAGTAGTAACGTGACACAACCAAAGACTAATTTTTAATTTGGTTCAATCTTACGGCCCCCACTGACAGTGAAATGGATTGACCCAAGTCTAGGTAAGGGCTATATAGACCTGTTAATAGTACAGACTGTCCCCAACTCATGACTTAGTTCTGTCCCGGCAGACAGGTTGCATATCGAAATGGACGTGTGTTACAATAGGGTAATCACACTGGCTTTGACGTGTGAGAATGAGACTGGGAGATGCATGTGAGGGTGGGAGGGTCATACTGCTGTAGAATACAGTATGTTCCCACGGCAGCTACCATACGGCACACAGCGTGCACTAGGTAGCGCAGCTCTGCCGGGCACAAGGGTGCCTGAAATTTATTTTCACATACATTTAATAGTTTTATTCTTTTAAACCTCAGTCATACATGTGAATTGGCATAAGTTACATAGGTTGTAAGTCAGTGCAAGTCTGTACTAGTTTCACGGTGAACTTGAGTGAACTTTTGCATAATTTAACATGGAATATGAGCTCACACTAAAAAGGTCATTGCTTTCCCCTGCTGAAATGACTCAATGGACAGAACTATTCTTCTGCTTAATATGTCCCTATCCTTAATCATCCAGAAATTTATTTATTTATTTAAAGATGAGTTACATTGATTTTTTTCCCTTATGTTTCATCACCATAAATATAATTTTTTGAATATCAGTGTCATTTTTCCAGTCTAAGATCTGAATATCCTGTACTGGCAGTTTTTCAAAATCTGTCCTTCCTTTCTCCATAATCTCTCTCCAGTGCTGGATCACGATGAGGTTCGTCTGATCATTCTAAATAAATTTAAATGGGTAGCATTAATATAGTATACTGATTGATGGATTCATCTTTCTAAAATGCCTTTTTCTGTATGAATTATACATGTAATTCTGCATCTCTACCTCAATCACTGCGGCAGCCTTGCTTAATGGACAGTCCCAGGGTTGATATCCCACAACAAGAAGTTTCCAAATACTGACGACTGAAGGTGTTAACTATTACAAGTGAAAGGAGGATTTTCTAGGGAGCGAGGGACAGCAAATTATCATTATGATGATTATTATTAGAAGTAGTATTATTGATTATTATTATTATTGTTGAAGTTATTGTTTTTTACCTACAGTCTGTGTATGTTTGTTTTAATTGAATAGCTCCTTTATCAATATTATTAGTATTATCAATATTGTTTTTATAGCTCAGCCTGGCAGCACATGTACCTAAGCTAACTCCTTGACAACTGTATGCTTGTGATATATAGGGCCTGATTCACAAAATGGGGGATGTTCCACAGAGCAGGATTTCTGAGTTAGCTTCATTAACTTAAGATAGAAGAGATGTTCTTCTAATAAGAGTTCAGGTATGGAGCATTCCTACTGGACAATCATGACTTAACCCAGCTAGCCGAGAAATTCTGCTTCATGGAACACTCCCCCAGGATTTCTTCATTAGCCCATAACTTAAACAAAAAGTAAGGATTGTCTAGTGGGAATGTTACCTTACCGTTCTTCCTATTGGACGGTTTTCATGTTTGGACTTAACTTATCCATTTTGCTTTGTGGAATGCCCCACAGGGTGTGTTGCTTAGCTGGATAACTTGTTGGATTTAAGATAGTCTGGGCGAAATGTAAGTGAATGACGATAAAGGCCATTTAATGTGTACCTTAAATCTGACAAGTTATCTGGCTAAGCAAGAAATCTGGCTTTGTGATTCAGGCCCATTACCCGCCATGCTGTACATCGCTTTGGGCAGAAGCATCTGGCAAATAATTGCAAAGCTTAAGTATTATTATCATTACATCTCCCCTCAGCCCTTTGCTGGAAAAGCAGCTGCATAAAATCCATAAACCTTTCATTGTATATAGTTAATATGCACAATTCCATATAAAATATGCTTATTTACAGGCAATTGGCTTTGGTGATTTTTTTTGGTTGTCTGTTCAAATGATCAGTTCCTTCCTCTTTCCATTTTATACCCTCAATAAACCTGACCTGTGGATTAAAGTGTAGTTTGCAAATTCACATTTGATGGATACATATTGGTTTTTAATAGTATGTACAATCATGTCCACTTTAATAGCACGAAAGATAACTACGTAATCAGCACTCAGCAGGCGTTACCCTCACTAATGGGATTTAAAAGCAACACATAACCAGGAGAACGAGTTCAGAGCAGATGTGGTCAAGTGCAGCTTGTGCTGAAATTTTACAACCAGCAGGTGGCGCCAAAGGAATAAAAAAATAGCCAAGTATTTCCTTAAATTCTGCGTTGATAGTCTGTATCGACAAATGTATTGGGACACCTGGCCATTACACCTGCAGGAACTTTTATGACATCACATTCTAAATCCATAGGCACCAACATGGAGTTGCACCCCTCCTTACAGCTGCCATTCTTCTGGGAAGGCTTTCCAAAAAATTTTGGAGTGTGTTTGTGGGAATTTTTGCCCATTCATCCAGAAGAGCATTTATGAGGTCAGACACTGATGTTGACTCACAATCTCTGCTCTAGTTCACCCTAAAGGTGTTCGATGGGGTTGAGGTCAGGGCTCTAGAATAGTCCAAAATGTCTTGGTATGCATATCAAGACATTCTGGACAATTCTATGCTTCTAACTTTGTGGAAACAGTTTGGGTAAAGCCCTGTTCTGTTTCACCACGATGGTGCCCCAAGTGCACAAGGCAAGGTCCATGAACACCTGGTTTCATGAGTTTGGTGTGGAAGAACTTGACTGGCCCTCATCGAGACCTGATCGGATGGGACGGCATAGAAGTTCCTGGGGGTGTAATGATTGCCCAGGTGTCTCAATACTTTTGTCCATACACCGTAGCATACATATTAAGGTAAACACGGCGTGGGTAGT
The DNA here is from genome assembly GCA_026777985.1 of Mormyrops attenuatus. Classification (NCBI taxonomy): domain Eukaryota; kingdom Metazoa; phylum Chordata; class Actinopteri; order Osteoglossiformes; family Mormyridae; genus Mormyrops; species Mormyrops attenuatus. The sequence continues at coordinate 15,904,073 of JAODKC010000082.1, forward strand.
GATTTATTTTCTTTTCCTTCTTTTTTTTTAGTTTAACTTCGAGTTCCAACATTACACTCAGATTTAAAATACAATGTTTACTTCGCGATAAGTATTTTATATTTCGGCCACGCAGCAAAAAACGGCGATCCTACGCCTTCCCAGAAGCAGATAAGATAACTTCGCCACACGAAAACAAACGCCAAGCACAAGGCGAAATATCCTCAAAAGGAAACATTTTCTCTTACCTGAAAATGCAGCGCAGTCGCCCGAGCTGAGAGGCCGGCAGGCACGTACTGACTTGAGTTGCGGTTATTCTGATATTTCGCCCTCCATGGTTTACCCTTACAGCCATGAAAAATCAGAGCTCAGTGACTAAGCCTAAATTGGTGACCTATTTAAATGCTTCCCCCGCTTTACATAATTTCGCATTTTCACTTAGCCTATAACTACAGCTTTTTTAATTTAGCTTGGTTCCAGAATTACTCAATATTGTTCCTGCGTTATATCTATGCATGTGCTCCGTTTTCGGGAATTAGATTTTTGACAAATGTACACCTTAAATGCGTTATGTATAAATGCACATAAAGCAAAAATGAAAACGGAAATTATTGCTGCAATAAGTATCCCATTCCTCTCGTATTTTATTTCAGGTAATTTAAAGAAACTGATTGGACTGTCAATACTGCAATTCTAAAGCAGCAATCACCGTCAGACAGCGCGTTTATTTTGTCATGCATTTGCCTGGTCTATCTGGATAAGAGGGTGGTGATCATCAAACCGTGTCTCTCTGAGCCATCCCGCTGGCCTCGAAAATTCAAAGATGCATGAATAACATGAATATATGATATTGATATAAATAATGAAAGCATGTCAGTTACGACGACTACATTTCTTGTCCCGTGAGGACATCACAAAACTTAAGGTGCTGTTTTAGGACAATGTCTCTTACACCGATCAGTATTGCTTAAGCGAAAACAATGGAGACGGACAAATTAATTATTTACTGAACGATTAAATGCTTCTCGTAATAAAACTCCAAAAACGCCGTCTAGTTAAAAGCGATTAGTTTGCAACCAGTGGCCGCTTGGTGGCGCAAAAAAAAATATTTTTTTCAAACTCTATAAGGAAAGTTTCGAACACCTTGTTACATCCATGCCTAATGAAATAAGGTGTGTTTTGTAGGCAGTAGTGGGTCCTACTCAGTAAAAAGCAGGCGTTTCTAATATAGTGGCCATTTATTATATATATTAAAGGTCTATAAACTGTCATTTTCCTGTTACGACCGTTGCAAAAACCTTCACTGTATTAAAAAATAAGGAACATAGTGTACGGTGTGCATTGTAGAAGCTATATGAGGATGATGTCACAGTGGGGATTATTGGTCGACACATTGACAGGAGTCAGACCTAAAGGCAAACCAAAATCCACAGGCTGCTTAGTGACACAAAAAGAAATCAAACTGCCTAACAGATGAACCTCGGGGCCCAGCAATGCTCGTGCTCAGGGGAAATAACATCTACATCCTGGATTCCCATCCTTCCCATCGGGATGATCCAGTCTGTAAGAGCTGCTGGATTTCCCCGGTCTTAACACCAGTAGTCTCATCCCCTTTAGTCTCCGATGTTTACTTTTTAGCGAAATTGCTAACACAATCTATTTTTTGAAGTAGGAAATCCTTCATGGAGACCTGCATGTCTTTTGACTGCAGGAGGAACCTAGAGTACCTGGAGGAAACCCAAATAACGTGGGGAGAACATGCAGACTCCATACACACAGAATAGGTAGGGAGGGGGGAGGATTTGAATCCACAACCCTGGAAGTGTGAGGCAACAGTGGTGCCCCCATCTTCCATAACCCGTTAACCAGCACAGGTGTGTGATGACCCTGGGGGTGATGTGTGGCTTAGCCAGTTAGGATGTCGTAGCTGCAGCTAGAAGGCTGCTGGTTCAAGTCCCACCAGTGAGTAATGTTACTGTCCATCCCAGGGCAGGCACATACAAAAGGCAACGGGGTAAGAAACCAATGCCCACTGCACACATATAGAGACAGGATTCAAGCCCCCAGCCTTGGATGTATGATGATACCATTCTACCCATTCTTGCCATTAAGCTGAAATATTAAAGCACAAATGTTTTCATAATAAATATTATATTCTTGACTTTATAGTGTTTAGGGAGCAGCAAAAAGCATTTGAGCAGGATTAGCAGGTGGACTCAAGGAGGATATTTCACAGATGATGATGCACTGTCATCCCACTCATCATCTTGACTGGCCACACTCCCTGCTTCCTGGGTTACAGGCCCATTTCACTGGGATGGACGTTTCCATGAAATTGGAAGAACTGGGTAACTGGACTGAACTTAAATTATGTCACTGATGTTCTTTGCATGAAAGCATCCACCTTTAAAAATATTATTTCATAACTCCAAGAAATATGTTTAGCTGTAATAGCAATGCCGCTTCATGTTTGCTAGGCTGACCTTTTCAGACGATCACGATTGAGTTAAACGAAGTCAGTCCTAGAGGGCAAAACAGCCAGCGATTCCACAACCTTACAGCAGTTTTACACAGCCACCCCAGGTCCCTGCTGGGGGTCCATTACCATGCTCCTCAAATGGCTTAGATTTATCAAGAAGGACAATATGACTGACCAAGTAATGAGAAAAAGATCAGTTTCATGTGGTTCCTCAACCCACCTTGTTTCCTTTCTTCCATCGTAGTTTCCTGGTCCCCATACAGGACAACTCGAATTTCTAAAAAATCAGTGATTGCAGTCAGAAAACTAAAAATGCAACAACTCTTGTATTTTGTTTGGTTACTTATGATTATGGTTAGGGCTGGGTAGGGGTTAGGGTTGTCATAGTTAGCATTAGCATTTTGCCCATAGAAATGAATGAGCGGTCCTGACAAGTATATAATTATAGGTCTTTGTGTGTGTGTGTGTGTGTGTGTGTGTGTAAATTTTATTTTTATATATCGCCTTGCTGTAATCTTTTTTTTTTGTAAATCTGGCTGTGCTCAGGTGAATCTCTCTCCCTGTTAAATTCTGTTCCGCCAGTCAGTTTCAGCTACTATATCTTGAAGAAAGAGTATGATCCAGTAAAACAACATCCTTTATTTCAAATGTAATCAAAAAAAAAAAATAATAATAAAATAACAGTAGTTACAGAAAACTGACAGACAGCTGCAGTAACTGCGTCTCTCGCCATGTCCTGGACTTGGATGGCGAACATCAAGCGTGTCCCGGAGTTGAGGATTTGGATCATTTGCTTTTCTCCCGAAATACAGCCAGCCGCAGAGCAGAAGTGTCAAAGTGTAACCCGTCAGTCCGCTTTAGTCCATCTTAAACTCGTATTTCACGTAAGAGAATAAACCCACTTCAATAATATATTCTATTGCAGTAACACCAAAAACAGTGCTTATTATCTAAAAACATGTTAGGATAAAGTTGGGTGAAAAAGAATCAACCAGGTTAAGTGATGCAGGAGATTACAGCAACAACAAAGTTAGGATTTAAGACTCACTGGTTAAAAACACCACCCAGCATTATTCAGCCTAGTCTGAAAGATTATTGCAGCTTGCACCCCCATCAACCACGCTATTGACAGGAATCACAATTTTTTAATTTTTTTTTTGCAAGTTCTGACAGTGGTTAACGTGCAGTTTCAGGTAGATGTACCCAGCAGACAGATGCCTGATATCACCAGGGGCTCCCGGAAAGCCCGGAAACACGGAACAGACGCCGTGTTCCATCTCCCTCCCTCCTTTCCTCTCCGCTTCCAGGTTCAGGAAAGTGATGTTTCGGGAGTGGGTCGTGAAGCAGTGGTGTGTTAAATGGACGATACAGCACCGTGCTGCAGGGAAAGAGCTTCAGGGAGGGAACGGGTCAAACAATATCGCTGATATATGTCTAGTTATTCCATTCATCCATCTTCTAACCACAGACACAGACAGAAATACATCATGGGGAATACAGAGACAGTGTTACTAGTTATTACATAGTTTTGATTTTTCAATTTTGTTTTAATTTTTACATAAAAAAATTAAAGTTCATTTGAAATCCAGTTTAATTTTCAGCGTGATTTTAGTCATTTCCATTTGGAAGATTTTTTTTAAATTTAGTTTTTACATCTTTTAGTTTAAATTTTAGTCATTTTATTTCTAGGGATAGACTGACGAGCTGTTTTATGTGTCTGATCTTTAGAGAATCAAACATAAATACACAGTGAAATTTATGTACTTATGTCCTCATAATGGGCAAGAAACGCTCCTGGGATTTAATGGTAATTAGCTAAATAGCATAAAAAATGGAAATAGGAAGTATTTGATGTTTGTTTTTCATTTCAGTTTTGAATTCAGTTTTCGTTTAGTTGCAGTTTTTAATTTTCATATTTTACTTTTCATTTTATTTTCATGTCTTATTTTATTTTATTGTTTTGAGAACTTGTTTTCTTATCAGTTTAGTTTCCATCAATGATATAGATGCCAATTAACCTAAATGTCCTTGGACTGGAGGAGGAAACTGGAGTACCCAGGGGAAACAATGGGATAGAGAGTCGAACCCCCCACCCTGTGCATGGAGCAGCGATGGTGAATGCAGGGGCAAACGGGGTCACCAAACGCCGCCTGCTGGGCATAAGTTAACTAGAAACTGTAAGCCACAAAAGTGCCTGCTGGAAAGTGGGTTTACTTACAGCTGGTTAACTCACCCCGTTTATGAATGATGATATATTTTTCCGCGGTTTAAGGACCGTAAGTAGCAACCATTTTGTTTGTTTGCAACACATTTAAACTGCTCTCCCAATCAGGGAGTTCCCCTGCCTTGTGATCTGTGTTGCCTGGGATAGGCTCCAGGCTCCCCCCAACCCCCCCCGACATAAAAGGTGACGGCTCAAAGATGGATGGGTGGAACGCTGATATGCTGACCAAATGTTCATCAGGTCATTTTGATCTCTCCACTTATTCTGTGTTCGTTCATCTATGTAAGAAAGAACTTGTGTGCGGCTTTGTGGGTTAAGGCCCTGTGATCGGAAGGTTGCTGGTTCAAACGCCATGGATGGCTGAGTAATCTCGCCGTTAGGCCCCTTAAGCCCAGGTGCTTCAGGGACTTTCTGAACCTGCTTTCTTGGTAAAGAATCTACAACGTATGATACTTTGGAGAAAAACATCTGTGAAATAAATGAAATGAACATGAGAAATGTTAGACAGTGAAAGCTGCCATTATTGCTGGAAAATGAGTTATGGTGGAGACAGAGCCGGTCTGTCAAAACACTGGCTGACTGGGTCCATGAACCTGAAGCTGTAAATGTTACTCGGGTTTCATTCTGTCTGCTCTCGTCGCATTTCAGCGCTGGTCTCTAATGCCAGTCTGAAGCTGGGGTTAATGGCGGCTGTGAACGAAGGGCAGAGCCATAGGGGTAGAGCCACAAGGGTACCGTCTGGGGGGCCCCTCGCCCTATACCCCCCCGGGACGCTGTCGCCCCCCCCCCCCCCCAAAAAGCTACCCACCAC
>JAODKC010000082.1:15909665-15930601 GCA_026777985.1 Mormyrops attenuatus
AACAACCTCCCGACCACGGCTGGTAAGCATGTGTGGTGAAAACAAGGGTTGACTGAGCACGACAAAATCAAAACCTCTCCTGAATTCCTGTTACACAGGGGACCAGTTAGCTGGTCTTATAATCTCCCCAGTAAGAAATCGCAGGGAATGCTGGACCCCGCATCCCGGGGGGTGCGTGTTGTACTGCGTTGTTCCGGGGAACAGTGTCTTCCACATGAAAAAGTCAAGGGAAATGGCGTGATTCTGGGGGATGCAAGTTAAGTGGATGATAGATAAAAAAATATATATTTTATAAGGGAATCCCTGTCACAAAAACCATTATATGATACATGAAACCTAACACTGTTAATTAAATTCATAGTTGGGACATTTCTTGCAGTTTCTGAAAAATAAAATGCACCTAATCCCATCAGGCTTTGCGGCAGCTGGAGGACAATTATAGAGTTGACCGCCCTCCCTCCCGAGTCACTATTCATGGAGTCCGCTGGATAATGCAGCACCACCTACAGGCGGATGCTGGGCTTGTGAAACAAGACATCTGCTCTCCAGGTCCCAAGTCCACATGTCTCTTCTCCTGCATCTCCACTCCAGCCAACCTCTCCAACTGCGGTCCATGACGGCTCACACCTCCTGTGCATCGACAACACCATCCAGAAGTTCAAGAGGCTCTGATGAACTTGTGAAGGGTAAGGAGTCAGACTTTCGAGGAGGACGTGAGTTTGATTCGGAATCTGATGTCACCTTCTTCAGTAGTTAGAAGCTACACCATGTTCCTCTTTCCAAAAAAAGAAAAACAGATTGAAGACCAAGCAACTCAATGTATTTCCGAATCCAGCTATGAGCCAGTAGGGTTGTGCTGTCCTTGGGGCTACAAAATACAAGGAGAGAGAGAGAGAGAGAGAGAGAGAGAGAGAGAGAGAGATATGGCCAGGGAGGGAGAGGAACAGAGATAGAAGATGGTGCCCTCAGCACTGCTCTGACACTATGAAGCCCTCCTTCTCCTGTCCCATGGGCTCCACCTCCGCATAGGCTGGGTGTCCTGAACCACGGCGGAACTTCATGGCCGGCCACCTGCTGGGGCGTCTCTGTGGAGGGGTCAGAAGGTACAGGGGATGGAGACAAGAAGGTCACCTTTGGTCGGCAGGGTCAGGAGTCCTTTCCTACTCACCCCGCTCTTCTCGAAAACTCCAAAAACTAGCCTACCTTCTTGACTCTGCATTAACCCCCCCCCCATAACCCTCCCCCAACCTCAAGGTAGACTAATAAAACCTGCCCTTCAAACTGTGTGGAAGTCATTCATTTCACAAGCGTAGAAACCAGCAGGCTACTTAATACATACTGGTTTTTTAAACCAACCTAACCCCTAGGACATTACATTCATGGGAATTCATCTGCAAATCAATGCTTAAAAATACATTAGTGAAGGGTTATAGGAAGAAATAAAAGCTGATAGGAACAGAAAAGTCAATTCATGTTCAAATGCTGACACAGTCTCCGTGGAAGCAGAACAAAGGCAAGTTTGACTCCAAGGTTGGGCGTGTCATCGATGAAAAAAAAATGATGGGGGTACTGTCTCTTTAAAAGAAAAGGGGAGAGGTGGCCTGATGGTGAAGGATGATTTTCTCACATCGCACCACTTTGAGATAATGGGCTTCTTTTAATTTCTGTAAGCAGTTTAAATTTCAATCAGGCCCACTTTCAGTTCGTAACAGACGACCCTAATTACACAGACTCACTTCATCTTAAATGTGTTCCCAGGAAATTATCATTGGAGGGCAGATAATTGACAGCTACACATTGCCATGTACCTCCAGCCTCAGTAAGATTTATCTCCTGTATAAATACGTCTAGGATATTTATTAGCATGATGGATGTGACAAACCAGCATTAAAGTGGTTAATGCACCAGGGCATGAAAGTGTCTGCTGAAAGCTATCTGCAATTTTGGCCAGCTGGGGTGATCCCAACTAGCTGGCAACCTGTGACTGCATCCAGGCAGTGTGCTTTTGTCTTTTATACCTCTTGTCCTCAAGGGGGTGCCCTTTAATTCCCAGGACAGAGTTTTTATTGCGAGATGAAAGTAAACACTCCTTTGGTGTGACTTCAGCTGCTTTCATCATATTATTCAAGAACATGTAAAATCTGCCAAGGGATCCAGAAAGGGACATTTTCTAAGAATTCCTTTCTGTGCCCCACTGGGGAATTCCGTAAGCCTACACCTTCACCTTCCCAAAAGCCCAGGAATCTCCCTCTCGGATTTATGTATCTGTATGTATTTGTTTCCCATTGCTGCTGACGCTGATATTTTTGCATATATACTATACTGGCAAAAGCACTGGGACACCTGCCTTTACACACATATGGACTTTATTGACATGCCATTCTTAATACATAGGCTTTAATATGGAATTGGTCCACCCTTTGCAGCTATAACAGCTTCAGCTCTTCTGGGAAGCCTGTCCACAAGGTTTAGGAGTGTGTTTATGGGAATTTTTGACCATTCTTCCAGGAGAGCATTTGTGAGGTCAGGCACTGATGTTGGATGAGAAGGCCTGGCTCGGAGTCTCCGCTCTAATTCATCCCAGAGGTGTGAGGTCAGGGCTCTGTGCAGGCCAGTCAAGTTCCTTCACAACACAGTGCTTTGTGCACTGATGTGCAGTCATGTTAGAACAGGTAGGGGTCAACCCCAAACTGTTCCCATAAAGTTGGAAGCATGAAGTTGTCCAAAATGGATTTGAAGGCTGCAGCATTAAGAGGTCCTTTCACTGCAACTAAGGGGCCAAGCCCAACCCCTGAAAAACAACCAAATACCATAATCCCCCCTCCATCAAACTTTATATTTGGCACAATGCAGTCAGGCAGGTACCGTTCTCTTGGCGACTACCATACCCAGACTCATCAGATTGCCAGACAGAGAAGTGTGATTCGTCACTCCAAAGAACACATCTCTGCTCTAGAGTCCAGTGGCGGTGTGCTTTACACCACTGCATCCAGCGCTTAGCATTGCACTTGGTGATGTAATGCTTGGAGGCAGCTGCTTGGCTATGGAAACCCATTCCATGAAGTTCTCTATGCACTGTTCTTGAGCTAATCTGAAGGCCACATGAAATATGGAGATCTGTAGCTAATGACACTGTAGACAGTTGGCGACTTCTGCACACTGTGCGCCTCAGCATGCATTGTCCCCGCTCTGTGATTTTCCGTGTCCTACCACTTCGTGGCTGGGTTGCAGTTGTTCCCAATTGCTTCCACTTGCTTATAATACCACTAACAGTTGACCGTGGAACATCTAGCAGCGAGGAAATTTCACGAATGGACTTATTGCACAGGTGGCATCCTATCACAGTACCACGCTTGAATTCACTGAGAGTGACCCATTCTTTCATAAATGTTTGTAGAAGCGGCCTGCATGCCTTGGTGCTTGATATCATACACCTGTGGCTATGGAAGTGATTGGGACGCCTGAATTCAATGATTTGTAGGGGTGTCCCAATACTTTTGGCAATATAGTGTATGATCTGTACAGCTGAGGTGTATCTGCATGCAAACAGTGCATATCCTTCTGAGAGCAAGGGAAAAAAGGAAGGTAGCATGGGCTCTCCCCCCCCCCCACACTGATACTATCTTAAAGCCCAAACTGTCCTCTTTAAAAACAACATGACTTAATGGAGTGGCATGTATAATATGAGAGATATGAGCAAAAACATAATATCCTCTACTGTACAGTGGGCTAGAATTATTTACCGGACTTCAGGAGGATACTGTTTATTTATTCTGAATATTTTTTGGCTGTATGTTGGATGTAAGACTGATTGACAAAGGTGTGAATGATGCGTGCTAGTTTTACATATTGTTAAGTTATCTTTAATTCATCCCAAATTGTACAGAGGCCCTGGAGAAACAGCATGTGGGGCACAGTACATAAATGTTTGTTCATTTGCTCGTGAATTCTTATTTGGTAAGATGACAATAATGAGTGTTCAACTCGAACATGACAGACTTAGAGCGCAAAAAGGATTCTGACGGTATGAGTTTGCCAATAATTTGAGTCAGACGTAAAAACACTCATTTCACATTATAGACTCAGACCCCTCAGTTCAGATTGACCCTAGTGGCGACACCCACCTCGATGAAGAAGAGGCTGGCGGCCGACATGGGGTGGTGGTACATGTAGACGGTGACCAGAACGGCGACGGCCATGACGACCATGACCATGAGGACGCCCACGATGAGGCCCGTGTGCAGACTGCCTGGTTTCTCTGGCGCGGTGCTCTCAGCCGGTGACGCTGGGGGGGGCAAAGAAGGACAGCTTGTGATATGCTCCAAGGGAGGGCTGAGGGATGGAGCTGGAACTCTCAATTGTGACCTTTTCTCAAGCCGATCTTGATGCTTGGGTTTCCACCTCCGGCAGAAACAGAAACCTAAAGTCTGTCATTCAGTGCCATTAAACAGACGGCCAATCCGATCATCACACATCAGATCAATATGACCATCACCTAGCGTGAAATGAGTGTGACATGTGACAAAACACACACAACACAACACACTCATTGCGGTGACAAGATGGTCAAAATGGTGTTCGCTGGATGCAGGTTAAAAAAAGAAAATCTTTGAAGTTGTTGCTATGGTTTTCCAGAAAAAAAAAGATATGATTCTTTACCATTTGCATTACGAATACAGGTACAGTAGAATGTCTTCATTTTTTGGATATCCCATCTTGCTCTTCTTTGAAACATACACACACTTATAAAGAGGAGAGTGAAGCTTCCCAGTGTGGGGCTAGCCATTCATCTGGAGCCCCCAGGAGCATTAAGTGGGATTTTATCCTTTATATAGTGTGATTTTTCTTTTCATTCGATGTTCTGAAGACCTTTTCAAAAGCTTTGCTTGATTTGGTATTGAAGAACATTCTTACATAACCAACGATATTGTTAGCTTACCGTTATTCTAAAAGACCAAAAAGGTTTCGGCCGTGCACCTCTGGGCATGATTTTGCCCAGCACTTCCACTTTCCACCACATGAGGGCACTCACTGTATGTTTACTCTTCCCCTCTCTGCCTATGCAACTTCTTAACTGCTAATAATCATTTTTTCCACTGGGTCTGTATTGCTTTTAAGAAACTAAGTAAACACAGCCCCACAGGTCCTACTTTTTCAGATGGACTCAGAAGCACACTGGTGATTCACTAAAACCATGCAAGCCCTACAGGCAAGGAAAAGATGGTGTCAGGTCAACTTGTCAACCAAAACAGCTAACCTGAGGCATGTCTGAGGAATCTCTCAAACACTGTCTGTCTAGAGATGGTAGACAGCTACCCGAACTTGTAAAGCCGGGAAATCCATTAGTTAGTCAGTCTTACAGTCTCGAGATTTGAAACCCAGGATTTAAAGAATTAAAGCGACCGCAGAAGCAGCTTGCAGGCCAATTCTGCCACTTACAAGCTGAACTCCAAGCCTTGCTGGTCTGAGGGAGCAGAAAAAAATCAATGGTGCCCAAAGAAAACTAATGAGGTGATGATAAAACAAATAGCTACCTATTTCGGGAATTAATGTGTTTCTAATCGATTTTATTGTATTGCAGCTTTCAGTCTTCTAGGTTTAATTAGCAACCAGCAGACCAGATATGTCCTAAAGGTGATACATCATATCGAATTTGGTAAAAGGCGTTGGTATGCTCCAGACAGACTGGCGAGCCCAGCACAGTGTCCGTGGGTGGGAGTGGGTCGTCTGGTCTAGAAGCCCCACCAGAACCCAACTGGGTTGTGCGACCTTGAAGAGAAGTTTCTGCCTGGCTTAAAGGGTGAACCTCAACCTCTCAGACGTCCTTCCTACAGATACATCGTTGGGCAGCATGTTAGGATAGCCCTGTGTCCTCCAGGCCCCCAAGACAGACAGGGCCTCCAAAGCAATCAAGGATAGTGCTGTACCTATTCTGGTATGACCTGCAGGAAGCACACAAATAAGGATTTCATCATACCATGTGTCATTAAAAAAAAACCTTTAACCTTGAACCCTGACATGGTCTCTTGTAACTGCCCTGTACAGGAAGAATCATCCCTGCATAGTCAGGAGCTCGCGCATGTGACCAATCAACAGAAACAGCCATTACCATCACATTACAACACCACTGACACCCCTAGAGGCAGAACCCCCTGACCCGCAGCTCAAAACGTTATATATCCAACAGATGTGTGGTCAGGAAACAAGGAAGGTGTAAATTGCTGGAGTTGAAGAAAATCAGAATGTTTACTTTTTAAAAAATCCCAGAGAGGTACAAAATGAACACGTCACTCTCCATGAGCGTGCTTACATCATCAAGTTTGCCAGATTTCCGCAAAAAAAAAAACGTGTCGGTTCCATCGCTCACGAAAAACAATCATCCATCTACAGCGAAATGCGGTGAAAAGGGCTCGTGGACCAACGACACACAGTTTATGCAGTACTCAACCACCGTGCGCCACAACATGCATCTAAAAATCATAATCCAACAAACCACAATGACAGACCATGCTCAGCAGCTGCAACAGATGTTTATATGCCTCTGTTATGCTCCAAACCCTCAATGCCCCAGCAAGCCAACGTCATGTGGCTGGTGCTCCTAAGACAGATTTTCCTGCAAGAATTAGCAAGCTGCTAGTTAACACTGAACAGAAACCTAGTGAAGCTGGCCCTGCAGCTCACTTCCACCTCCACATTATATCCTCATGGGACACGTGCAACCTCAAGCCCTCTGGCAGGCTACAAGTCAAAGCTCTTTCTTTCAATATCAGAAAATACCAAAATATACGCCCAGACAACAGCTACACCTTCTCCATAGAGCTACAAGATCTTATGTTAAAAGCAGATGTGAGAATTCCAGTTCTTTAAGTCTGCAGTCTTGGGTTTGAGGCACATCTGAGTAGCTGATGTTCAGTTGAAACAACAGGTAGGAGGATCCTAACCAGCCTCACTCACAGGAGCCTCCCAACATTAAAGGGTCACCAGGAAGTCCCGTGGGTCCTGAGATGCAACACGTTTCTCCGGAAGGGCTGTGATGTATGGAGCTGCCAACCCAAGCGAACACCATGAGTGGAGACGCCGACCAAGGTCCCGGCAGGGGGAGTAAGACCGTCTGAGAAATGTGTGACGAGATGTGAGACGCTTGCTGGAATACAGATGGGGTCCTCTGTGTGGGATCGGGCTAATGAGCCGTCGACACACAGGAGCTTTTGGCCCGTCTAACTAAAAGCCTGTGACTTTTAATGCATAAGACATCTGCTTGCTTTGTAGATCAGATTCATGAAACCCTTGGAAGTCAGAACTCTTGGTACACTGAAGCATTAAGAGTTCCCTTTACTGGAACTAAGGGGCCTAGTCCAACCCTTATAAATCAACACCATACCATTATCCATCCTCCACTAAACTTTACAATTAGCACAATGTAGTCAGGCAGGTAACGTTCTCTTGGCATCTGCGAAATCCAGACTCGTCTATCAGATCACCAAACAAAGAAGCATGATTCATCACTCCACAGAACATGTGTCCACTGCTCCAGAGTCCAGTGGTGGCGTGTTTTACAGCACTCCATCCTATACTTAGCATTGGGCTTGGTGATGTGAGGCTTGCATGCAGCTCTTTGACCATGGAAGCCCATTCCATGAAGCTCCCGGTACACAGTTTTTATGCTGTGGTTAATGCCAAGGGAAGTTTGGAATTCTGCAGTTAGTGAGTCAACAGAGCGTTGGCTTTTACGTACTATTCAGCCCCTGGTGACCCTGCTCTGTCCACTTAATGTGGTCTTCTGTTGCTCCTAAATGCTTATACTTCCTAAGAAAGGCCTAAGAAGAGTCACATGTAGAACACTGAACATTCTGATCATCTGGTTGAGCTTTTGCAACACTTGGTCTACAAGAGGGCAGATAACAGTTACCAATTTTAAACACAAATATCAGCCATGTTAATTTCATGAATTCAGCTGCAAAGCCTTATGGAAACTACTTCCTGTGCTTGTGACCATGGTTTGTACCCCTGGAAACCATCGACTGATAGGAACACGGCTTAGGACTGAATAGGAGATAGCGAATCCTGCTGTGGCGTCCTGCCACCAGTCTGAACAGCCTGACGTGTCTAAATCACGACAACCGTGTAGAAGAGAATGTTGATTGACTGTAAGCATCCTCATTTTGTTGTTGTAAACGAGTAAGACAAAAAAATTAAATATATTAACATCTTAAACTCCTGCTTCTGCTGCGAAGAGCAGCTCTGGTCATTCCTGTTATCGGAACTATTGAAAATGGATTGGACACAGATAGGGCTTTTATATCGCAATCCGTGAGACCTACCCATGATATTGTTCTCCTTTACCACTCACCCGAAGCGGGGTCACAGTCAGCCTGCAGTCAATCTCTTAGAAAACAGGCAGAGGACACAGCGAACAGCGTGCCAGTCTATTACAGGACACATACACACACATACACACACACACACACACACACACACACACACACACACACACACACACACACACACACACAATGGGTAATTTTGAATCACAAATTCACCAATACTGCATGTCTTTGGGCTGTGGGAGGAAACTGGAACATTGGGGAAAGTCACATGGGATGGGGGCATGACACACTTATGTGGAGTTTAATGAGTGAATGTCCCGGATGGGCTGCGATCTGATTCGGCGAGCACAGGGGGTATCTGAGCTGGCTGGTTTTCTCCTTTCTGTGGTCTGCTGGAGTGACCCAGAGAGAGCCCTGAGGTACACCCAAATGAGATTATGTTAGGGAAGCCCAAGCCCATTCCTTTACCAGTGGGAACTCCTGTCATATGTAATGGCAACACAATTGAGCAGCAAAGAAAAGTGATGCGCTCGTCTGGCAAGTGTGAATGCATCCCTTCATTTGATGAGCCACAATACAAACAGGAAAAAAAAACTTAAGCTAGTTTGTGGGTAAAGTTAAAGAGTAGATATACACCCTCTTTACTTTACAAGCTACTGTGGTCTGACCCATGTGGTCATAAGGAAAAGCTGAATCAGCAAGTCATTCAGGATGGAAGCAATGCAACATAAGGCAATTAAAAGAACTGTTCCATCCATCCATCCATCTGCCAACCACTTATCCTAATCAGGGTTGCAGGCTTTGCGAATGTTCTCTATGCACCACTTGGCTTTTACGAAAGACCTAAATTAGCACCTGTTTTCCTTGCCTGTTGCATGTCTTTAGTGTATCACCAGCGTGCCTCCGAATCCATCGGAAATCTGAGGAGGATTTTCACTTTAATGAAAAAGGAGAAAATCAAAAATAGCATTTATCATTTGTTTATCAGCGAGCCAATTATAGATATATAATCACCTGCCACATAATGACGTTTTGGTCAACAATTATATACGACAGTGGTCCCATAAGATTATAATGGAGCTGAAAAATTCCTATCACGTAATGATGTCATAGCGCTGAGCATTACTCACACGTTTGTGGTGATCCTGGTGTAAACAAATCTACTGCACCGACAGTCATGTCTAATACTTGATAATGATAATAAACATTTATGTTACTGGTTTATGTATTTATTATGCTGCACCTTTTATTATTTTTAGGCTATAAAAGTAATTGGTTCTTCACTTTATGCTATTTTGGCTTACAAAATCTTCATAGGAATGCTCTACTTTCGTAAAATGTCTGGATACATATTTTTCATAAAAATTCAAAAAAAGTTGTCTTCTAACACCATTAAAGGGTTAAACCCCAGTCAGTACCTCATATCATTTACTTCCACATTGTACGCAGACAAGATCAGTGACCCTTGTCTTTCCTTCAACCGATTACATCTTTCAGTACCTCTTCTTGCAGATAGGGGGCAGACCGTCGCCATGGTGCCCTGTGCTCCTTCTTTGATCTGCTTGGTTCAGCAGCACCTGTGCTGCTCCTAGTAATGCCACTCGGCTGTAATCTGACCTCTACACGACACCACTCGCGGTAACAGCCAATGGCGGCCCGCGCTCTCCCCTAAAGCATGTGAGAGATTGGACACTTCGTGGACACTCCGCCAGCCACAGCCGTCTCCGTCAGGCCCTGAATGAAGCGCTTCTCCCCAGTTGACAAGCCTGGCCCCCGCCCCCTGAGATCTCCAACAACCATCTGCTCTACCACGCATACATCTCAGGAGCAATAAATAAATACAAGCCCCCGCCCCCCCACCACCCCCCTGAGGCAAAACAACACAAAAGATGCTGGTATACGTGGCCCTGAAACTTTATTTACAGCTTATCTGAAGCGTATCATATTCCTATGCTGTCGATGCATTTGGCACCGCGCTTCACAGCGTTTGCTCTCGCCTACTTCGGGAGGGTGGTGGTTGCCAGCTCCCAGAATGCTCTGCCTCCTCCCCCGTGATGCCATTTCCTCCTTGGGCAAACCATTCATTTATGCATTCCGTGGGAGGGTGTTGACCACCAGCTCTATTGGACAGCAGGGGGCATGTCAGTTAAAGAGGCGGGCCCGAGATGGAAAAAAAAAACAGACGGCAGGTGCTGTTGTATCATTGGGAAGTTACTAAACTTGGGGAACTTTGCATATGTGACGCTGTGAATTATAGCTATCCTACCGTTGTTAAGTAATTGTGGAATTTATCATAATGTCTGCACCGGATCTGAGAGCTTTACACAGACAGCAGGTAGATTCTAGAAAAGAGACTCTGGTCGCAGGACATAGAAACTGGGTCACCATGATAACCTGGGGCTCCAGAATCAGTCATAGTCAGAGCATTTGAGCAAAAGGTTTCCGGGGAGACCGCGGAGAAACTCACCTCCATTGTCTTTCAGGTGCAGAGCAATCTTGGTGTCATCTGTACGGGGGAGAGAAGCAGCATGAGAGAGGAGCACATTGCATTATGGGAGTTTATTACCTCATCCCTGCACCATGAGTGTGATTAGTTAGTTAACAAATCAAAAACGGTTTTAGCTGACGTAGGAGAATACAGACATGATTTGTCAATTTGTAACACATAATACTTAATAAACAGTCTTTCCCTTCTCCCAAGATTAACTACCCTTTTAGAAACTGTATTTTTTCCATTGCATAATTTAATGTTTGCCTTTTAATTGCATTACGCTGTAAATGGCTAAAGAGATAATTACCGTTAAAAAAAAAAAAAAACCGAAACTGCGCAAGTATGAACGCAGCGGAGAATGAGCAGCACATCATAAGTTAAAAGGACAACTTCATAATTTAATAACTTAAAATATGAGCTGTTAACGGGATGCCTCGGAGGGCCAGTGAAATCCATGCGCACAAAGGGCTGTAATTATGTTAATGCAGCAGGAGATCAAGTGGGGTGTTAACAGGCAGAGTTTCACTGCACTCACTCTCCAACTAAGACATGCATCTTGTATAATGTTCAGGTGTTTTGGGGAGAGAGAGGAAAGCCACCAATTGTGTAAGGCTGACCATGCAGACTGAACCTGCTTTGGACTTGATGAAAAGAGATGTGCTTCAATATAAATATTTAATTGTCAATTACTAATCTGTAAGCAGTTTCCTCTCTAAAACCTATCAACCACTAATATTCTTTGGGAAAAACTACCAGGCAGGGTTTTAGAACAGCAAGGTCAAAGGTCAGGGCTGACGTCATCTCCTCACCAAAAATCTCACTTCCATCTTCTCATCATCCCTGAGACATTGACTCATCGTCACTCAACCACACACACACACAAACACTGTCCCACACAAACTCTGCACACCTCATCCCGCCCACCCGGACCTCTGACCTCAGCATCCCCCCCAAAAACTGGAGCGGGCACAGTGCACTGGGCGTGGGGTAATCAATCCGTCTCATGTGTCATCGAATCAGACAGGCGCTGTGTTGCAGAATGTGAGAGCTGTCAGCGCTGATAGCGTCCCACAATGGCCCAGAAGCCCCTGGCGCTCAGCCCTGACCACCCACGCACAGCACACACAGACCCACTGCAGTGTGGCTACCCGCAGTTTTCTCTCCTGCGTCATGCTTCGGATGCTGATTTCACTTTCTAGAAGAGCCACAGGGTTTTTAAACGGGCATCTTCTCAGGCCACACCCAGCATGGGACAGTGAAACACGGGGTCCTTGGAGTGAGGGTGCCACCTCCACATGAGTATACAGCCTGTATCTGCAAGGGGGGGGTGTTTTAATACAAGCCTGAGTGCATTTCTGCATGTGTGTCCCTGTTTTTCCATCTAGCCAACAGCCTTCAACTATTCAGTGTGGTCATATAACAGTTATTCAGTTTTTAAAATTTGCACCAAGTGTTAAAACACTGAAATATTTCATAATGGAATGAATGTTTATTATACATTCTGGAAATGTAAATGAAGGATGAATTTGACTTATTTTCCATCTCTAAGAAAAGTGTAAACTGGAAAAGAAGTTTGCAGAATCTGCCCACGGGACTACAGAGTTGACAGCTGATCCAGATGACCAGCCAGTTCCGTTGGTGCAGTTCCAGAAAGATCAGGGGTAGGGAGACTGGGCCCACTGCAGGATGGCGTGCAATGGGGTGACATCACCTTGAACGGAGCGGGGGGGCAGACCAGAGCCAGCAGAAGGATGGTAATGAGTTTGAGTTGCGGGCTGGCATGGCACCATCTCTAATTTGGACCTTGTTACCCGACAGAAGCACAGCTTTTGCTCTGGAGGAATTCCAGCAGTAGAAGGGGTGTGGAGTTGGGGGGGTGCGTTAACACCAACCAGCTGCTGGAGTTGTCCGGACTGTTGACATGTATCTCCAAGGGCTTAGGGGGGATTCTTAAATTGGGGTGGCAAAATTTAATAATTTAAATGCAAAGGTCTATTTATATGGGGGACACGAATTAAGCCAAATTAAATATTGGGGAGTACACGTCTCGTCTGTGTCCCCTGGTTCCATTGTCCTTGCAGATCATTACCGAAAAGCACACAGGCTTCATTTGTGCAGAGGTGCCGCCCTGTTTAAATAAGGTTTCTGCACAGGCTTGCCAGAGGCAGGTCACAGGGGCACTGGATCAGGCTGAAAGTTGATTGGCCCCCAGAGTCCTCTTTCCCCTGTCACTCACTGATTTAAAACACATCATTGGCTAATGATAAGGTTGGACCCTCTGTATGAATTATGGCCCATTTTGTGCCTCCCATCTTAAAAAATCCTACAGTTGCCCCAGTTTGCCAACTAATGATAATTTACAGAGATGTTTTTTCCTCAGAACCTCAGGGTGGAGGCTTACATTATGTTCCAAATCACAGGTCATATTTTTGCGCATATTTCTTGATTTTTGGTTTGGAAAAGAGTCTCTTTGACTCACCAAAGATGGAGGAGTTGGGGTTTATGGGGGGAGGGGGGTGAGCCAAAGGCCTAAAACTGAACACTGCTTTTTAGTAGATCAACTGGCCACATCCAAATACCCCCTTCCTTAAAAATAAGATAATCTTTCACTAGTTAAGTAAACTAGTGATGACAGGGCTCTGTTGAAGGCGACCCCTACAACCAACCCCAACCATCAACCTTTCTCCACCCCCCTAAAAAAATTACCAAAATGGAATGATCCAAAAGGACCTGTCTTGTGTCAGCAAGCTGCCTGCAGCCTGCTGGTTGCTGTTAACCAGGACTTGCGCTCTATTTGCCAATGTAAAATCTGGATGACCTTTTTACTGGGGGGAGGAGGGCCCTTTCGCAGGACCTGTGTGCCATCATCCTAGTGGAAAAAAAGCATAATAGATATTTGGCAGGGGGTGATTTGCATGGACTGCCAGTTGTCAGTGAGCCCAAGCTAAAGGCAACTACAATGAAGTAATCCAGAAACTGGAATGTTGTCTTAGTCTGGGGTTTGACTGAGCGTCTCTGAGCACTGTCGAGGCTGGACAGGATGACACCCCCTCAGTGTGACTCTCTCAGGAGCACCCTGTGTAGACTGACATGGAGGTGGGTGCAAACATCTGCAGGCCATTTCCTGCTGGGGAAAAATGGTCCTAGAATGCACTTTGACTGTTAAGGTAGGAAATGAAATGGCGGTACTTTCTGAGAAACTCAAACCATTCCAACTAAGCAATTTTAAGTAAGCTTCTCTTCAAATGCAGAGATAACGTTCCCTGATGTAAACACACCCCAGGGTAGCGACAGCACCCTGAGTGGCATGTGGCATGGCACCGTGGGGGTAAGATCAAGAACTGTGGGATGAGGGTTTAAGTCCCAGGAGAGAACCTGTTTGTTGTGCTGGAGTAGATGACCCCTATGATGAGTAGATGACACAGGGATGGTGGAAAGGGGGGCTAGTGTGTAGTTAGGTGACTGGGGCTTGGCAGGCAGCTCAATACTGGGGGGGCGGTGTGTGGCTTAGTAGTTGAGGCTACTGTACTAGTAACTGGAAGGTTGCATGTTCAAATCCCAGTCACTTTACCATTGGGCCTTTGAGGAAGGTCTTTAACCCCCAATATCCCCAGGGACTGGCTGACCCTACCTTCTCAGTTGTATGTCATTTTGCATATAAGCATCTGCTGGATGGATGGATGGATGGATGGATAGACAGATAATTCCACCTGTACCTAGTTCTCTGTAACATGTATAAATCAGTGTGTGTTTTTTCTGGTCCTGTTCACCTGGAACATGCCAGGGCACACAGAACCAGAAGAAGGCCGCCCCACGAATTAGATGACTTTCTGTCCCTGATGGGGTTGCTCCCCCCACTCCACGGTGAATTGGTACTTTCCTTTTTGCGCTTGCTAATCCTGTGCTGCTGATCCATCCTCTACCTGACCCCGTTTTCTCTGGATTTTGCGTCCCCATCCTGCCCCAAAACTATGTGGTTCTGTCTGCCCACTCAATCCGAGGGATTCTTTAGAATAAGGTCAGAGTAAGGTCAATGCATGACTCTGACATTTCACAGTATGAGATAAATTTTTCACAGTATGACTATGACTTTCCATAGTATGACTCTGACGTTTCACAGTGTGAGTCTGATTTTTCACAGTGTGAGGCTGATCTATCACAGCAGGAGCGTGATTTTTCACAGGAAGTGGTATCACACTCAAGGTTCTGCACATGCAGGAAAAAAGAGGAAGAATGATGGTATACCTTCAGTGGGGATGCTGGTGGGGACGTGTGTTGCCAAGGAGGCCGTCCTGCCCGCTGTGGTGGCCCAGGCCTTCTCGGTCATCCTGGGAGGGGGACCCGTCGTGAACGGATATGACAGGGTGGCGCTGGGCACATAGTCACAGATCTTGTCTTTGGTCTGGGGAATCAATGGTATAGAAAGCACTGAGTCTGTAAGTCACATGACGCGGTGGGGTCTTCCTGACCCATGTGAGAATTATAAATGGACAAAGCTTTTTACAGGCAGCCATAATCGTAAATAAGCCAAGGCCCTAATTTTTAATTAGCATGTGTTCTGATTAATTCTCTGCCTGGTCAGTTGTACTTTCGCTAAAGCATCTGCTACACATAAATAATTAATTTAGTCAGAAAATGCTCGTTTTCTCTCTAATTAAATGCAGTTTATTTGCCTCATGAATAACCACCCATCTCATAGATGACCCACATAATGGAAGTCCGTCATGTAGCTTTTAATCCACTTGGGTAAAGTTTTCAGACACATTGGCCTGTGAAACTGCGATGCTTAATGCAGCCATTTTCTCGTCAGCCCAGCATCCTCGTCAGCTGTCTAGAGAAATGCCTGTTCTGCTTGTGATCCAATTCACACTTAAGTTTACACCACCGAAATAGGTTCACTAATTGTCAAATGTCACATGAAGGTAACGCCTTAAGCTGACAAAGTCTGCTGATGTGGTTTTTGAGGCAAGCTTTTTGTTAGCGGTTAGCAGTTAGCCTCCTGTCAGCTGAAACGCAACCGCACCTCATCTGGGCAGCTGCTGTCGACCCAGTCCTGTCGGTGTCGGTCAAAACCACTTGAACATCTGCCGAAAAGGGCAAAACAGAAGCGAAGGGTTAGCAACGGAATGTTCCAGAAAATACCCACATGTAAACAGCATAGGGTGCCTTGGACATAGACCAGGAATATTCAATACTTGAATAAAATGTGCAAAAATCCAGTCATAATGACTGAATTGAAGAGCAAATTTCACGCAGTCCATTTTTTGTTTTTGAGTTGAGACCTAAGGATAGGCGCCATCTCACTCAGTCCTCATGCAATCCAATGAAGAAGTTTATTTAAATTTCCAAACTTACTAACACCACAGAAATTGTTTCGAAAAACTTATCAAATATAAATGACTATCGGTGACACATTCCATTCAAGTTAAAAGCTCAATAGTTGAATAGATGGAAACTTCAGGAAGGATCCTGTCACCAGTGTGGCACTGCGTGCCGTCAAAGTGCTAACTTCATGGGTGCACATGGGAAGCTGATACATTCGTTTCCCAGTGTCCTTGTATCAGAGACCCCCCACAGACAAGTGGGTAACAGAGCCCGGGCCATAGGAAACCTTTATTTCAGCCATTACACCCATTTGGACTAAAAACCTAGCATAAGGCTAGCCAGCTATCTTCTTCGATTACTTTCTCGATATTTGCATTATGTTTACATTCCACTACATGCTACATTGCGAAGTGCTTCATATTTATTGTCACAATTGCAATCGTATTTGTTGCTTTACTGTATAAACGATAGTTTATACCTGTGATGTGTGTTTTGTGTTTAATTTGTTTTTCCCGGAAGGACATACAGAATAAGGCTTTCATTGCATAGTTGAATGGACGGTTTATTGTGCATTTGATAAATAAACTCTTGAATCTTGAATTAGAGTGAGATCCGGGTGAAAAATGCTTCATATCTGTTTAAATGGCTTTGGTCCAGTTCCTGTGGTGAAATACCTGTAAGTCCAGCAGGACCTGCACACCAGCACTCCTAGGCCCTGCCTGTTTCTGTGGAAACAGCCCTGTCTCCACAATGCCCCCTTTTCCTCTGCCAGGTCACTTGGCATTTTACCATAAAAATAAAATCAGTTTGGGGCACTTAAGTCCGGCATTTTGCTATCCCTAGTTTCCTGCATGAATTCATTAAGTGCTTTTTCATCTCCCCCCCAGTGTAAATCTCATCTCACGCTTGTTAATGAGATGGGAGATGCAGTAGATGTTAATTTACAGACATATCAGTCAGGCTGCTGCATCTTTCAGAATACTGGAGAATATTTTTTTAACCTGAAGCCCCAAAAACTCAAAGCATAACATCAGATGACCTCTTCAAGCAAAAAAAAACCTCTAAAAAAGAGCTGTTTTTCCACTTAAATTTCTGATGGATACACAATCCGACCATAAGGCCAGTGCTCAATCAGGCTAACAGCGCAGCGATCTGGAGACTCAGAACTCAGGCAGTTTCAGTCTTTAATTCAGAGAGTAAATTGCAGATGAGCATTGGTCCAAACACGATGGCAGTCTGGACCAAAGACCAGCCTGTAATGTAGGTGTTCGTGACCCTGGACTGCAGATGGCCTTCGGGCTCACATCCTAACAAAGAGCTGGAGTTCTCCCACTTGAGTGAGGTTTGTAAAGACTGTCACGTACCTACGTGCCTAGTTTAACAGGTAAGTTTCTAAGCAGGAAAGTCACCCACGTCCTGTTACTTAGAGCTCATTTACAAAGGATTAGCTTGTTTGCCAAGCTCTTCATAACAAGCCTTGATTTTAAGGATATGGATAGTTCTAGAAAACAGTACCTTCGGGACCCTAATTTTGTCACAAGATTCCAGTAATTACAATTCAGCCTCAACAAATCCCAGCTTAAATTCCCTACAATTAAAGTCGGTTGAAAAGAAAAGAAAAGAAAAGAAATGTGCAACACACATAAAGATCATTCCCAGTAGTTTTACAGTTTAGACAGGGCATTCTTTATTGTCTGCAAAATCTTTTATGCGCATTCAGTATTAAGGCGTCCTTGAAGAGGAAAACATGACATGCGATAATCTTTTAAAGCCGACTGGCTATTCTCTCATTAAACTAGGTCTGGTGTCCGTCTGTGGAAAGGTGTAAGTAGAACTGGGTGGATCTCTATGGATTTAAGTTCCTGCTCAGCACTGAGCATCATGTACCTCAAAGACTTTTATTGGACTTGTATCAAGACCCCCCCACCCCAAGCCCAACACACAAGTGGGTAACAGACCAAAGGAAACTGGGTACAGTGTCCATGATAAAAAGTCTGCGGGTTTGAATCCTATGGTCAGCAGAGTGATTTTACCATTGGCCCCCACTGGAACTCCAGAGACCCTTTTGTCTCAAAAACATGCATTGCTTTGCATAAAAGCATCCAGTTATTACTGTCAACCAAAAGAAATATTTTCATAATCTGAAATAAAATTGGATACAAAAATAAAGTACAACTAAAGAAAACTAAAACTATAAATATTGCTTCCAAACCTAAATGAAATTAAATAAAAGCAAACATCAAATAAATTCTGTTACCAATTTTTAATTTAGCTAGTATATCTTTAATTAGCATGATTAACCTGGAACACGAATTGCCCATTTAGAGAACATTCTTTGTATTCTGCTTGACATTCTTTTTCTTTGATTCTTAAAAATAAAATTACTAAAACTTTAACTGAAAATATAATATATAAAAACTAAACATAAATATAAATACATAAATAAACTAAAACTGGACTGGCAATGTGGGAGCAATGTTTAGCATGTCATACGACCAGGAGTGCATGTCCTATAGGAAAACAGAGGCTAAAGTTAACTAGCAAGATTCACAAAGATCCCTCTGCATCTCACGGGGGGCTGAACTCAGCATCGTCTAATGGGAATAACGGCATGTCAGGCTATGAGATGCGTTTCATTTTCAGGAGAAACTCTTTGGGGGGCATCATACAGTGAAATCAACTATTACGGCAACAGGACACGCTAAAAGATCCTATTAAACTCAGATTAAGGGCTTCATATTTGCTTTGCCCAGAACCGGAAAACGAACGAAGAAGCCATTAGCTGAGTTTTATCGGCCCATGGCTCATTCGGAGAGCCGCCGGTATGCATGGTAACGGCCGTGCCATTGAACCAGTTTGCCACTAAGCAAACGAATAAAATTAATAATTCATGGATATCATTTATGCTTCCAGAGCGGGCAAAAGAAAATTACAGGAACTCCATAAGACGGCTGCCTTTGGGTGTGGTGGAATCTCTCTGGTGTAATTGATGAGATGTCTTATTATGACAACAGTTGACAGAGATGTTTTGGTTAAAGGACTGTAATGGGAAAAGGGGGGATCCAAGGTAACTGCTGCTGTAGTAATGCTTAATTGTGGATATTTACATTTAATTAACAGACACTATCACCCAAAGTAATGTACATCTCAGAAAGCAGACAATTGTCAGACACTTCGGTGGGATTTAAACCAGCAACCTACTGATCACAGGCATGGCATCTTAACCCACTGAGCCACACACTGCCCCCACAGAATCTGCAGAAGTATAATCCAGGCAAGTTTGGATAAACACGCATCCATCCATCCATGCATCCATCCATCCATCCATCCATCCAACTATCTTCTGTAGCCAATTGTCCTACGCGGGGTTGTGAGGGGCCAGAGCCTATCCCAGGCACAAGGCGGTGAATAAACCAAGACAGGGCATCAACCCATTACAGAAGGGCACACACACACACACGCACTCACACGCGCACGTGTACACAGATCTGTGCATATATCTTTGTGGGGGAAAAACTCAAATCCCAACTATGACAACCTTAACCCCTAATCCAGCTCTAACCTTATGTAACCAAACAAAATACAATACTTTTGGCATTTTTAGTTATTTGATTGCAGTCACAGATTTTTATAAGATTGAGACAAAGTGAAAGTACAGTAACAGGCTTTTATCACATTGTAGAGACGTTAGGACCTCATAATGTAATATACAGCTCTGGAAAAAATTAAAAGACCACGGCAACATTTTTAGTTTTAGTTATTTCTCAGTTTATGGGATGTGTCTGTGTAAAGTATGCATTCTTTTTGCAAACTCCAGCCTGGTTTTTCCCTGCTTGTCATTGATAAGGACCTTCTTCCTTTACGGGTCTTTAAGGGCTTGAAGGTCACTTGAGGTCATCCTCGGATTTATGAGGCACATTAGAATGTTGCTTCTGCCCTCTACCTGGCTGGTTTTTGGCCATTCCCAGCGTCTCCTGCTCCACCATGTTTTTGTGTTCTGCTGTCTTAGAAACTTTGAGCCTGGAAGCAGCCTGCTGCTCAGTGTAACCTTCGGACAGCAAAACCACGACTAAACCAGGATTTAAGAATACAGATTTTTTTAAAGTATGGGCTGTGGGTTCAAAGTGAAGTGCACAGACGAAACACAGGGAGAACATGCAACCTCCACACACATGGAGTCAGGACAGAGACTCAGAGATCAGAAGTGTGAGGCAACAGTGCTAACCACTGTGCCAGCAAACCACACAGTGAAGTTTAAACAAACAAATAAATAAACAAATAAGCACTTTTGGACACTTCTTCCCAGCCCCCTATAGAATGACTGAGGAGGTATGTAGCACCTGACAGCCAACAGCTTGTAGCCTATATTAAACAAAAAAGAAACAAACGCGAAACTTCTGCAAGATGCTTTGATTAATCTGCTCGCACAGCACAGAGGGAGAGCCAGTGCGGTGTAACCAAGAGGCGGGAAGAGCGTCATCTGCAAGGAAACGTTCCGGAATCTCGCTTGGATGCATCTTTCTTCTGCATCTTTTTATTTACTTCACTTTTCCTCTTGGAAGAGAGGAGCCACCGGCAGAAATAGCTACAAACGCTGATGCACACAGACACAAAACTATATGGAATTCCCAAATGGTGCGGAAAATGGAAGACCTGAGAAGAGTAATTGGGGATTCTAAGGAAACACAGAGGACCAGCTGAGAACAAACCAGAGAAGAATGTGTCAAGTTTAGTCAACTGCTGTCACCCTCCTCCCTGCCTGCAGGCAGGTGGCGGGTATGGGGGGCGGGTAT
>JAODKC010000082.1:15930701-15949399 GCA_026777985.1 Mormyrops attenuatus
CCCCACCCCCCCCCCCACCTCCCCCGCCGCCCCCCCCCCCCCCACCACCCCCCCCGGCCCCGGGGCGCCGGCCGCGGCCGGTGGTGGAGGGGCGGCCGCGGGGGGCTGGGGCCGTCCGGGGGGCGGCGGAGCCTCACCTCTGGAGCTTGTGGCACCAGCTGCAGTTGAAGCCGATCTGGGATGTGATGCAGGGGCTGCAACTCGTGAACTGGACACAGGCTGTGGGGGGAGAGGATCTGTTCTTAGAGAACACTAGATCAGAACAAACCTATTAATGTACTTTGTATTTCATTACTTTTATATGTTAAAGATGCCATGTGCGTCACCTTTTATCTTATTTTTCACAATAATACATGGATTATTTACTCCAATTTCATGCATTGTTTACATAAAGGCTTGTTGTTTCTTGGGGCCCACTCAAAAAGGCACCCACCCCCACCTGATGATAAAAATTAAATAAATAGTGGCGTCAGAAGATCGTAGCTAGCAGGCTGGTTAGCAGAACATGCTACTTCAGTATCTCCTAAATAAGGACCGCGTTTATTTAATATTTAGGGTAGTGCCTTAGGCCAACGGGGGGGGCTGGGGGTTGGGGTTAAACCTTGGGGGGTCTCATGCAAATGTGTGGTTTGAGCAGTCGTAAACACTGCTGCTGGTTTATGTATACAGTAAAATCCCGTTATAGTGGACTCGCTTAAAACGAAATATCGTCTATAACGGACCAGGTCCACTGGTCCCGGCCGTGCACCTTTACGAACATTCAGAAAAAGCATCGGATATCGCATATAACGGAATTTCGCTTATTCAATTCAATTCAATTCAATTCAATTCAATTCAATTCAATTCAATTCAAAGAACTTTATTTGTCCCTGAGGGGCAATTTAAATTTATAACGGATAAACAATTTGCTCGCCAGGGCCTTTTTTAGCTGTAGTTTTGTTTGGCTATAACAGACATGCAGGCTCTGCCTACAAGGCGCGTGGCGTGTCGGTGATATCCAGTGCAGATACGTAGTCGGGATTATTAATAGTCATGGTCTATAAATAGGCATAGAGTAACAGCAGGCAACCCTGATTGGTCTGTGTGGCTGTCCATCACCAGGCACGCTGTGCGTCAGCAGGGATGGAGGGATGCAGTAAGCAATGAGGTCAAGGTTACTACTGTACTGTACATGTATAACCACTTATAGGTCATATATACTTCCAACAATCAGGCAAAGTTGAATCACTACATGTACAATATAATAATATACACCACAAGTGTGTCTGCTGGGGTGTGGCATGAGTAAATGGTGCCCTGTACTTTGGATATAACAGACTTTGGATATAAGGGACTGTTTTGCCAGGTCCCTTGAAGTCTGTTATAACATGATTTTACTGCATGTACATATACAAGCAGGAATATTTGCAAACAATAGGACTTTGCCTACATCTTTGAGAGGTAGAGGAGCTAAGGAAGGCACGGTGACGCACTGGCCCCTGGGCCCACTTTACAGGTTTAAAACAGATGGCCAAAACCACATGTACTCCCCTGTGTGGAAAGACCTAGAAAAGATGCCAGGGACCAGTCCTCCTAGGTCTGCATCAATACCCTACCAAGCTTTTACTATTCAGACCAAGGCTACCTTCCATTTGCCTTCACACATATCGATGTTCTCCAGCCCTCCCTATACTCATAAGCAGATGACCTCCCTCTCTCTTTAAACCAGAGTTTCCTATTTTGGTCCTTGGGGACCTGCACACAGTCCATGTTTTTGCTACAGGGAGCTGGGAGGGAGCAAAAACGTGAACTGCCTGTGGGTCTCCGAGGACCGGATTTGAAAACGCTACTTAAAACCCTTGTTTCACCCAATAAAGCCAACTGTCCTCACTTTAAATAACTGCCAGTATAATCCAGTGTGTCGATAGATTGAACACCTGTCCACGTTCTAGCCTTGGGTGTCAAGGTGCAGAGCTGCTCTTACTCATTACCAGCTAACCATTCCCTGCCCTTTCTTGCCAGGAGACTGCATTACTGAATATCATGGCGGTGTCCTTAAGGCCTTACTGGGCAGTGGTATGATCTCAAGAGCCGTGCAGTTGGTGATCTTGTTCTTCAGGAGCTCCACGCGGTGGTACTCGTATATCGTCCTCCTCCGAACATCTGAGTGCGGGGAGAAAAAAAGGGGAAAAAAGAGACGGAAATAAACATGCTGCTTTGAACATGGAAACTGGGGCAGGCGGTCCTACCGGGACACTCGGGGACAGATCCAGGACACCGGGGGAATATTTGTTTCTTCTCCTAGCCCACAGTCGGCCTGCCGCATTGCCATGCTACATTATTTACAGTTTCTGATGTTTCTATTTATTTGGCCAGGTTGTCATATTGCTATAGGAGCTGAAGGCCATGTTACAGTGTCTTCCCTTTTAAGTGAGACGGCCCCCTCTGTGAGGCAAGAGCTGGGTCCATGGATGCTATTAGAGATGCTGTGGGGATGTATGTTGTGGGGCCGGTGTTCACCCGCCCTTTTTCCTGCTACCAGATCTTTGCTGGCTCTTTTTAACATCCCAATACTACTATGATGACCAGATGACCCCATTATTTTCCTGCTTACCTTTTGTGCTCTATACCAGTTCCACCACTCCTAAAAACTGGGAGCTGAAACTGCCCAGAACTCATGTTCTGTGTTCTGTTTGTGCTACAGTCTCAGACGATCAACAAATGATTGTCTTTTTTGGCATTACATTAATCAGAAGACGACTTTAATAATGTCCCCCTTTCTAACTGCTGGTGCATCCAAAACAAGTTGTCCATCCAACTTTCATAACACAGGGCTCATGGGAATGGACACCCGGGATGGGTTGCCAGTGTTTTTTTAGGCTAACATCAATAGTTTCTTATTTAATTATAGTTTACAGAAATTATAGGGTTTTACAGAAAGACTTCAGTTTAAGCACCGGCAGGGATACTTTGAACGTACCACCTCTGGGTGAGCAGCCCGGCTACCTGCTACCCTGGAACCTGCCCTGTATTGTGAACTTTCGCCTCGGTGTCTGCAGGGCAAAGATGAGCTTCTGCTCGTCCAGTCTGTCTGCATTTACTAAGCTCTTAGGAGCTGAAGGTGCTTACAGACCTTGTTACATGCTGATAATGTCCTGTATCTGCAGGGAGCATGACGGTTAAGGACCCCCTGCTGGGGGCTCCTTAAGACCCTCCTTCAGCATCTCTGCTGCTACGGTGAAGAGGTCTTATACAAAAATCACTCCTTAGACTCTGGGTCTACAAGACGCAACCCCATGGGGTCTCACAGTTCAGTTCCAGGGTTTCACCTGTTTCCCATCTAGGTCCTCACAGCCAGACACTGCCAGCTGACGGTGAGGAACTCTGATCTCTGACTTTCACTGGATTTGTAAGGAATGTTGCAGATGTTTCCACTGGACCAGCCCAGATTGGTGATATATATATATTTATGTGTGTGTGTGTTTGTGTGTGTGTATGTGTGTGTGGGTGTCTGTGTGGTGACCAAATGTTCCCCACAATGCAATAAAAACCTGTTATTTTCACATTGTGGGAACAATTTTTCAGGTACCTATAAAGACATGTGAATGCAATCAAAAACGTAAAAACGCCAAAAGTCTCGAATTTAGTTTGGTTACTTATGGTTAAGGTTACGGCTGGGTGGGGGTTAAGGTCGTCATGTTGGGATTAGAGTTTTCCCCATAGGAATGAATGGAGAGTCCCCACAAAGGTATAATTACAAACCTGTGTGTGTGTGTGTGTGTGTGTGTGTGTGTGTGTGTGTGTGTATCCCTACACAGGGTGCACAAAGACAATCTCACAGTTCATCCCAACAGACATCGGCTTGTTACTACAATTTCCCCCCCATTCTCCCTCTTTGCTAAACAGCCATCAGTGCTTCCACTCGCCGACTCCCACCATCCCATAATCTCCGGAGACTGCGCAGCTCCTGCTGACAAAGTGGTTTGGGCAGCCAAGTCGGTAGAGCGGGCCGGCAAGGCCGGACTGTTTGTGGCGTGTTACCCATGTTTAACGAGAAGTTGTGAGCCACAGATTAATGTGGCAAAGCACGAGAGGCTTGGGACTGGGTCCGCTCCTCCTTAAGGGCTATAATCTACAGGCAGAAGGTGATCTGTCACTGGCAGACAATGTTATACCATCCCGCGCCCACACAAAACCTGACTGAACTCAGCTCAAGCAAGTACTGCCATGTTCTGGCTTGCCTTGGGAACACCATACATCTGCCTATAGCACAGACAGTGGTGGCCCGCTTACAATGTGAAACTCACAAGTTGAGCAGATGGTGTTCCATTCGATCCCTGCTCTAGAATGAACTGTAAAAAAAAAATGTGCGGTATGTGGATTCCCGTGCAATTAGGGATTTTAGAGGCAAGGGCAGAAATCCCAGAATGCTGTTCTTGTTAACCTATCGGTGGTAAGGTGTGCGGCATGCCATGTGTCAGTGATCTTAAACAGACTGCATTGACTTCGGGTCCACAGTGTCCCTAGTGAGACACTTATAACTTGCATTGATGTCATAGCTGATTTGCTTTTTGATTGGTTGGTCAAGGAAAAAAGCAGGTACTCTGTGGCAGTGAAAGTGACTATGGCCAGTACACTTGCACTACAGCAGACGCTCAGCAATGAGAGACTATATGATGGAAGAAATACCCATAATTCCACTGGGTCCTGGCAAGGGGGAGGGTTTCTGACCTCAAGCAATTAGTCTGTCGAAGCTAAAATCCAAACAACAGTAATTAGCCATAAATCATCCTTCCTCATATTAGCCCAATCAAATTACCTGGGATTTACAAATTAGGCCATTAGTTATGCTAATCAGATCCATCAGTCCCTTGCAATTAACGCAGCAAACACAGCACAAGCGTCACGGCTGAATGGCAGAGTCACGAATCGCTCCAAAGGATCCATGTCGCTTCGTCAGAGTTTGAGAAAGGAGGACACGCTCCAAGGGATCCTCACACTCCACGAAGCTGAGTGCTCCCTGTAGGCCACAAGCTGTCGGGAAACGGGCTCGGGCCAAGCCCCGCTCCAGTGGCACGCAAGAACAGCCCCTCCTGCTTTTAAATAATAAAGAAATTCTCGGAAGCTGTGCTCAGGAACCGCTGCACCGGCTCTCGGGCAAGCAGATCTGCTGACTCCATGTATTCTGACACCGACTTCTGCTTTTCGCGGTTTGCATCCCTCCAGCACGCGAGAAGTCCTGCTGCACACCATCGAGGCCCATCCATCCAGCCAGTGGGGTCTCCCTTTGTCTCCACAAGCTCCAGTCAGAAGTCCCTGGTTTTATTGACTTGCTGAGTCATCCCTAGAGACTCCAATCTGTGGGATTTGTTCAGTTGAGGGGGGTGGATCTCAAAGAGTCCCACATAGCGTTAATGCGCATCGCCACGAAGGGACTCTTACAGCACAGCAGGGGGGGCTGTGGTCAGGGGTTGTCCAGTCATTCAAACCAGGCATGACGTGTAATTGTTTCCAGAGTAACCGCTACGTCTGACATAACAACATGACTAACAGAAGTGTTATGTAGCTTAAGACAAATCTAGGGGGGAGGGGACTGGGGGGGCCTGGCCAATCACACGCTTGGTCCACCCTGGGGCTGGGCAAATGGCCCACTGACCACGCTGACCACACCATATTTTTGTACTATTGCACATAGAAGGTCAGCAAGCATTTTAAAAACATTAAAAAGGAGATTTTCCGTGTCTCAGTATCAATTGCTGCCTTGATTATGCCTTGGCATGGGTTAAGGATGGAGAAGTGACAATATTTTTAAATTTCTTATAAAAACAACCCACTGATAAGTGTATCACAGTCTTTAAACTGGAAAAAATCCTAGCATGATCTATAACCACACAAACATCTGAGCGGTTCTAGACCAGTTTAAGGCAGCTTATCCCAGGGAAGATACTACGCGCTTTTGCCACCGTACTGCACAGCAGAGAAGGAGAGAGAGAGCTGCAAGAACTGCAGGCTGGCTCTTCCGCTAGCACAATGCGCTAACGCAACGCACCAATGCCAGAGGAGCTCACCGTGAACTGTAGACAAGTAAGCCTCTTAGCTTAGCGACGGCTCGCTGGCATGCCGGCAGGCGGCTAACTCAGTGCCTGAGAGCCGATGCATGCGGTTATTCGGGTCGCTGGATCCAGCCCTGCGTAATAAATTTGAGGGATGTGAATTAATGAGACTTGATCAAAGTACTGAGCCTCTGTGGGCATTTATGAGAGGGCAGGAAGTATGACCAGCCTCTAGCTCTGGGTGATGGCTTTCACATGTCTGAGGGGCTGTCAGGATGGATACTCTTTAAGAACGTTGTATTCGGCACTCCCCACAGGCATGCTGAAAAACACCAGACATCAGCAAAAATATTTTGAGGGGGTATTATCATCAGGGATGACTGTGGATGCAGCAAATTTAAAATTAAGATAAGGTACAGAAGCCTCTGTGGCAGAACAGGATTTCTCGTCCCTGATGCAGTATCAGGGGAGGTTCTGACACTTACAGCCATACCCTGTCCTGTCAAAACAGCTGGCCAGTTGTCCCTCAGCAGACATGTCACACGGCAAAGGTAGCATTTGCTCAAATCCCTCCGTCAGTGTCTCTCAGATTATTGAGAGCTGAACTAAGAAGGACTGAAAAAAATAAATATTACCGATGTCTCACATTCTTTGTTGTGCCACTGATATCAACTGGCATTGATTATGGAGTGCCGAACATTTTGTAATCTTATCAAATCATTTTGAAAATAATACAAAAGAACTGGTTTCACATTGCCTTGGTAACAGCACAATAGACTGCTAATGACCTCGTTGGTTACCTCTGAATTGGATTCCCTGAAATCTGGGGAGGCGGGGGGTGGGGAGCGGGGGGGGTGTTCACAGGGATTCCAGCAGCAGCTGGAAGTGTGTTTAGACCCGAGAGGATGCATGCTGTGGGGGCAGCATTGCAGAAGGGAAACTGAGGGGGGCGCAATTTACCTGCCTGGACGCGGGCCGTTTAAATTAAAGGATGAAGGTGACTTTGAGACCTGCTATTCTCTTTATAGACACAGGAATAATTAGTCATTAGTTCCATCCATCCATCCCTCGTTCCATTTTCTAGAACCACTTGTCCTAATCAGCGTCGCAGGGGGTCCAGAGCCTATCCCAGAGGCTACAGGTGCAAGGCAAGGATGAACCCAAGATGGGGTGCCAACCCCATTGTAGGGCACACTCACATACCATTCACTCACACATGCACACCAACAGGCAATTTAGCAACTCCGATTAACCTCAGCATATCTTTAGACTGTGGGGGGAAAACGGAGCATCCGGAGGAAATCTCATGATGACACAGGGAGAACATGCAAACTCCACACACATGGGGCCATGGTGGAGAGTGGAACCTGGTCCCAGAGGTGTGAGGCAACAGTGCTAACCACTGCACCTCATTAGTTTCACATGGAACAAAATGACACAGCCAATAATCAGTGTTGATAGGAACAAAAATACTGAGACTTCACAGCTGAATGTACTATTATAGCTTGCATATCATCCATCCATCCATCCATCCATCCAACCACAGAGCACAATGCAGGGGTTAACACCCAGTTAATCACGGGCACACACACACATGCACAATCACACACTATGAGCAATTTGCACCAATTTACCCAATCACATTTTTTGACGTGTGGGAGGAAACCGGAGTATGTGGAGGAAACCCACATTAGCAAAGAGAGGACATGAAAGACAAACTGACATAACCTTAGAGGTGCACGGCAACAGTACCACCTGTTGGAAATTATTTTGAATCACTCTTCCTGTGCAACTGAACCCGAGGGTCATTGTGGTGAGCTTTGCAGGATGGCCAGGAGAGATTGGGGAGTGACCTCACAACTGTACGTCCTTGAGGTTTCACTCCTAACACAGTAAGTTGGGGCTTTTCAAAGGCCTAAATGCAGCGGCGATGGCCAGGGTTGGAGACCACCACAGAAGCGGCAAAATCAACATGCGACTTACTAGGTATCTGCTGGATCCTATGGACGACCACGAAGGCGTCGGAAAGGCCAATTTTTACGGGATGATTGACGGAGCTGATTCTGGTCACATCAATGGGAATCTGAAAAAGTGAGACATATAAATCAACATGCCATATTTGCAGATTCCCCCGTGTGGGGGTTTTGATCAAGTAGGAATGTGGAAATTGCAGCTAGTCGACGGCAACAGCAGGAATAGAGCGAAAACACTCTCCATCCTGCCCTGGAGATGTGTGCTTCAACAAGACACTTGGTGAGAAAAAAACATATATAACCAAAATGTTAATGTAGCAAAAAAAAAAAAAAAGATTTCCAGCCAAAGGCAAAGCTGGAAACTCTGTGGTGCTCATATCTGCTACTCATACAGAAGCAGGCAGGTTGTTAAAAATTTCATGGCGGCCTTTTGAATAAGAACATAATCACATATTTATAGGTCATATTCTGAATTTCCTCACCATCTGCAGCCCTTTGTGTCATGTCTGACAGGGGATGACAGACTAAAGAAGTAAAAGGCAGGGGCAATATTAAAATATGACACTCCAAGCACGAAAGAGACTGAAGGAGTTTATGTAATGAGGTGGAATCGAGGTCTCGCAGAAGGTACCACTGGTGGCCACTAGGTGGAGGAGTGGTTAAGAAGTTTGCAGACTTAAACCTGCATAAGCTGACCATAATAATATATCCACCTATAAAACTAACTAAACATGCACATTTTGAAAGGTACAAACATTAGCGTACTTTCTGATGATCTAGTTATTATACAGGGTCATTATGGACATAGATTTTTGCTTATATTAATCGTATTGAAATGTCACGATGATATCATAATTTTTTGAAACGCAAATCCATATTCAGAGTCACAAATGTGTGCCTCTGCCTATAACCTAAGTTTCATGAGTACAATCATCATTTTACATCTACGAATCCTAATTTATGAGTCAGGTTGCGATTACAAATTTCAGTTAAACACCTTTACAACTTCAGCACTACATTTATGAATCACTAATTACGTGGGGAAAGTTTTGTTGCCAGTGGCCAATAGGTTTAGACAAAAAAAAAGATCTCACTGTCACCAAGTTCTAATGACCGTAAGCCAAATATAGAGCTCCAGAGAACTGTGCGGGCTGAGCTGAATGCTGAAGACAATTTATATCTAAAGTAATCGCAGGTAAAAATTGCAAATCTTAAATCACAGTAAGATCAACCATTGGCAATATAACTTTCCCCATGTAACTATAGCTTCATCATAGTACTCAAACTGGAAATGCATAAACTCTGATCCATAATCGGAAATTGGCTATCAGAAACTTGTAAATTGCGATTTGTCGATGTAAAATAAGGTCTGTACTCATAAAACTTATGCGGCAGGCAGTTACATCTGGGCAATCAAGTTTCATCAAAAGTTTGGAGTGAGTTAGAGGCACAGCGTATCAAGGCGTGACACTTTAGAGCCCTGCGCACCGAATCCATTGGATCTTGCTCTGTTACTTCCACCTCGTTCGCACTCCGTATATACGCACATTCATGTAATAACCTGCTTACAGAGAGATCACATGCAACAGATGCTATTTTCTCATTGGCTGGTGGGTGGCTATTGCTATTAACTCTAACTCGATCGGGACATCTTATGAACTCGGCGGAAAACTCTACTCCATATGCCTGCGCCCGGTCCATTAATTCAATATATTCGGACACCTTGGTGGGCGTTATCCCTTACTTCTCAGCCTGAGAAATACAAGGTGTGACGTGTGAACTGGTTGAAATGCGTGTGTCTCACGGTCAATGCGTGAAAATTGAGAGCAAACCTGAATATGGATTTGTGTTTCATAAAATTATGAGATCGTCCTGACATATAAGAATGATTACTGTAGATTTATCTATATTTATCTACCTACGCCTACTGGATTGCACATTAGCGGCTACAAACTGTCTAAACTACTCTTGTAAAATGAGAATCTGTAAACCTAGAGTGAGAGCTGTGCAGTGCGAACTGAATGTGTGAGTCTGTTGTCGTAAATGTCACAGTAGAAGTGTGCTTGCAAATTCATTGCCTACAGGTCAAGTTATACAAAAACAAATGTGATTTCTAATTTGCAATTCAATTTTTCTGAACGATTTAAATCCATCTCCATATGTCAGTCAAAAGTTTGGACACACATCACTAAGCACATCTCGAGGTTATGTAACTACTTTATTATCTTGTGAACAAGGAAAGAGACTGAGTGCTGTGACAGACAACCTGCCCTGATCTAAACGCTACAGACTAGGTATAGAATGAGTTAGATTGAAAAGTAAGAGCAAGGTAGCTAACTTAATCGTGTTGAAAACTTCTGGGATCTGCTTCAGGACTGTTAGAGAAGTATTCCAGGTCACTTCATCTGGAAGCTGGCTGAAAGAATACCAACTATCTCATAGATAACTCTTTAAAATGTGAGGAAAAAGTGTTAGCATCGAGTTTAAAGGTCCTGAGACTAAACACTGATGATAAAACCCTCAAACAGTAGATCTCAGTCACACTTGATGCTTCAAGGGGTCATCAACACTGCCGAGAAACTCACTGGCAGTTCACTCACCTCCCTGGATGGGTTGTATAGCTCCCGCTGTTTAAAAAAAGCGTAAAACATCCTTAAGGGCCCATTCCATCCAGGTCACTCTATCTTTGAACTGCTGCCCTCAGGCAGACGATTCAGAGTAATGAAAACAAGGACCAATAGGCTATAGAACAGTTTCTATCCAAAGGCCATAATAACACTTAACATGGCAAAAACGTGAGCTTTGTGCAATATAAAGGTTTTTTTTTTTTTGCATTGGAAGGTGGGCATTCAAATTTCGTTGTATCTACAATGACAATACAGATATATTCTGTTCTATTCTGTTCTATTCTATTCTATTCACTTCAAGGCCGGTCATTTAATTGAATTTTGTGTCACTGTCCAACATGTGAAACAACCCCCCATCCACACATAGGACATGCAGAAAACAAGTTAAAGCATTTGACACCGTCGGTGACCCTTTTTTGCATCGTTGTGTCTGATTTGTGCCAAAACTGGCTAAATGCACCAAAACACCTCAAAAACACAAGCAGAAACAAAAAAGCAACACAGTTGTCAAATGATAAATATTTACATTGGTCTGAGTTTTGTCCACCGTGCAACACAACGGAGGAAACATTAAAGAGCAAACCTAACAAATAATAAAACCTTTTCTGTGCGCCATCCCGCTGTTCTTGATGCAAAACCAGCTTCAAAAATGAGTAGAGGCATGAGATTGCACCACATGTACATTATCGCTAGGCAGATGAAGCACTTTTATGCATAAATTTTGCAACAGATTACAGCGCCAATTCAGTGTTACCATTAACACCTATGCCATCAACAGAATCGTCTCAGCTACCAATGGTAACGAGTGTTTTTGGCCATAAACGAAGAGACAAACCAGGAAAAGCTAATATGGTGATGCTAATATATTGAGCGATCCTTCGCTTTAGCAGCGATTATCTATGATAAATGTTGTTGTAGAAAGTAGTGTGTGACCTCGTTTCACTCAGAAGAATCTAAACTTTCAAACAATGTGCATTAGTAAGCACTTTGTTCGAGTATTTTTAACACACAATGCCGCAAATGTGACTTAAGAGGTGCCAACAATGGTCCTGCGACCCACTTTTGGGTCATGACCCACCAGTTGAGAAACACTGCATTAAACAATTTCCTTCGAGATAATAAACGTTTTCTGACTGATTCTGAAAAGCAAGTGTGTCGAGACTGTACAAGTTAATGTTTACTGTAGGTACACATTGAAAATTTCCCAATCAAGGATTATCAAGTGTTATAATGACTTTTTTTGCACAACACTTCAAATTCATTTCTAAATATCTAAATAAGATATCCATTCATCTGTATTTCAGTCACTTATACATGGGGGGGGGCTGGAACCTATCCCAGGTAGTATGGGGCACAAACCTAAAGAACTGAAGGGGACTTGGTACCTCAAAAACAAACCTGGCCAAGGCCAGGCTATAGTTGACAATCTAAAAATGGCCAAGGACTGTCTTCACAAAGTGGAAGACTTGGCTTGAGGCCCGTCTAAGGCTCCAGGGCCCTGGACCTAAGCCGTAATCCAGCCATGGGTGAGTTAAATGTACATGTTTATTTTGGATCAAAACCGGATTATGAAAAAAGAGATGAAGAGATCAAGTTGTATTTTAGTGGCAGAAATCATTCACTAATTTCGTTTTCCAGCCAGTTGAATAAACACTGGCTTTAAGGAAAAGTTTTTTTGAATAAAAATATGTTTTCAAATCCAATCCAGACAGAATTGCTGGATTCCTCCTAAATAAGTAGAGGATTAAGCGAGTGATTTACCGTGGTGATATTTACCTCTAGGGTGCAGCTTAAATTAGATTTGCGAGGATACTCGTACATCATCAGGCCTTGCGCAAAGGTCTTTATCCCAACATGACATGTAAGAACAACATGAGTTTATGTTCTAAAGCAAGAGAAAGAGAATTGAGCAGGAAGTGTGAGAGAGGGAGACAGGAAGTGTGAGAGAGGGAGACAGGAAGACGACAATCACCTCCTTGTATGCAAACACAATCCTTCCATTGCTGTGTAGCGTGGCCTGGAAGGTGAAGCTTCCTAGATTGTAGTTGTCCTGGAGATGGACATGGTCCCACTGGACCACCAAAGCCGTGCCTAGGGGATGACAATTGGGCCAATCAGAAGTGCTGCCACAGTTAGGATTCTGACGGGACGCCCCCCCCCCCCCCCAAACACTGGTTCTTGCAGCCAAATTTTGAGTCAGCCTGTGTGGTGTTGGCACTGGGGAATAGGACTGGGTTCCATCGCCAGCGAGCTGCCGAGAATGATCTTAAAAAATAAAAATACCAATATGCAAAACATGTCAAACTGGGATTTAAGTTCGGGGACCAGAAGAGGATCTGTAACAGGCAAGTTTTTGAGTAACGAATCACAATCGTCCTGGAGGATGGATCAGTCATGAACTGGGACATGCAGTACATTACAGGGGTAGTGTGGTTGCCGTTGACGACAGTAGCGGCTACATTGGCCTCGTCCTGTCACCTCTCAGGCAGCACCAGCACAAAGCTTGGTTTAAATTATCTCTGTAAACCTACTTATTATGTCTGGAGTGAAGGTCTGTTACCCATACCACAGTGCCACCTAGGCAGTCACCCACACAAGACCCACCCATCACAGGTATAGGCATGATCATCACTGTCATTTGTACTTTACCATTTATATGTTCAGCTGTAGGGCTGAACTAAGACCCCCGCTAACTACTCAATAGGCCACGAAACGCTGGCGAGATAACTGGACATTAAACCACTGCCGTGAAAGAGGGGAGGGCATAAAACAGGAACCCTTATCACCCCCACCCCCAATGTGCTATTTATGAAACAGAGGCTTGGAGCTGAGTTCTGGAATATTCTCCCTTTATCTGCGTTTATCGATCCCTAGAGTTGCTGCATGTATATTCTCTCTTAATCTGTGTCAGTCGATCCCTGCAGTTCTTGCATGGTCGCAGTAGGCTATGATGAAGTAATTAAAAAGGATTTTAAATTAATAAATGATCCCAAACTCATTTTGTAGATAAATGTGAAAATGGATAAATGCCACAAACTGCGGTGGCTGCATTTATGTGATATCTATCTGCTCCTCAGTTTTTTTTTAATATGTATGGCTGTAGGGGATGTGGCCTATGGTATATATGCATATAAGAACCTCCGCCAATTGGCCTATGGTATATATGCTTATAAGAACCGCCGCCAATTGGCCTATGGTATACATGCTTATAAGAACCGCCGCCAATTGGCCTATGGTATATATGCTTATAAGAACCTCGGGCAATTGGCCTATGGTATATATGCATATAAGAATATCGGTCAATTGGCCTATGGTATATATGCTTATAAGAACCTCGGGCAATTGGCCTATGGTATATATGCATATAAGAACCTTGGGCAATTGGCCTATGGTATATATGCATATAAGAACCTCCGCCAATTGGCCTATGGTACATATGCTTATAAGAACCTCCACCAATTGGCCTATGGTATATTTGCATATACAGTAAAAACCTCGGCCAATTGGCCTATGGTATATTTGCATATACAGTAAGAACCTCGGCCAGTTGGCCTATGGTATATATGCATATACAGTAAGAACCTCGGCCAATTGGCCTATGGTATATATGCTTATAAGAACCTTGGCCAATTGGCCTATGGTATATATGCATATAAGAACCTCGGCCAATTAGCCTATGGTATATATGCTTATAAGAACCTCGGCCAGTTGGCCTATGGTATATATGCTTATAAGAACCTCGGCAAATTGGCCTATGGTATATATGCATATAACCACCTCGGTCAATTGGCCTATGATATTTATGCTTATAGGAACCTCAGCCAATAGGCCTGTGCTATATATGCATATAAGAACCTCAGCCAATCGGCCATAACTCCCGGCTGTTATGAAAACAATTGGCCTTTCTTTCCAGTGTTACAATCTGACGTGGAACTACCATGTGAAGGTTCTGGAAATCCTACCTTTCGTATACCAAAACCATTCATTAAACACAATATTTATTATCCCTGCAGCACTTAAAATTACACATTAATTTTGTTAGAAAAAATAAACACTAAAGGCCACTCTGGGAATTGTAAAGCAAGCAATGCAATTAAAATATGCAATTATACCTATAAAGAACTAACAAAAAATGTGGCTGTAATTACCATAAATCCTCTGATCCAGACGGAACATTCCGGTAGATGGCATTCCCTATTTTGGCGCTTACCATTGTCGAAGTAGATGACAGTGGAGTTCCGGGACACGCTGGGGTCAAAGTTGGCCATGAGCGGGGCGATGTACTGGGTGGCGGTCAGCATGCGGTGCACCACGTCGCCCGTGTAAATGAACCCTGGCAGATAGGGGGCAGCAGACCTTTCAGAAAGCAGATTGTTCTGGCTGACACTGAAATCAGGGGTGATTCTATGAGCTCAGTTGTTCCCTTTGCCCCCAGATGAGCTACACAAGCACATTACAGCAGTCCCAGAATGGGTCCCTGAGGAACATCAGGACTGGCTTCACGGAACCGACCTCCTCACACACTATTAGCCCAGGTGCTGGTTAATTAAACCATTCATTTCAAACATCTTCTAGAAGATTGAAAAGATTCAGAATGAAACAACCAAAGAGTGCAAAAGATAATTTCTCGTTATCCTGATAACACAATGAAAAGAATTTTTTTTTTCAATTAAAATTTCATTCAGCAGACAAAGCTGCCGCTCAGTGCTTTGTCGTACAGAGATATCATGGCCTACAGGGTTATGACTTAAACCCCTGAGGTTTGTACCTAATACAACTTCTTATTCACTTGCCATGTCCAATATTACGACATAAGCTGCAGGAAATGACACACTGAGTTTAAATAAGTAATACAATGGATTTAAACACTGGATATTTTCAGAAGCTATCTGTAAATAAAAAGGAAATCAGAGGTGTTCGAGGCATGGAGCGGAAATATGAGGTTTGTCACTA
Source organism: Mormyrops attenuatus (assembly GCA_026777985.1). Lineage (NCBI taxonomy): Eukaryota > Metazoa > Chordata > Actinopteri > Osteoglossiformes > Mormyridae > Mormyrops > Mormyrops attenuatus. The sequence goes on from JAODKC010000082.1 coordinate 15,946,287, forward strand.
GTGGTGCACTATTGTGGATATTTTGACTATTTCCGATATCTGATATATTTTTGCGCAATACATTAGATTAGAACTTTATTAATCCCAGAGGGAAATTCTTGTTAATTAATATTACTGATAACTGGCTAGCTTGTGCAGCGTTATGTCAGTTTTTATCATCTGTGATAATTGAAAGATCGATCCCTGAGCCAGATTTAATAATAAATTATAAACATGACATGGGCCGGTACTTTGAGACCTTTTGTAAGCAGTGAACTACGAAAAATGGCTGATTGTCCAATGTGACCATTTCCAATATCATACTAGTTATATCATTAGCTCTGGTGCTGCTAACTTTGACTATTAACAGAAGTCTAAATGTCGCCCGGGAATATCAACCAAGACCGGCACATCAGACCAGTGCCAATATCTTGATTTTTAACAAACCTTAGCTGATACTGGGATGTTACCTGATACATTGTGTATTCCTAGTTGTTTATGCTGCTGCAGGATCTACAGACAAGGTCAGACATATAACACCAGGTGACAAGAGCTTTAACTATGTTATGTGCTGACTAGACACACCAGACTCCATGGCTACATTACAGCACCCGACATTCGCTACCGAGGTGTAGACTGTCGGCATGCTGCATCAACTGGCTTCCTGACATGCGCCCCCCAGAGAATTACAACCCCATTAATTCATATTATCTTCTTGTCAGACTGCGTCACATGCAGGAGCGAGAGATCAAGGAGTGATTTAGCTGCTACAGAGGCCGTGATCTGCACAGAGTGCAATTAGGTGATACTCCATCACATGAATGGAGGAAAAGGGGCCGAAGGGCAGCGTGAAGTGGTGTATAGTACTGTGCGGTGCAGTGAAGGCATTCAGAGGGGCCAACATTATCATTAGGCAATTATATATTTTAAATTGATGAGTGACAGAGGAAGGGGCACTGCAGTGGCCAATCAGCTTTCAGCTGGGCCCAGTACCTCAGTGGCCCCGCCCCTGTTCATGCCCCTGGAACAGTACGTAGTACAGTAGTAATACACTAACAAGGTGAACATACGCTACCCCTTTCGTGAGAATTAGATTTAATAAATCGACACAAATGATTGCCCCATTGTTGCCCCATTGCAGTCATTGTGGCCCCATGCTAGAGATGGATACCCCCCTCCCCAAACTCAGTTCTGAGAGAATTGTCCCTTCAGCTGGGTGACCTGATTAATCAAACTTGAAGCTAACAGGGTAGCATGAGTTCTGAGGTGTGGAATGCCTGGCAGGTCGGGACCTTACAACCACGTGATTCTGTATTATGAGCAATAGATCATTACTACACGCTGTCTCTTTCCAGGGAGGGTTGGATCAAGCAGATGGGGGTGTCAGGGGAAGAAGTTGGATGTGCTGATATACAGTCATTACAGAATAAAAGCAGAATAATATTGAGTCTGGCTTCACTTATCTTGCTGTGGTCTGTTAAACCAGATGCCATATAAATACACCCATATAAACACTATGAAGGAACAGGTGGTGGGAGCGGCCCCACCCTGATACTGCTACCTATCACAGGCTCCTGCGGTGCACCCATTTCCGCGACCTCCACACTGACCCTGTCTCACTCGGGCTTCTTATGAAAGCAGCGTAACCGTATTTGAGACAGAGAACTTGCTCAGAAATGTTTATAGACACTTTAATGTCTGGTTCAGGTGGACTAAACCACGAGAACAACTTATACACTGAGGCATATAGAACAGAGACTCAATGGTGCCCCTGAGGTCAAAGGTTGAAAAAACATGCCCCCTTTTATAGAGAAAGCAAAGACCCGTATGGTCACCATAATTTGGAAAGGATCTGATTGCCCTCAATACATGGTGGTAAGCCTTATCCATCCTGCTGACTTATGATCCCAACCTGAAAAGATAAAGAATGAGTGGATACCATCAGCAAGTAATACTAATATGCCACTGTTTCCAGAGTGAGTTTTTGTTGTTTGAATTTAAACCTAGGTGGGGGTCTAGCCATCTATCCATCCACCAACTTATGAAATACAGGGTCAAGGGGTCCAGGAACCCATCCTAGGGGGGCAGGGGAACACCCTGCACAGGATGCCAGTCAATTACAGGGCACAAGGCAGGGGGATGCCCTGGATGGAATCGCAGTCCATCACAGTGCACAAGGTAGGAGGACACCCTGCATGCAATACATCACAGGGCAAAAATACAACGTATCATCTAACAGCTGGACTCGGGAAGGAACCTCACGCGAACACAGAAGCAAACAGATGCAGGTTTCGAACCCACAATCCTGAGGGTGTAAGGTGACGGTACAGACGCTGAGCCACTATGCTGCCTCAGTTCCTGCGCTTGAATAAATAAACAAGGCTGAAATATATCCATGCAGCAAAATCCCTCAAGACGGATCAGCACAGGCACACGACACGCCACTCGATGTTTACCGGGGGTTTGGTGTAGCGACAACCACTTATAAAACTGCAAACATCAGCCATCCATCCGTCATGGGGGTAGATTAGTGGAAATGTTAAACAAGCGTGTGGAAATTAAACTATGTATAACAGAGTAGGAGATGCAAGCAGTACAGAAACAGCAGAATGCTCAGCAGTGACTTCTCGCTGCTGACGTCAACCCTTAGCTGTCTTCCGGAACATTCCTCTCACCATCGGAGAGGCTGTAGAGGCTTTGAGGGGGATAACAAGCTGAAGGGGTATGGCTGTGAATGGCAGCAGTGATTGAAACAGAACTGTTCCCGAATTGCTCACCGAGAAGGTAGTTTTCAAAGGGCAAGGCACTCGCAGAAGCCAATCAGCCACGTTCCATGGCACCATATGTCTTTACAAACAACAGATGGTCTGCGGAAGGTGCTCTTGTTACTGTAGATGTTACGCATCTGACTCCCCAGCCGAGTTCAGACGCCAGCGATAAATCCTACAGAAGGAGCTCGACGGGGAGAGGCCGTGACTGCGTTTGTTTCTATGGCTCGATTTTTTTCTGTTCTCCTGCATGCTCGCTGACCTTGCTCTTCCCCAGCCACTCTCCTCTTCCAGGTCTAGTTCCACTCCATTGCTCCACTCCTTATTCCTCCCAAAAACAGCTGTATATTCGCCTTATATACATAT
>JAODKC010000082.1:15953006-15965865 GCA_026777985.1 Mormyrops attenuatus
GAACTGTGCTCGAAGGGGGCCTCCTGGATTTTGGGGGGGGGGGCGGGGGGTCCCAGAAAATGCTACTGAATACAGAAGTGGACAGAGGAATACAGAGGAATATCTTCTGTCAACTTTCCCCAACTTGCCACCTTGTCAAGCTCTGGGTTTGTTCCAGCCTATTTTCCATCTTAACTCTCTCGACCGGTGAAACTAAAATGCTAAATGGCCCATTATGGGTATTCACCTGCAGCGTCCAGTGTTACATTGCGTACCTTAAATGCTAAATGTCAAACCATGTTTGACAAACTCCAGTTTTATGAGAGGCGAAGGTGCAGGAGAGCTCAGCTCCCCCTGATGGAAAGGTCAGCTCTGTTAAGATACTTTGTTGGGGGGAAAAAAGAATTCATTGAAGTGTGTGTGGTTAATCGGCTAAAAGCCAACACAGGTATTCAGGTTTGTCTCATGGCCATCCTTTGTATTTCGGGAATGTACCAAACACCTGGATTTAAAGACCACAGCTGTGAATGACTCGCCTTCCCGTGCCATGTGATCCTGCTGTTCTGCTAGAAGCAGACGGCCAGGACGGCCCAGTAACAGAGGGCAAAAACATAGTTTTTATTGATTTAAAGTCCAGCATGATAATAAGCCGAGGTGAAGCCCAGATGAGGCACACTGCCCCCCCACCCCAGTGGGACTCACGGTGCCATTACAGTCCCTTACCCTTTGTAAAACGTTCTCTCAGTCTTGAAATATTGGCTGGTAAATCCGTCCGCTTGTATACCACACACGCACACTCATCCTCCCGCTCCGAAAAAAACTGTGGGGATGCTTCGCAAGCTTGCGCTTCATCCTCTTTTTGTGGCCCCCTGCCCCCAGAGCACTTCCCACCCAACTAACGGCCATACCTCTGTCACGTTTATTTATACTTCATTTATACCTTAGAATTATTTATACCTCACTTTATTTACACCCATAATAACTTCCCAGATATGGTCACTGCAACAATTCATCACTCACTATCACTGCATCTTCAACAAGCAGGAATCTGCACAGCGCCACCCCCCATCCCCGCCCCATCACACACTCCGATCCACGTCTGTTCCCAGCATCCCTCAATCGAGCCCCTTACCTCCGGTTGCCACGGTGATCTCGCGCAGAAGATGCCCGTAAAAGGGGAAGTCAAAGGACAGGTTCACCCTCTGCAGGGGAGAGTCAGAGACAGAGAGTCAGTGCCAGTCAGAGCCAGGGATGCCCAGCAGAGATGCCACTCGTGCTGCAGTCGTATGGGGAGCACCTGTTTTAATAATGCACACAATGCTGTTGCTGCTGCAGTGAATGCTATTAGCTGTGACAGTGATACTGTTACTGATACTGACAGTACTACTGTTACGGCCACTGATACCTACAGTGCTACTGTAATTGATACCAACAATGCTACAGTTACAGCTACTATTACTCACAGTATTACTGATACTGATATTGCTACCACTGCTGTTACTGATGCCAACAGTACTACTTTTAAAACTGCTGTTATGGACAGTAGTACAGATACTGCGACTGCTACTACCGATACTGACAGTGATAATGATGCAACAGAGGTAGCAGGCTACATGAATGCACAGACACATGCATTAACTGGAGCCAAGAGCTGCTGCACCTCCTTCCAAAAAAGCGACATTGCCGGCCTCAGCTAATTGTTACCTAAAGATTTTCTCTGTCCTATGAACAGCAAATACCTCTCCATGCAGAAAAAGGCCTCCAGGGAGAGGACTATGGCTTTTAAGTCATACAAATACTGATTTTATGACTCTTGATAAGTTCAGAAGCAATTTAATCTTCATCTATAAGGTAGCAGGTGCATGAATGGAGAGCTAAAATCAGATGACAGGCCTGAACCTTCATGACCACCCATTTGGGAGTTAAAAGCTGCTCGCCCCCCTCCCTTCAAACTCAGAATTACAGACTGATCATGAGGGGGAGTTAAAGCCATGATTCTGAATGCATGAAATGGACATAAAAAGTGAGAAGATTCATAAAACGCATTCATAAACTGCAGACATTATACATTCCCATCCGTTGCAATAATAACATTAAGGGCTGATTATCACCTGGGAAGCCCTCGGCTGGGGATAATATGCTGAAGTGAATATAAGCCTTGGAAAAAGGTTCAGGAATATATACAAACACTAAAGGCAAATGTTGCAGTATAGAAACATGCTTATGCAGTGCATAGATATGTGTGTGTGTGTGTGTATGTGTGTGTTTTTTTTACTGCTGTTATCCAAAGCGCTGAGACAGCGGATAATCCCTATGGCCATTTTGATTAAGGGTCTTGCTCAGGGGCCCAATTCTGACATCAGTCTACAGACCATGGGATTTGAACTGGATTTGACAGAGCATCCTAACCCACTGAGCCACACACCTGTGCAAAAGTTTTAGGCAGTCAAGGTACCGCCCCCAAGCACTGCTCCCCGGGCGCTGAATTAGCTGCCCCCTGCTATGTCACAATGTCACATATGAGTTAAATGCAGAGGACACATTTCATTGCTGTGCACTGTGTGCTGTGGTGTGTCAACAATGACCACTGATCACCAAATAATAAAAAGAAACATTTAACACTAGAACAAGTGCAAATTAATAGTAACACAACAAAGATATCAATATGAATTTCTTCTCTTGTCGAAAAACATACTGATATCTTGCTGGATGGCTTGATGAACACCGCTTCAGTTCCCAAACCTCTCCTCAGGGGCACCCCAGCCATTCCATGTGTTTGTTAAATTTCACCACCAGCTCAATTAATTAATTAGCTTAATTACTTAAATGAGGTATGAGGTATTGGTTAATGGGGTATTGAGGTAATGAGGTACTCAATGAGGTATTGATTAGCCATAAAAAGTGTGCTAGTAGTCAAAAATTCTTGGGAGTCACAATACAGACCTCAAAGCCAGAATAATACTGTAAAATGAGCTAAGCACAGAGACTAATGTTACTCCAGCAGTGAACCACAATAAATCTGTATGCCTGACCTATTGTTCCAAGGCTGTTTGGTTGATCTGACCTGTGTGGTTTTCCCTGAATGGAGAATTACATTCCCCCATAGTGCTTCCAGTATATTCTATCACTGTTCCTTTAAGCCCTTAAGTGACTCACACTTCCAGTAATTTCTTTTTCCCCCTCCTGCGGTCAGCAAGGCAGCCATGTGTGAATGACGTCAGCCTGAGAAGCTGCACCCTAGCATGGCGGGGGGGCAGGCTGGGGCCTGATACCTCCAAAAACCTTGGCCCACCTGCTGAGGGGGACATTTCACAGCTAACCTACGGAAAGTCGCCCAACAGCCAGCACCCCCTTCTCCATTCAGCCAGGGTCTTGCTGACCCAAAAAGCCCATTGAGATGAGCTGGAGGAGATGTGGATTTTGCTGAATGGGCTGGTGACAGAGAGGGCCAGGTAAATGTATTTCTCATCATCAAGATCTTCCTGGAAGCCACTCAATGTGTCCATCACATTCTGAAAAACACTTAGGCACCCAAGGGTCTCAGTAGCCCTACCCCTCCCATTCCTTCCTTATTCTTGACATAATTCTTGCCCTATGTCAGTGATTCTCAACCCAGTCCTCAGGGACCCCCAGAAAGGCCACATTTGGGCTCCCTCTCAGCTCCCAAACAAACAAGAATACCAAGTACCTGGTACAGGTATGTGAGATATGCAGCCAAACTGGCTCCAATCCCCATAGCAGACCCAATCAGGCCAGGAAGACAATGGCAGAGCAGGGATTCATGGTAATAACCAGCCACAGAGACCGCTTCAGACAAGAACAGGTCACAAACAGAAAGTGGAACTAGCAGCTCTGTTTACATAAATTTGCCCTGCTGCTCTAAGGTTAGAGCGTGATAAAACATCTGCCACATTTTGGGCACTGAAAGCACTAAACAGAATGAGTTACGGACATCAGACGCAAAGTAAGGTATGTCAAGTAGAGCCCGAGTGCCAAAGGCAGCCTTTCAATCAGTGACAGGTTTATGCCGGCAACACCGGGTAAGGGGACTGAGAAGAACCAAACAGTGACACAACGAGGCTCTGAAATTAATCGCAAGGACACTCCCTCCGGGCCAATAAAACCAGAATCATCCCCCCAGGAATGATAATGCCTTGGTGGAGGGAGGGCTTACCGCAGCCTGCCTGTGGGTGTTCGACAGGATTCCATGGATCTTCACCTTCTCCTTGTCCATCTGGTCGATGTTCACCCACAGCTCCTTGCTCAGGGGGTCAGTGGGCCCATAGGTCTTGGACGTGTAGTAGTTGTGGTCCGTGTCCTCCTATCGATACGCAATGGAAGGCGACATAAAGCGACATATCTTTTCAGTCGGGAGGAACTTCTGATTGTCCACACAAGGTTAGTTGGTATCCAGACTCATATCATGAACATGCACAAGAGCAATCTATGTCAGGATTAGCTCAGAATCTCTCAGCTCCGCAATTTAAATGAGCCCCCTGCTTTTGGAAACCACGCGCACCATGGCCACATTACACACATTTGTGCACCTGCAACACCACTGTGTTATTGCTCGACGGAGGAGGCGACTTCCAGGAGTGAATAATGGCAGCTATACTGTTAACACATAACCCGGCTCTTATGTTAATGAAGGGCTGCCTGGTCCTTGGACAGTCAGCTACTTATATGGCTTTTCATTAAATGATAATTAGAAAAACATATTTAAGAGGGACAGCCAATCCCCTGTCAGCATCCGGCATCGTATTAAGGTCCTCGATGTGAGCTTCTGCAGCATGACTTGTGTTTAGATGTGCCACTTCTGTTTTATTATTATTACTTTGTTGTTACTGCTAGAATGCAATCAAACAGACAGAGGGGCAGGGTAGGACATCAAACACAGAGAACAGGGTCAAGAAAGTAAGCAAACACAGAGAACAGAGGCAGGTAAAGCAATTAAAACCCAGACTAAAAGGGAGAAGGGAAGTCAACCAAACTAAAGTATGGTGTAGGAAAAGCAATCAAATACAGACTCCAGGGCCAGGGAAGGTAACCAAACAGAACACAAGGACAAGGAGGGTGATCAAACAGAAATTGGGGGCAAATAAAAACATTGGCTCAAAATGTCCGTTCATCCACTATACAGTATAGTCCACTATATCAGGAGCCAAGAATTTTGTAGTGCAACTATAATTTCATCCACTATATAGTGCACTACAAATGCAGGGTAGGCACACCAATATGTACTGTACAGAAGCTGCACCCTACATCGACTTAAACCATTATGCATTGCGGTCTGTCACGTGAGGGTCAGAACCATATTTGAGAAACTTTGCTCAGTCTGAACTATGATCGTTAACCGTTGTTAAGTAGCACGCTTATGAAATACTTGCCTGTGAGCTATAACAGAGTACAGAGACAGGAAGGCGATTAAATGCAGAGTACCCAGGGTTGGATAGTAATCAAATACGAGACAGGAAAAGCAATCAAACCCCAAGTACAGGGCACAAAAGGCAATTAAACAGAGTACAGCAGCAGGGATGGCAATAAAATGGAGAAGGAAGGGGCAGGCTGAGCAGTTGAACACAGAGCAGATGATAGGGCTGAATTACAAAGGACAAGACATGCAAACTAGATGAGCGTGAGGGACATCCATTCTTATGCTGTGTTCCATTTGAACTTATAACTCGGAAATTCTGAGTACCTAGTCGGAAATTTCAACTGGAACACCCCCTCAAGTCGGAATGTGAACTCGGAGGAATCGACACAACCCCAGGCTCAGAATTCAAGATGGCTGGGCCCTTTATCAACAGAAGTTAAAGCTGTAGTTTTATAGTGTTTATTAGCACTTACGTCTTATTTGTGGCTCATTCAATTAATCGTACACACAGTGCTGTTCATCTGTGGGTGTGTTGCTATGCAAAATACCGAGTAATGTGTTGTATTCCACTGATATTGCTAATAATGGCTAACAATTAACCGGGCTAGAACTGGGGTCCGTCTCATTAAGAAGAATTTCTTGATTAAGCAGACAACTTTAGACAACTTCAAATTTAAGTTAGTCTGTGCTCAATGTAAGTGAATGAAGATAAAGGCCATTTAACCCTTAGAACCCGACAAACGCAAAATGTGTTGATTTTCTCACCCATTAATCTCAGGATCGTAACTCTGGCTAGGTATAATGCGCAGATATGAATCACATACCATTGGAATCGAGATGATTTACTTGATCCGGTTGTCCAAGTTGCAACATTGTGCACTAAAGAATTCAAGAGTAATCTTGTGCACAATGAGGCATACATTTTAAACATTACCCACCAAAACACACCCCTACAAATCCATAAAACATCGATATAATTCACATCAGACAGTAAACAAAGTGCATATTCGCTTCCGCAATTATCCACGTACTACCCCTCTTGGGAAAGAAAAAAAAAAGATAATTTATTTATTATAAGCTTATAAATAAGAGGATAGTAAACACTGAAAAATTGGCTGGAGATCTACTGAAAATAACAACAAAACACAGCATTTCATTTAATAGGAAAATAATTACTTGATATTTTAGTAATATTTATTCACAACAACTGGAACACCTCCCACATCTAAACACAATGACGTGCTACAGCGTCGCTTTGCTGTTTGATGTTAAAATGCCGACTAAAAGTTTCATTCCCAAATTTCACTTACTAATCATAGCGTATACAGGCGAAAAAACGATAATTATAACATTCAGCATTAGACTCTAAAACTGTCTGTTATATCTGTGTTCAACCAGTGGATAATATAAGCAAGGCTTTTCTATTTCAGTTTGTTCTAGAAGTTATACACACACACACACAAACATATACATATATACATATATATATATAGCCATGCATTGCTGTGTATCAGACAACAAGTTACCAAGTGGATGCAAAATCAAAGATATTCATTTCCGCCTGCCACTAACCATGTATTCCTTCACAATACTAAGCCATAGAAAGGCCCCAATGAAATCTCTGCCTTCCCACATCATAGAGACTCTAATCTCAACATTTATCAGATTATATTTGTAGTGCCTGCAAATTTTTATATTGGATGAGACTAAAATTTGAGAAATTTCAGTAGGCGGAGGTAGCTCTACCTCATAAAAAGTATAATATCAAGACTGTGTCAGCATTTACACATCAAATTACTGTATGTCATCTGAGTAGCCCAGAATGTCCTGAAAACAAAACCATAAAGCATATGTGGTTAACTCATGTACATACAACGTAGTAAGCTGAAAATCAAAGGGATAGAAAAACACTCAAAATTGGATAGGGCTGCAAGGGTTTAACTGGGGTAAATTAAATCCGACAAGATATCCGGGTAAGCAAGAATTCTTGCTTTTTGAAATGGGTCATTGGTACTGCTAAATGGCTTTCCGACTTTATGTACTGGAACACTGGTAACTCATGTGTCACGTCATTCCCAGTTCCGACCTCCAAGGCAAATGGAACACAGCAATACTCCAGCCACTTGACTACAGAGTCACCAGGGGCAGGGAGTACACTCTGGATGGGATCTGCACACACACACTATGGGCAATTTAGACATGCAGATTCACTGCATGTCACCCGCTTCCCACGATGCTGCGATGAGGGACGAGCAGCATTTCTGAATGTTTAATCTGCAACTGCAAACAGCCAATGAGTTATCCTGAGCGGGCAACCCACACCTTATATCCAGCCTGTCACTCGCCTGTTTCAGGCTGAGCTCTTATCATTCCCCATAACTTCATCACCACATACACAAACTCCATCCAATTTAAACAGAGGCGTATGGGGAATTACAATAACCGCACGATAAGGAAGGCAATCAAGCGGAAATGTGAAGAGCAGACGCGATTCTGCAGTGAAAGGCCCGGGCAAGTGTTTTGTTAGTTACGGGTTTATCTGGAACCCCACAGCATGCATTCTGCAGGTGCTTTCACATGAGACCTGCAATTTCACACTGAAGATGCTATGAAGTGCATCTCTGCTGAGAAACTAAACAGTGTTCCCTACACTGACCCCTACAGGGCTGGTGCCTGTACAGACAACCTGCCACAATTTTCAGCAAAAACTATGAAAAATGAAAATGGGTAGATGGACAGATGAAAAAAGAGCACAAAACAGATAAGGTACACTTACAAGCATATACAATGAAGACAGCATTATATTTCACTGTATTTTAAATATTTGTTTTGCAGTGAATGAAGAAGGTTGACGATTTTCATTTCAGGTGCACTTTAGTTGTTCAGCAATAGAGGGCATACTTATGTATAAATGTTGTGGGTTCTATGTCCATGATCGTACTACAAATGACTCCATTTGTGTGTCTTCAACACAAAGTTGTAGAGTTTGATTCCTGACAGACTTAGGAATTCCTTTGTCCCACACGCCATCAAACTCTCATCAAACTCATCATTGGGCGGCGGGGGGGGGGCAGAAGGACTGTACAAAATACCAAATAACTCGTGCAATAATTATTTATAATTATTTATTACCATTTCATTACCATCATCCCACCGCTATTCTTTTTATTACTTCTCCCTACACCCATATCCTTGACTTCAAATTTTTGGACTATGTATGTAAATTTTGTACTGTATGTTTGTACATTTTTGTACTGTATGCTGTCTGTATGTTGTATGGTGCTATGCTGCTACTGGGAACTGAATTTCCCGGAGGAACCATCCCGAGGGATAAATAAAAGTTTACCTACCTACCTACCTACCAAAGCCACACACGGTCTCTATGAACCACCATAACCAGCTTAGCAGATAATGAAGAAAAGGCTAGTCAAGAACCAGATCACTTTCAATTTCAAAGGGTGCAAATATCAGAAAACAGCTGTTGAGAATTTTTATAGCATCCTGCGCCATGCTTCCAATTCACGTCTTTTTTTTTTTTCTCCCCGGAGGGCTATATCATGTGACATATAAGGACCTTGTTAATCATACTCAATGTTTGCAGAGTGAAAGTTAATTATCACAAATGATGCACAAAGCCCAATTAAGCCATGATGAAATACCACGGCACCAAGTCCTGTTTCACACAGCGACACAACACTGAGGATTCCGTCTGGCACGTTCTGGGGATTTGAGGATGCGATTCTGCCCCATGCTGGCTCTCTTGGAGGCGTAAACAAATCTGATAAAAGACAGAGCATTATATATGTATATATATGAATACACACACCCAAACAATATCCATGCCGGAGGTTGGTCTTTGTTACTCTGCACACCTGCTGGTGCTCTCAACAACATAAACAGACCACAATGGGTAAATTGGGGGTGGATCTCCAGCCACACTGCCCCAAGAAATCAACCGCCAGACATTCTTTTCGTATACAGATGAATGGTTGATTATCTTATTGAAAAAGGTCCAAATTCCAGATCGAGTTCCTTGGATGATAATGGTAAAGGTTAAAATGCCACAGTCAAGATTCCTGACAACATCTGGCTTCACATATCTAGTTATAGTAGTTATGGGCGTGGCCTACAGCAATGTATCTGGGGGCCCTTTGACCTCTGCCTGAGGCCTCATATGCCGTCTCTTCATGTCTGAGTCAGAGCAGGAAGGTTTTCCATTATGTGCAGTATATCTTAAAAAGAGACCTTTCTTATTCATGGAAAAGCAGTCTTATAGTTCTATATATGTTGTATATATGTAGAATTCAGGAGGGCAAGGACCCACAGGAGAGTGTATCTCCCACTGCCTGCAAAACTACACTTGCTTCAGCTCAGGTAACATCTTTCTTGACATGGGTGACCCCAGGTGTGGTGTGAAAAAATTCTAGTAGACTGTTGAAGGTGCTGGAAACAAAAAACTCATCTAGATGTTAGTAATAACCATGGAAAAGGCATGTGAGAACTGTGTGACCAAGCTGTGGAGTATGGTGGACTTCTGGTCGACCTTCTGCTTGGTCATCAAGCCAACCCACATCCCTCAAGCCACGGCTCAGATAAATGCTCCCAAAACTCTGCCAAGCCAAGGAACAGTCAACAGAAAGTGACCCAGCTAAGGCACCTAAACTGTACATACCTTTTTTATTACTGCTAGATATTATGTTTACCGGGTTTAATGGTTTGTGGCTCAGCGAATTAGTATGCTGTGAGTGAAAGGTTGCCAGCTCAAATCCCACATTTGGCACTGTGGTTTCACCCTTATACCCTTGTGCAAGGTCTTTAACCCACAATTGCTCCAGGGTCTGGTCTCTCAATAGTACATAACCTTGGATGAAAGTATCTGGGAAATTAATTAAATTCAAAGTTTAATATGGAGACAACAATACTTCAATGGTGTCAAACTGAGTTTTGAACTTACAACCTCTGGGGTGCTATAATATGTCTTTAATCATGTCACGCTTACTGCCCTATGAAGAACGGTTTCCTGAGTGCAAACTTCCTACTGAAGTGGTTTTAAAGGAGAATCGTACTCATATATAAACAAGCAGATCCCTGTCCTTAAGAGGCAAGTCTCCAGATCCTGAGAGCGCTCTTGCACAGCTAGCCCAAGTGGCGGGAAGTAGGCAGGCTCGCGGCCTTCATCAAGACCACACAAAAAGCCTGGTTTAAATGCAAGTTTAAGATACAGGGGCACTAAGAATTTTCGGAATAATTCGATTAAGGGGCATGAACTGGGAGCCCAGTGTGATATGTTGTCATGGGCGCCAAAATGTCTAGCGGCTCCCCTTACCCAGTGCTGCTAGTAGGGCTGCAGCCCCACCCACCCCCAAACTTCTACTGAATAAGGCATTTGGAGATGGATGGATAATGGATGGATGGATGGATGGTCGGTCGGTCGGACGTGTCCCCACCATGTCTTTACGAGAACTTTTATGTCTCTCCCCACACACACTCAACACACTGAACACGAAGATTGACACACATAAGCACACACAGATGCATCTGCACGCAGACACACACACACACACACACACACACACACACACACAGATACACACACAAACACACATGCGTGCACTGACACAGAGAAAGAAAGGGGCCTCGGGTCAGGGGAGGGTTAAAGCTGAAGGAGGGGCAAGGGGTGCGGGGCGGTTCTAGCGAGAGGGCAAGGGGTCTGAGACATGCTTATGTTGTATTCTATTTGAACTCAGAAGTTGGAAATTCTGAGTTCCTAGTCATAAAATTCACCTGGAACGCCCTCTGAAGTTAGAATTCTGACTCAGAAAGTCAGCGGAATCTACACAACCCCAAACTCAGAATTCAGGAAGGCTGCACCCTTTATCAACAGAAGTTAAAGCTGTAGTTTCATAGTGTTTATTAGCACTTACGGCAAATTTGTGTTTTATTACTTCAGTCGTACACACAGTACTGTCCAACTACCATCTGTGGACATGTTGCTACGTGTTTTTTTATGAGCAAAATACCATGCAACATTTTGTTATCAACATGTATTGCTAACAATGAACCTGGCTTGAACTGGGGCCTGTTTCAGAAAGCAGGATTACTTGCTTAGCCGGATAACTTGTTAGATTCAAGGTAATCTGGGCTAAATGTAAGTGAACAGAGATAAAGACCATTAAAACTGGGGTACCATAAATCCGACTTAGCTAAGCTGTCTGGCTAAGCAAGAAATCCTTCTATTTGAAACAGATCCCTAATATTGCTAAGTGCCTTTCTGACTTGTTATACTGTAATGCGGTTAACTTAGGTGTGAAGTCATTCCCAGTTCCGTCTTCCAACCTTTGAGGTAAATGGAATCCAGCATTACTGTGGGGGAGGGGGTACTCTAAGAAGGACTGGGAATAAGAAGCAGGTGAGTGAACTTGTCCCGGGACCACCCAATGACATTCCCACCCCCCAAATCTTACACAAGCCCATTTTACCTGTCCACAAAAATGGATACTTGAAGCAAATCAATATGTCGCTGCTAATCGGATCAGTAAAAACCCCCCAGTCAGATTTTAACCAGCCAAAAACCCCATTTGTTGGATTGCAGAGCTAAAATACACAAACGCTGACCGTATTAAGCTTAAGGACTGTGCCCACTCCCACCTCTGCTCTGGTTTTGTTGACATGGGGGTTCAGACGGGGGGGCAAGGTTGGCAGACCTGGGTGTTTCTCTAAACGCAGCCCGCCATCATAATGATCAGCCCCTGCTTTCTTTTGGCCTCTGTAGTTTCTGAGTTTACTCCAGGCTACAGAGAACAACACCCCCACCCCCCCAACATCAAGAGATGCTGTAGGCCGGAGTGAGCCACAGTGACACCTAGAGGCCCCACCCAGTCTTACATGCTGACGGCTGCCGGCCTCATCCCCACAGCCCCTTCATAACTCATCGGGGATTTGCATTCCGCTACATTCCATCACCCACCGGAATGTTCTGCAGCCCACAGATACGTGCCGTACCGGCCCAGAGAATGTCCGCCGGCATTCTGTTCTCCTGCTTATGCCCTCACGGGACATGGAGAGTCGCCCTTGGTCGGCCCCAGACCGCAGGATGCCGATGCGGTGCACCACAACTGTTTTCATGCCACCAGCGTATAACCGACCAATCAGCAGCCTTGCCAGGCCTCTGATGAGGTCAGCTGGGTGTCCCGAACACTTTGGTTCCCAAGTCTGGAATTTAATTAACGTTTTACTGCCTGATTGCCCCAACTGGATTTTCAGCATAGTAACAAAAGATCTTGAAGCCCACTGTTCTATCATGGGAGGCAGAGAAGCTAACCAATTTTTACTATGGGGGGGTGTGGCATCAACACTTACCAGAGAGTTCTCCAAAATCCACTAACAAACCCAGAGCGTTCTCTGAAATCTACCGACAAACTTCTGCCCTCAACAGATTTAACAAGTGAATTTAGTTAAATGCTTGCCTTGACTCCAAAAGCAGAGGACCCTGTTTTCAGTGAAGCT
>JAODKC010000082.1:15965965-15981059 GCA_026777985.1 Mormyrops attenuatus
CCACCCCCCGGGCCCCCCCCCCCCCCCCCCCCCACACCCCCCCGTTTCCCTTGGCTCTTCGTCTACCGACCTTCTGGACGGTCAAACGACATAAAAAACAACTCTCAGAGCTTCATGATGGCAATGGAATAAAGTAGAAGACCACAGCATCATGGAGAATCGCAGCCCGTCACGCCTCGAGCAAGAGACATCCCTGAGAATGTGATTCTTCCCTCATGACTCGGTTTGCCTGATGCCATAATTGCTCCTCAAATGAGATACCAAATCAGAACAGCCGACAGATACACTGAAGGGAATGTATGGAGCGTCAGCCAATCATACTGAAGGTGCTAGTCTGGCTGTTGAAAATAAATGTGAGCATTCTAAAAACAAATCAGTGTGAGGTTCGTAACCCAAACACAGTGATATAAAACTGGTTGATACCATTGCAGAGTAAAACTAAATAGCAGAAGGCTGGAGAAAGTGGAGCTATTTATAAGACGTGTATTGTTTTCATTAGCATAAAGCAGCTAACGGTAAAAGTACAGCTTTAAAAGTCAAGTCAAAGCACCTTTAATTGGCACCTTCAGATATATGATATTATACACTGAGCTGAAATATCTTTCCTGTTAGTCACAGTGCAAGTGAGAAGTAATAAACAAATGATAAATACTGAGACATATAAACATGACATTTTAGTGCATCGATATTAAGACAAACAAACAGACACAACCATCTGATTGGTGGGGAAAGATTATGCTAATTTGGTATGAAAGATTGGCATGGGGCAGAATGTGTAATAAATTAATAGATGCTATTCAGATAACTACACCTATTTCACTATTTCACCTCAATTTCACACCCTACATAGATAAAAAGGCCAGAAAGGTTTCCTGTTCAAATCCTGAAAGGGGAACTGTAGTTGTACCCTCAGGAAATGAAGTTGCATCAGTATAACTTGCTGTTCCAAATACAGGAAGACGTTGAGGAAATGAAAGCGATCACATGTCTAGAGCCTGTAATTCCGCCAAAACTGAGGAGAGACTCTCATACCTTGGGGGAGGATGTACAGCTACATACAGTACAGGTAATACATCCTCTCCCTCGTTTGGGAGGTCACGTAAGATGCAGAGCTACTGTGTGTGCTGCTTCTGAAGCAGGGTGGGCAGAGATTATGTGAAATGTGAGTGAGGTACGTGTACATATACCCTGGAAACAAAGCCTCCCATGCAGTACATGCGAAAACGCCGCTGCGTGGCATCGGGAAAACATCGTGCTTTACTTTTTCAGGCGATCAATGCCATCGGTTGGTCGACCACACCACATAATCATCTCAATCCAGTGGTCAGGGACCCCCAGACAGCAAAAACATGGCCTGTCTGGAAGTGCCCTGGGACTGGGTTGGGAAACACTGCTATAAACAGTAATGAATGAAGGCCTAGTACCCAGACATCTAACACACTAACAAATAGAACGTACTGTAAGCCACCTGAGTAAAGACCCGATTACTGTTTAGATGAAGGAGCTGAATTAAAATGCTGATTGACTCATTTTAATCTCATCTAGATACTGTTGGAACGACAACAATATAATTCCCTGGACAGCCCCATCACCCTCCCACCCTCCACTTAATTCCTACTTCTCCCATGCCTCCCAACTTCTACAATCTTTAGCACCCCATACACTACCTCCCCACCTCTCCAAAAAGTCAAGAGCAACTTTGTGTGACTTATCTCAATGTAATCAGGTTAACCTGCACTTGAGGCTGCCCTTCTTTTTGCTAACACTATGCAGCACTGCTTAAATTTTGAAGAGATCTGTTTCAAAATATGATCTCTTACTGTCTGTTCCCCATACAGTGCCTTTGCAAGGTTTGGAAAAGATCTGTCAAATCTTTTTTGAGTTACTGTGCTAACGCAATCAGGTGCTTAAAACTGCCTTTTTCTTTATCATCACTATGATGCGCTGCTTCAATTTGTTGTTCAATTGTCTCGAAATAGGATGGGTTTCAAATCTTCACCCAAACAATATTTCAGCAAAGTTTGAAAAGGATGTCAGATATATTTTGATTTATCGTGTCTGCACAACAATGTGTCTGCAGCAGCAGACTGGTCCCAAATCCGCATGTATTCCTTGCCTGAGGAATACAATTAATCCCTTAAACAAACACTATCGCTACCCCAGATGGAGGAATGAGAAGCATTAGAATGTCCAGGTCCCTAGGGATCAACAAGGGCCCCATTGCGTTGATTTTAGTGACACAGTGCAATCATCTGCTGGGAAGCTACAGCCACCAGCTCACATGCCTAGATCTGGTGATAAAGGGGCCGGCTGGGGTGGTAAATCCCATAGCCAAGCGGGCCATGTTGTTACGGAAACAGCAGTAAAACGTCGGGACAGGGTCAAGCATCGTAAGCCTTATCATTCAGGGAGCTAACATAAAAGGTAACGAGCTGGGAGTTTACTGCATGCTTATTGTGGTTTATGCACTAGGTGCACAAAGCCAGCAGCTCTGGATTCCAGCCTGAGAAGAACCCGCAGGAACAGCATGGATGATGAAGGTGATGGTGACGAGCACAATGATAATGATGGTGATAACGTTGCTGGAAATCAGTGTGGTGATGGTGAAGATGAAGCTGAAAATGCCTTTGCTGCTAGTAGAGGTGATAGTGATGATCAAGTGGATGGTAATGATGGTGCTGATTGTAATGATAGTGAGGATGAGTGCAGGTTGTGGTGATCGTGATGTTAACATGGATGATGATCATGTGGGTGGCAATGATGATAATTGTAAGGATGGTGATGATGACTAGTGGTAGTGGTGATCGTGGATGGTGGTGATCATGTGAGTAGTGGTAATGATGGTACTGATTGTAATGACTGGTGGTAGTGGTGAGGGAAAAGGTCATGTGGGCAATGATGATGGTTATTTCGTCGCTGGCATTATCAGTGATGATACTGACCGTTGTGATGTTGACAGAAGTTAGTATTAAAACATGAGCGACAGGCCTTATTCTATGAGAGGCCAGATGGCCAATAAACATTGTGTGTGGTCTTGGGGTCCTGTTTCTTTTAGGGAACGTGCTGTTGGATCCTTGAGACAGAACTGAACCGAAACATTTTGCTTGAAGAACGGGTGAAGATTAAAGCCAAACGTTACTCTATATGGTGTGAGAAAAAAGCAGATCATGATCATTAGGGGCACACAGTGAGAGGTGAGAGATTCCCCCAGAATGTGGGCTGCAGATGAACCACCCAAAGAAAGTGTGATGATGAAAGGACACCTGGCGGGGTGGTGTAAAACCCAGGCTTTTGATTAAAGGCTTAGATTTCTTTTTGGAAAGAAAGCAAGAAAAGTGAATGTTCGGTATTTGCACCTTTATGTCTGATTCTTATGTGTTTTTTTTTTACTAGTTAGCAGCACAGCATTGTCTCGGCTGCTTTATGCAAACAGAGACCTCAAGCATCCTTTAGAAAGAATGCCAGCAAGCAGTGGATAGGAAATCACGCTTTGCTGACAACCTTGGAATTTGATTGGTCAGGCCAGTGTCATGTGGTGCTTAAAGCGGTCGTCTGCCTTGAATTTAATGGATGAATAGGAGATTAAGCGATGGTGCTCAGCCCCAAGAAAGGACCACATCAACATGGGTAACCCTCATGGGACTCCAAGTAAGCATGAAGGGTCCTGCTGTTGGACCGCTGAACTGTGGCAAGAAAAACTGGCATGTGAAAGTAAAACTGTAAAAAACTTTAAATCCATTTAAACTGCTAAGTATAATGTAAGCACTGTCCCATTATTTTTAGTATTTTCAAGCAATATGAATAATTCAAAATTTTTATGTAACCTTATTACATAATAATGCCAGGGCAGCTATTTGTACTTGCAAACAAATTTGAACTGGACATTTTTAACAAATATTTGCTCTTGTTATAACACAAGGTCTAGGGAAGCATTTAACAAACAATTCAAGAAACTGTGCCACAATTTCATACCTCTATCTGAGAGCTGTTGTCACCATCCAGTTCTGGCAGAAGCCCGGGGAAGCGATCAGCATCTGTGTCATCCTGGTCTTGGCTTGAGTCTGGGTCCTGGTCCAGACTGGCCCGATTACTCTCCATGGACCTAGGTGGGGGCAGCCATCTCCTCCATCTGTGGCTATAATGCCGTATGTCCACCAAGGGCCCCTCTTCCTCCTGGTGTGGTCTCTGCAGATACGTGTAGAGGACCCCTGATGGAGGATAGAGGCACTAAGGTCAGGGGGTCTTGGCCATGAACGAGGTCAGGGTGAATAGCTTGGGCTGAGGTCTGGCGTGTGGCTCTAACTAAGTAATGGGCTTGTAGCTTGGGCTGAGGTCTGGGGGCATGGCTCTGGCTAAGGTATGGGCATGTAGCTTGGGCTGAGGTCTGGGGGCGTGGCTCTGACTAAGGTATGGGCTTGTAGCTTGGGCTGAGGTCTGGTGCGTGGCTCTGGCTAAGGTATGGGCTTGTAGCTTGGGCTGAGGTCTGGTGCGTGGCTCTGACTGAGATCACAGATTGTGGGATTGAATGAGGTACTGGGGCATGGTTGATGGGTGGGTACCCCCCAAGGAGAGTGGGAGCTCTTCCTGTACTTAGACTTATATATTCATTTAGAGCAGGAGCAGGACATCTTCTCCGGAAAGGGCCGCTGTGTATATAAGTTTTTGCTGCAACTCCATAATTAGATTAGTAATTGGAGGACTGATTGGCTGAAGAGTTCTCAGACCTGGGTTTGAACAGCTGACCTTAAGGTTTTCCCAAAAACCTGCATACACACCGGCCCATCGTGGATAAGATTGCCTACCCCAGATGTAGAGGACACCTAGACCATTTCACATGGCTGTGAAGCCATGAGGTATGGGCATTGCATCATTAAAAAAAATGCCAGCGCCCTCTGGACATCCAGAGGTAGAATGGCAACAAAGCCAGCAAACTCCTTCCATCAATCTGGACCAAAGAATCTGCTGAAATACTGGCATCCCCCCACAGACTAGATAAGTGCCCCTGGATCAATCTCCCCAAGCACAACCTGGCACCAAACACTCACCCAGCGTCATGCTCTTCATCCCCCCCTCCCCCCGGGTAACACAGCAGTTGATATGGCCCCACTTGCAGCGAGTTGGCATGGTCATTCCCCACTAGCATAGATCCGTGGTAACCTGTTCTCTCTGCTCCATAAATGCTGTACACAAAGCGTATTAACAGAGTCATCCAGCTGAGTTTATGGCTCTCTAAATGCTGGGGTAGATCTTTCATCCTGGCTATTAGTGTCTCTTTGATCCATGGAGCAAACAGGAAGCTTTGAGGAGAGACAAATGTTTGGTTGAAATCCAGAAGCCTGTCAATACAGTTGTACAGTTCTATGGTGGAGGGAGAGAGCTGGCTGTTATTGACACAGCACCCTTTGCTGGTGACACATTCACACCCGCTGCTTTCTATGTGCTGACCTGATCTGCCGGCTGATTGGCCAATGCCCAGGTCATGTGACACCGATGCAAATATCGTCACAGATTAGCCAACAGGTATGATTTTACTACAATACGGTTAAGTTAATGGCACTCATGCTGGAATGCCATTCCAGAAATGTTACAGAACTTTCTTGAAATGGCAGAGTTCTGTCTTTCCAGAGTTCAAGCCATCAGAAAGATTATACAGAAGGTGTGTGAGTGAATCAAAACAGCCACAGTTAAGACAGGAAAAATACAAGATTTGGTTTGAATCAATATGGATTATAATTTGTAAAATAACACTAAAAAGCCAGACTTGACTTTGGCTGATATGGCATCTTCCAACACTCCTGAATGAAGGATCCTTTGGGGTGATTTCTAGAAGACCTGTTCTAGCCAGACGCAACATGCATACAGACATCCACCCACAGAGGTTGGCCTACGGCATTTGGTGACCAGGTCCCTCAGAAATGGTTCTCACTCGAATATTGGGTTGGCAGGATGCCACGAGGGACAGGGAGGAAGGGGTATGAACTTCTCCTCGCACGGGTTCGACACGTGGACTGACTAGGGGGAGAAACAATGAGGCAGAGGAAGATTTAAGGGAAAAAAAGAGAAACATCCATCTTTCAGCAAAAAACAATTAAAAGTGATTAAAAGTAAGTGCTGGAACATGGGAAACTCCAAAGGCCATTTTTCAGCACTGTGGCTGTTTGTCAGGCGTGGCATTAAAAGAAAAATCGATGCATTGGCTTAAAATGGAACAGCGGTGCTCAGCCACCCCTCCCATTGGGGGATCCGTTACCACATAATGTTCTGGCCTCCTCTGACTCTTGTTGATGTTAAGCCCATGAAATGAATCAGGACTGACCAATCCCACCTCTGCCTTCTTCAAGTATACTGGGGTCCATCAGAGGGCCCAAAGCCTGACCGCCTGGTTCTGACCCAGTAGAGGTCTGAGTCTTTACTGGAAGCCTGCTGTGAAACGTAGAAGGCAGAGACTACAGGGCGAGGTCATTGTTTCTTCCTTTTGTAAACCTTTTAATGAGAAGGATGGGCATCCCCCACCTGGTAAGGTATGGGCATGTAGAGAGCCGACTATGACTGTAGCCTTAAAGAGACTGCAGCAGCCATCACGGTGATACAATCTGCTTTTCCCAGAAGTCTGACTGTAAATATCTGAGCAGGTCACCTTACCATGCCCTCAGGGGCCGCTCTGAAGAGCTGGTTCATGAAGTCAACAATGGTGCCAGCTGGGAGCATCGGGGAACAGGAACTGCGGCAAAATGGAGCCAGTTCCCTTCCAGGGAAGAGGAAACCTTGCTCGTACCCTGAGCCTTGGATCCATGAACAATTAGGAGGCTATTAGATGCGTGATGCCACAAGGACTCCAAGCTGGGGAGACAGATCTCCTAAGTAGATTTAAATTAATTCTGTTGGGCAGATGCTTTTCTCCAAAATGATGTACAAGTGGAGCAAATGGCACACTGCATACATAGAGATGCATAGAGTCGACTGGGCATAAGTGCAGCTAGGCTGAGTTTCCAGTGAAAGCCCAGGTACAAGTGTAAGCAGTACTGGAGCAAGAGCTACACAGTGTCTTCCAAACAAGGCAAAAACCTAATAAGACAGCTATTCAAATCAGCAGAATGTGCAGCATTAAGATCTTCTTAGCCTGGGATACTAGTTCATCACAGGTCAATGGATAACTAAAGTAATAATCATTTTAAGTTAATAAAAAGAAATTGAAAGATGGGGTTAATTTAAAACCATCCCGATCCAGCCTGATTTGCATTCACTAAACGTCAGTAAAAAGCAAAACACCAAACAGAAGCAGTGAATCTGTGAGACACTGACCGACCATTGGCGTCCATGCAGGAGGATGCCAACGGTGACCATGTTCCACTTGATGTCAAGATCGACTGGATGTGTTACAGGACCCCTAGACGGTACCGGTCCTAGCCGATGTGGGAAGCATCTCCACCAACACCCCCTGTCCGAGGCAAAGTGAAACTGGCTGACAAGTCAGCGCCCCCGCAGAAGATGGTGCCCTTGGCAGCTGCCTACATCACCTACAGTAGTGTTTCTGAACCCAGTTCTTGGGGACCCCCAGGTGGTCCCTCCCAGTTCAAAAATGTGGACCGTCTGGCAGGGAACTGGGAAGGAGCAAAAACTTGGACCACCTAGGGGGTCCCCAAGGACTGGGTTCAAAAACACTGGCCTATAGGATTTATCAGCAATACCACAAGACCACCATCATTTTAGCCAAGAGGGTCCTCTCTCCTGGATGGTTTCTGGGTCGAATCCAAGTATCATTACTCAGGAAGGGTGGTTGGTGGGCATGGTGTTCTTCCATGCGAAGGGAGCTCCTGTTAGTGTGACGGGGGTGGGGGACAGTGGGGGGAGGGCTTAAGTCTCGGCTTTCCTGGACCAAACGGTGCACAGGGTTCTGGAGGTACTAGTGGTGGGTGAAAAGCCCCATGGGTAGGGAGGGGCCCCAGCACCGTGTCCTGGAGCTCCAGCGAGGTATCAGGGGCTGAAAAAGCTTGCCCAGGGTAAGGTGAACCCAGTCCAGAGTGAGTCTGGGGGGGGGGCGGGGGGCATACATGGAGAAGCATCTTGATTTACAGTGTCAGGACCTTGAGGAGGACAGCCTGCGGTGAATGTAGTTCCCAAGGGGGGTATCTGACTGGCCCTTTGATGCAGCCCCCCGCACTCCCCCACCGAGAAAGCCTTCAATATCCACAAGCCAGGGTGTCCCAGGGGAAGCACAGTCAGCTTTAAGTAAAAAGACACTCTGCCTCTCAAAGTCTCTGTGGACGTCGTCTCCCCCCCCCCCCCCCGACTCTATTAGGACTGAATCCCTGACAGACTGATTTCTGATTCAACCCACAGTGCAAGGATCATAGCTGTATGGCTAATGACAATTGGCCATTACAGAGAACAAGTCATTTAATGTATGGACACGATGAGGGGGTGGATTCATGTGGTGGGGGGTGAGGTCAGGTGACATCACAATATTTCACTTCACCAGTCCCATATAACCAATTAAATGGCACACCCTTATGACGGACCTCGCACCCAGCAAAAGCCTCTTTCCAAGACCCCTGATCGTGTCCCTGTTTCCTTTGTGCTGAGGCCGCAACCTCCTTATTTTCCTTCTTCTTCACAGTTTCATAATATTTCTCCATTCCTGTCCAAAAATAAACTCCTTCCTCCCATCCCTGTGTCATAAACTTCCCCATCACGACTATATTACAACATGATTTGCTAAAATGCAGGCTAATATTTTGTAGCCAAGACAACATGTTTGTTACATGACAGCAGCTCCTCCCGATCAGTTTCTGCTGGTATTTAATGCCCCTGTAAAATCCAGCCTTCCATCAAACCCCGGGATACTCCCAGCTTCTAAGGAGGGTTGCCTCTGTCAAACCCGATAACCAGGAACCAAACTAAACCATTTCATAACAACGCAACGGGCGCTAAGGGAGACTGTTGCTAACGGCGATGGCGCTAACATCAATCGTCGTCAATGGCGACGGCACTAATATTGAGGACTGCGATTCTCTCCAGCAGGTGGTGAGCAAACGCAGCTTCCGAAGAACCTGAACATTTCATTCGAGCGACTCACAGCTCTGACCCGAGGTGCTCCCCGGCCTTTCTGACTTGCTGGCTCTGACCTGTGCAGCAGCATTCACAACTCCTGTCAATCAGAAGCCAGGAATAAACAGGAACCGGGGATAAATTCTCAAAAGGAAACCCCTGGGAGTCACAGAGTGTATCCCTCCTTACCAGATGGCCTGAAGGAGCTCAGAGAGGGATAAAATGAACCTTTAGTGACAGTTCACAGTATTGTCAGGTACAGAGTCCCAGGCCCGGCTACATGATTTGCCAAAAAACACATTATAAGCTGATAGATGTGATCTGGTGCCATGAAGGTCTCCAAGCAGAAAAGGTGATCATAACAACAACATTCTTAGTTTTAAACACGCTGTTCAAGTTGTGTTTTAATAATCCTGCATTCCCTGCCAACTAGGGGGCGCTATACTTGGGGGATATGAATGGACAAAGTATAACTACAGCAAGCACATAATAGGTAAGGGTTAATGCACGACTTGCCGTGCATCATACGTTTTTACCATATGGCTGCAGAGATTTATAACCACTCAATGCACATGGCTTACACCAGGGTTACTCCACACTTGGCTTACGTTTATACCTAAAGACATCATTTTCACGTTTTTAAGTCGGAAATACATTTATTAGCAGAACTACTATCTTCTGCCACAGATCAAACATTCTGCTTATTTTAAGTTGTGCTCTGAATCTGGAATTTTAAGGGATATTACTAAAAATGAAAGACTATAACTGGGCATTGATTTGACTGGCTAGCACTATGTGTGCGGTTATAGAAAATTAATCGACACCCTTCTGACCAATCATATTCAAGAATTTTACAGTGCTGTGATATAATTACATAGGAAATAAAACTGATGATGGCCTTCCATGTACCCCTCCCCCACCCATACCCCTCCCCTTCAGCTCCGCTCATCCACTGGGTGTTTGCATAAAGATCTTGGGAATTAATTTCTTTGGGAGAACAGACAACACAGCTGCTAGATCAGCCTGACAGACAATCAAGCTGAGTCGAGTTAAATCAGCTTTGAATGAAATCCAGTCATGAAATCATGTGATTGTGTGTGTGTGTGTTTGTGTGTGTAGGTGGGGGGGGGCAGGGTAACCAGACATATCGTTGCTTTGCACCGTGTGGTCTCAGAGTACATGCTGAAGTTCATTGTAGGGACATCCCGCCCCAGGGGACACAGGAAAAACACCCCATGAAGAGCAATGAAACTTGTTCGGACATGTTCCCCGTCATGAGGTCCAGGGTGGGGCTGCAAAAAGGTGTTCTGAAGCACACCTCGTAATCGGGGGGCGGGGCTCCCAAGTGAAAACATACTGCTCTGTCAAGGCAAGTCTTTATGAAGAAGTGGGAGTGGCTAAAGAGAAAGTGGAGGAGGTCATGTGATAAGTTTTTTTCCTATTGATTAATTCTACCCGCCCTTTATTCCCTCATAAAGCTCATTCTGGAGTCTAATGCTGTTTTGGATTCAAACCACCCCAACTAAGGTTCTCATAGTCTGTACCCCCGCCTTTGTGTATTGCTAGTTACCCTACACGGCGAAATTAATAACCCCACCACATTAAAAGATAAACCCTACATAACCCTACACAGCGGATAAATTAGTTAGCTACTCTCCTACATGTCTAATATGACCATCTACCCACCTTCCACATTGCAAGATTAGGCCCTAAGTCTAGATCCTATTCCAGGAAGTACAAGGCATAGACAACCTGGGTGAAATGCCAGTCTATTGCAGGGCAAACACTCGCATACCAAGGACACTACATCTAGAGACACTATTTCAGATAACTGGATGTCTGTGGACTGCAAAAGTATCTGAATGAAACCCGTATGGCATGGAGAAATCTGAAGATGGGAATCATGAAGCGCAGAATCCTGGAGTGAAACGACAGTGCCAGCCAACTGAGTCACTGTGCCACTATGATAACGTGCCGGAATCCACCAAGGGGTGGCGCACCACCTGCATCTGCTAGCCAAATTCCAGGTGCTAATCCCCATTAGGTAGAATTAATTCAGCATGATCTTCAAGCCAACTTTTTGTTTAGCACAAGGAGGCCAAGTCAGCCTGGAAAAATCGCGAAAGCAAGCAAATCAGTTGGGTCACAGATGACTGAGCTTTTAGGGATGTGGTGAAAACTCAAAATCTTCCTCGGGGCCGGGCATCTCCTTCCCTGTCCCCATGAGGGCGATCCCATCATTCTTTGCTTCACCTCTGCAAATGGACGATCCGTGAAAGCAGGGGCTGCTTCTGCATAATATGGGGATTTGATAACACTGCTCAGGAACTAACAGCTTCTCCAAAAATGATGTCACTTTAACCAGCGGGGTGGACTGTTGTTGTTGGTGATCTCCAAATGGTCCTAATTCGTACCAGCATATTGGAAGGACATTTCGAAGCTCCTGATAGGCCGTGGCCAACTTTCCATTTAGCATCCGACCAGAAGAACCAAATGGTGACGTCAAGGTGTTATGGTCAGAGCATAAACAGTGACGCCGGTAATTGAATGACATTCCAAATACTGAACATAACCGCCTGAATGAAACAGACGACCATCTGTCAGCACCGGAAGCCAAAGCAATTAGCACAATCTCATTAAGTGTGTTTGAAATTGCCTGCGGAGTCTGGGCTACCCAGAGCCCTGGAAAAACATATAAAAAACCAAACATTCCCAATAACATACAGCCTCTATGCACCCAAGGCTATAATTGTCTGGACCTGGGTGTTAATTTGCTCCTAACTTGCTGAGCATTTCAGCACGGCTTTGGGAACCGGTACCAAACACAAAACCTGCAAGATCCGATCAACCCCGGTCTAATAGCTCCTGAAGTAGATTTTTTAAATAATAAGAGTTGCTCTTAATTTTTTTACTATCAGTTTCATTACCTCTTACATTAGCACATGTTCTTATGCAAAGTGACGATTCCTTTTACTGGCTGGGTGAATGCTGAAGCATTTTGGGTTAATTACAGAAGGATGTCATTCGCGCGTCACCATACATGAAACTATTCGTGCCAAACTATGGCCTTTAACTATTATAGCAAACACTATTTTGGATGATACTACACCAGTGTGTCAACGAGGGACCAGTATGCAAGATGGACGGCATGGAATGTGGATCTCACCACTGGATCTAAAAGGGGAGTCCAGACAATCTGGTGGTCAGCACATCTTTGCCTGTGGGTAAGGTCTGGCTAGCACTAGAAGAAGAGCATTGGGCGAGGTGCTACAGTCAACCCTTCCATATCACGGAGGTTAGGGGTGCAGGTCCTCCAAGATCTGGATAAACCATGTAAAAATTTTTGGTCCCCTTGGCGAGCGAAGCGAAAAGATATGAAAAACACGCCATGCAAAGATCACTGCAAGATCACTGTGAGATCACTGTGAGATCACTGTGAGATCTCGTATGAGAGGCTGCCATAAACACGCTTAGCGTCCTCCAAACCTGCAGCGTAAGTGTATTCCATGCATTTATGAGGTACTAAACTTTTTGTGCGTCATCTGTTGGCCTTCGCTTGTGATCTGTGGCTTCTGCAAAACTCCTAAAAACTTTCCCATTCCCCATTAAATTCCCATTGAATTTGTTATGCCGACCGCGCAATATAGTGAAACCACGACGGGGAAAGTTGGGATGCAGAAGGGTCAGAGGTGTGAATTGGGAGTGTGGAGCGACACAGGCAGAGAACAGCATCAGAGTGGGAGCTTGGGATGGATCAGATCTGCTCTTCAGGATCGACTGCAGCAGTGAAAAAAATGGGCCAAGACAAGAACCAAGATTTCAGCTTTGTCAGGCCAAAAGGACCACCAGTGCTGAAGATGCGACCACCTCTCATCACAGACGTTCAGCCTATTCATGCATGGATCGCTGATATACCCGCGGGAACCGCGGTTAATATGTGAATCAGGCAGCCGAGTCATAAAAATCAACATTTTGATTAATAGCGGATGGATTGCAGGTGGGTGATATAATATCACAAATGAGGGAAATATTAATTACATTCTGTAAAATGTGAACATATTTCAAGCTTCATTTTAAGTCAGGTAGGAATTGGTACACTCTCATTGCAGGGTCTTATGCAGCAATAGGGGCAAAAAAGATCCGAGTGGAAAATCAAATGAGGGCAATTAAAAAAAAAAAAATGGAAGGGCAGAAAAGTTATGTGTGTATGCTGTAGCACGTGGGAGTGATTTAATGCAATGGTTACTCACGACGAGTCGAGTGCTGAGTACATGCATATGTATAAATGTATATGTATAAATAGTATTTGCTACGTAGTATTAGTGTTCTTAACTGTTTGTATTTGGGAAGTTGCACCGACATGCAGAATGTCATTCTGAAGAGATAATTGATTAGCATCAATATGCCAGCTTTTGTTTGGACTGCTGAACACATAATGTTTTATTATTTATTTTATGCAGTGGCCAAACATTATTATTGGCTTTTAAACTGTGTTCGGGAAGTTGTAAAGTTTGAGGTCTCAGCCTGTGTTCAAGCTGTGGTGGAAATACTTGTTGCCATTTTTATTTGACCAAAAAATAGTGTTTACTATAAAGAAATGCTCAGTGTAATATGTTACCATATCATCACGCTTATACTATATGGAGAAAAGTATTGGGATACCTGGCCCAATCCCTCAAAAACAGCCCCACACCATTATCCCTCCTCTACTAAACATTATAGGTGGCACAGTGCAGTCAGGCAGGCAACGTTCTCCTGGAATCCTCAAAACACACACTCGTCCATCAGACTGCCAGACAGAGAACTGTGACTCATCACTCCACAGAAAACATTTCCACTGCTCCAGAGTCCAGTGGTGCAGTGCTTTACACCACCCCATCTTACAGTTGGCATTGCACTTGGTGATGTGAAGCTTGCATGCAGCTGCTCGGCCATGGAAGCCCATTCCATGAAGCTCCAGGCGCAGTGTTTGTGCTGAGGTTAATGCCAGAGGAAGTTTGGAACTCTGCAGACAGTTAGTGACTTTTACACACTATGCGTTTCAGCACTTGGTGACCCCGCTCTGTTACTTTACGAGGTCTGGGTGGCTGAGTTTCTGTTGTTCCTAAACACTTCCACTTAGCGTTAATACTACTTCCAGTTAGAATATTTAGCAGGGAAGAAATTTCATGAACTGACTTACTGCCGAGGTGGCATCCTACGACAGTAACACGCTTGAATTCACTGAGCTCTTCAGAATGACTCATTCTGTCACATATGTTTGTAAACCTGACTGCATGTCTTGGTGCTTGATTTTATACACCTGTGGCAATGGGTCTGAATACAATACCTGAATGCAATGGTCAATAGGTTTGTTCCAATACTGTTCGTCCATACAGTGTCTATCCCACTAAGAAATACTGGCAACGTGTGATCGCGTGTGTGTTTTGGGTGGGTGGCGGGTGGATGATTTTTGCGTACATGCGGATTTGGAGGGTGTGACAGCTGATCTGTGCATGACAAGTTCACCCCCCCCCCAGGGGCGATTATATGATTTGTTGTTTAAGATAGGGTGCATAAGAGGGGCCACAATTTATACAGAGGGGCCAACCTTATCATTAGTCAATAACAACGTTTTTTAATAAGTAAGTGATAGGGCAGGGGGCACACCGGGGGCCAATCAGCTTTCAGTGGGGGCCCAAGCCCCTGCAGCCCTGCCCCCGTATATGATATATGGCACTTCTTTTTCTGATCCTCTCAGATGGAACCCAGCTGAACATGTACGATAACTCCCCAGATGCGGGTTCTGCTGAAAAGGTGCAGACGGATCTGGAAGATTTAATAAACAACATGTGCCCTCCCCATGTGTTCATAACTGTGAGAGAGCCGCCCACTTTGTTTTCCTAAGCGCAACGCCTTTCCTCCTTCGGAATGACAAAGCAGGGGGGTCTGGCAGACGTCCAGATCGCTCGGGGAGATCAAAGCAGCTCCTATTCCAGTTTTCTGAAGGGCATTTTAAAAGAGCCAGCATGTCCCCACTTAACCCCAAAGTAAAGAAAACCAAACT
>JAODKC010000082.1:15996958-16011827 GCA_026777985.1 Mormyrops attenuatus
CCCCCCAAACCCATACAGTCACACACACACACACACACACACACACCTTGGTAAATCTCCTACCAGTAGGGGGGGTTGCTGAAGCGCTCTCTTGAGGGAGGTGTATTAGATTTAAATCATGAAAGCTGTTTACCTCTTCTAATAAACTACACAAACAGCAAGTTCAATAAAGAATAAATTTATTCTCCAAACTTCCTATCGCACTGTCGATTTGCTACACACAGCCAATTTCCTTATATCAGTTACCACTAACCAGATTAGACTATCAGGAACATCTCTTGCATGAGATTAGTTTCCCACATGGAAACAGGAATGAAACCACTGCCTAATCCTTCATAAATACGTGAGATCAGCTGGATGGCAGATGTGCTGTGCTCCGTTTTAGCACTACTTATAGGCAAACAGAAACCCTTGAGTACGCAGGAAGCGGATGGTTCCCATAGAACGTTCCAGAAGCATGAGCCTTAGGCAGGCTTGCTCCATTTGCGTGACAGCCACCTAGCTGAGTTTTAGAAAAGCAGTTCCGGACAAAGTTAAGATGGGATGCGATCCGCTGGATTTTTTACCTTGGTCCAAACGCTAGTCTCAAATCTTTTTTTCACGAGTTAACAACAGCAACACATTTTTTTCTGCCAAATAACAGATTGACCTACAGGAGATCCAGGGAGAAAAGAGAAGCACTGCATATTAGTGCCACCAACACACACTACGCTTCACTCGAAACCGTTGAGACTTATGGCACCTTGAATCCCTGCTTACGGTCTGGAAGGATCTGGAAATGTGCCTGAAGGCAGGACAAAGAGCCTTTGTGGGTGACTGTGCAAGTGAGAGTGATGCCGTCTTGCTTAGACTCGCAGACGGTTGCAGATACCATCAGGAAGAGAAGAACAAAAATGAGTTTTGTTGGTGCAGATCTCTTGGAACGTGCTACCTGGGGTAAAAGGCATCTTACATCTACTTATTCAGGGGGAGGGGGTTGACAGTCGAGCCTCCAGTCTAGATCTGGTTGTGATCCGTTTCTCTTCAGTGCGTGGAGATTTAATTAAAACTGCTGAGGAAGAGTCATAAAAA
The DNA here is from genome assembly GCA_026777985.1 of Mormyrops attenuatus. Classification (NCBI taxonomy): domain Eukaryota; kingdom Metazoa; phylum Chordata; class Actinopteri; order Osteoglossiformes; family Mormyridae; genus Mormyrops; species Mormyrops attenuatus. The sequence goes on from JAODKC010000082.1 coordinate 15,998,030, forward strand.
TGAATCCACGGTTTTCAACACTCGCTATAGGAGCCTAGGCTGTCCAAGCCATTTATGGCCATGGGTCATCAGGTTCACCAGATTGAATTGCGCTCAAGCGGCTGTGAAAAGCAGAGCTGATGAGCCAGGCCAACCTGCTAAATTCGAGCCCAAGCTGGCCCATGACTCTTACTGGGGTCTACCGAACCAAGGATTTCTGCCACATTTTACACAGAACTGCTCAGTCCCCCATCATATCTGGGGAAAAAACTCACCTTGCATACGTCAGATTACCAGACAAAAGGAGGGCCGTTCATCCTACAGGGAAGGAGGAATGGGGCCTGTTTAGTGCAAGGAGAATGAGGCAGGGGGCAGGGAAGAAGCTGTGGCCACCCCCCGCCCCCACCGCATCTTTTGTGTGTTGTTCAGCATCTCTGGGCAGCATGAAAAGGCCTTGCCAGCATGGGAAAAGCAGGGGGAGGGTTGGGCAGTGGGGGTGTTGGATTTGGAAGGTCCCACCAGGAACATTTAGCTACTCCCACATGAGTTTCCCTAACTCGCTGATGATGGACCCTGCAGCACACATACACCACACAGCCTAAACTGAACCAACCTACATTTCTGTGAAGACTCACTTGTTCCATGACATTTGGTACTCAAGATGTTTCCAGGCCCTTCCACCCTAGAGCTCACCGCTGAACTGAAAATGCCGCTGCACAACACAACACAATCAGGGGAACTGCTGATAGAGATGGTGGTGTGGACTCATCACACAGAACCTTCCCACTCATGGCTGTGAAGCCAGCACAGGCTGCTATCATCATCAGGGCCGGTCATCTCCTGGACATAACAACGCTTCAGTCACAAGGTCGACCAAGGCAGAGTAATAGGAAGGTTCAGCCACAGGTAACAAGCTTGATACTTTGTCAGCTAGCTTTTTATCCTGAAACAAATATCCGACAACTTACTGGCAACTCTTTCACCTAGAAAATATCTTCACATCAGGAGAAACAGAATCAAAGCTGGTTTGTTGAACAGATTAGACTTTAGTCTTCCGTGGATGCATGACGATCCCGTCTCAGTGGATAATATCAGTGCTCTCACACATATGGCAGGGGCAGGCAATTCCAGCAATGATCCAATTCATGCTCTATCAGACAAACGTGGTGGAGTCCGGAAGATCTCAGATTCTATATCTTCCACAAGTACGTCACGGATATTCCAGAGAGACTGGATCTCTAATATATGGATATAATGAGAATCCAGACAGACAACACAGTACATTTCTCCTAAGGGATGATTAACATCTGTCATCAGGCATCATAATATAGAGGGAGGGTCATATCCATCGCTCTCGACATGCCTTCACCTGAGGGTACTGAGCTTTTGCCGAAGAAGTGGTGAAGAAGCGGCCTATTGTCCTTTTCTAGTTGGCAGCGAAACCAATCTGCCCGTTCTTTCCTAGCGGGAGACTAGAGACATACAATATTTCACAGGAAGAGGAGGAATCCATGAGAGGCTTACCAGTGAGCTTGGAGGACACATCATCGCCCGGGTTATTAAACACCCCCTGGCATCAAGAGCAGTGGGGATGTTTTGCCTGAGAGATTGAGAAGATCAGCAGTGCATGGGTACACTTTTAGGATGCACCAAGTTGGCATTACTGAGACCCCTGGCAGGGATGATTTCTATATCATGTATCCCATCACCAAAACAGATATGGAGGTGGTAGTGACAAAGTGTCTGATTGTCTTTTTTTGTCTCCTTTCCAGCAGCATGCCGTCGATGGGTTGAATCCCCATGCACAACGGTGTGGTGCGGTGTCTACTGACCTGGATACCAGACCGACGGAGAGGCATTCCTAAAACCACCCTATGTGAATGGTGACATCTGGACTGGAAACTAATAATGTTGTGTCATACCCAGCGGCTCCTGGGGACATGCCGCCACGACTCGGAAGGGTGCTCTTCCCGGACCAGCAGCCGCTTCCGGTCGTGTGATGAACGCCGTGCTGTTAAACCCCCCAGTGCTTCAGTCTGTGACAGGTGCAGTCGATCCGAGGAAACAAAAGCAGGGAATGAATATAATAGACCTTGCTCTGGCAAAAAAAATAAAAAATTTAAAACGCACCACTGACCCTGTGAAAAGGAGCTTAACTTCAGCCGGTATTATTAAGCAGCGGCTCCCTTTTTTCCCCTACCCTATTATTCCTGTGCCCATTGAGACCAGGCCCCCACTCTCCCGCAGCCAAACCCACAGCCTCCTCCAGTGCACCTTCAGCAGCAGAGGAATGTGACCCCCGTTATACACAGCATCCTCCAGCCCCAAACCCCCCCCCCCCCCACTCGGATGCCATTCACAATCATCAGCCTCATCTCATTCATAGCAAGGTGTTTTCCAGCGAGACGAAGCAGTTCTTTTTCTTCACAGGACATTGAGAAGTGAGTCACCATTACCCCGCCCCCCCCCCACCCACTGTCCAACCAAACACCAGTATCCCTTGTCAGAGTCCTTCCAAAAAGCCTTCACAGCCAAATACAGAAACACAGATACTGGGATCTGTAGACTGTTATAGTGCATTTTGGTCTCGTGTCTCTATTCCCTCCGAATATACAACATGGCTGTTTTACCGAAAAACAATTAGGCTTGTAAGGCTATGTCCTCTGGCGAGGGGTAATATCGCGGCAAACATCGAAATGGGCAGTCAGTCAGGTCGTGTTAGTTGATGGGGGGAGGGATGGGCACAGCGGTGAGGAATTTCTAGAAGTTCTTGCAATTCTTCACTTAAGACATGTGAGAAACACAGGTGTTTGTCTCAGATGAATATATGCAGTTAAAGTCACCAGAGTGTGGATACTCCTCATGGTTTCCAACCCAAATGAAGACATAGAATGCATCCCGAACCATGGTCCCCTCAAGACCTGGAGATTTGACTTATGTTTAAGTTATCCAGCAGATGTTTCATTGAGAGTGGAGCTTTTAAGTTCTCTCACTCTTTCCAGCTGAATATTCACTGCAGCAAATTGAGTCCCGTTCATTCCTAGGGATACAAAAGCCGTTGCTCCTCCTGGGACATGATTCTGACAGCTCTATGGCACGAATCCAACTCCATAACCACCATGCCAGCTGCTTCACCACAGCTCAGTTACTTTTTTCTAATCCCCACAACAATTCCATCACCCACAAACCTGACCAGGAAAAGTAGTTGGAAGATGAATGGATGTACAATTCCATTATAGGAACTAAGGACTGACAGGTGAAAAATGGGCACTCCTACAGCACTGACCTCCCAGGTGCTTCCCCTGTACCTTGAACTATGCTTGAAACTTAGAAAGAGTTAAGGATCGAACGGAACTGCACACCTGTCAGTGTTTCCGGGCTATGCACTGACTTCATACATACAGCCTCAAAGTGGATTTGGACTTGGGTCAATACCGATTGACTCCAGGAAGATCAGCAGCACACGGAGGCTTCCAGGACCCCGAGGTAAAGCCAGTTACCCTGCGAGTAACAAGACGGGTCTCGCTATGAGATCACAGTTCCCAATAATCTTTGGGACTGCATGAGCAGAGGAACCGGAAATTCCACCATCCCTCGTCGTCTTTGGAAATAGAGGTCCATTACAGGGCTCCACTGCCAACACCATTATTCTAAAAATACATCTTTATCTAGGACAGGAACAGCTCCAGACAAGGTAATAGTGAGTGTTTTTTTTCCACACTCAGGGTTCATCCTGCTGACCATTTCCAATCATCTTGACCTATTTGGGGCTATAACTCTTTGTCTCGATGAAGACTTGCCATCCATTAGTCTCAAGTTCTGACAGAACATTCATTTAGGCAGGTAAGAAAATTGGCCGAAACCTGTCCCCACTTTTCTAGACAAACGGCCAGACCCGCAGGCTTGTGAGGGCAGACATAGTCTATGTGAGAGTCGAAGCCTGGTCATGTGGCCTCCCGACCTGGGCCCAGCTGCATTTGGGTCCAAAGGTGTTTGCAGCACTAGGCAGACCCTCAAACCACAGAGGGTCCAACAAACCCTGGATGAAATGGGTTAAGTGGGAGGTCTGTGAACCAGTCAGTTGACCATGCAGTCTCGTTCATGTTCTTAGTTCCAAAGTCAAATTACACACACACACACACACTTAGGTATACAGAAGCACAAAGACATGTGCAAACAAGACTGTGCACACAAATACCTGTGCTTATCCTCGAACAAACTAGAAACCTGCCTAGCTGATGGTTTGAGCGCAACGCCTTCATCTAAGTATGAATCAGCAGATCAGTCTTCTGATAGATGGGGGGGTATTCAAAGCCATACTTCTGAGAAAGAGGCTGCCAATTACTTCTCCTTGTTGACCAAGTGACTGATTGGCTCAGGAACACTAAACCGCTTTAATCCAAAGCTAATTCCGGAAAAGAGAAAATCCCTAAGTCACCCACAGCGACCTCAATCGCCCGATTGTTAGTGACTTTTAAATCATCGATAGGATTGGTGCTTTACGACAGGTGACCTGGCAGATCATCTGGTTTTGAGGCCGGGGGGGGGTCAGATACACAGATGCTTTCTGGTCCACAGACTATGCAGACACGCGCATTTTTAGAAATGGTTTTTAATTTGCAGGTCTCGTCTGAAACGATGCAATTCAGAGGCCTGCCATGTGATATACTATAACGAGATTAACCTGGCAAAGAAGGCTGGAGATGAAAAAGGAAAAAAATAAATAAAACATATTGGTAAACACCGGCAGCGCCTGGCTCAACTGATCTACCCCCCCCCCCCCCAAAAAAAAAAATAAAACACAACCAGCCTAAAAGACATTGCTTCCATGACAGCAAGTCACACCCCAGGCAGACCAAAGCTATCATCGTCTTGGTGATCTGTGCCCAACTCTGGCCCTGACGGCACTGCCGGTTGGACCTGAAAAACTGTAAGCCTGCAGAACAAGAGGCAACAGGTGGGAAGCGGCTAAGGGCACAGATTTGTAACATGACATTTGCTGCTTTAAGCCCCAGGAGGGGGCCCACTGTGATGTACTCTACTAAGGTACTTAACTTGAATTTACTCCTGAAGAATATACTGCACCATAAGTGGATAAAGCTTGGGATAAAAGTATCAGTCATGCCCCGAAAAGGGGTTTTGCACCTGGTTAACATGCTGCTCCATTTGATCTGCCTACACGTCTTCATGCCCTCTTCCATTTTAAATCATATCCCATATCCACTTATCCCACGAAGCACAGAGCCTGGGGAAGAGCCGAAGACACGCGATGTTATCACAGGACACACTACAAACGCACACCACGTTAGGGACCTGCAATCGTGCTTAACGTGACTTTGGCATGCAGAAGGGTATAATCCCTGATTCTGGAAGAAACGCACAACACCTGACATCAGGCACATTTCATCTGACGAAAAACGAGAAATGTCTGAAGGGGACAGAGCAAAGCCAGAAAACAATACTGGCACTCTGTCCGTGGGGTGTGATGGATCAGCTCCTATGGCTTTTTTAGTGATTCAGAGCTGAGTCAATGACAGCTAACGAATCTAACATCATCCCCTACTCTATTCCTTTAAGATCATGACCTTAAAGGGATCTTATTAGCTCTGGCTAATACTTAATACTTTACAATGTTACCCTGAGTTACTCCTTCAGTTACCTGATCCATAATCCAAGCCCCACCCCACCCCCACCACACAAAAATGCCTCTGCCGTATTCCTCTTCCAAGAGTCCCACATAACAGTTATTTATGATGCTGCACACACTATAACATGTGAGACCTCGAGCCTGAATTAATGGACTGCTCTCGCGTTTTACAGCATTCCTGTCTGTCCACTTCGGGGAATTTAAAGACATCCATCCATCCATCCATTTTCTACCGCTGTTCCGGGTCGGGTGTGTGTTTTTTGGACAGCAGGATAAAACCAGAATGACTGGAGGAAACCCAAGACTACCCATGTAACAAACCCAGAAGGCTACATCTATCTGGCACCATTCATATCCATAGTCATAGAACAGAAACAAGTAATAGGTTTGGAGTTTACAGGTTACACTACAGTCTGTATTAGAATATCCATAGCTTACTTTTCTTAACTCAACAATTCATGCCCACCCCCAAAAAAGAAAACCTCCTTCATGGGCCCAGATGGGCGGAGGGGCCCATGACTGACACACCCTCTACACACACAGTGGGAGATCCCAAACAACAGTGACAACCCCATTCAGTAATCCTCCATGGTGTTCTTAATATAATCAAAAATGAATTCTACTTCTCATCTTATAAAAACAATTTCATCATGACGCATTTCAAAGGCACTGCTTCAATGTACTTGACTCAGTTTCTTTGACAGCAGCTGTGAGGTCAGATTCCATCTATATCCGTTAAAATACTTTAAAGTCCCTGTTATAACTAATTTCAGGCTGTCGGGAATATTTTTCAGAAGACTGATTTAGCTTAAAATAAAGAACGATGAACATCGCTTAAGACATACACGTGACCTTTACTGCTGCAATTCACCAAGGAGAAAGCCCGCGAACTCCGAGCAATATATCCGAACTGCTATCCCGAGGAGATAAATAGGCTACATTGTGCTGAATAACGCCATTCTGCAAATTAATTACCCTAACCTCTGTAATAATCACAATGTTCTTAGCGGTGTGCTTGTTGGATACCACAACGTGAGGCGTCATAGACATTTAGTTCATAACGGCCTCGGTTCATACTGTGCCCATCGCATCTTTGAATGCGATCCTCCGGTTTTATAGAAAGTGATCACCTGCTCTCTATAAAAACATCGACCCAGCGGAGATAAAACGCGTGAAGTCGCGCGGGAAGGGACCGGGGATCCCTCGCACAGAGCCACGGGACGCGGCGGCGATGTAACCCGTGTACCCTATATAGCACCGCATCGCCCTTAAGACAATTTAAGTGAGAGATGTCTAATTTTTTATTTTTTTTTTACTCTTAGTCTTCCTTCAGCATTGCAGTTTATATTCCAATGCACTGCATTTATGCATAAGCAGCACGCCAAATCCATTTTCTAAAGTAAATGCAAAAAATTTTCAAGTTGGAATATGGGAGTTAAAAATGAAAGCAGGGGATCCCTGGGCTGCGCCTTAGCCTTAACGGTAATATGCCATTTTCTTAAAGCACTGAGTCCATAAGACACAAAACAACACAATACGAACGATACATAATAATAAAGACCAGTAAAAAGACTTATAAGTAGACACTTCATAGTCAAACACAACGCTCATCGAGAAAACAGAAGTATAGGCGGCTTTTTGAGGTTCGCATGCTGTATGTTGGTCTAATTTCCTGGGTGGACGTTATTAATTTGCAACAGGCAGCTGATTGAAGCACTCGTCGACAAATCGAAGAAAAAAAATCTAGCCTGTATAGGGAAGCCCCGCAACACTTTTCTTAAGCATAATCTTCCCGTTCAGAGTCATATCATGTTAAAAATCTATAGATCTGTTGTAAAAATGCGGGATTCCGTGCGCTATGTTACACACTGTGTAATTATATTGCAGCTTCGGGTTTAATTTGGCATGGATTTTTTTTTTTTAATACATCGACCCGAGCTTTTTAAAGACGCCGCGTGCCACAAGTTATAATGTGTACAACCAGATATCGACCATCAGGTTTAAGAGTTATTCGTGTTGTACAGAACCTCGGTCGTATTGAAAAGCACCGCCGAAGTGCGGAACATTAAGTACAGCCAAAGACGCGAATCCCCAGCTTTATAAGGAGATGATCCATGCATCAACACACCAGCAACCGATGCGTCAAACATCAGCCGCAGATACACGAAGCAAAACTGAACTGGTCCCCAGTTAATATTTGCATAGTTTTGCATTACTAATATATTTACAGCTTTCGCTTTTTCACAAATTGGGAAAACATGGCATGAAAAATAAGTTAAATTATTTATAATGATACTATATTACTTAATAGAGACAGTCCACACCACGTGTAGATATAGAGAAATTGCCTTTAAAAATGCCCGAGTGTTTATCAACACCCCGGCGCCAAATAGAGCCCATGTGCACCAGAGAGATACATTATTTACAAAGCAGCCGCAAAACGATACATCCGGGATCGCTGCGAGTTAACAACAAAACGCTGAAATCGTTTTGCAGTGATTTGCGACGGGCTACATTTAAATGTCTCTTATAAAGCATGCGGTATGTCAGGCTAATAAACACCAATACCCATTCAGAAATATGGGGACAGAGAAGGTGGTGCGCCAAGAGGGAGGTCGAGTATGAACGCACCCTAATTTAGTGGCACTTAACGTAGCAATTAATGAGGCAACTGAGGATCTTACCACTTGCTGGTGACAGTTGCGCTCCTGTGACTTGCAAGGCATTTCCCAGAGACTGCAAAAGTAGAACAACTCCAACAATGAGGTCGACTTTCCTCGCAACCGCCATAGCCGAGATCCTCGGCAGATATAGAAAATGTCCCGCTTATTTTGATGTTTTATAAATCTATTATTATTATTCTTATTATTCCCCCAGTGTCAGATCCGCTCGCTCGCTCGCCTTTATCGTCGCCCGGACACACTTGGTCAAATTCCTTTGGCGGTCCTTCTTGCAAAACCCAGGCGATTTCACAGAAAAAAATAATAATAAACGATGAAAGGAATAACAATAGGAAGGGGAACTCAAAATACTGAGGTCATCTCAGTTCCGCCCAGGTCGCATTTCATATCCCAGCCCGGGATTAAGCGTTCACCCCTATCCGCATTTACAGTTACCAAAAGTAGAGCCAGCGAAGCCCCGGTGACAATCTAGCAGCCCTCCACATATCAGATGTTCTGCAAAGATCTGGTTACTGTGCAATTCCGTCCAAAAGCGTATTTATCACGGGTTCACGTCGATATGCATGGGTCTGCACTGTTGCCCCGTGGATTGTTTCTTGCAGGAAAAAACCCATTAATCTACGCAGCCATGTGCGCTGCGCTTTTGTCGGAACCTAGCCTCTGTTTAAACAAAATCCCACCCTAAATTCTTGGAGAGAAAAAAAGAGAGGGAGGGAAAAATGTTTTAAAAGATAAAGCAGGGCGAGTATCCAGGTCCGACCGCACCGCTCGCCGTTCGTACTTCCAGTCCCGGGGATCCGGCTCAGCGCTTCGCCAACAGATCCCAGACTTTCTACCCGATCGATGCACCGAAAACCGGAACTCTCGCGACCAATTACAGCACCACCCCTTTACCTTAATTTAGATTTTAATTTAGATACTTTAACCACCTTTCAAAAGTAGATCATTAATGTAACCAAATCGAAACTACTACACTGTTCTCAAATATCTGGTTAAATGTTTAAACATTGGATAATAGTGATGAAATTAATTGTTTGAGAAATTAATTAGAAAGCTGATACAATATAATTTGTCTTCTATTTACACTAATTTAAATGTACTTTTTTCGAAAGGGGTAAAGAGCTGACACTGCAAGCGGGATATGCACAACTATATTTAGGGCTGCTTCGGCTTACAGGTAATTTCTGCGGCGACGCGCACAGGACGCCGCAATCAAAAAGGATGGTAAACGAACCCTCGGCTTTTTGCTATGGTCCGAGGTGCCGGTGAAAAGGGCGCCCCCATCTGGCTTTAGGGGAAACTTCCGATACCTGACCGACTTTGTTGTTTCACGCCTAATTTTCCATTTAAGAAACTGACACATTTAATTGAATTAATGTAAAGTGCTTGAAACGATCTAACTTTCTGACGATGGACAAGAATAATGCCGGGAAATGCGTCTGCATCTCTTATGGATAGTTACAATAATACCGGCAAATCATAAACAAAGTTGCAAAAATAGAATAATACCCACGTCCTTGAGGACTATGGGTTCCTTATATTATCATGAAATATAAAGTTTTAATTGTCTGAAGTAAGACTGGTAAACGTGCGAGGTCCTTTCTTTGTTCTGTAGAAATCTCCAGGCATGCACATGCTAGCATTGTAGGGATTAATGCCAAAGAAATGGAAAACCGGTTTTTCCATGTTATTTTAATATATTGTTTTGCTTCACGGCTGATTGAACGGCGGCGCGGGTTGTTTTGCTGTCGGGCGGGTGATGGACTCGCAGCTCTTCACACATCCAGCAATCCACCGGACACAATTAAGGCGGCCGCCCGTAATCTCTGCCCTTCAGGCGGCTCTGCGGCTGTCTTGCACGGATGGAAGAGCGAGGAGTATTTTGCATTGTCGGCTCTTGGAGAAGCTGTCGGTGTCTACTCCTCCTGGAGCACGCTGCAGCCCACAGACTAGGAGCACGAGAAAGCCACAGATATTGATTTGACCGAAATATGTGCATGTACTTTAAGTCACACAGACCCCGATCTGTTTTGAAGTGGAATCTGCATTAACCATAATTTCTTGCTAAGGTCAGCTGTTAAAGCTTTTTACAATCAGAGGACCCACAAGAGGCGCCCAGTTACAGGATGACTCAGTACTTAAGTATTCCCTGAACAAAGCTTAGTGTCGCATTTACAAATTTGTCTATGTATTTGTATACTTTTTATATCCGGTGTTCCGATTAAATGCAGCCCAGCTGCGATCGGATCGTGGATCGCAGCATTACATGTGCACAGGTTGCCCTCCACTCGCTTTAAAAACTTGACCAGAAGCGACCGGTTGCGGTTGAGGTAGATAACGATGGAGGAGCACAATCCCATTAGCGGCTCTCCTGCAATCTGGCGAGCTGCAGGCAGTAGATGTTTATCTCGTGGGGTTGTTTTCTGCAAGAGGCTCTGGCTGCGCGTACGCGGAAGAGCGCGACGTCCCGGCAGATAATGGCGGGCTAGGAGTGGGCTGAATGTTTTCGAGACGAACATCTGACGACGACGGACGGAAACAGAGGAATGTGCAGGCCTGGTCGGGTTGGATTGGGCCGATGAATGGAGCCCTTTCTTCTGCGAAACCCTGCTCCCCTGAACTGCTGCCTAAACACATAGAGGAGTCGCTAGTCATTAGGACTCGTGCGAATCTCAAGTCCCTCTACCCTTACTTACCTGGGGGTGGGGGTTGCGTTAAAACCACATCTGGGAGAGGGTACACTGTTAGAAATAAAGAGTACCAATTTGTACCTTTGCTTGTACCTGGAGTTGTACCCTGAAGGGCCTGCAAATTGTACGCTTGCTGTAGGTAATAGTACCTTTTAAGGTACAGAAATGAACTATGAGGATTTTTGTGCCACTGGGGTACATTAATGTTGTTTGTACCTTGGGGATGTCCCTCAGAGTCCGTTTCTGTACCTTTAATCAGACTAAAAGGTACATTTACCAGAGAGAGAGGGGCAAGGAACATGCACTGACAGCACATTGCTGCACCCACCACCTCAGGGATAAGAACCCAAGGGCAGCCATGTGGCACCTCAGCACCACACTAGTCCAAATGGCTGTAGATTAACATCATACCCAGGACAAAGCAATTGCAGGTTAAAGGCCTTGCTCAAGAGCCCAATGGAATAGTATCACTCTCGGCATTCATAGGATTCAAACCAGTGATCTTCTGGTTATTGGTACAGATCCCAGGCCAGAGAGCCACCACTCTGCCTGCTGTGACAAGCAAAAGTACAAATTGGTACTTTTTTTCTGGCAGTGTAAAGTGATCCTGAATCAGATCTTAAGCGGCACTGCTAGCAGAGTCCTGCCAGTATGGAACACCAGCATCATGCTGTTCTGCTTCTCTGGCAGCAGGGAACATAATGGTTAAGGTCTCTGATTCAAAGGCAGTGGTACAAGCCTAAAATCATGCAGTTAACCTCAGGTGCTGTAGTGACTTATTCTGCTGCATAGATTGATAAAATCCTAGGCTGTTTCCAATCAATACAACAGATAAACGTTTCACTGAAACCTCCTGTAAGGGTCATTCAGATGAACCAGGTCAGAGCTGTGGAATTCAAAATATTAATTTGAAATACAGTTTCTTTGCTCTTAACCACCAACCCTCCATCATGCAAGAATGAAATCATGCAGAGGTAGGGGATCCAGGCATAATTGGGCCCCACCTGTGATGGGGGGAGGGGGGTCACCTGCATTCATTTTATTAGGTTCTGAGATGGGGCAATGTTGTTGAAAATCCATAGGTTCACATCAAAAACTGCATATAAAAGCCAAAATGTACTGCTACCCAACTCAAGGGGCAATTCTAGGATTTTTAAGGTGGGCGGCATATGTGGGGCCATAATTCATACAGAGGATCCATCCTTCTCATTAGCCAATGATATGTTTGATTCGGTGAGTGACAGGAGATGGGGTGCACTGGGGGCCAATCAGCTTTCACCTGGGTCCCTATTGCCCTGCCCCTTCTATGCACCCCTGACCCAGCCATACACCGAATGGGGCAGCATGTGGCTCAGTGGGATAAGCCTGTGTGCCTCTAATCAGGAGATCACTGGTTCAAACCTGCTTGCTCTCTGGGCAACCCAGGTTGCTTTTTGGGCACAAGGACCCAGATCACATTTCATGCTGTTTCTGATCTGGACCACCAGAACTGAGACTGTCCCCTCGTTTTTCCCTGTGGGGCCTGTCATTTTCCGCGCCTTGCAGAACATCCATTGTAATGCCTTTGTTGTCTTCTAACCGGCTGCACCTTAAAGTCTGCCACTGAATCGATATAGAGTAATCAGGCTCTTCGGGCTCTTTTGGAAACATGCGCTGACATGTGCTCGGGCCCACAGAGTAACAGGAAGTACTCAAGCCCACAGAGTAACAGGAAGTACTCAAGCCCACAGAGTAACAGGAAGTACTCAAGCCCACAGAGTAACAGGAAGTGCTCCATTACCAGCCAAAACCTGGCTACGCTCTTTCAGCTCTTCCTCACTCTACAGTATGTGGAAGAATTTGCTGGAACGCCAGTAGGAACGCCTTTGCCAGCTTCAAGCGAGATGGAAAGCCGTACCCAATGCCTTTTCTGAGAAGCTATTTGCATCATCTCATTGCTTAGCCATCGCCTTTTGTCCTAGGCTACAGAGAAATCGGTTTTACTCTTTAAAAGGGGGTTATTCGCTGTAACAGTTCACCTTTCGGTGCCTTTCTGCTTGTATGCGAATGGCAGGTTCTAAATGACATTGCAGTCAGTTTCAAATCCCACACATTGGTACAACGACTGTTAGCAGAGAGTGTACTGGCTTCGGCTGTTCTTGACCCCATTTACATACACTCTGGAAAATATTAAGAGACCATCTATTAATTCTCTCTTCTGTATGTATAATCTCTTAATTATAGACAGGTGGTTCAAATAGGGCAGGACATCACACACACACACACACACACAAACTGCAGCCTGGTTCTTTTCCGTTTCTCATTAATGAAGGGCTTCTTCCTTGCTCTATGACACTTCACACCTGCACTTGTTTCCCATTCTTTTTGAGGGTCACTTGAGGTCATCCTCCGATTTATGAGGCACTGCCTGATAAGATAACGGTCATCTCTGGCATTAAAAAGTCGCTTCTGCCCTCTACCTGGCTGGTTTCTGGCCATTCCCAGTGTCTCCTGCTTCACCTTATTCTTGTGTTCTGCTGTCTTAGACATTTTGAACCTGGAAGTAACCTGCTGCTCAGCGTAGCCTTCTGCCAGCAGAACCAGGATTGTTCTAAAAACATTCAGTGATTTATCGCAGATTTTCATATACATTCAGCAAAATTTCACATATCGTTCAGCAAATTTTATCGTGTGGGACTCTACCAGCTCAGCATATGTAAGTGTGGGGTAGCCACATAAAAACAGAGTCAAGCCCCAGAATCACTCTTGTGTACGGGTCACACAATGTGGGGGGGGGGGGGGGCAGTCCACTGCAGGACACA
>JAODKC010000082.1:16012492-16046221 GCA_026777985.1 Mormyrops attenuatus
CCCCCCCCCCCCCCCCCCCCCCCCCCCCCCCCCCCCCCCCCCCCCCCCCCCCCCCGCCCCCCCCCCCCCCCCCCCGCGCCCCCCCCCCCCCCCCCACACCACTGCAGGACACAAACAAACAAACACAAGCTTATTTTTTGGCAAGTTTCTGGATTGTAGAAAGAAGCAAAATGCTTATACACAGATATGTTGGAGTCATGCTCAAACCTTGGACCTTTAAGTCCACCATCTATCTCCAGACCTTCCCTGAGCCCCTAAATGCAGGACATTAAGTCAAAAGGGATGGATTCGGCGTGTGAGTGCGATTCGTGCTGAAGTCTTCGTTAGTCGATTTTTTTTAGTCTTATTCCCGTTTTTGCGCCAGATGCTTACTTGTCACTTGGCGGCTTGCTAATAGGATATCCCCCCTCCCCCCACCTCCGCATGTTACTTATTCTCGGAGGGATCTCTCAGCAATCAACGGAAAAAGCTTCATCTTGTCAAGCCCACGTTTTTAGGAATGGGACGGGAATCGAGGTGTTACAAAAGACCTTACAGGAAAGAGACAGAAAAAAATCACTTTTGGGTGGGTGAGATGTACTGTGTAGTGCAGCACTTCCCTGATAAGGCGTTCCACACAGACACAAAGGGATCACTAATCCATGGTTACTGGAAAGTGGGAATCAGAATACGCCTATATGAACAACCACTGGGAACGATGGGCAGGAAGAATTAATGTACATGGATGATCAGGGATGCCTAACTCCCTCCTAGCATATAGGAATGGGAGCACGGGTAATTTGGTCAGGGTAAATTCTAGGATTTTTTAAGGTGGAGGGGGGCATAAGTGGGGCCATAAGTCATAATGGGGCCATTATAATACATATTATCATTATCCAATAATATATTTTGAATCTGTGAGTGACAGGGAAGGTGGTACCCTGGTGGCTTTCAGTTGGGGCCAGAGGCCCCTCCCCTGTATACAGCTCCCTATGTGGTTGGGCTTGGGGTCATCATGGTCAGTTTCTCCCACGAGCCTGCAAATGGACTCCCCTGGTGGGACAGCCGTGATCCATTTTCTCCTGACAGGATCTTCTCGATCTTCATGGGGCGTACTCTGGGATAGCATCTCCACCCGACAGGGCGTCAGGCCACACTCAGTGGAGGACAGACTGGTGCACACTAAGGAGTTAACCGGATCTCAGGATTCCTTTCAGAGGGATTATTTTGGTCCGGTCTCCACATGTGTCACTCCCAGACGGATCATTTACCCAGAAAACTGGCCTTGTGCCTGTGATCCAACCCCCGCTTCCTTATTTGGTTTCGTAAGGGCCACAGACACTGAGTGGAAGCCGCTGGATGCCACAGTCCAGGTTCTGGAAGGTTCCAGAAGGAAATGATCTCGACACTGTGACGTGAAAGCCGCCTGGCGGCCTGCAAGCAGCAGCTGGGCTGTGTCCTGGCCTCCTTGAGGTCCAAGGAATCAGTCCATCAAACAGGCCTTGAGGGAGAGTTTGGCCTTTCGGACGAGCAAATCCGACTCCTTTGAACACTGGATGTCGGAGGTGATGTGTCAGTCCGGCATTCAGCAAATGCTGTTCTGATAAGATACAAAGACAGCACCATACTGCCGGCAAACAGTAAAAATTCTGTGGTAATATTTATACCTGGTTACCTCATCCACCCCTCCCCCACCCCCGCTCAGCCAACTACCCCGATGTCAAGATCCCCATCCAGTCAGCAAAATCTACATTTTGAGAGTCCAGTCAGGACAGGGACTAAAAACATAGAAGAAGAAGAGTCTCTGTGTTGGTGTGTATCTGCATCACCTCTGGCAGCTCGTGGGATATCATGCTAATAACTTATTTTAATATAGACTTTACAGCAAGGAAAGACACTCTGAAAAATAGCTACTGGTTTTATCATCACCCCACCCTCTATTTCCATTCAGTGTCTTTTCCCTGGGTAATTTGCAGTAATTTGCACAATTTTCATAATCATCTTAGAAGTTCAGGTGAAGTGCCCTCCCTCAATGGTCCAACAGCCATGTCTGAGATGAGGGGTGAGCAGCCATAAGGAGCCCCTCAGACTAACACAGGAGTGTTACTCCAACGGGCATGATGTCGACTGCAGGATTAGCCCAGCATTTCCCAGGAAACGGTGTGCAGCTGTAGCTGATTGAGATCCTGGGGCAGTCAACACGTGGACGGGAAGAGAAAGGTTCAGGGTGCAGCTGCATTCAAGCTTCATTAGACAGGGGGAAGCAGCCAACAGATTTGACTAGGGATGATCCTTCTGTCCAGGGAGAAGTCGTCACACTCATCTCACCGGATTGAAACCTGGAGGTCAGTCTGGTGTTCTAGCTGACTCCTCCTGTAAAAGGGGTGGGGTGGGGTGGGGTGGGGTGACTTAAAACTCTAAGCGACCCCTTCAATGGTTTCAGAACAGGGCACATCCTGGAGCTCAGGCCCACATGTTCAGTCACAGGCTTGGTTCCTTGGCTGTCAGCTGGGCTGGACCTGCCACATTTCACCCATAATCCTGTTTCATTAACCATTTGGCTACCTTCTGTCATGAGCCTAAGCCTGGTCCCTGAAAGACTTGGCCCCCTTCTGGCCTGGATTTGGAAAGCTTTAGAGATAAGCCTGGTTCCTTAACCACATGGCTACCTACTGATCCTTGCCAAGTCATTAGGCCAACTGATCCATAGTGTCACTCAATTAAGCGAACATAGAGGGTTATAAACTGAATCACCTGGGACAAGGTCCAGGCCCCTCCATGGACCTCTGCTAGATAAATGATCAGAAGATGGATGGATAGATGGATGGGTGGATGGAAATATTTCTAAAATTATGCTATTCCCAGGACCATTTATGTAGGGCTTTAAAAATCATGTTCCTTCAGGACTGGAGAACAGGCTGGGGGGAGGGGGGGTGCATTTTGTGGAGTTGGGAGAACACAGGTGCATAGCGAGTGGAAATGATCAGGTGGCTGGACCACAGAGTTACACTGAGAAGTTCTGTTGTCCCCCGTTTTAGTTTCTAAAGCCATTGTGAATCAGTGCAGAAGATCAAACCATCTATGGCCTGGGGGGGGGTGCTATATCATCTTGGGCGGTACCGTGAGGAACTGGCATGCCGAAGGCACCTGCGGACGTCTTTCAAGATCGACGCTGCAACACAACAACAAACAGCCCCACCAAGTTTCTGTGCCACAGTAACCAACAAGCATTAATGAGATAATTAATAGCCTCATTTATGACAAAGAGATGTGTGGCAACCTGCTGATTAATGTTCCTGAGGTCAGCGCCCTGCCTAAGACTGATCCATCCAGTTAGCCTGGGAATTTCTGCCAAATCCCATTGTATTTCTATAATTAACAATTATTTATCTTGCCAATTTTTATGTATTTTTCTGCCCCAAGGCTACATAGATTGCTGCTTTTACACATTTTTAGCACCTTAGCTTTGAATAATTTTTTTTCATAACAGCTTAAGGCTGTACAGCTCTTTCTGGGAGCAGAAGCCCAAATTGCATCCAACCCCAAGGCGGCTGTGTGGAATAACTCCGGAAACGCCACAGAAACCACCGCTGTGGCGTTTTTTAAGTCAGACTATCAGTATCAAACCACACAAAATGATAGCGATCAACAGATATCTGCCCACACTTAGGTTATCTTGCAGGTCTTTTATGTGGTGCTGGTGAGAAGATTAACTACACTGCACTAGACCCTCATCAGCGAGAGTTAGATGGTGCACATGATACATGAAACCAAACATTATGGATTAAGTTAGTGCTCTGCTTGTAGTAGTAACCATTTCAGAAAGCTGTAATCAGAGATCTGCGATGGACTGGCATCTTGTCCACAGGGTCCCCAGCTTTGTGCCCAGGGCTACCTGGAATAGGCTCCCGGCCTTCTCAAGACCCAGATCACAACAAGCGGATGGATGGATTTCCAGGCAGCATAGTGCATAAGCCAAGGTTCACCCTGAATAGATAGTGGATAAAACTGGCTGTGTGATGCTATTGTCTTCCCTATAATCTCACTCTCTTCTTTCTAATCCCACTGTGTCCTTTGTCTTCCCAGTTAATTCCGTTTAATCCTGGTATCTCCTGTACTTCACCGTACTGAATTCCCCACCCATTCCCTGTGATCCCAAAGTATTCCCTGTGATCCTTGCATCCCACCTACTCTCTCTCTCCGGCCAGTTCACTAGACCCCACAGAAGACACAAACACATATTTGCCCCAGCTGGGGGGCTGTGTGGGCTCAGGCTGGGAAGACATGAAGATGAAAGGGAGCCTCTTAATTACTGAGACAGGCGACTCCTCTCCTCCCCATCCCACTGCTCGTCAGACACCATGAAGCGATGCCGCCCAAATGAGTTCCGCTTTCTTTATATCCTGCAGAACCCGTACCAGGCCAACCTGCTGATTCCTAACCACTGCTGAGAAAACAGCACAGCTTAGCAATGAATATATGATACAATCTAATAATAAGAGCAAGAAGGTTTGGGTTGGAGAGATTTTTAGGTTTAACAACCTGTGAAATGCTTAAAAGTTTAAAAATAACAATGCAAGAGCTTCCCCTTTACACGAAAGTCTCTATATAACATATAACAGCTGCTAGGTGATTATATTGGCTTCAATTTGTATGCATGTAACGTGAAATAGTTTCTAATAAAATGTTACATTATTGGATTTTACAGCAGGTACTTTTATTGAAAGCAAATTAATAAACTTTTGTTTGTCAGAGTTTGATGGCTTTTTGAAGGAGTGATTTGGCTGAAGGATTTTCCTCAGGGGTCCAACAGATTTGCTTGAATCGCAGCACGACCAGGTGGTCCGGCGCTTTTGGTACAGTTGATCATGGGAGGACAGGCAGGGAGCTGGGAAATAAAACAGGACCACCGGCAGGTGTCAGACCCAGAGAGATCCGCGGTCCCAGCCTCGGGAGGCAACTTGTATTCCACAGAGATCCAAATGCCCAGAACCGTTTGAATCAACACCAAGAGCTATCTGAGAGCCTGGCCATTTTCTGGAACCTTCATGAATATCACCGAGGGATGACACGCTACGTGATTATCATGCCAAGCAAGGAAAAGCAACAGGGATTCTCATGAAAACATCAAAGCCTAACAACAGGAAACAGGAAATGTGTAAACAAGGACACATTACAGCTTGGTAAAATTAGAAAGTTTTTTCTTGGTAGTTATCTGGAGAAGATCCTTAGCTGGCAGGTAGGAAAAAGCACCCCCTCCCCCCATACACTTAACAAGCAGTGGGAAGGAATACTGCACACGCTTCAGTATGGTGTTTCCTCATTGGCCCCGCCCCCTTCCCTGTGATGCTAAGCCTCGGAGCTGCAGTCACACAGCTTGCCTCCACTGCCTGGACTCTGGTAAAGCGGGTTGGGGAAGGAGAGGGAGTCCCCTGACCAGTGCGAGACCTGCACGGGACACATGGAACATGACGTCACCATTAGCATGGACCTTAAGGATCTGAATAGGACCAAAATTGGCAATGTTAATAACATATGAGGCCTATAGTCATACACCTTAACCAGGTATTTCCATAAATATGCAAAAACTGTGAGAAATCCCTTTCATCCGTTATACTAGATAAATGAATGTAATTAAAGAAAAAGTACTCCATTATTATGTGAGAAGTGAAAGTAAGTGATTGTAAGTGAAAAACAATCAAGATGTTTGATCACAAAAATATATTTCAGAAAGTCTACAGTATTTCTTAAAATGCCACTGATGAAGAACTACCAGTTCCAGAAAATGTCAGGCAATTTTATTTCAAAATACTGTTAAATGTCTTGACTATGTTTGATATTTTGAAATGTCCCAGTTATTTATAGGTGAGGTCTGTACTTTCCTTTTCCTGTTAAAATTCTGGATCAGGGTTGACTGTCTCTGCCAAGCAGAGTCAGACCATGAGCGCCACCGTCTGGATGTCACATGCCCATAACCGTGAACCTGAAATTAGTCGTAGGGAATGTAGGCATATTTTAAGCCTACCTCAGCCTCGCTTAGCCAGGGGTAGACGCTGATGAGAATCCTGTCAGTGGTGGGCAGCTGAAATGAAAGATTTATGAAAATGAAAATGAATCATTTGATGAATTTGGGAGCAGCAAACACAGAAACGTTCTTAAGCATTTTGCAGTTGGCTGATCGGGTGAGGTTGGGATTTGCTGCTGGTTGATCGGGTGTGGTTGGCATTTGCTGCTGATTGGTTGCATGAGGTTGAGTTTTGCTCATGGTTGCTTGGATGCGACTGGGTCTTGCTGTTGTTTAGTTACATGATTGCTGATTAGCTGCTAATTGTTTGAATGATGCTGGGCTTTGCTGCTGGTTGGCTGAATGAGGTTGAGTTTCGTTCCTGATTTGTTGGATGAGTTTGGACTGTGAGGACAGATGGTTGATGTTCATATCTGATTGGTCGGCCAGTGCGAGGTCTTATGGGAAACATTGCTCAGCATCCATTGGTAGAATGCATTAAAATAAAAAGTATTTTAAAACACAGTGATAGAAAGTAATGGATTTGATCCAAAGTAGACTAAGCCACACCATCAGGGTTTCCGTTTAGGTAAAATCCATTTCGCTCAATTCACAAGAACAGATCATTCTTGCAGTAAACAAATTGTACTATAAATAAGTACAGATATTATAACCCATAATGCAACATCATGGAAAACAATTATGTAAAATCAAATTCACACACTCAGTATGGGAAAGTATATTAGAATACAATGTATGAGAAAAAGAGTAGAAGAGTCAACACATACCTCACAAAGTAGAAAATACAGTAATTACTGCAGATCACATTTGTTAACCACTAAAACATCCAATTACATTGCAAGTAGAAGCAGACGTTTGGTGAATTCAACACTAGTTTTTTTCGTAGTTAGGAAGAATCACACCTTATTCTCTGAAAGGCAAAGAAGTAAAGTGAGATTCACTCATACCTCGTGGTCAGAAAGGTCAGCGGTCGTCTTCCCCACAAGTCTGCTTTGCATTTCACTCGATCCCCTGCCCCTATCCACCCAGGAAAAGGAACAACCAATGAACAGTGAGAGTCTGACCATATGTTTTATATTGTAAAAAGAAACACTCATAATCACAGCAGCATCCTCAACTCACATGAAGTACTGGAACTTTATCTGCAGGAGGACCAGAATGACGGCAGTGACTCCGCCCACCAGGAGCATTAACCCTGCCCCCAGGACTGCACGCATGGCATCTGTGCCAGATTAGCACAGTGGTTAATATGGCTTTTAATGTGATGCGTAACAATGATTAAAACCAAATCAAATAAGTAATAAAACAGCATCCAGGAGACAGAATGCCAACCCAGATTGGTTCTTAGACCCATCTCTCAGCCAGGAAATCATGCCAATTTATTACTTATATCCCTGGCCGTGAGATTTGTTTTCAAGATGTGGACATAGTCATCACAATAGTTCTGCAGGTCAATAACTGCCCCCCCCCCAACCCCACCTCATGCCTTACCTGGCCCAGTAACCACGGGAACTGAGGGAAATGTTGGCAGGGGGTGTTTTTCCCACAAGTGGCACCGTCTGCCCGTCCATTTGGGGGAGCATCTGGAAGGGGAAGAGGCAGACGGTCATGAGACTCATATAAACTTGCCAAGATCATGACCTTCTGCTGTGCCCTTAAACACAGAAAACTTATCTAAAGCAGCGTTTCTCAATGCAGTCCTCTGAGCAGGGAGCTGGGAGGGAGCAAAAATGTGGACTTTCTGGCAGGGTACTGGGAGAGAGCAAAAATGTGGACTGCCTGGCAGGGTACTGGGAGAGAGCAAAAATGTGGACTGCCTGGCAGGGTACTGGGAGGGAGCAAAAATGTGGACTGCCTGGCAGGGTCCTGGGAGGGAGCAAAAATGTGGATTGCCTGGCAGGATACTAGGAGGGATCAAAAACGTGAACCTTCTGTTTGTCCCCAAGGACTGGGCTGGAAAACACTGCTCTAAAGGAACAGCTTCCCGCATCCACACACACAACACAAAAAAATGTCTGGTAATAATCGATGACTACAGAAAAATCTCAATAACTGCAGATGAGCAGTTCATCTGTATGGCAGTTCAGTACACAGTGGTGAGCAAATATGACCTCAAATGTATGAATCAATCAATCTTGAGGCCTTCAAAAATCCATCCACCCATCTTCTAAATACTGATCCAGTACAGGGTTGTAGGAATTTGAAAATGAGGACCTGTCAGGAAGGGGGTGGAGTAATTCTGTACATCAGGCGATGTGTCAGGTGACACCCTGACAACAGCAGGCCCCGCCCTCTTGCGGAGCCCCCCCCCATCCCCAAGCCGTCTTGGAGCTGCCGGATCGGTGAGGCTGGCTTTCCGGTGATTCTCAGCATCCCCAGTCCCGCGGTTTGCTATTCTTCAGTGTCAGCATTGACAGTAATGGATAGACTAGCGGTGTGATGATTCCAAGCTGCACTATACCTGCATTATACACTCGACAGATTAATACATCACTTTAATTATGTGCTGGAGAGAGCCGACAATTACAACGCATCTGTGTACATTTATAATTTACTGAACAAGCAGGGCTGGCGTGCTGGCTCAGTGGGTAGCACTGTCGCCACGCACCGCCAGGATTGTGGGTTTAAATCCTGTGTGCGTGTGGAGTCTGGGTGGGATTACTCCACTTTGGCTGTGTGGGATTACTCCATGTTCTCCGGTTTCCTCCCCTAATTGAGAAACATGCCATTAGATGAACTGAAGTCTCTATATTTCTAGAATGTGTGCCCTGTGACACACCGTCATCCTGTTTAGAGTGTCCCCTGCCTCGTGCCCTGTATTTCTTGGGATAGACTCTAGGGTCATGTGACCTATGAGGGATGCAGACAAGAGGAGAACAAACAAAAGCTGCAGAAAAAAGGCTGATGCTGAGAGCCTGCACAGGGCACAGATGACCACAGGGCGGCAGGGTGTCCCCAGCTCTGCACATAGCCATTTCACTGCAGGAATGGACTCCCAAGCATTGGGAGGGTTTTAGTCTGGGGTCCTCACACACAACGAGAGCATGGCATGACCAGCACTATCTTGCTAAATCAACCTTAAATGTTAATGCAGCGTTTCTCAATCCAGTCCTTAGGGATCCCCAGCAACCCATATTTTTGCTCCCTCCCAGCTCCCAGCCAATCAAGAACATCGAAAACCTGGTACATCTAGCTGGGAGGTAGCAAAAATGTGGACTGCTGGAGCTCTCTGAGGATAGGGGTGAGAAACACTGAGTTAAGGCATTTATAAGGCACAGAATGTGAAAACTCAAGCATTAGTGCGGGTTTAAATCAATTTAAAAATGTCTGTAATCTATTAAAGCACTGATCCCGGATTCAGTGGGAACAGTTAATCCTAATGGTATGACACGGAAAACAAGTCCGCGGGAAAACCGGGTCATCTCTGGGACAGAACCACGTGAGGTTGAACTGTGGGGTGGGGAGTATACGGCAAAAACCTTGGGGTGGGCATATGTACATTAAATGACACATACATGTATTATATTTCACATGGTGAGGCAGTGAGGAGCAGGGAGGGGAGTTCTGGTAACTCCTGCAGTCACCCAACATGAGTTTCATAGATGAAAAGGTGCCCCCCACCTACAAACACATGCCTAATATGATAATAATGTAATTATAAGAAAGTACGCCTTCAGCTAAAACCCCTCCCACCCCCCAGACCAGAGAATGCTTAAGAATCACTTAATGTGACTAGGCTAATTGCCCCTGGATTGCTATCCAGCCTCCCCTGATGCCCTGTCCTTCTTGCTGTTAGAGTGGTTTTGGAGGGGGGACTGAGGTCAGGCAGCAGCCCCGGAAATCCAGGGCATCCCAAAAAGACTCATGAAGTCATGGCTCTGGTGGAGAGGAGGCAGACTGGGGAGGAGAGGTCCCTCCTGACAGCATACTAGTAAATTCTGACCTGGTTTTGCAAGAACTTCTGAAGACAGTTACCTGCTTAGATCATAAACAGCTAAGACAGTTTGGTTGGATTTTAAGCCTTAGGGAGGATTCAATGACTGCTGAATTACCTGTGATGATCATAGGCCACAGAAGGGTTATTTAATGAGGGCAGTATAAACACAAGATGAGGTTCACACAATCAATCCCATTTGGATCTATCGCTTCCCCAGCAGAGAAAACTCCCACTCTCCACATCGCCCCCTACCAGTACCAGCTATGTGGTTCATAGATTCCTGGATCAGTATCAGGGATAATTAACTTTAATGTGTCCTGTTTCCTTTACAGCTCTGAAAATATTTAAGAGACTACTCCATATTAAAAAAAAAATATCTGCATTTTTAAATCCGGGTTTAATCCTGGTTCTGCTGGCGGATGGCTACACAGAAGGCTGCGTTCGAGCTAAGACTGCAGAACACAAGAATTCTCTTCTTGGTGAGGAAGAGAGATCCTGTCCAAATGACAGAGAGAGAAAGATCCTGTTATCATGAGACAGAGAATGATCCTGTCCTAATGACATAGAGAGAGAGAGAGATCCTGTTATAATGAGATAGAGAGAGATCCCGTCCTAATGATTTATATAGAGAGATCCTGTTATAATCAGATAGAGATCCTGTCCTCATGACATAGACAGAGACGCAGGCAGAGAGAGCGTGACAGAGAGATGGAGACCCTGTTATAAAGAGATAGAGATCCTGTCCTAATGAGAGACAGATCCTGTTATAATCAGATAGAGATCCTGTCCTAATAACAGAGAGCGAGAGATCCTATCCTAATGAAACAAAGAGAAAGAGATCTTGTCCTAACGTAATTCATAATTTGGTATATTATTAATTAAAAAAATAAGAATTAAATTGATAATCAATTATGGTACACATTATTAGTTATAAGCTGCTATGATGTAAACTTCAAATCCATGTTACAGAGAAGGTTTGATCACCCTACTCTATGCAATAATTGTCCTCTTGGTTGATTACTAGATACTAGGGGGAGAATGGTGAGTGGTTGCAAGAGATGCAAGAAGAATACAGAAGTCAAAAGCAAGAACTTGTTTGTATGCTTTCGTTTAATTCACCCACGTCCACACTACATGCACAACTAAAAACTAAATATACTAATGAAAGAGAGAGAGAATGATCCTGCCCTAATGAGACAGAGAGATATCCCCTCCTAATGAGATAGAGGGAGATCTCACGTTAAGGAAAGAGAGATGATTCCCTGATGAAACAGAGAGCTCCTGTCCTATGGAAAGAGAGCATTGTTTGTAATAAAAGAGAGAGTGATGGTGTGCTAATGAAAGAGTGAGAGAGAGACAGAGCAAGGAATTTGGCCTTGCTCAGTCGGGTCTGGAACTAATTCTGTAGCCAACAGAAGTGACAGTCCCGTTTCTGCAAGGGGCCAGGGATTCCAATTCAGGATTTCCGCCGGTACCTTCTGCTACAGGCAAACGTGTTCAGGCTCAGCATCCAAGCCAAACCTCTAACGTAGTTCTCCCCCGTGGGATCCAAACCTGCAGCCCTCCAGCACAGTTCTTGAGTACCCCACCTGCCAGGTCTCACCTGCATGCCGGTCCGGTGAGTTCCAGATGGCAGGTGCCTCCATTCATGCAGTATCCCAGGGGGCAGGCTGGCAGGAGGAGAAAGGCATGTGAGATAGGTGCAGGAGCCAGACCCACAGCCTTTGAGGGAGTTAGGGTTAGTGGGGTTAGGGAGGGTTAGGTTAGGGAAAGACGACTTCTCCCACAGCCCACCCAAACAAAAGGTTGGATTTCCTATCAGTATTTTTGCTGGAATTCCTCAGGAGAAGAGACATACAATGGCCATCATACTGTGTTTGCGGTCCTTACTCTCCTCTGTTGTGGTTTGTTGGTTTCTTTCCGTTATTGGTATGTTTAGAGTTAAGGATTAAAAAGTCCACAGCAAAGCAAGTCCACTAACAGGAAACAGGGCTGAGCCAGTGTGGGGTGGAGGAGGCAGGCTACGGAAGACCCTGGGCTGCTTGGCATTCTGGGTAAGGGAGAAGGAAACCTCCCCCACCATGTAGACACACACACAGCTGATAGTCTAAGGTGAAGACAGAGGCAGCTCACTGTGGCAGCTGGACTCATCGGGCTGAAACGTCGGGCAGTCAGGGGTGCCGTCACAGAGTCGCCAAGGGGGGAGGCAGTCTGCTGTGTCCTCGCAGAGCAGGCTGTCGGCAGGGCACCTGCGGAGGGCTGGGGGGGGTGGCACACACCAGGGGCTCATCAGGAAGCACAGGAAGGAGTTTGGGCCAAATCCAGCTGCACACAAGCGCTGAACTTAAGCTCAGAATGTTGCTGGTGTTTATCACAACTCAAAACCACGAGTGACAGAAAGGGCAGCTCTCTGAAAGAAGCTGGATCTTATGGGTCATCCTTCTTTTTTCTGTTTTTCTTAGAGATTGGGCTTTACTAGATTTAGGTATAAAATAGCTACTACGATAATGATGGGGTAATATTTGGATCAGATTCAGATTAGACCCGGGACACCGGCCACATGGCAGCTGCAGCCCTGCTGCTACATGAAGTTTACATTTGGTAATGGCCATCAACAGAATGTTTGGCTTCATTTCATTAGAAATTTAATTTCTATTCAGTTTACAGAACAACTTATCGACATAATATAATTATAGCCTACACTGGGTTTTCTGCTCTGACTTTATCGTACACATACAGCCTCCACTTTCTCATTGAATACCGTACAATTGGTTAAAATATGAATATTTATATTTTTTCATGTCTATGATATATAGCTTAGACATTGAAACTAAAGTGAAAAGTGTCAGTTATGTAATCTGTTTGATGTCAGTATGAATTTGTCTGTTTTTGTGGAGAACTGCTGACCTACAGTCACGAGACTCTATATGCCACGAGGCATGAGCCGTGTCTGAGATACATGCCTCACGCAGGCAGTTTGGCTGCTCTGACCTGTTAACATGGGCGCCGAAATGAAAATCAACACGTTCTGCAACCGCAACACACACAGCAGGCAGTGGGCGTGTCCCAAAGCAGGCAGTGGGCGTGTCCCAAAGCAGGCAGTGGGCGTGTCCCAAAGCAGGCAGTGGGCGTGTCCCACAGCAGGCAGTGGGCGTGTCCCAAAGCAGGCAGTGGGCGTGTCCCAAAGCAGGCAGTGAGTGTGTCCCAAAGCAGGCAGTGGGCGTGTCCGACCAATATAATTTTATTGTTCATGTGTGGACTAGGTTTAGAGGCACTAAATTACTCGTATTACCAGACCTAATATCAATGATCTGCATTGTATAAATAAAACAAGGTTAGTGAATTTACTACTTTGAATTTACCCCCTATATGAAATGTGTTATGTAAATAATGTTTAAAGTGTGCTTACAAACAGTAACCGAAAAATTCTGCTCAATTTGTCTTAAAGGAACTTAATGTGACGACGCCTCTCGCTTGTGACTGGCTGGTTCTCTCTGTTCACGTAAAAGGGAAGCGAAGCGGATTCAGGGCAAGCACTGAAATTAGCATGCAATGACAAAAAGAACTGGTCTGAAGTATGAGTCGGTTCCCTTCGCTCATAACAAGAAGCCATTCAAAGGAATCGGATGGTTCACAAACGTCACATCACTGCAAACCTTACATTTGCGTTGGAACCCCAGGGTTTGGTCACAAACAGTTATTACACTGGGGGGTGGGGTGGATCCTGATAAGATATGGAGCTTTATTGATCCCCATGGTTGGAAATTTCTGTCCAGAAGCACGGAAATAATGCAATAATGTAAGTAGAAATAGATATGAATAAGGATAACATAAATAAAGACATCAAATACACAAAATAAAATCCATAATAAACATAACATTCATAAATTTAAGAATAAATAATACATATAGCTGGACTGAGATTAATCTGAGTTTATCAGATTGCCCGTTCAACCCTGGAACTATGGTAAAAAGAACGCAAAATGGCAGTTGGTATATGGATTATATATAGTACATTCAATGTTTGTGCAGAATACTACTATCTGTAGAAGAGACAGAATTGTACAGTTGCATCTCAGTGGGTAAGAGAGAGCATCTGTAGGGCTCAGGTTTGAATTTGGGGAGACGGCTGAGTCTGACCGCATCTGCTCCTGAGGAGTAACCAGAACGAGAGTGGTTCAGGGCCGCCGCACCGCGTTACCGTGAGCATGGGAAAGCTGTCCATACAGGCCCCGCCCCCACGAAGGTAACCTGCCATGGCTGAGATCCAGCCTCTTGCAAAGGGTGGCCTTAAGCGTGATCACCCGGGTCTGCTGAAATAGCAGCCCGGAGCCAGGTTACGAGGCAGCTTTCTGAAGAGACGCCAGCAAGCCGCGATCAGGGCCAGAGGCCTGAAGCTGGGCTCATTACCGGAGCAGTAAACCCCCACGGCCTTCCCCACTTAACGGTACCACTGCAGGCTTGATTAGGAAGGGAGTATTCACAGGCCGGAAATAAGAAATACTTTTATAGCATTCATGGAAAAACCTCCAGCAGAGCCGAAAATAATGTAACTTCTGCTTTATGGCATTTTATCATTTATGATGGTGGCTCAAGGGAGGGGTAAGGGGAGGAAGGAATAGTGGAAGCTTCTGGAACAAGGTGGGGGAAGGAGAGGCAGACAGGAAACATGTGGAGGGCAGTTTGAGACTCCTGAGATAGTACAGGTTTGAGTCAGAGTTATAGCGCCCCCCTGCAGGAGAAAACATGCCCTGCATTCACAGACAGATCCTCCCAGGGGACTTACGGCAGCTGAACTCGTCTTCCCCGTGGTGGCAGTCTGGGACCCAGTCGCAGCGCAGCATGCTGGGGATACACTCCCCATCAGCACACTGGAACTGCCCCAGGCCACAGAGTTCCTGAGGGGGCACGGTGCCTGGCACGCGTGGGGGACAGCCTTGCTCATCGGAGCGGTCGGCACAGTCCTCTTCGCCGTCGCACAGCCAGCTTCGCGGAATGCACTGGAAGACACTCTGGCACTGGAAGAGGTGTGAACCGCAGGCGCTGGGCTCTGCTGTCACGGGGGCTGGATCAGTGAGGAAACACAGGAGAAGATATGATAAACACAGAAGAAAACATGAAGATATACACAGACAGACAGGCAGACAGACAGACAGATAGACAGACAGGCAGGCAGGCAGGCAGGCAGACAGACAGACAGGCAGGCAGACAGACAGACAGGCAGGCAGGCAGACAGACAGACAGACAGGCAGACAGACAGACAGGCAGACAGACAGACAGGCAGGCAGGCAGACAGATAGACAGGCAGATGCACACACATATTTGAAAATAAATATATATAAAAAATACATACAAACATAAATACATGAGCACAGATCAGCAAAAATACTGACAGGACAGAATACTGACTGCTGAACAGCCTGGTCCCTCCCAGCCAAAGACTGAAACTAATAAATGGGCCGATAACTCAGCACTCCTAACTCTGAAACTAAAATCTGTTTATTTAATGCACATTCTGCTCATCCAATAAATCTTTCTCAGTATTATATGTTGATCTATTTTAAAATTTTTGACCCATTAAAATTTTCACCTTGGTGTGTGACCCATGAATCATGTATCTGAAGCTTACAAAAAAAGTTACTCTGACTTTGATACTACCTACCCAATAAATAAAGTCACAAATATACACGAATACTGCAAACACACAAAGACACTATATACCCATATATACACTCACAAATAATCAAACACATGGTAAGAGGAGGGGGCATGGGGATATGGGATCTGTCTTAAAACTGGTGATGACATAATACTTCTGTTTCCCTCCAGACCCCAATGCCCAGGCTCGATCCCACACCCCATTGTCTGCTCCAGCTTCAAAAGCTCCTAAAAACTACCTCCCCTCCTGTCTCCTGCATCCCCACCTCATCCCTGCAACGTGTGGCTTCATCCTGGGGTGATTCCAGATCTTTTTAAGGTGTGGGGCATAAGGGGTATGAATTCAAAAAGGCAAGCTTATCATTAATCAATGTTATGGTTTGATTTTGTGAGTGACAGGGGAGTGGGCCAATCAGTTTTCAGTTGTTGCCCTGTCCCTGTATACATTCCTGGTAGACCCTGCTGGGAGTGAGTCTTACAGTATATGTGCAGGCACAGTTTTATTCAAATCAGCCAGGGGTTTAATCCGTGAGCCTCACCTCGCCTCGCACTGCTGGAGGTGTGGACAGGCTCAGGATGATATCGCCACCTGATCTTCGCCTTCTCTTTCCAGCCGTGTGGCATTTTTTCAAGGTTTACCCATAATTTGCATGTAAAAGCAGTTAAATATGCACATCACGTGTGCTGGAGGCTGTCAAGGCTGAACCCAGAGGAGGTTTATTTACAAAAGCGAGCACGCATCACTGAAGGGATGCTTCAGACGTGAGCACAGCCCTAAAAAGGCTTGGTGGATAAACTACATTTACCGGCCAGTACCAAGGTCCACTGTGGGCTCGCTCTGTTACTACATTTTAAATTTACATTTTATTTATTTAGCAAATGCTTTTATTCAATGTGATGTACAATTGAGAAAGCAGGGTCACCCAGTCCCTGGAGGAATTTGCAGTTACGGGTTTTGCTCAAGGGGTCAATGGTGAAACCACTCTGCTGACCCTAGGATTTGAACCTGCAACCTTCTGATCACAGGAACAGTATTCTGGTCCAAACGTGGATCAAAAAAAACAGGTCTGAGGATGGCTAGAAATTATTCTGAAATGTTCCCAGTATAAACAGATCGATGACAGAAAGACAGATTAATGGCAATGCTGATTAGAGAAGACAGTGTAACAGAAAGAGGAAGCTTGCTGCTTCAGTGAGTAGCACTGTGGTTTCACACTGCCTGGGCTGAGAGCTTAAATCCCCCAGTTTGCATCCTGATGATGTGGAAGTGACGCCCACCCCCTTCAAAGCATTTTTACAGAAAATCTAAAGGAATAAATGAATACTGCTGGCCCATACCTGCTGCCTTTCATTTGTGTTGCATTTTATTTATGAAAAACACGGCGGACGGGTGGGGGGAGGGGGGTGGCGACTGAACCTGCACACAGCTTCATAAAAGCATCTGCCTCTCCTATATGCAAATGCCTACCTACAAAAAGAGCGAGGATCAGGACAGGATTTGCTCCTACCTCCCTCATAACATGGCGCCGTGAAGGAAATGTCATCCAGGGCGATGTCCGTCCACATGTCCCCCCCGACCTCAGCCCGGAAGGCCACACGGAAGGGGGTGGGGCTAGACAGCATCACGCTGGCGTATTTCCACCTGTCACCCTGGTTACCGCCCGCCGCCCACATCAGCAGGTCGGTGCCGCTCTCACCAATGGCGTACACCTGCTCAAACCCAAAAATCATAAGCCCCACCTCAGAGTGTGAGTCAAAGCTCAGAGCACAAATCACAGCTCAGAGTGTGAGTCAAAGCTCAGAGCACAAATCACAGCTCAGAGTGTGCCTGGGAGTCACAGTGCTGACTGCAAGTTACAGTATAGAATGTGAGTCACAGCACAGAACGTAAGACACAGCTCAGAGTCACAGCTCAGAGTGCGAGTCACAGTACAGAAGGGCATTAAGAACTGGCAGAGATCCAACTGCGAAACGCATAAACATGATGGATTTTAAAGCTTTCACTTTGACTCAACAAAATCCTCTAATGCAAAGGTCTTGGAATCCCACAGGACTCGCCAGCATTCCCATAATATCCTGGGTCTGTCAAATGGGAAAGTGCACTTGGGAGGCAAACCAAAGACGTCGCGTACGCTTTACAAATCGGGCTTTGGAGGCCGCCAGTGGTTGTCAAGACAACATCGTTACTCCCCGTCACACGGGAGGGTTTGCCGTGCTTGTTTATGAGGTTCGATTAAACTCAAACCCCATGCAGGTAGTGTCGCTGGGAGCCCCAGAGAGTCTGTCTTGACTTCACCATTGCTTTATTTAGGGCCTCAGCGGAGGAATAGCAGGGCCAAATACCCGCCTGCACTCACGGCCATTGTGTTGAGGTCACCCCCCCCCCCCCCCCGAAAGAGCCTCCACTTAAAGGAAAAATTAATCAGCTACTGACATTCAGGTTTTTTTCTTTTTTAACGAGAAATAAATATACTCCCCAAGAAATGCAAAAACCCTGCAGGCAAAAGGACGGACAGCTCTACGCCTCTCCCCTTCGAACTTGACCAGGACAGCAGAGCTGGGAATTAAGTAAATACATGTAAATTCTTTTATTATTTGGATACCATTTTAATAGTGAATAACTCCTCAACTTTCACTCATTTACATGCCAAACTGTAAAAGCGGAGGCTGGAACCCACAACCTCCTTGCTCCTTAAGCATATTGGAGGGAATCCCACTCACCTTGAGGGTGCCCATTCGCCGTGATCCGTGCATGTAGTACCAGAAGCGGAGGTGGCACACACCAGTGCTGGCTGGAAAGGGGGCTTTTGTCATCACCGTGGCAACATCGCCCTCCCTCTGCACAGCAGAGGAAATGTAAAGGAAGCGCCCCTGTCCGTCTGTGATCAGAGAGAGGAGAGGAGGAGAGGAACAGTCACAGCACCACACAGAGGCCAGTGTGGGTAACACGTAGGACCTCGCCAACCTCGCCCCTAGTAAGAAATTAATGTACTGTAGCAATCAACAAATGAAGCGGAATAAACAGCTGATCTTTCAAGTTAATCGTTTATATGTATACCAAAACCCATGAACTGTTTGGCTGACGAGAAATAAAAAATAAAAGGCAACCTTCTTCTACTAATGGTTAACCAGAACTTAATGAGAACCTTGTGACGCTAACCAGCCAGTCCTAACCAGCTCTTAGCATTCGTGTGATAAGGCCTGTCACATATTAGAATAAGGCCGTGATACACATCACAGTGTCGCTCCTTGTGTTTACGCCAAACAGACCCCGATTATACCACTGACACTAAGAAGTCCAGCCATGACACCATTATCTTCGCGAATACTGAAGGACGCCTCAGCATGCCAGATTACAACATCTCCGTCATGTCCAATCAAAATGACTTTTACATGTATAACAGCTTTATTATAACAAACTAAAACAGCATCAATATAGAGAATAGCATTTAACTGCATTGAACATGAACAGTGAAAATGATTTCTGTATCACCAATCAGCTTCAACGTAGAGTGCATAAACCTCAAAAAATTGAAATCATGCCCACAATGGTCTGTAATATCATTCAGTTCAATTCATTTTTACATTGGGCCTTTCACAACAGAATCAAACTAAGGTCCTTGGCAAGAGTGTGTAGAAATCCATTATTACATAATTTACACAAAATAGTAACATAAACATTCAAAACAGCTTCAACAATCTCACCGAAAACAAAGAGTTAAGAGTTTCTGCAGCATTTCATAACCCATAAATCCTTCAACACAAACCAGACAAAGAGTCTGTAAGCAGAATATTTTACCGCACAGATATTACAGATGGGAGAGGCGTGCTCAGGGAAAAGCAGATTCAACTTTACGAAGCCGTTGTGTTTGAAAGGGGAAAGAGAAAATTCCAATTTAGATGCAGACAGTGAGATCACAGAGTGCAGGCTAGGCTAGGCCGATCACCCTGTCCGATATAAATCCCATGCGAATCGGAGGGCGCTGATCGCAGCGATGAGCTCCGCATTACGGGGTGCTGCATGGAGGAGAGCGTCGCTCACCATCAATCGTCCCGTAACTCAGTGCTGACAGCAGGCGAGGCGAGGCGAGGCGGTCACCTCACGGGACGTCCCGGGGTGTGAATTGGAAATCAGGCAATGGGATGGGGGGTGGGGGGGGGATTAAATCACAGTGATGTTTATGGGGGAGGAGGAGAGCTCAGTCGCTCAATAGACTCCTTCAGGATTAGACTATAATTATAAGTAACTGGCACTGACGCTTCAATCCAAAAACAAAGTCAGCGCCCCCCAGTGACCTCGATCGTTATTGCCCCTTTAAGAAGTAAAGATGGCGGCTGGACGGGAACAAAGGGAGTGTTTTCTACATGAGGTAAAAGGTCTTGGATTTTCCCACTGGTAAGTGACCTGCGGCCAAGCGATATTCACGCCCGGAACCATTCCATTTCCTGTGGCCTCCGGGCTTGGCACACGGTGTGTGTTTTTTACTGTGTGCATGTGTTTTCCATGTTTACTCTGATTCATCAGCACATTTTATTGGTTTAATCTGCAACACGAGCACAAGCACCCCCGCCCAATCTATCTGGAGCAGCATCGTATTGTCAGTATCTGCACAAGCTCATCTCCTACCAACATCGACTTTCATCATCAACACCCACCCACGTCCTCTCTACACTCCAGACACACAGACTGGGGGGCAGGATTTGAACCGACAACCCTACAGTGTGAGGAGACAGCACTACCCACTCAGCATCTGTATCTACTGTGAGTGACAAACTTCCTGTAAAAATACATCAGTACAACGACTGGATCCAGTTTTTTTCAGAGTCGAATTATGCAATATGTTCACGTGGGTTATAAACTTTGCTGTTTCATGCTAGCTGTTTGACTCATTGCTGTACATCGCTCTTGTAAATAATCTAATTTACAGCAGTCGCTGGGACGATCATTTCTGAGCTTTCAAAATATCTGACGGCGGGATTTCTCTCCCTCTGTCGGCTTAGGGCTTCAGGGGGCTCACAGCTACCAACCCCACAGCCCAGCTTTAAGCCGACCTTTGACCCTTTAAGTTACATGTTCAGTTGAAAAAATACCCAGCTATAAATCATAGAGAAAACAGCATTAATATAACAATAGGGAGCACTTCTGATACAACATACAAGACAGAAAGTCAGTGCTTCAAACAGATTTAGGTCTTCGTTGTATGAACTTCAGGGAATCTCCAGTGAAATCATGTGACGTGTGCTGTACTGTAGGTCTGGAGTGACATCACAGGCCTCAGTTCATTGGGCCCCTGGCATTGCTTGCTAAGGATACAGCCACTTGATTGGACAGAGAGGCCCAGGTCTGCCAGCACATCCAAAACAGGTCCATTTCCTCACTGATCAACCCACATAACCAACACACAAATCTAGCATCACTATGTGCCAAGGTTTATACCCTACCAGGGTCCAGATCAGCCAGGAAAATGTCAGTTGTCTGATAATCAACATCACAGACAGGGACAATCTGAGTCCCTGTCTGTGATGAGAATCTGAATCTCTTCTTCACAGAGACCAACTTTATCATTAGCCAATAATATGTTTTGAATCAGTGAGTAACAGGGGAGGGGGTACTCTAGTATCCAATCAGCTTTCAGCTCAGGCCAGTGCCCCTGAAGTCCTGATCTCAGACAATTCTATCCAAAGTGATCTAACTTACATTTTTCTTATTTTTCTTATTTACCAGCTTCCATAGACATTCAACATGCAGTGTTTTGAAAATCTCCAGCTCCTTATCTCCCAGTCAACTCACAAAATGGAGGTTAACCGAAACTGCTAACTGCACGCAGGTTGCCATGACGATGGCCACACCCACCTGGGCTGTGGTCTTTTGGTGGCCCCGTGCCCATGGTCTCCCTGGTGTCACCCAGCTTCCAATCAAATTCATCATCTGGGCTCTGGATCAGGTGACATTCATCCTCCCAGGACTGGGCATCAGGCAGGTTGAAGTTACAGGCCCCAGGGAGGCTCAGGATGTGACCTGGGTAGGGGGCATCAGCGAATAGGGTTTTTTTAAAAATGCTGTACACTGTAGCCTGACACAGACATATTGGGATATCCAGGCTATGAACGTCAGCGGTGAAAGTAGGGATGGGAATCGTTAAGAAATTATTGATGTCGGTGCCATCGTCGATTCTTATTATTGATCTGATTCCCTTATCAATTCCTAATCACTGTAAAATAATCAAATATTAATTTATCACTGATTATGATTTTGTGGACAGGTAATTAGACCTGGTTAGCTACATATTTATTAAAAAAGCAGTAGTCCTATGCAGTTTTCAGCACCAAAAGCAGCTGTTTTATTAGCTGTAGTGTGATATGAACAATAAATAAACAATAAATTAAAAATATTTCTTAACACTGTAGTAACAAAACAAGCACACAGGCACATTATCACAAAACCAGGCCATCTTCTTAACACTGGAACATGTTAAACTTACTAATGCTCCTAAAGTGGACAACACCCTAGTTTAATATTACACATCTGCTTTACAATGTACCGACATACAAAACATATGAAAGCATTTCACTACCAGTGCCTACCGAAAGCTTTTTGCTCTACCGTGGTGAAAGCATGCAAACTTTTCACCACAAACTTTGTCACAGCCCAGTGGCACTCGTCCACCCTCCTCATTACATTTCGCTGCCTGGAAAGCTAGCGTGAACGGGTTTTGTTTTTCTGGGCATGACGTGACTGCTGCCTCAGAGGAGTTATCGCTGCCACCCTGCATGTCATCTTCTAAAATGGATGAAACTACTACATAATTCATTTATGTTTCAGGACACGTGCCTGTGGGTTAAGTCACCGTAGTTAGTTAACCGCGATGATGAGCTTGCACTCGGCAGAGTGGCGAACACATGGCAATCTTTAAATGTAATGCCATGTTGACAGCTTAAATGCTTAAGCATATTCCTAGTGTTACCACCCTTAGAGGTGACAACGGCTTTGCATTGGTTGCACACTACACAATGGTCATCCTTCTTTGCAAAATGCAGCCATGCCCTGGACCGCTTCCTGCGCTCCATCATGTGGACTCCAAGTCGCGGCATGTGATGTTATTTCGCGCGACACGAAAAGTCCAGATGAATCGTTAGAGGAATCAGAGGTGTACAATTCCAGTTCTCGATCCCCATCCCTAGGTGAAAGGTCATCTTCTTGCACCCTGCTTGGACAAAAGAGGGGATGCTTACTGCAGTCCTGCTCATCTGACTCGTCTGCGCAGTCGGCTTTGAGGTCACATGCCAGGTGGGACTCGATGCAGTCACCGTTCTGGCAGATGAAGTCTGTGGCCGCGGGGCAGGATGCTGGGAGAGCCGGGCCTGGAACAATAACTTCAAATTCATTCATCAAAAACGGACACATTTATATAAAGTAAATGGAAAAAATCCACTTTACAGCATTACAGAAAGAGAAACGGAGGGCAACAGCATTTGTGGTAAATCCACAGAGAAGCTAGTGCTGTACCGGTTTACTCTATAACGATATATCCATTATTTAAAGACAGGTACAGTGATACAGGCCTGGAGATATTCAATTGTTAGACAAGGATGAACATGAAAGAATATGTTTATTAGAAACTAGTGAGATGAGAACTTTCACACTGTGCTTAATGTAGCAGGCAAATTACTGGAGCAGTTTTTAATAAATACACACATACATGCTCATTGTTTTGCACCCTGCGTGAAGCCATCAAGCCTCAAGAAATGGTGATTAATGGTTCATCTGACAGACCCACTGGGGACCGATGCCTCAGGAGCTGCTACTGTGTTTGAGGGTGGAGAAGGTGTCCCAGCTCGTTGGGTAATTGGATGCTAAGAGTCTTTGACTGGGTATCATCTCATGCCATAGATAAATGGAATACAAATCGACTTCAGGGTGTCGTCACATCATCCAGCAAACTATAACAATCGTAATGATTCACTGTCTTACTGTTCCATATTTACACAAAGATCTGTCAAAGGAAGGGGACCTCTCTGTCCGAGGTTAGGAGGAGAGTCTGTCAGGAGATGCAGCACCATTGCTGTAAAGTTGCGAGTTGTCCAGTCCCACTTGGGTGAAGTTATCTTCTCACCAACAAACCAAACTCAACAATGAGAGCATGAATGCTAAAAAGATGCAGCCAATTACAAAGAGAAAGTAACTGATTGATGTAGTGGAGTGCTCGACCCCTCAAAAATAACAGGATCTTTTGTGGCTAGATTCCATTAGCATTCCACTTAGCGTGGTGCCTGCTGCCCATAACACTTGGTGGGGGAGTTCTCCAGCACATAGGAGCTAAACTTATAGCATTTTAACTGTTAACTGTCTGGAAAACATTACACCCTTAGATCATAATGCACTTAATCTTACCTTACTACTAATCTTACCAGACTACTCCATACATACTCATTTCTATCCAACCAATCTACTCCCTAACCACTGTTCCTCCATGACTTCCTGTTCCAAGCTACCTCTGATGACTCCTTCCCAGAGATTACAGGTGTCAGCCATTCACTTCCGGGTCATCACCAACCTTCCTCCTCTCCACACTCAATGAAAGGTCTCTAGTATAACCCTTCTGATTGGCTCCCTTTTTGGCCATGCCCCAACCAGGACTCTTTTCAATATCCACACTTGGTTTCTGATTATAACAGGCTGGAGAATCTGTGGGATGACCGTTGATGGAAAGCCGTCACAAGTGTCTGAGAAAATTAAAGTGAACACTGACCGCCATTTAATAACACATGTGTGATCTAGGAGATTACTATGACTAAAGAGTGATGATTCCAAATGGGGAGACACTCACTTGGGGCACAGTCGGAGAAGTCTAGGTCATCCAAGGCGGCACCACCACTGACGTCAATCGCTCGAATTCCTTCAAAGATCAGCTCAAAGTTCCTCATCTTACTCAGGGGAACCTCAGCCCGGTTCCAGCGCTCACCCTGGTTCCCTGTCATGTTCCACACCTCCGTCAACATGTTGTCCATCTAACAAAGCAACAATAAGGGGTTAAGCATTTACTCCACTAAAAGAATGAGAAATGACTCAAGTGAGTAGGGAAGGATCTGAGCTTATAACCAACAAGTTGCTGGATCTATGGATCACTCCAACATATCTTAAGACAGTAGGGAAGGGTCTGAGCTTATAACCTTATGTTTGTAGTTCTAGTCCTAAAAAGAGAGAGTTTATGTGGATTAAACTCAAATGGTTAAAATTCAACCAAAGAAGTACAGCCATCCATTCGCTGTTATCAGCTGGATAACAAAACAGACCATGCTTGAATCTTGGCTAGAAGCTGGAGGAACATCTTGGCATCCTTAATATACATGGTGGAAGCCCTGTCTCAATGACTGTATCACACCTCACAGATGCACACACTCCCCTTTGCACAGGGCTTGTGTTTTACTTTTACACAATCCCTTATCACACCACACGCGGAACAGATTAAACTGAAGCCAGGACTTGCACGTCGACTGTTTATTTCTTTTATTTACTAAATGTCCCCGCAGTATTTTTTAAGGTCATGTGATTGATTTCCTAAGTGATGAGTGATGTTTACCTTTACTGTGTAATCTCTGAATATACAGCTGAATTGATCTGGATTATTTTTTACTTATAGTGCTGCAGCGTGTTGAAGCCACGGTCAGCGGCTGATCTCAGTGTGCGGCAAGCTCTTTTTCTGTATGCTGTTTTGTGGGGGAAGTAAAATAAGGATCGTTCAGGGGATTTTCCTGGAGAGAACAAACCTATGACTTTGGCAGTGAAGACAAAAAGCAGAGGGGAAGGAGAAAAAAACTTGATGCAAGCGACAGGTTTCCTTTTCTTGGTCCATGGGGTCTGTCTCTGGCTGTGCTCCGACTTCCCGCTAAACATTCACAAAAGGCCTCTTTACATAAAACCTGAAACAAGGCACAGGTGGCCACCAGAGCCAGAGAGCAGGGTCCAAATCGCAGTGTGACTAATCCAAGCCACACAGGCGGCACAGAGTGGGAGCAGCGGACCCACCTGAAGAGTCAGTGCCAAGCCAACAAAATCATCCTGAATTCACCGGGTAGCTAAATTGAAGACCCTACATGGTCATAACTGCAGGAAATGAATTCCTCATTAAAGACTGATTGAGGTCATATTTTTAAAAAAATCAAAATTAAAGTACCTCAGCCAATGATCTCAGGGATAAAACTAATCTTACCAGACTAGAGGTAAGAAATTCTTAAAGACAGGTCAATGAATCAATCAGCATAAGCTTATTACCCATCGAGGGGACTTAAAACGACCTTCAAGCCCGTTGAAGACCATGAATGCATGAGACCAGTATAGTGGCCCAACTGGAAACGGTCCCGTCTCTCTGCTGGGGAGGGTTAGTCAATCTGGTCCTGTGTCCTCTCAAATGTGTCAATCTCCTTGTACTTCAGACCCCAGCTGATCCACCATGCCTCATTACCATATCCTGATGGGGGCGATGTCACGAGGGGAGCACTATGGGTTGCGTGCTTCACAAACAAGGTGCATATAATGAATGAACGGACATTCATTGCATATGAATAAATAAAAATGGTTGAACGATGAATGAATAAATGGATGGATGATTGATTGAATGAATAAATGAATCAATTGATTCATGACTAAGAAATATATTTAATTGACTCCTGGCTCTGTGACGCAGTCACCAAAGTTACCATGGTCATGTTCTTGCATGAAACCTGCTGCTCATGGCGCCCCCATTGGGTTTCCTGCTACTCTGGTCCCAGTGATTTACAAGGTTACCCATGAGGCAAAGAGGCTGCCCAGCTTACCTGGGGCTATTAATAACCACCATAGAATTAAATGCCTCCTCATGAGTTTTTACGAACGATGCATTTTCTGTGCTGCTGTTGATATATTTCAGGGCATTTGGTGAAGCTGGGGAAAAACGTCCAAGAAGAAAGGAGGAATATAATATAATTACATTGTAAGCTAACAGAATGTATGGCTGGCGTTCGATTCCTGACCCCAGAAGCCAGAACATTCTCCCCATGTTTGTGTGGTTTTCTTTGTGTACTCCAGCTTTGTTTAAAAAAATGAAGCAAGGGGTGTGTGATAGTACATGCATTACGTTCTTATGTATTTTGTGTGCCCTGTGATTTCCTGCACTGAAAACCTGTGTGTAAATTATAAATCATGGGATACACTATAGAACAAATCCATAAAAATGTGAAACAGATTACATACAGCTTGCAAAAGTACTCAGATCTGAATAGTATTTACATCTGGCTGTTCTTAAGCATGTTGAACATACAGACAGCCTATTCCATATATCCAAAGTGTTCCAGTATTTTCAGAGCAAGACCTATAAAAACACAATTCCCCCCCGACAGAGATGATTCAACCATGAAGCCCGGAGAGCTTTCGTCACACTTCAAAAACTTCTAACATTTAGATATGCTTTGGCTGAAATGGGAGAAAACGTGTCAGACCAATGCAGAACATATCACAAATGTGGCTGTGTCATGTGATATGAGATAAGACCCAAAGCAAGGACTCTGAGGTCCGCTGGGACTCTATTAGAAGTGAGTATGAATGAAAAACCGTTTCAGAAGAGCTGCACAGGAATTCACCTTCCAGCAAAGCACAATGCCAGAGCCATTTTGGAACGGCTAGGGAATAATGAGGTGGGTGACCTGGAGGGCGACCGAGAATATGCCAGAAAAAGCATGACATTTGCCGTCCAGGTGATCCTGGGGTTAGGAAGAATATGAGAAAATCTGCTGGGGGGGATGGAGGGTGGAAGTCACCTAAGCGGTGTGTAATATCCGCAAGGACACCCAAGATATTTATCATCGCTGAAAGTGCTTCCGGAAGATACTTAATTCTTTGGCTTGAACGCTTACGCCGTCAAAAACAACTGATTTCCCTATCCACTATTCCCCATTTCCTGATGTGAGCTGCAAGTTTTTCAGTCAAATATTTAGCTTTATGATATTAATGTTGTCCATTTGCTTTTCTGAAGTCATTGTGCGAAAAGCGCATTGTGTAGAAACCCTGTTGGCGGGCATCAACTTGGCGTTACGGTTCGGGCAGGTGTTGGAACTGAGCGGAAGTCTGCATGAGACTCAATATGCCAGTATCATTGTTCCAGAAAATCATTATAATTAACTCCCCCTTGCTGAGAGATCGCCTGAACCCTATAATATGATGATGCTGCAGTGCTGTCTCAAGGCTGGGCTTGGGATCTACTTTGTAAAATAAATTTCAACAAAGGAAGCCAAGCCTTCTATCCATTACTGCTTATCCAATGCAGGGTCGCAGTCAGGCTGAAGTCTATCTAAAAATGCATAGGGTATGAGGCATCGAACACCTTGGCAAAGACAGCAGTCCCTCACAGGGCATGCAAACACCAATACAGTCACTCTGCATGTCAGGATTGTTAGAAGAAACCAGAAAATTCACGATTAAAGAGGTGAGACCTCAACACTACCCATCACGCTCTGCATCCATCCATGCCGTTGTTTATTAATATTCTTCTCAATGGTGTGACTTACATGCCTAATGACAGTACCCACAAAGTGGTTTCCATATTCATGGTTAAAATGCAATCTACACAATTCTTTTTAACCATATACATTTATAATTGTTCTTTCATCTTAAGTCAAATACCCTCTAGGGACCAAACGTAACTGAATAGGGATGGGAACATTTTTCTAAATATACTCCCAAGTGCGCCACTCTGAACTCTGAACGAGCCCATTACCCAGAACCCAATTTATATTCATGACCCCAGACTGCTGATGGCAGCATTGGAGTAATACCACCTTCAAAGAAGCAGCTTCTGTTTTCGGCCAAAGAAAAAAAGATACTGAAAAATCTAGCATGGACTTACAGTAAGCTGAAGCAAGTTGCAGCCAATGGGAGTCCAAGCTGCACACCAATCGAGTTTAGCAACCAATCAAAACATCTCACCTTATGGTTCACCAGACAATGTAAAGACTCTCATTTTCAAAGACTTCTAATGCTTCTAGACCACTGTTTCCCAGCCTGGTCCTCAGGGACACACAGACGTTCCACGTTTTTGCTCCTTCCCAACTCCCTGCTCTTACAAATGAATAAGCCACTCTGACTCTGGCCAGGTTAACTTCATTGATACATCAGAATATATTGCACAAATGCAATCGGAAGAGCCTCGCATTCATCTCTGATCCCAACACACCGTTACGCAAATGTTTGACACTCAGTTGGTCACAAAAAATGGTGACTCCATACATGCACGCATAGCTTGATTAAAGCATTAAAAGGTAACCCTTCTGGATGATACTGGTTACCAAGAAAAACAACAGGCAAAATAGTGATGACATAATCTCAGAAAACAAGTAATACCAACAAGAATGTAACTATGGTGCTTATATCCACCCATCTGAAGAGAGCAGCTGAGAAATACAGACACTCATTCCACTCTGCTGTCTTGCCATGCTTCAGCATTTTCAAAGGGGGGGTGTTAATTAGAGACTGTTGGTTCCATTTGTCTCCCATGGTGACAGGCTGGCGATGCCATGCTGTGCTGTCATTCGTCGCAAAAATCATACCTTCTGTGAATGATGGCGGGTGTTGGGGGCGGGGCTTAAAAACAGAAAGGTCCAGAACCACGTTCCCCCTCCCTCAAAGACGTATGGTTCTGAAGCATCTAACCTGCAATCACAAGCGCCCCCCACCACAGAGCCCCCCCCCCCACCCACTACTTGCTGACCTCCGTTCATTAAGCACCCTGCAACCCTTCCACAATTCGTACATTTGGCCATAAGCATTCCATCCTTCCAAAGGAATTAATCCAGGACAGGAGCTTATCCCAGGACACTGGGCTCCCTGGACAGGATGCTGGTATTTCACGGGGCACCATGGGCATATGCAAGAGCGGGGTCACATGGGCTCTCGCTCCAGTTGAAAGCTGATTGGCCCCTGGAGGGCTCCTTCCCCTGTCACTCACCCAATCAAAACATGCCTTAACATGGTTAGAGGCCCACCCAGATTTTCCACATGTCATCGAGAGGATCATAACATCAGTTTCTGCACCCTACAAACCTGACAGTGACAGTTACATGCCTGCCCCCCCCCCCCATCCACTTCAGTTTTCATTCAGCCGATGATTGCAGGTTGAGTGGTTGCCATGTCAACAGGGCCCATAGCCACAATCATCATGTGATCCATCACAGCAGTCCTACTCTTTCATTAACTCAGAGCAGTGAACGCAGTGGCCCTTTAAAGGCACTGCTGTTGGACACCCAAATTTACCCTGTAGCAGCTAAGGTAAAGCTCCAGACATTTGGGGTGGTAGGCACTCACCCTGATGAGAAGCCGGATGACCCCGGTGGCCTTGGGAGACAGGTAGTACCAGAAGGTTAGCCTGCAGGTGGCACTGGACTCCTTCCATACGGAGCTCCTCATGTGGGCTTTGTCTCCTTTCAGGCCCACTGGGGAGGCCTCCAAGTAGACAAAGTGTCCTGGGGGGTGGGCAGGGAGGGAGAGTGAGGGCAGAAGTAATATGGACATAGAGAGAAATAGAAAAAGTAGACAAAGATGGGGAGAGGGGAAGGGAGAGATAGTGGCAGAGGATGGAGAGAGGAGGGGAGGGAGATAGAGAGAGTGAAGGGGAGAGAGAGGAGATAGAGAGAAGCAGAGAGAGAAGAAAACAGGGACATAAACTTCCAGTAAAGCTAGGGTAAGTGACACATGGATTCACAAAAAAAGATGGATGGGAAATAATGAATGAGAGATGTGTGTGTGGCTGTGGATTAGGTCTATAATACATTCTGAGGACAAAATGTCCCTCACATAGTAATAAAAGCCTGTTTTTGACGTTGTGGGGACCATTTTTCAGGTCCCCACAAAGATCTGTGACTGCAATAAAAAAAGTAAAAATGCTAAATGTCTCG
This sequence comes from Mormyrops attenuatus, assembly GCA_026777985.1. NCBI lineage: Eukaryota > Metazoa > Chordata > Actinopteri > Osteoglossiformes > Mormyridae > Mormyrops > Mormyrops attenuatus. Next base: position 16,043,014 of record JAODKC010000082.1, read on the forward strand.
TATTTTGTTTGGTTACTTATGCTTAAGGTTACGGCTGGGTGGGGGTTAAGGTTGTCATGTTGTGATTAGAGATTTCCCCATAAAAATGAGAGAGTCCCACAAAGATATACAAAGATATAATTACATACTTCTCCGTGTGTGTGTGTGTGTGTGCGTGTGTGTGTGTGTGCACTTGCGCACAGTATGAGGAGATAAATAACCTCCTCTAATGCAATGTTTTTTAATTTCACATTTTACTGTTCCACTTTTCATCTGCTTTTTCATTTCATTTCAATGACAAACAAATGACTTCCTCACATAGGAAAATCAGTAATGATAATGCCGCCGTCCTGGAAAAAATGAATATCCTGAATGATGTCGACTTTTTCAGCTCGGGCGCCCGAAGTGAAAAATGAACAATTAGTAGATAGTTGTGAGCCTGGGAGATGGAATATCCACTGTGGAGATTGGGGTTAGACACCTCGACAATGTCAGACATGAAGACGGATTACACACGGACAACCTGGGTCAGCAAAAAGGAGCGGGAATATTTTTAACGGTTAATGACTTAAGCATTAAACATTCTTTTCTGTCACTTGCTAGAGAAGGTCAGGGTGGGGTCAAGATTGGGTTGGTTGGGATCAGAGTAATAAAATGACCACAGTCAAAGCTGTTTTTCTGCAGTGACCTTCAGTACAGTTCCCGTGTTTACCAATTTATCAAAGTACTCAGGTGTGTCCCAATTCAATCCAAAGACCACTTGAACACTTGCTAACCTATCATGTTAAGTGGGACACTACATGTTCGAAAGCTTCTGACAATGAAGGAGGGTATTGGGACTGACCTTCTGTGGTGTGGGGAGGGAATCAAGATTTTTGTGATGTTGCTAAGAAATGACGCACTCCCCACATACAATCATACTTACTACTACCAACTCTCCTGGCGATGGGGACTGGCTAAAACAGTTAGCAATGCCCCTCAAGGAATGATGTCCAATGATACAGAGCCAATACACAGCCTGTACAGAAAGCACCCCTTCCCCCAGGCTTCTGTGGCTAATGACCCTCTCCGAGAGCGCTACCATGCTCGCTCCCCAGCGTGTGGTCCACAGTTGGCCGGAGGCTCTGCACGGAGCCCGCCCCCCGAGTCCAGTCGAAGTTGTCAGCATGGGAGTTCTTCCACCCGCAGAAGGTGCTTTCGAAGGAGCAGGATGTCCCACAGGCAGCCTCATCGGTGCTGTCGCCACAGTCGTCCACAAAATCACAGCTCTGCTCTGGCTGGTAGCACCCCCCATTACCACAGGGGAGGTGACCCCAAGGGCATGCCCCTGCATATACATAATAAATAATATATTATACATACACACAAACATACAGCTCTGGAAAAAATTACGAGATGACTGTATATTTTTTAAAATCTGCATTTTTAAATCCTGGTTTAATTCTGGTTTAATCCTGGTTTAATCCTGGTTCTGCTGGGACCAGGTTTCTACTCAGGTTCAAAATTTTTAAAACAACAGTATAGTACACATAAACGTGGTGAGGCAGGAAACACTGGGGACGACCAGAAGATAATTAGAGGGCAGAAGTAACTTTCTAATGTCAAAGATGACTGTCAACTTATCCAACGGTTTTTCATGAATCGCAGGATGACCTCAAGTAACCTTCAAAAGGAATGGAAAATATTAAGAGGTGTGAAGTGCACTGCTTGGACAGTCTTTTGTACCTACATTCCTGAGGAATCTGGCCTGGGGGTCTCGCTTAAGCCAGAACTCGAGAGATACCCGCCTGATGACTGGGAAGACTGGAGAAATCCCCGCTAATCCTTTTGTTAAGGTACTTTAAGGTTTCTGGCAACTGAGGGGGGCAAACCATTTACTGAAGTTCCAACCAATGGCATGGCACTCCTCTCCAGTTAAAGCATCCCTTTGATATGCTACTCGCTGGTCTGGCCACCGCTGGAACAAAAGCTTCTTGCCAAAGGAAACCCCCTCTCAACTCTTCATTCGGCCTCCAGCCCATGGAGTCACCTCTGAGATCTTTTTAGAGTCAAAGGAGATTATCCCAAGAGACGAATCGCTCTTGTCACAGTATTCAGGATTGTGACCACTGTTCCCCTTCTCCTATCAGCTGCAGCTTCCCGAAAGAGTCCCCACTTGACCCCCTTTAATCCTAGAAGTCTCGATTAGAATGTGATAAGTTCAAGTCCCTAGCTGCACACTCCCAAGACTTCCCCCTCCTCACAAGAACCTTGAAGAATTTCCTTCAACATTCCCCTGAATTTCACATTATAATCCCTAAGAAGTCCACAAACCTTCTGGAATAGGTTTCTCTGGGATTTTCTTCCAGCATGTGTAAGGTGAAAAAGCCCAACCACTCTTTCATTAAAGATTGTGCCAAACTTTATCCAGATAAATGAATTTGTTTAAAAAAACAGTTATATTTACAATAAATTATTATTACATATTCTATTCTATTTGTACATATTTTAATTTCTATTTTTTATTCTTAACTCTCTTTATAGTCTATATTTTTATTTCTATATTCTATTATTATTACAGTTTACATTTTACATCTTTACATTTTATCTTACTACATTTCATTCTTATCTTCTGTTTTTATTTTTATTATTTATTTTTTTTCTATTTAATTCTTAATAGGTCTGGCACTGCAAATACACTGCATGTCGTACTATGTATGACTCTGTATGTGACCAATAAAATTTGAATTTGAATATTTATATGACTTTATATAACACAAGCCATATTTTCAAGCATAATTTCACTGTATAATTTCATTTTAATGAACTTAAGTTCAAATAGCATTTCCATCTGACCAGTAGGGGGTGCAATTGTATCTCCTGCACCTCCCAGTAAGGTGCTTCTTCCTTCCAGTCCCAATGACACGTCATTTGTACTGATGGGTGAAATTACTCTTTTTGGGACATAGTTCATTTGATTCAGTTCACCTAAAAGATTCATTCTGATTCATGCACCAGCTCTTTCATTGTCACTTCCTTTTTGCAAAAATTGCAATAATTCTGAAATAATTGTCGAATTTGTGGAAATTATTATTTAGGTTAAATGGTGCTATGGAGTACCAGTAATAAGACATGTGAGAAAAATATTATTTTTGAATTATAGTCTAAGTCTCTGTTAGGGAAAGCGCCATAGCTTTCACCCCAACTGTTATCTGTGTGGAGGAAGCGCCAGAGCTTACCACTCCACACC
>JAODKC010000082.1:16055504-16073819 GCA_026777985.1 Mormyrops attenuatus
AAAATGTACTGTAAATGTGTGGCTGTAATGATACAGAGCATCAGGGAGACAGGAAGTGGTGCAAAATGTACTGTAAACCTATGGCTAAAATGCTACAGATGGCCAGGGACATAGAAAGTGGTACAAAATGTAATGTAAACATTGTGGGGATTAGGAAAACTGAAAGGGATACACCCATAAACTGGGAATATTTAAAAGGACAAATAGCATGAATGTTTTATTCACTCACAGCTGATTTTGACATAAAAAAGATATAAATTTGTTCTATGGATTTCGTAGGTATTACTGTAACACTACACTACCAATAAGATGTAATTAGCATTTCGTAGGGTGAATGACCTGCTCTATGTCAGTGTTCTCTGATGACACGGTGAGTTAGGTGGGTAGGAAGGGGGGTTACCATCATGCGGGATACAGTCTAGGAAGGACAGATCATCAATGGCGATGTCTCCTGTGAAATCATCCCCCACTGTGCCCTCCACCAAGATCTGTGAGCAGAGACCAGACAACATTGTGAGGTTTGACCTGGAAGGAGAAGCTTCATTTGGAGGAGCTTCATTTGTCTTACATAGATATCAAAGCCAAACAAATGCACCATTATCTGGTATGCACTGTGGAGTTATTAGGGTACTGAAAGTGGCTTAGATTAGCAAATGATTTAGGGATGGTCCTCAGCCTGAACTGTGTCAAGACACAGCCCCAACTGATGGAAGCAATGAGAAAATAAATACTGCCATCTTCTTGTCATCTGTTGCTTAGCAACAGCCAAGACAAGGGAAAATTGATGCTAAATATCTTATGTTTCCCCCCCGGATGAGACCAGCACCTCCAGTTCACTGGCGTTTGAGAAACCAGGTGCTAGTGTCGGCCCTGATGACCAACATGCTAACCATTGACTGCAAAGAGCCCAGTCTATGTCATTTTCCAGTTTCTCCCAGCTTAATGGCCCTGCCACCTGGTCAGGAACACATGCCACCCACAGCACCGCAGCCAGAGATGAACTCTGCATGTATGTGGTCACCACAGCCCCTCCAGCTTCAGCAGACTGACTAAGATTCACATTTCCCACTATTACGATTCCACAACATGCATTTGACTGCTTAAGGCTTAATTGCATGCTTATTTTCCAGCTTCAGATATTGATGGCGAGAGGGATGACAGATGGGTTCGGGCCACTCTAATCCGAACATGCTCCCCATGCTCGATGAACAGATCTTCGGTGTCGGCAGGAGCTCTGCTGGATTTAACGAAAGCTAACCAAACAGACGGCAAAAAGGCATACGGGGATGTCATGGTTTTATAGAGATTTTTAAAGTATCCCTCCATTTTTAAGGTCCTCAAAACACTAAATCCAGCCTTAAAGAAGTGCAGCACCTTTGATGTTCTTGGAAATGATGAAGAATCGATTAGGAATTTAATTAGCATAGCTTGGGGTGATGAACCTAATTATGAGTCATTAAACGTACATTAATGGGCAATGTGAGTGGCTCCCTTTGTGGTTCAGGCTGTTTAGATGTGCACTGATTGATGGATCCATCTGAGTTTTTACATTCCTCCTCTTCAAGTCTTAAATCCCCACTGATTGAAGTAAATACTTCCCACTTCCAGATACAACATCAACTTTTGTCAGCACGGCAAAACACTCAAACATTACCCAGGCTTGACGATGCAGTGAATGACAAGGGAAGCATTCCAGCTGCAGCAGGAAATCTGCAAACCGCTGTTGTCCCTGACAATATTGTTTCCATCATTACTGGGCCCATCACACTTATTATACCGCAAATATTAATTAAGAAATACACTGCCAGGCCAAAAAAAAAGATTAGCAGTAATTTCTTGTTGTGATCGTGTATTGATGATATTAGTTGAACCACTCTGTAAAGTCTTCTTCCGCACATCCCAAAGACTTTCAGTGAGCTTAAGGTCAAGACTCTGTGGTGGCTAATCCATGTCTGTAAATGATTCATGCTGCATGGACCACTCTTTGAGAATTCTAGCCTGATGAATCTTGGCATTATTGTATGGCATATGCCCGTTCCATTAGTAAAGAAAAGATTAATGAAAATGTTACATTAGTCTGTCACAAACAAAGGTAAAAGAAGAACAGTCTATCACTTTGCAAAATTATCAGGCAATAAGAAAGTAAGTGGATTTTTCTCACTTCCCCATTCACAGAAAAGATCATTTAAAAAATTTATAGCAGTTTTGCTTATTGAATCAATATAAAGAATAATTAACTATCAGCCATTCTATATAGTCCACTTTATCAAGTTTAATGCCACCTTTCTTTTCTATGACTATCATGAACCTATTACCTATTGAACCTGTCAAGTTTTTGATTTGATCACAATTGATATTAGCTGAAGCCGCAAGGACCGCCTAACGAAGTGTACTGATTGCTATCTTGCCAAATCTCACACCTTAGTAAGGCCCAGTAGTTCTCAGTGGGGTTTAATGCCGTGTTCCATTTGAACTTGTAACTCAGAAATTCCAAGTTTCTAGTCGGAAATTTCCACTGGAGCGCCCCCTCGAGTCGAAATTCAGAATCGTGAACTCAGAGGAATTTACACAACCTTGACGTCAGAATTCAAGATGGCTGCGCACTTTATCAACAGAAGTTAAAGCTGTAGTTTTATACTGTTTATTAGCACTTACGTTTTATTTTTGGCTCATTAAATCAGTCGTACTGTCTAACCGCTATCTCTGGACATGTAGCTACGCAAAATACCGCGTAATGTGTTGCTATCCACTGATATTGCTAACGATGGCTAACAATTAACCGGGTTAGCACTGGGGCCCGTTTCATTAAGAAGGATTTCTCACTTAAGATAAGAGATAAAAGAGCACACAGCCGCAGCGTCTAAACGCGCCGCCATCTTGAAAAGAGTAGTAATGTAAGTGAACAAGAATAAAGGCCAAATGTGTCCCTGATCCTGCTAAATGGCTTTCCGATGATGTCATTCCCAGTTCCGACCTCGGAGGTAAATGGAAGGCAGTGTAAGTCAGACAATGAAGGGGGCCAGGTCATCATTAAATCACCTTTGAAGGCTTTCTTGGCCAGCCAATTTATTGAATGCTTTGATGTATTAATTCCCAGGCCTATCATTTGAGCTTGTGTGCGTGTTGAGTGGAGGCTGCATTTAAGGCTTTGTAACCATAGCAATATCACATAGTACTAGAGATTCTATTCAGATTTCAGTTCTGAAAATGGTGGCACTTTATGGTAAAGTGTTTCTGGAAGAGTCCCACTTAATCTGGTGCAAATGTATATCTTCTTTACATACTTCTTTTGCTCTCTTTGGTTGCTGGAAACAAAAATTTGTACAGTGATCACATTTTAAATGTTCGTCAGTTTCCATTCTTTTGCATTCGACTGACAGGTACTTTATTATTTTATTTTTTCACTCTCTGTAAGGTCTTCTTGGCTAATTTTAAAAGTAATAACAATCTGCCTAATTCTGCATAAAGTACTCAGGCAAATACTGAGCATGCTCTATTTTATTGGCCTGAAGAGACGACACAAGTAAAATACACACTTGCCTAATAATTCTGTGTCAACTTGGGTTCTTATTTGAGACTGTATTTCGGCGTATCTTGATATGGTAGCTGTCCATCTCATATACATTACTGTATGCATTCTGCATTACAAGTTAGATATGGACAGCGGGATATTATAAGGTTGGCTGCGCTGCCTATTTTCCTGCACCTGTTGGACTAAACAATACACACGCTAACGTCCTATTGTCTCTGCTTACAAGCACCTCTCAGTCAATGTATATTATTTACTATGGATCTCGTATGCAAGTACGATCAGACATGACTATCAGGCGTACATGACGTAAGACTGTGTACACACACAGACACGCACACGCAGAGACACACACACACATACAGACACTGACACACAGACACTGACACACATTCACACACAGACAAACAGACACACACACACAGACACCCACACACAGACACTGACACACACACACAGAACCACAGACACACACTCTTATTCCATGGTTTTCTTACAGATATAGACATTACACAGTTTTTTCTTCTGTTGTGGTTTTCTATTGGCTCATAAAATAGCCCAAGTGGCCCCCTATTTCATGTACCATTCTATATACATGACGTAATAATGGATTGTGGCACACCCGTGTCATGTGCTGTAGGGCGACTAAAATTCCTATACTGCACTGTCTTTTGTCTTGCACTGTCTTGTCCATTATGGCACTGCGGTCTTGTCCATTATCACACTGCTGCCTTGTCCCTTATTGCACTGCTGCCTTTTCCCTTATTGTACTGCTGTCTTGTCCTCTATTGCACTGCTGCCTTGTCCCTTATGGCACTGCGGTCTTGTCCCTTATCACACTGCTGCTTTGTCCCTTATTGCACTGCTCTTTGTCATATTTGTCCCCCCATGCACCCATCGCCTTCCCTGAAACTGTGGCACAAGAATTTCACAGTGTTCCTTGGAACAAATATAACAAAAACCTTGACATTTGAAACTTTTGAATCTACCTTCAATCTACCTTCATTGCAGGGCTTGAACCTCCATTGCAGGTGAATTTAAAGTGTTTTATAGGCAAGCTTGACCTCTCAATCTTACCTGGAACGGCTGGGCGCTGTTTAATATGAGTGCTTCCTGGTGCCAAAGGTTCCCCAGGTCACCAAAGCGTGCCCACAGCTGCTGGCCCCGCCCACTGGCCACCGTGCGCAGGTACACTGCCAGGCGGAAGATGTGCTGGCCATACATGTGGTAGCTGAAGCGGAAGATGCACGGCCGGACGCCGGTGGAGCTCGCCTGAAAGACGCGGCTCACCAACACTGCTGTATCCATAAACTCCTGCGGGCTAGAGGCCTCAATGAACAGGTAATGCCCATTGACGTGGCCAAGGGTGTGGTCCTTCCAGGGGCCCGTGTTCGGCGTGGGTGTGGGGCCCTGGATGCGGGTCCAGTCAAAGACGTCCTCCTCGGTCGCCTGAGTCCAGCTGCACAGGCTGTCCTCGAAGCTACACTGCAGGTCTGGAGCTGAGAGTGTAGGAGAAGCATTAGAGGATAGAGTGAGGCAGGTGATACGATAAGGATGACACTGGGGTAGAGGGTGAGGAAGACAGAGTGAAGAGGAAAAGGTGGAGAAGAACATTTAGAGGAGAAGGTGAAGAGGAGGAGAACATTGAGAGGAGAAGGTGAAGAGGAGAAGGGGAGGAGAACATCAAGAGGAGATAAAGAATGAAGGGAAGGAGAACATCAAGAGAAGAAGGTAAAGAGGAGGAGGGTAGGGAAACATCAAGATGAGAAGGTGAAGAGAAGAAGAGGGAGTAGAACATCAAGAATAGAAGGTGAAGAGTAGAAGGGCCTGGGAACATTAACAAGAGAAGGTGCCCATGGGCAAGGAGAGAGAAGAAGAAGAAGAGAAGGCGGAGGAGAACATTAAGAGGAGAAAGTGAAGAGGAGAAGAGGCGGGAGAACATCATCAATATGAGAAGGTAAAGAGGAGAAGGGGAGGAGATCACTGTGAGAAGAGTATGAGAAAAAGAACCTGAAATGCAGAACACAAAGGTGGGGGAGGGGAATGTGTGCATGTGTGTGACGGTCATTAGCAAGGTGCCTCCTAGAAGGGCAGCGGACTGCTGAACATAATTCTTAAGTTGATTTCCTCCCAGGAAACCTGGCACTATGCAGGGGTAATACATGAAAGCCCCAGGCTAGCAGAATGAATTTGCAAAGCAGTGTCTGCTAGACAGTAAAATCTTTAATTTACTATTGAGGTACGAGGATGGGTAATCTTTGAGACTGAAGCCTGGATATTTGTACCGCTCTTTATTTTTCTGGAGGAGATCAGAAGTAACTGTTTCCAAATGTTCAACAGTAGTCCTCAACCTTATCTAGCAGTATGAATCACAAACCTGAATCCTTAACTACTATGCTACCTGCAGGTCTTATCTGAACATCACCCTGCCCATCGTCGAGGGTGACCACTCACAGCAGCCCTCCTCATCAGAGCCATCACCGCAGTCGTCGATGAGGTCACACAGCAGTAGATGGTCAATGCAGGCCAGGCTGCGGGCACAGTGAAAGCGGTCGCTGGGGCAATGGACCACTGGAGGTGGCAGGGAGCAGTTGTGAAAGACTATGTCGTCCAGGGCGGAGATGCCTTCAAAAACAGCCAGGCTGACCTTGGCCAGAGAGAACTGGAACGGGCGTGTGAGGCGGCCCAGCTGCACTGTGACTGGGTGCCACTGCCTGCCCTGGTCGTACAGCGTCCTCCACACCACCGTGATGTTGTCCATGCCATCAATGCGCAGGTACATGTCCGCCGCCCCCACAGAGCGCCCTGCGTTGTAGTGCCTGCAAGGAATTAAAATGGACACTGTCAAAGGTGGCAGCCATCTTGGCTCAAGGACTCTGTCACAGGTGGTGGCCATCTTGGCTCACACATCTACAGTACCTGTTAAATCCTCCTTCCTTACTTCAATTAAATTCAGTTTATTTTTATAGAGCTTTCACAATAGAGTTGCCCCAAGGCACTTGACAAGACTGTGTGGCGAACCTTTACTTACTTCCACTGCTACTCAATATTAAAAACCCACCACATACACGAGAGAGAGAGAATATCAGCATCTAGTAAACCTGAACTGCCAGCAATCTAAATGCAGCTGTACATAGACATAAAATCAATTGCTTCTGAAGGGAACTGGTCTTCTGATAAAGATTTAATGGCATGTCAAGCAATGACTTCAGAAGTGCTTCTGAGGCTGCTTTTGATACTGTAATCGATTGTCACGTCACAGACAAAACCAATGGTCGATTTCATTTAGAGCTCTACCTTTCATGATCTTGTAAGAAGACCAGGCCCAAAAACAAGCCCTGTAATCAAAGCATCAAAGACAGGAGCTTACAAGTTTGAATCCAAGTCATTTTAATTATTTAGCAGGTGCCTTTTATCCAATTGTTTGAGGTCAGAGTGCAGGGTCGGCCAGTCCCTGGGGCAGCTGGGGTTATGGGCCTTGCTCAATAGCCCAATGGTGATTTACTCTGCAAGCCACAGGAACCCACAACCTTCCACAGACGCTTAATCCCCTGACCTACACATCAGCCTCAATTATTTTCTTGAAGCCCCGAGTCTGAGCAAACAGCCATAGGAAACTTATATTCACTTATTAATGAAATTCCAACATTTAATGTAAAACTATACAACTGTAACTTAAAACTATACTATAACGACACTGCACTTACGAATGTAACTCCATGCCTAATGAAAGATGATGCAAATAATCAAATAAAGGAAAAACAGGCTGTTTCTAAACAGCTCCCTCTAAATAGAATAAAACAGAGAAGCTTCCTCACATGGTCACTGAAATGCTTTCAGCCAGACTCGAGAGGCAAGCTGTCACGCTTCCCAGCTTCGCTTCTGCCTGCGAACAGCTGCTCATCTCCTCACAGCAGCGGGATGCATGTGAGTTTGTGTCACCAAAGAGGAGGTGGTATGCCTCCCTCCGTTTACAAAACTCTAGGGAATGACTTGTGTGTCAGAACACCTGTCTGGAGCATTTACAATTATTTATCTTATCCAAAGCTACACACACACACACACACACACACACACACACACACACACACATATATATATATATATATATACACATATATAGTGAAAGCAGGGTCAGCCAGTCCCTGGAGTAATTGGAGATTAAAGGCCTTACTTAAGGTCCCAACAGTACAATTGCTTGGCTAGTGACCACACTTGAAACAGTGACCTTCCAGTTACAAGTACAGAGTCCCAACCTGCAGAGCTACATGCAGGGATATGAACCAGCAGCCTTCTGATGACAGGCACAGAGACCCAACCTGCAGAGCTATATGCAATATCAGTTAGCTGGGTCTTGTACAGTCAAGGGAGTGCACCCAAATTCCCTTCCCTCTACTGTAAGTCACTTTGGATAAAAGAGTCAGAAAAATGAAGAAAATTAAGTTAAAGGGGGCGTGAATCAGGGTGAAACATCAGCCAAACATCAGTATCACGCAAGCAGCACTTTCTCTCACCAGAATGTCACGGTGCATCCAGAGGCTGCCTGACTGTACTTGGGACCCCTGAGCAAAGCCTTCTGCGAAAGGCAGCTGCTATTCTTCAGGAGGAACATGAATCCTCCTGCAGGTAGGGGGCAGCAAGAGCACAGAGCTACAGGTTAGCTGGGGAGGAACAATAATGAGGGCTGTGTTGCCTCAGGGTTAACTACAAACCAAGCCATTTATTGTGACAGGGAGTGAGTATGGTTTTGAGAGCCCCAGAAATGTGTCGTTTTAGCAATGACAGCATCTATTGTACCACAGAATGTACAAAAATCCTCAAGAAAATATTTCCTACTGTGTAAATCTATGAATGGTTGGTAAAAGCTCACATAAACTGGTTTAAAAGCCCAAATAGAGGAGAATAACTCTTGCTTTGGTTACTCACACGAGGCAACCAACATAATCCAAATGAAGCTAGTTGTAAACACTTAAGGTTTTAAGTATGGTCACATGCTGAAGTTATTTTATGCATCAACTTAACAAAGAAGACCGAAAACTATAAGAAAGCCAGAAAAAGCAGTCAGATACTCCAACAGCATTTCCCTGCAGAGATGAGCCCTCCCACCTTCTGTGGAGTTTGTGGTGTGGTCCCGTGGGGGGGCCAGGCCCTGGAACGGGGTGGGGACGGCTGCAGCTGTGCTCCTGACCCAGTCAAACCCGTCTCCCTGGGCAAACTCAAACCAGCCGCAGGAGTCGTACTCAAAGTCACAGGACGAGGCTGGAACAGAGACAGATGGGCTGAGATGGTCTCTCTGGTGGGAGACCCTAACCTCAAAGCCAGGCCGTCAAGTATCACGAAAGGAGCAGGCCCACAAAACCTCAGGGAACTCCTATGTAGATACGTCCAGCAGCCAAAGTTTGGGCAGCTTAATTCCCCTGGAAATAGCAGCCCTCGGGACTAGTTGGGCTTAGTAGGTAGCTCCCGGGATAACATGGAGTCTATGGGGCACTCCTTCAGACACCCCCTTGGGACATGCCCTGATGCGACACCCCCCCACACACACACACTCTCTACCCCTACTCACGGCACTTGGCTTCATCCTCCCCTCCCGGGCAGTGGGCGGTGAAGTCACACACATAGCGATCACTGATGCAGTCCCCGGAGTGGCACTGAAAGGACCTGGGTGGACAGGCCGTAGGGGCTGGGGATGAGGGAGGAGGTAAGGGTGGGGGTGGCGGAGGGGACAGAGGGAAGAGTGGGTGGAAGCCAGTGCCCTCTGGAAAAAGAAAAAGAACGGAATTTAGGTCTAACACTTGTATATAGAAACAAATGGCCTCCACTCATCACCCTACTTACCCATCCATCATTCAACTGCCTGTCCAGTACAAGACTGCCGGGAGCTGTCTGTCCCAGGCAGCAGAGAGTGCAAGGCAGGGGGACACCTTGGATGGGATGCCATTCCATCACAGGGCACGAGGCAGGGGGACACCCTGGATAGGATGCCAGCCCATCACAGGGCACTAGGCAGAGGATACCCTGGATGGGATGCCAGCCCATCACAGGGCACTAGGCAGAGGATACCCTGGATGGGATGCCAGCCCATCACAGGGCACAAGGCAGGGGTCTCCCTGGAAGGGATGCCAGTCCATCATGGGGCACGAGGCAGGGGGACACCCTGGATGAGATGCGAGTTCAACACAGGGCACGAGGCAGGGGGACACCCTGGATGGGATGCCAGTCTATCACCGGGAATGAGGCAAGGGGCACCCCAGATGTGATGCCAGTACAACACAGGGCACGAGGCAGGGGGACACCCTGGATGGGATGCCAGTCCATCACTGGGAATGAGGCAAGGGGCACCCCAGATGTGATGCCAGTACAACACAGGGCACGCATACACAAAATACTTTGGGCAATTTACAGCGATCAATTCACCCATCTCCGTGTTTCAGGACCATTAGAGCAAAACGGAGCACATGGATGAGAGGGGGGAGGCACAGTGGCAGCAATCACAGTGGGGGAGGCACAGTTGTGGGAGTCACAGTGGTGGGAGGCACAGTGGTGGGAGGCACAGTGGCAGGAGGCACACTGGGGGGAGTCACAGTGATGGGAGTCACAGTGGCAGGAGGCACACTGAGGGGAGTCACAGTGGGGGAGTCACAGTGATGGGAGTCACAGTAGTGGGAGTCACAGTGACGGGAGGCACAGTGGGGGGAGTCACAGTGGCGGGAGGCACACTGGGGGTGAGGCAACAGCACCATCCACTGAGCCACAGCATCAAAGCTCAGAGACACAGCAAAGTCTCAGTTCCAGCTGTATATCTTTGGTGCCCCCTCCACTAAGCACCCACTATATCTCTGCTGACCCCCCACCAGAGAGAGAGATTAATGGCACCATTTCTTTCATCTTCACCACAATTTGCATGCCATTATTTAATCCACATTTCATCTACCGTCGTTTTTCCACTGAAAATTCCTAACAGGAAAATATAGATTTATTAAGATTTCTATCTACTACAGCAGTGCGTCTGTAGACCCCCACCCCACCCAGCTGATCTGAGGATCGATAATATTACTGATCACAGATTTAAACCTACAACCTTCTGATACACAGTATGCCACACACCATCCCCTGAAGCAGACACCTGTTTGATTACAGATATTTCTTGCTGGGTGTTAACGAAGTAACCCTGAAACCAACCACCCCCAACACTGGAGGCTTATACCTCATCCATTAGGCTATAGGGTCTTATTATGCCATTGCGTCCTATGCCAAGAGACTGTCCAGTAGATCGGGCTCTCCAAACGACAAATGCGTATCGATGACAACAAGTCAATCATCTCCAGTAAAGTGAACATCACAATGGAGTTTTTGTCCCTGTATGTATACACGCAAATGTGTCAACACATTTAAATATCTATTCTATGAAGTCTTTGACAATGAGACAATTACTTTCAAAATCAGTGACAGTAATATGGACGGAACTCTTGCCAGCAGTTGTGACAGTATTTCACTCTCTGGCTATTTTTGTTTTTTTGTAAGTAAACACTCTCGTGCCAACCAGTGCTCCAACAGTGACACAGCACCACCAAAATCCCACAATCCTCTGTGGTTTACAGCCAAAAACCAGCTTCCTCCAGCACATCGACGCAAGAGCTTTGTGCTGTACTTTACAGGAAACCTGGCGCATCTGTACAATTGGCTTCGAAATGAGAAGATCGATACAAATTTACAGGCCCATTTGTTTCACTTATGGGGAGATGGAGGCAATCAGCTTGGAGTCTTTAGGCTGTTTCTCACAGATGCCACAGCACGCCTGCAGCTACGCCGGGCACTTAGGACACTGCGGCTACAGGAAAATCACATATTGTCCTTGTTTTACATTTAAGTATGCAAGTGAACCTTGCGGGATGTTCACTGAGCGGGGACAGGGGGGATACTCACCTCCGTTATCCACCGACTCGCAGGCGGAGAGCCAGACACTGTCCAGGGACACGGAGCCTGATTCGGCGGTGACTCTGCCCTCGAAGATGACCTGAGAAAGCAGAGCTGAGGTCATGTCGAGGAAGAAGCCTTCAGTGCAAACTGTGATGCTAAGGACTGAGTCATTTACATATGGAAAACCTGGAAACTGATGGAGGCATCCATCCATCCACCTATTCATCCATCCACCTGACTTCTACTCATAAGCTGAACTTTATTGTTCCATAAGGGAAAATTCTAGTGCTCACAGCAGCGAGGTACATAAAGTACGCACAGAGAAACATGTTTCTCACTCCAGTCCTCGGGGATCCCAAGGCAGTTCCATACAGTACACCAGAACCAAACAAGCAAGGTGAAATTCGTGGTAACCCGGGGTGGTTTTTTCATGTGTTGCATTTGGTTGGCGCCCCCCCCCCCCCCCCTTGGGAATTAATGAGAAAAGTCATCCCCTTTGAGAATATACCATTCCCATTCAGTACCATTGTCCCATGCAATTGTCCTTCATATAAAGATTAATCTCATGACTATATCAGGGGTACCTAACTGCTGGAACGAAATCCAATTTAATTTGCACCATGCGATCGCCCCCACCTACTGCCCACTCAATAAATTTTAAACTGAACCGCTACTAGTACAGGTTTCATTGGGAGTTGGGAGGAAACAAACACGTGGACTGTCTGGGGGTCCCCAAGGAATGGGTTGAGAAACACTGATATAGGGCAAAACAAGACAAAGTGCAAGGCAGCACACATAGTGCAGTCAAGTAAACATAGTGTAAACAAACTTTAAACAGTACATAGAGCAATATTAAGAAAATAAATGAATATAAATAAAAAGAGCAAAGATGGACTGCTTCCTGACATGTTATGGAAGGGGGTGAAGGGTCCAGCTGATCACTGGCTACACATACACACTCTTGCACTATGGGACGTTTCAAGACACCAGTTCATCATACTGCATGTCTTCGGACAGCAAGAGGAAACAAGAATAGCTGGAGGAATCCTGTGTGAAATGAGAAGAACATGCGAACTCCACACAGACAGAGCAGAGGCGGGATTCACACCTCCAACCCCGGTGGTGTGAAGCTACAGTACCACCCACAGAGTTACCGCGAGTTACTGCCCGATGCAAACAGCCTTCCTCTCCTAAAGGCATACCAAAAATACTACCTTAGATAAATGACTCATTTTAATTATAAATACAGATCTCTTTAAAAGAAAAATGTGAATGCAGCGCTGTGTCCAGTTTTACAGGGCAGATGTCCTTCATTTTTCTTTTTTAACAGACATAATGCAAAAGCAGGCTGAGGTCGGCATGCAGGTATGATACTGCTGACTGCAGGTGATGTGGGCGATTACTGAAGAGGGACCTCGGGGTTCTCCGGCAAAATGGGCTGCGTACTGAGGGCTCTGGGAGAGCCGATACTTCTCCCGGCGAGAATTTATACACAAGGGGTGGGAGGGGGGGCATTGAGCTCCAGATATTCCCCAGCCTATGGCCACAAGTACTGCCCAGACAGACAAATTCGAAGCAGCACAGGAAGTGAATTATTTAATGTCATGCGCCATCAGGTCAGCGTACTGTGGATCTTGGTATCTAGATCAGGCCTATGTCGGGTTTACCTGAAATTCATCCTGACGCACGCCCAGCGAGACGTTGACCCCCATCCACAGGTCATCCATCCCCTGTCTGTTGTGGAAGACCGTCTGGTTTTCCTGGTGCAGAGAAAAGGTTTTTCCTAAACATGGCACGTCCCGAAACAGATTTCCATGAATGAAAAAAGTCATACAGGGAAAGGCTTCCTTCATTCAGCTTTTATGACGCGTCGAAAGAGCCCTGTTTATCAAAACGAGGCACGCTTTTTTGCTCATAACCAGACATGAGTCATTCGAACCTCTGTCACATGTTGCCATGGAAACACAGATGCCAAAGAGCACGGGTCTTTAACAGGCCGCATTTACTCTCCATATCTCTGCCTCTCAGCACTGATCCTCCCTGAGTGATTTGCTGCAAGCGCCCCCTGGAGCCAGTGCAGCAAGAGAAGGAGGAATTAACTACAAAATATGGGGAGGAAATAGGGTGTGGCTACCTGGGGAAGGATCCTCTGTGTTGAAAGCATGAAACCTGCTGTGGCTCAAACAAAGCAAGCAGACATGTGTGTGTGTGTATATATATATACAGTATCTCACAAAAGTGAGTACACCCCTCACATTCTTGTAAATATTATTATATCATTTCATGGGACAACACTAAAGATATGACACTTGTAAAGTAGTCAGTGTGCAGCTACAGTGTAAATTTGCTGCCCCCTCAAAATAACTAAACACACAGCCATTAATGCCTAGACCACTGGCAACAAAAGTGAGGAAAACCCCTAAGTGAAAATGTCCAAATTGTGCCCAATTAGCCATTTTCCCTCCCCGGTGTCATGTGACTCGTTAGTGTTACAAGGTCTCAGGTGTGAATGGGGAGCGGGGGTGTTAAATTTAGTGTTATCGTTCTCACGCTCTCTCATACTGGTCACTGGAAGTTCAACATGGCAGCTCATGGCAAAGAACTCTCTGAGGATCTGAAAAAAGAATTGTTGCTCTACATAAAGATGGCCTAGGCTGGTCCCATGAAAAGATATAATAAAATATTTACAAGAATGTGAGGGATGTACTCACTTTTGTGAGATACTGTATATAAACACACACTCATACCTCCATCTTCATAACACTTATCCACTTCAGGGTCATGGTAACTTTATCCCAGGAGGCACGCACTACAGGGCTACAGGGGCACGCACCCCAGCTGATAGCCGATTGGCTCCCAGAGTGCCAACTTCCCTATCATTCGCCAATTTGAAACATATCATTGGGTGATGATAAGGTTGGCTACTCTGCATGAATTACGGCCTCTGTTATGCCTCCCAACTCTAGAATCCTAAAATCGACCCTCCTCCATAACAATATGTAAGAGTTACATTATATATAATTACATCTTTTTTACAGCCTCATCATTCTTCGAGTTGTTGTTACACAGGGAATCCACAGGGATTTAAGCAAGACCATGACTGAGTGAACATTTTAAAGTCCTTCTGTGCACCTTATAAAAACCAGATGATAATATCTCTGCTGGCCTTGGATTATTAACCCCCCACCCCCGTCAATAATATACAATTGTTCATATAAATCTATATTAATTGACAATAGAACCTTGGCTATAAATGCTTAAATACTGCTATACTCACTCATGGAAGTTTAATGATTCCAAATAACAATGTAATAAAATGCAGGAGCAATATCTCTTCCGAAATCTGACCTCAGAACAGTTTGGAGGACACAGTCTCATGATTGGTCAATACATCCACGCTCTTGTGATTGGTCAGCACACTCAACATTTAAGCTCTATGGTTGGGGCAGCACGCTGGTATTACCTCACTGGTCTGTAGCCACACTGTCAGCTCAGCGCCGTCCCAAAGGGCGTGGTGAAAGTGGAGGGTACAGGCAGGCCCAGGAGCACGATAGCGGGGGCTCGTAAGAAGGGCAACTTTGGATATGACTACAGGATTACCAGCGATCTGGAGATAATGACCTGAGAAGCAAGAAAACATGGGTAGCCCCTGTTCATCATGTACCAGTCCAGTCAATCAGTTAAAGTATGAAGCTCTATCAAGTAGTCATGTGTTTGAGTGCCTGGTGCAGCATCTCTGTTCCATGCACCATCTACTGGTGTTTTGGTCATGTCACTTATTTTGTGTTTTCATTTCAGATGGTGATGCTGTTTATCTGGTCCTAATTGCTGTTCTAATAGATATTGTGGTCAAGCAGAGGAAAAGGGAAACCAGCTTTCCTGTCAGCTCCGGGCCATTTTGTTAAACACTGATGTTGTTTTGCTATGGAGGTTTCTTATAACTTCATTTTTGGGGGTTTGTTTCAATGGGTTAGTTTCTGTTTATTAGGTTTAGGGGAATATGTCTGGGTCCCACAGCCAACTGCTACGCTGGCCCATCTCCATTTCTATGTTTGGTTTGATTGGAGCTACTAGCTTTCCTCACTTTGTGTTGTAAGTTGAGTTGTGTTTGATATTAAACTTCTGAATCAGGTCTCTGTTTTGGAGTTTCCGGAAGTTACAGTCCCTTTCGGAGCCTTATATATTTTAAGCATCGTAACAGCCCCCATGTATACTAGTGCTTCATGACCAGTCAGAGTGAGAGCTGAATTATTGAGGTAAAATACCAAGCTGTACACAAGGCAAAAACCAAAATGTTGGTCAAGAAAACAGGTAAGAATTATGTAAATTTGTGTTTGGGTTATTTTTGTGGTGTTAAAATAAGTAGCCTAAAATTAAATCTAGTCATTCATATATATAGGACTAGTCATATCTGCATTCCCTTTAGTATTTTACAGAACAAAATATGAATTATATATTAACCCCAACCTTGCATCCAACGCAGCCTGGGATTTCCATTCCCATCCCATAGATTCCCACCATCCCACCCAGTCCCATGACCCAGACCTACATTCACACACTAGTTGTGGATGGATGGACACACACTTTATATGTCTACACTGCATTACATAAATGATTATTATTTTGCCATTCAACAAACTATCATTCTGTCGAAATCTTGTTGGCTTGAGACTTTGCAAGTGGATCCTTTATGATATCATTATGTTAATGACCCATGACCTGGATGCAAATTTTCAAATTAATAGGGACTTTCATTGACTTCTCAGCAAAAAAGCCCCAATAAAACAAATACACATTAAAAGTTCATTTGCATTTACAAGCTTCCTCGCATTCATAAATGTGGCAGGCGGCAGGATTACCGGCTGTGGTTTTTATCCAGGTTATAACCTTTATGCAGCCAGCCTGCCCTGCTGCCTTTACCACTTCTGACTGAACAGCTTTACTGGAACATGAGCACATCCAAGCTGTCATTTGCAATCCCCCCCTTCATGTAATGGCTGAAGGGACACTATCTCTTATGACTTCTGGGGGTGTTACATACCAGAGCTCCATAAGAAATTAAGATTTTCTATCTTGCAATGAAGCAAGCTATTCCAAAGCAGCATACATTTTTTGAGAAAGCAGTCCCTGGTGCAAACAGGGGTTAAGGACCTTACTCAGAGACTACATGTTTTATTATTTATTCTATTGTTTTGTTTAACACTATTGCTATGTGTGATGCTTAAACTAAGCTAGCCTACTAGCTCATCTCGTTGTGCATGTGCACTGTGACAAGGAAGCTGACCGTGACCCAATGGTGAAATCACTCCACCAATCCTGGGATTTCAGCAGGCAACCTTCCGACCACACGCACATCACAGTACCCAAACCTGCAGAGCCACACTGCTCACACGAGAACTAGAATGTATAGATCTACTTGGCATAAAATTTAAGCTGGCTGCCCACAGGAAAGATCTATAGTTGTATGTAAGCTACAACACAGACACATTCAATACATCTGTCAATTATTAACCCATTCCTGACAATGTGAACATCACGCATAAAAGATGCATGAAGCAGCAGGGAGGTAGAGCATCGGCGAAGGATTGGCTTTGGGTTATTGATGCCCTTAGGCTCTTCACGTGAAGAATGTTGGCTGGTCCCGCTTGGCCCAACTATCTAAGGTGATAAATGGGGTCAGATGGGAGGAAGAGAGGAGTGATAGAGAGAGCTGGAGAGCTGCTGGGTTTCTTGTTTTCATTCTGTTTCTGTGTGTAAAGTCCTCTAACGGGCTTCTAACCCCACTCTGTGCTTTCCTGAAATAAAATGTCTCATTTGATTAAACCCTGCTGTGCTGCATCTCCGCCCCACAACTCTGCTGCATTTCATTTGTCCAGAACATGTTGTTTAAAAATTAGTTCTCACATCTCAGCAGCTGTGATAGACAAAGAAAGCTTGGTCCCATGCCCCCGCCCCCCAGCCCCTGACTGGTGCAGGTCATACCATGGGCGGAAGCTTGGCTGTGGTCCACAGTGGGTGCGCTGCCACTGCGGACAGCATCCTGGCCGCTCACCCTCCTCCATAATGCGGGTCCCTCCGTCTGCCACCCACACAATCCTGATTCGAATCCGCAGCCCTCCTCTGCAGAGAGAGAGCAGGAGTTGGTCTGAACCACTTCATCCAAACAGGGGGGAGTCTGGGATTCAAGGGAAGTATACAGAAGTTGGGACCTTCGGAAAGCTGACTGGTCACCGGCCTGCACCCTCCCCTTCACTCACCGATTCAAAACATATCATTGCTTCTGAAAATCACCTTAAAAGTGTCTCCTTCAAAGTCAGTAATATTCCAACACTGTCAAGGGCCATTGGTGCAGCCTGATAGCTGATTAGCCTATCAGTAATGAGTAGTCATTGTGGTAGTGATTGTCGCTAAAAGACTAAGTCTGAGATCAGCGTTTGAATATAAAATGCATTTAGTGTTTTGTGTGTGGTAGATAGAAAAGAGATTTTGTTAAAAATAATTATCTAGCCATTTCCTCCTCCTTCAATCTCATGCTACCAAGATGAGAGATTCTGAATGCTTAAAATTACTTCAAGGCTGTGCTAATCAATCCAGTTTCTGCGGGATGAATGGTGTTTTGCTACCTGGCTCCTCACCCATGTCACCACTCTACTCCTTAGAAAATAGAGTGTTGGTTGTTAGAATAGACTCTTGGCTGTTTATGACAAGGCTTAGTGTGACTAACGTAGGTTTAGGATGTGCTAAGACTGGGGATGTGTGTGGGTTAGCATGACTATGCCTTGGGTTAGCATGGTTCTGTCTTGGGTTAGCATGACTATGCCTTGGGTTAGCATGGTTCTGTCTTGGGTTAGCATGACTATGCCTTG
>JAODKC010000082.1:16134687-16147129 GCA_026777985.1 Mormyrops attenuatus
GTGTGTGTTGTATGTGTGTGTTCAGTGCAGTGATGGCTTGTGGGAAAAAACTGTCTCTGAGCCTATTGGTCCTGGTCTTAATGGCCCTGTAGCGCCTGCCAGAAGGCAACAGGTGAAACAGGTGATAAGCAGGGTGAATGCTGTCTCTGATGATTCCCTCAGCTCCGCTGAGGCAGCGGGATGTGTAAATGCCCGTTAGTGAGGGGAGGAGGCAGCCAATGATTTTCTGCGCTGTCTTGACCACTCTCTGCAGTCTCTTCTGGTCTGCCTGAGTGCAGTGGGAAAACCATACTGTGATACAGTATGCTAGTATGCTCTCAATGGTGGAGCGGTAGAAGATCACCAGCAGTTTCTTACTGATGTTGTTCTTCCTGAGCACTCTCAGGTAATGCAGACGCTGCTGTGCTTTCTTGATGGCAACTGTGGTATTTGCAGTCCAGGACAGGTCAGAAGAGATCGTGGTGCCCAGGAAGGTAAAGGTGTGGACCGTCTCCACACAGTCGAGGGGAAGTGGATCTGCCCTGTTTTTCCTGAAGTCCAGGATGATCTCCTTTGTGCTGGTGATGTTCAGAGTTAAGTTGTTTGCTGAGCACCACTGGCAGACTCTGGCACCCTGTAGGCAGACTCATCTCCACCTGAGATCAGCCCTACCACCGTTGTATCGTCAGCAAACTTCACAAGGATGTTACTGCTGTAGGCCAGTCTGCAGTCAGAGGTGTACAGGGTGTAGAGTACTGGGCTCAGCACACAGCCAAGTCTTACAGTCTGTGGCCGATTTGTGAGGAAGTTCTTGATCCAGGAGCAGGTGAGTGGGGGGAGTCCCAGGTTGTGCAGTTTGGTGATCAAGAGGCCTTTTGATACTTTTTTGGCATCTCCATCTCCTCACACGCCGCCACATCTCATGTGTCCCTGTTAGGCCACTTAGTAACCATGTGCCTTTGTCATATTCTCCCAATTTTTAGACATCCTTTCTGTCTTTCCGTTGAGCAGCGGGTGCTCCCTCCCCAGCCGCTGTACTGGCGTCTCGGTGAGTTTTACTGGAGCCTGTATTCTCATGATTAGATTATTTTTAGATAATGGGCGCCGGCTTTTGGGCACTATACGGACATTATTTTCACCCACCATTCCATAAGCAGGTAAGTAGTATACCTAAAATATTTATGAGATTTGTATTGTGAAGCCCAAAAGTTAGTAATCTGTATAAAATCAGCATATATTTATGTTTATTAAATTCGGTTAGCGGAGCACCACATGCAGCTGTTTTGGTAAATAATGGAAGCAGTAAGTACTGTAGTCGCTGTGAAGAAAGGGCAAGCTTAGCATCTACAACATCTTTTAAAAGAGGACATGTTGTGGGTAAAAAGACGGTGGAGTGACGGTACTTTTTGTAGATTAAAGTCTGCCATGTTTATTTGGTATAGTTTTAACTTTTAGTTCAGTAATTTTTTTTCGTTAGTTTCCATTGTCCTTTCAGTTTTATTTTGCGGTAATATCACTGGTCCCAAACAAGCCCAATGCACACACACACGGTACTCTCAATCAGTGTAGAATAAGCCCAGATTTTAACCTAAATGTTTTCTCAAACGCATATTTAATGGAGATTGAATGGCTTTAATAATGAGTGTATTTAGCAACTACAATGACAAAAGGTATTACAAAGCTCTTCGTGTTAAAGGTAATTTAATGAACATAAATCGACAACATTTACGGTGGAGTTTTGCCTATTCTGGTGGTCCATCATCCAGAATAGTGCCTGTATATGCCACAAACACGGAAGCAAATGGAGCCGTGAATACGAACAGACAGGTGTTCTGACAAAACAACATACCTACCAGAATGGCATGTCTTGGGTTAATGCGCATGCGTATAACAGAAATAGGCTGTGTTTTGCGTGACTGCATAAATTTAGCATACCGCTGATTGAAGGTGAGCAATTAGAGAGCTCGCCTGGGTCCGGGTGAGAAATGAATTCATAATCCGTTCACACGGTTTACAAATACATTCCCACGGTTTAGCAATCTGGAGAGTTCCATTTACTGCACGACTGTACATGCACATGTGTATGTAATCTCTGTCAAAGTCACAGTGTTAACATTCCAGGGCTTTACGCTTACTTTAAATTGTAGCACTAATCCCAGTACAGTAAAAACTAGTACAAAGGAAAATAAGTTAGCACAACAAGTAGGGCATGGATTGCTAAACCGTGGGAACGGATTTGTAAACCGAGAGCACAGATTACGAATTTATTTCTCACCTGGACCCAGGCAGGCTCCGTAATGGTAATTGCATATTGTTAGTGCTATTGTTGCAGTGCATTTGTTGTATAACTTAAGTTGGAGTGTAGTTCGCTTAAAAAAGCAGCTGTACTTTATGAAAGCGTAGTTATTTTGCAGTTTTCTGTAGTTATTTCTTGTAAGTGGAGCAAGGTCCTTTACAAGTACTCTATAGATAGTTTTCATATGACGTCACAACAGTCTGTGCACACAGCGTGTTGGCCATCTTGGAGTAATCGAAGTGATTCGTGATACGGTAGTACAGCGTGCAGTTTAAAAGGGCAGGGAACATAGGGAGAAAATTGTTAATTTCTGTTGGTTGTAGCAACATCGGTGGAAGGGACCAAGTGTCATTTTACCGTTTACCGGCGGTAATTTGTCATCAAGATGAACAAACAAGAGATCTGTTGACAAGACAACAGATTTGGTTGTCAAGGATCAGCCGAGCAGATATTAATTCGCCGCAATACGTTCATGTATGTTCTGATCATTTTGTTAAAGGTAGATTACACCACTTCATTATATTTAATTACATTATTATTATTATTCTTTTCTTTTAATTTAATAATGTTGTTAATCCGCCCGCAGGAAAATCACTTGCCTCTTAAAAATGTTGCTCTAAGAAATTTTACTACCCAGTAGGCAGTAATTGCTTCATTGTAAATTACTGCAAAAGGAGTGAAGTTATAAGATTTACCTCAAGCTGGTGACAGGTTAATAAGGCTCATATTATTTTATGTTTAAATCCTTTTCTGCCAACTTTGCATTTATATGGCTGTAGAAGCTTATTTCATTATAATTGTAAGCATTTATTTCATTTCAGGAAAACCCTCCCCACTCTATGATGAGAGTGACATTGACTGGGCACCAAGCTTGAACCTTGACCATGCAAAGCTGAAATGCACCAAACCTGTGGGGAATGAGAGGGGGAAGAGGAAAAGAGAAAGAGAAGAGAAAAGAAGAAAACTAGAGGCATCAGAAGCATTACTGTCATTGCACGACGTCATGGATGAAGTTTCATCAGACCTTGTATTTTGTAGTTTTCCTAATTTTCATGACCTTTATATCTAACTATAACCTGATTCCATACTTATGCGCTGATACATGGCCAAACAAACTCACTATGATTGGAGAATAAACATGTACAGAGAAAATTATTACTTCTTACGACTTTGTCTTTTAGGTTTGAGGCGTGGTACACTGTTACAGTCAGGACAGTACCACTTTCCCTTGGCCAAGTCTGACTTTGTGAGACCTAAACAGTCCAGATGGAACCATCCATATTTACAATTGTCACTACTGTCACAGGCAACCATTGCCTTTCCCTCAGTCTCTCGTTCATGGCAAAAACAGTACAATATCTTGTCTGGGTCATTTTGTCCAGGTGTTGCATCCACCTTTGTCGAACTGCTAGCAATGGACACTGGAACTTTTGTGTTCTTTGTAAAAAAAATTTGCCTAGCAGTTCTGGCATGATAGCCACCTGGTGGAAATGACTTTCTTTACAGCTCATTTCCTCCCACAATGTCTCGTCTGCCTCCATTCTTTCAACATACATATCTTTCTCTGTCCATAAAACAAAATCACAATAAAGTTTTGAACAAACATGCAACTGAGCTTGAATTTGATAGAAAAACTGATGCTGTCTCTTAAGTTTCATACCGTCCTCAGTTTCCTCCAAACAAGATTTTGGATCAGTACAGTCTTTCACTGTTGTAAAGCGCATACAGAATGGACACTTAATTTCCACTAATCTAGAGCCACAACAGTTGCAATCAACCAATCCATCCGGAGAAGCACCAAACAATAGGAAAGCTGGACTAATGGTGAATCCTGCATCACTGCATGTGAAATTGTCATGGTGGGAACTCATACCTTGTATATATTTACACCGCGCAGTCTTCTCATGGGTACACCCCCAGGAAGTGGCAGCTGATTTGAAATGTGCTGTTTCTGGGTAACACATTCTAGTTATCAAGCTCTGCGATGGTTTCTCATGATTGCTGTGGCATGCAGCATACATGGCAGAGGCAGTGATTCTGCCGGTACGAAATTGGTGCCATAATTTGCATTTATTCTGCGCTCTAGTGGCCTCTTCTACATTAGCAGACTCCTCTTGGGTAACAGATATGTTCAGTGATTTGGCCTGCTTGATCACTTCATCCAATGTAGCATTAAGCAGGTTAGGATCATAAAGTCTGCTTAGCAGCTTTGGAAATTTTGGGTCTGAAACATGGGGCACAAAAGCGTCATTGAACTCTGCCTTATATTGCAGATTCTACACCAGCTGCACTAATGTCTCTCAGAAAGGAATCAAATTCATCATCTGTGGGCTTTAGCTGTGCTAGTTTCTTCTTAGGCAAAGGCGTGCCAGCAAGTTGACAATCCATGTTATGCTTCAAAGATTTTGCAGAAGTGAAGTCAATGTCTTCAATCTTACTGAATGTTATTCCCTTCATGGTAGCAGGCAGCCAATAAGCTTCTTCATCTGTTACTGTTCGGGAGTCACGTACTTTCACTGTAGCTTCTATAAAGAATAACACAGCAGCAATGTGTGTACAGCATTCTCCCAAGCCTGCCATGCAGTTGCAGTGGGCCGATAAAATCTTGCCATCTTTCTGAATTATAATCCAGGGAGCTAGCGGTGGCTCATTAAGCTTTTGCGAATGGAGCACCCTGCCCATGTGTACGCAAAGGTCATTTACAATGCATACACCTACATCACAAACCCATCCGGATACAAACTGGTTGTACGCATCAAGGCTTTTTAAAGATCTTAGTTCCTCCATCGTGTAGGGGCTGTTGGAGTATACCAAATCATTAATGATGTCATAATATGACACATCCGCCCACTTCGACATGTCGTCAGTCCAGGCTGATTTTTCGATCATATAAGGATCAATTTCGCTTATCATTTTAAGTTTATCTTCATATCTTTGATGACTTACTTTGTCTAATTTACTCCTGTAATCTAACAAAGATTTTGAAGACATTTCTGAATGAATGCGAAAAAAATTCTAGTCACAAAATACGCGCAGTTCGTTTACCTTGAGCACTTCCAACATGGCGGCGAAATGTTCGAAAACCATCTATAGTCATGACCGATTGTCCAGCCCTTGCATGTGCCACGCCCACCTCGTTACCCTCATGTGGAGTCCTTCCGTTTTCCTGCTGTTCTGTGCTTTCTGCTGTCTGGTGTATTTAGTTCGCGTTCAAGTCTGTTTCTCCAGGTCTGTCATTGACGTTGGTTAGCTGTGTGCTCCCCTGTCTGCCTGCTTTCCTAAATAAACCCCAATTACCTTTCTAAGGCGTCATACCCACCAGAGCTGAATAAAGGACAGAGGCAAAGCCTTAGAAAATACTCTTCTAAATTCAGCATTTATGGTAAGTATTTAACATTCAAAATTAATTACTATGATGATCACAATGCTATTAGTATAATAATATTTTTATTAATTTTATAAAGATGGAAAACTATTCTTCGGGGGTGCAAGTCGACAAGGAGTAATCAAGACAAAGGAGGAGGCCATGCATCTTTTTAAGGAATTTCATGCCTCACCAATTGGAGGACACACTGGTGTTATGAAAACACGAATGTTCAAGGTGTTCAAGGTTCTATTGGTATGGCATGACAACAGACATTGAGAAATGGGTATGTAGTTGATAGTATATACTGTCATTAAGCATTAATGTACATATCTCTATATACAACTTGACACTGTTATTTTCAAGGTGTCTGAATGTGACCAGTGTCAAAGAGTGGGACCACCGTTGAGTGCAGTTAAAATGCTGGATTGCATGAAGGTAACCATCTGTTGTAATGCACTATATTTTATTAATTCACTGCAGTGTTTATTCTAGGTAATCAAATATTACTATATATTGCTAACAGGTATCTGCTGTTTGGGAGCTTGTTGGAATTGACCTCACAGGTCCACTTCCAAAAACATCCTCTGGCTTTCAATATATTTTAACGGCAACAGACTATTTTTCCAAGTGGGTGGAGGCCTTCCCCCAAAAGACAAAGTCTGCAGTGGAAGTAGCGAAAAACCTCTGTACACTTATTTATAGACATGGTTGTCCCCTGCGCATACTATCAGACCAAGGACGGGAGTTTGTAAATCAAGTAAGCTGTGTTGAATTTTGTAATGGTTATGAGAAGTTTACCAGCTTGATTTTATACAGAATATAACTGTAATGTGCTTAATTTTTCATTTAGATTAACACCAATCTCTGCAAACTGCCGTCCATTGAGAGGAGTGTAACTGCTGCCTACCACCCCCAGACAAATGGGCTTGATGAGAAGACCATTGACAACATCAAACGGTAAGAATGCCATGGTATTGTTTGCCTTGTTTCTTTGGTAACTTTTTTTTATTATTATTATTTGGCGCCATGCCTTATGTTTTAAAACATTTTTGTTGTTTGTTATAATTGCTTAACATCAGAGAAATGTTGAATTTGGGTAGTTTGTGTCTTGAAATACATCCATCTCCAGTTAAAGTACAACTTTGTGTGTCCCTAAATTATGAGAATTAATGTATTTACTATGGAGTTGCTCCAATTTCCTGTATTATTAATGCACATATATTTAAAAATTCTTCTTCCTAGAACACTAAAAAAGCTTGTGAATCAGCAACAGGATGACTGGGACCTATACCTCAATGCAACTCTTTTTTCACTGTGATCAAAAGTGCACACCACAACAAAATTCTCACCATTTTTGTTAATGTACAGAAGACAGAAGAGAGGCTAGATTTCCTTCTGAAGTGCCTGTTGAAATGCCCATAGGTTTTTGTCTGCCTGGCTATTTGTCTATCTAAAAAAAAAAAGCCTTGACACTTGGGCTACTTGACATACCAGTGCATACTGGTGTATTTATTGGTATCCAGCCCAAAATATTTATATATATATATATGTATGCTGTATATTGCAAAAATTATTCTCTGATTTTATAATGTAACCATCTACAATAACACTCCCTGAAGACTACAGTCCATTTGTTATGGAGAAAAAAAAATCTCAAGGTGGCACAAGAGAAAAGGTTGAGGAAAATATCACACGGTTACAACAGAAAATGACAGAAGCATTTGCAAAAGCAGTTAAGAAAAAGTACAGAAATGTCGAGTTTAAAGAGGGAGATGAAGTGCTTGTGATGATGTGCGTAAGAGAAGTAGGAAAGGAGGAGGAATGAAGGCAGATTACACTGGACCCTACATCACTCAGGCACCTTCAGGGAAGACTGCCATGGTGAAAACATTGCAGGGTGACTGCTTAAAAACAAAGTATAATATCAGTCACCTGAAACCATATAAAGGAAGTAATGTAGAAAGCAAGGAAGTTGGCCCTGCTTTGGAAAACGCAGATGAGCGGTCAAAGCACAGTAGTGCCTTCAGCACAACTGCACAGGACATGCACAGGGAGTCAGTTATCACTTTTGTTGGAAAACCCAAAGAAATTCAGTTGACTGAAGACTGAAGACCCAGAGGTAAAAACAAGACTCCTGTCCCCTCTGGAGATCTCTCCCCAGTCTCCTCCAGAGATCTCTCCCCAGTCCCCTCCGGAGATCTCTCCCCAGTCCCCTCCAAAGACCCCATCATCTTGGAATAGTGTTCAAGAGCAAGGTGCCATAGTAACTAAAATATAAGTGTGCTGTTTCCGACCTGTTGGTCGTGGGTTCTGACCGGTTGGTCATTTGATTGCATGTTTGTGCCATGAGCCATTCCTGGTCATGTCTGAATGTGTTTATTATTGACAACAATGGAAATAGTTGTGTTTTCTCTCTAAATATTCACAAGACTAATTTAATATGTCCTGTGCTGCAGTCTACAAATTGTGGTCTTCAAAAGATTCAGGGCAAGTTGAAGCAGTTGTTGGACCATACAAACTGTATGATACTTCATTTCGAACACTTTCCGGAAATGGCTGGCTGTCAGATGAGGTAAGAGTACATTTAAATTGTATGCAAGTATAATGTTTTAATGCTGTTTCAATTACAGCATTAAACAATTGTTCTTTGATTTAAACAGATCATTGATGCATACCTTCACTTTATTCTGAAACAAAGCATCAACAGTTTTATAAAGCAAAATTCTTTATTGTTTATCAATCATTTGAACTTTTGCTAAAAATCTTTCACAATAATAACTATATAATACTGTTACAAACACCTGTGCATAAGTTGGATGCAGTAATTGGACCATCTATCTTTCATCTTGGTCAGTTCAGAGTCGTTCAAAAGGTAATTAACTAAATTGCACTCTAATTTACTATGTTATACTCATTAATTTTAAATTTCAGTTGTGACTGAAGTGCAACTTGGATTTGCCCTATAAATGTAGGAGGTCACTGGATTTTAGTGGTACTTCTTTTCTTAATTCTGGATTTACTAAACTAAATATATTATTCACAGAAAATTGTTGTTATGTATATATCACAACTGAAATATACAAATAGTTTTAAGATGTCTCAGAGTAACTCACTCATACTGTAAAATTTTTACAGATTGTTGGGATGGATGAAAAGACAGTCATTGTGATACACCCCCTTGGGAATTAAATGCATTATGAAAGAAAAATTCTCCGTAATTGGAGGTAATGTTAACCATGGCATAATTGTTTGTATTACAGCTTTTTGTTTTACTTTTGGTTTGTTAGTTTGGAATATTTTAAAATGTTGCTAAACCAATAATAATTTGGGCAATTGCCAGACTAAAGTAGCTACGGATTTGCATATGGCCTGTTGAGGCATATGCAAATCCGGCATTTCTTGTCTTTTTGAAGACAAGAAATGCCAGTGACGGGCAGTGGAGAACACAGATCATACTCCACAAACTGCAGCAGGACACCTCTAGTTGTGGAGTCCTAATTCTGAAGGTATGAACAATACTGATTTATGCACTTCAGGTGAATGTGTATATCTTAACACTTACACTGACTTTATGTATTTTGCAGAACACTATCTGAAAGGCAGAAACATTAACCTTGTTGAAACCAACACAGAAGAGATCTCAGTTGCAAGACTTGAAATTGCAACCACACTTCTGAAATGCCAAGGTAACCATTATAAAGTATCTGGAACAATTTGTTTAGTAGTGTGTCTAGTGTGAGTATATCCAAGTGAAAGTGATACCAAGTCTTGCAGCAAATATGTATAATTTTATAAAAGTTGTATTGTACTATCTTTGTTTTTATTCCAGATAGTTTGGAGGATTACTGCATTTCCTGCAACATGCTGCAATCTGATGCTGACAAAAGCATAACTGAAATGGTAAAAAGACAATGATAAGCTGTGCACTGAAATCCTTCTATTGCATTACATTATACATATTCATAAACAATCTACCTGCCTTACTAATGTGGTGTGTTTCCACTTTAAAGGTACAGTGTGACTTCTGTTCCATATGGACACACATGGAATGTGCCACACAATTCACTGCAATTTTTAAAACTGTTTGTTTTTGGTGTATTTGACAATAAAATTCTCTCTCTCTTAAGGGTTGGGGGTTCAAATCCCATATTCACTCTGTGTGTGGGGTTCTCCCCACAATCCAGAGACTAGACAGCCTACTTTCCTACTTTTAACTTATCCATGGTGTATGATATGTGGCCTCCCTTGTTCCCTATGCTGCCTGGAATTGGCTCCAAACCATCTCGATGCACTGTCAACGATCTGATACATTAAAGACACATATGTAACCCGGCCCCAAGTGTCACGCTGCTTATCCCCTCTGTGTTGTGTTCTGGCGTACGTAAGGGACTGGACATGGGTCTGAATCTCAGATGTTTTATTGCTCAAGCTCTGAAATAAGAAAACAAAACATGAGCTGTGTGAGCAGAGCGTCTCGTACACCTGGCTCCCCTCCGGCCATGTTAGGAGAGCTTTTTTATTATTTTCTTTCCTTACCTTTTTGAACTTTTAACATAACAAAAAAAACAATCTGGTTAAATAATTTCAGGTACAAACAAAAAAAATTATGATCAGTTAAATAAATCACTTCAAATTCTTATATAACAAATGCAAGCATTAATATATTTACCTACACATACATACTGTAAAAAAACATATAATTATCCATAACCTTTTTGTAATTAATACACGTCTAACACATATTTAATAGGTACACATTAAGGAATACCTCACTTCTTTTTGCACCGTACTTGATTGGTTCCTTCCACAGTTCAGCTTGCATTCGAATATAGCAAATACACTTCCAGCAGGTTTTACGTTATTGAAACAAAAACATCTCCATACCTGAAATAATAAAACAAAACATGAGCTGTGTGTGCAGAACGTCTCATACACCTGGCTCCCCTGATGAAAGAGGAAAATGCACGTCAAAAACGCATCATCTCCTTAGCATGCCAATAAGCTAGTACGCTAGTATGCTACCATCAAGACAAACCTTCATGAGAACTTTTACCAGCACACGCACGTTCACGCATGTACCTACGTTAACCCCCAGAATGTTCCCACATACACAGACCCGAAACATACAGGCAGGAGATTAAAAAGATACAATAAAATATTTATATACTATAATAAGTGCAAATGTTTTGGTGAAATTATGAATCACATTTTAACAACTGCTACAATCACCCCTCCTTGAATTTCACCCAAACCATTCCACTCCTGAGACTCTCTGCAGCACTCAAAAGGTTTGATGCCAAACAGCCCTATCTCTCTGGACCAGTTCACACAAAAGATGTCATCTTATGGTTCAGTTAGAAAACTATCCGTCAAACAGATTTAAAGCAATAGGGAAGGTTGATCACGCCTCCTACTCTTCAAGAACACCAAGGTGCAGTCTATTTCTCTTGGTCCCCTGAAATTCAAGCTGATAAAGTCTTAACCAATTATGCTTTCGGCATACATAAAGTGACATGAAAACCTTTCATGCTACAGATTGAGTTTTCCGCAGTGGTAAAAGACCCCATACAATGGGTTTTTGGACCATATTTTCTATAAGTCTATTGACTCTTGTGACTACTCTCTCAGCCCTTGTAACTACTCTGCTCCGCACCGTAACCTAGTCTTGTCTGTGCAGATCGGGAGGTGGTTCATTGTGGTGCTGAGTGAAAGTCTGAAACCTGTCAAGGTCAAGAAACAGGAACAATCGTCGTTTCTATAGAGTCACCTTCAGGGACAAGAACTGCGTCAGTCTGTGTTTCACTGGAGTCAATGGGACAACTGACTTGAGTGGGAACTGTGTCAGACTTGTTTTCTCCATGGTCAACCAAAGAACTGACTGAAGTAGGAATCATGTCAGGTTGTGTGTTGGGTGGGCCAGCAACTTGTGTAGCATCTTGTTATCCTGCATCTTGTGAAACGAACTCTTCTGCCACAGGATCTCTGTCAACACCATCAGCGTTGGAAAGTACCCACAAGGACGTCCGTGCTTGAGAATTTTCTCTGTCCAAGCTACTAAGGTCACCTAGTTCTCCACAAACACTGAGATCATCAGCATCAAATGAGTCGTCCAATGGATGACTTTGCAGTGTATCCAGGACAGGGAGAAAAGTCACATCCAACAAAAGGTTTCTGTGCACAACCTTACACTGGCCCACAGCATCTCTGATCTTGTAGATATGGGTTTTGGGTCTCTCAACAACCGTATACAGCACAGGCTCCCATTTGTCCGCTAGCTTCTTCTTGCCCCTCTCTCCTTTGTTGGCAAGCAGCATCCGATGTCCGACCTGCAGAGAGAAACCTTTAACCTTATTATTGTACTAGTGAGCCTGACACTCTTGTTCTTTGATGGTGTGCTGCTGAGCGATTCTGACAAACTCTGTCAGGTATGACAGAAGGGTCTTAGAGTAGCTGCTAAAATTAGCCAAAACAGGATCAAGCATGACAGTCTTAAATACAGTGTCCACTGGAAGTCTTGGGTCACGGCCAAAAATCAGGTAGAATGGTGCATAACCTGTAGTCTTGTGAATTGTGGCATTGTAAGCAAAAGTCAGTGTTTGAATCTGTTGTGGCCATTCCTGTTTGGTTCTCAAAGGCAGTGCTCGCAGCATATTTCCAAGAGTGTGGTTAAACCGTTCTATGCCTCCATTACCCATTGGGTGATAAGCTGTGGTATGAGACATGTGTAGGATCACACATGCGCATATGACAAGGCTGAGATTCCAGGTTGCCTGAGACAAGGCCTAGCCTGGTACAGAGGG
>JAODKC010000082.1:16149392-16164244 GCA_026777985.1 Mormyrops attenuatus
CCCCCCCCCGCAATCTTTAGTGAGTCATCAGCCCTAACAATTACACAGCAGTTTACCATGCAAGCCAGCCTAATATAGACCTACAGGTACCTGTGTGTTCAAGTGTGTTTGTGTGTGTATGTGTGCATGTGTATGGCCTACCCAGGTGATACAGTAGGATAAAATACACATGCATAAAAAGAGGACAATATTACCCTGTATTCTCTCTCATATGGCTGCTGGTAGACAGAAACAAATCTTCACTAAATAGAATGTAATTTACACTGAACTTTTTAAAAATGATGCACTGAATAGTGCCATCCGACACCTATACATTTTCATTCTGTGAAAGTGTATGTGGTCTGTTGCTACATCTCCAAACCAGTCTTGTCTATGTGTTTCATTAATGCATTTATTAGTAATTACTGGATATTTTTACACACACATACATATTTCCTCCAGTGCCTCATTATGAATAAGCTTGCTAAATTGTTTAAATATGCAATGCATTTTAAACGGCAGTAGGATGTTGGTTATGGATTATTTTTTGGCAAATGCTGCGGGGAAAAAAAAATCAAACATCGACATATTCCACTCATGAAAAAAACAGTGCATTAAAATTGCTGAAGAGGAAATATTAAAGCGAAATACTTCAAAACAAGGAAACAAACAGCAACAAAGCGATTTCTGCCCGTAAAGACAAAATAAGTTTTTTCTTTTTTAACTCACCAGGTCAAAGTACTGTAAAGTCATAAAAGGATGGGAGACAAAGGCACGATATTGGTCAAAGTTTTTCAATTTCACCGCCGATTTCCTGTGTAATTACGGGCGCTCCTGATGGTCTTTTAACGGCTGGGACCTTCCAGACGTTCTCAGCTGCTATCGCAGCGTGATTATCAGACCCCCCCCGGCACCAGCTCTAACCACCGCTCGAATGAGCCCTGTGGCCTCCGTTGTCTCCCCCCCCCCATGGGCAGGTCAATGAGCCCAGCACCCGCAGCCACACCGGGATTCACCGCCAGCCCCCACCAAAGTGTGGTCGTGGCCAAATCCAGTCAGGTGAGGCCCCTCGGGTCGACTTTGGGGGGTCCGCTCTCCGCCGAGACATTTAGCCCAGAGCCGCGGTAAAGAACCCTTCGAATTAGCGGCAAGATCTGGGGAAAGGTTCACCTCAAAATGCTGCCCCCAAACCCGGGGGGGTAGATCGGCAGTGTGGTTTTGCCCGCCGCAGTGGATCGGCACCGCAGTGAAACGTATGGATACTTCACTGTGGGGAAATATTAACACCTCTGCGATTGGGTTTGGCACTGCAAACATCTGGGCTGGGTGCGAGCGACAGAAGAACTTAGCTTTCTGCAGCTTCGTTCTGCGTGTGTGAGGGAGTGATACAGAGAGAGGGAGGGAGAGAAAAGAAGGATGCTGGGGTGAAGCCGGGCGAGGCCGGGGGCTGCGGCACAACCCCGCACCGAATCCGCAGAGGTCGCTCAGGGAGGACGGATCTCCTGCGGGAGACGGCAAACAGATGAGCATCGACAGAGGTCACAGATCATTAAAACATATCTATCAAGGCTTTCGGGGTTACTAATTCCTCCAATCAAATGTTTCCATGTAAATATGTCAAATGGGAATGAAATTACCACTGCGGTTTATTGGCTGTGATAAAATCTGAAAAGCACCACTGAACATAATTACATACTTGTCAGCCCTATAAAAATTAGCTTTATTATCAATGGAACGGTTTTCTACAACTTCATCTCTGTTAGATGTCTTCCAGATGGGCTCGCTTTATGCACTTGAACAGTTTTTATGCATATCCTGTTTTCCTTTTTTTTCCCATTCCCCCATTTCCATGCATCTGGCTCCCCCATTAAGGGGAGCGGATTCAGACAAAGAGGCAATGCGTACGTCAGGCCCAATGCCGGCTGCCTACATCTTTATTTACCTTTACATTGCTGTCTTGAGATGTATTTAATTATTTATTTCTGCCCCCCTGACGCCCGCCCCCCCCGCAAGCCCCTCGCCCCCCTCCCCCCACCGGCCGGGGGCGGGGCGGGTGCCTCGGGTGCCCTAACGCGCGCGGTGCGGGCGGGCGGGGGGGGGGGGCGCTTAATTAGCTAATCAGCGGTGCTAGGGTACGGTCCATCATCCATGCGTTTTCTGTAGCCCTTTAACGCACCGGGAAACGCAGTAATCATTTACCAAGCATTCTAGTGTTCATCTCTAATCTCAATGTGCATGTGGAAACAATGCAGGAATTGTAAGTCTGTAACTACACATGCTATATTCTATAAATTGAGCTCAAGTACTGATATATTTTCTATGGAAGGCATATAAAATAAAGATATATATAATTTATTTGGGAAAATTATCATGCAGTCAGTTTTTGAATAGGTAAAATATGCAGAGTGTCTTTTTTGCAAATTAAAAACTACATACATATTCGTTTTTACAGAAATTGTACTTGACTGGGATATTTTTTTGTGACAAGCTGTTTCTCTGAAACTACCAATCCCATTCCCAGCCAAGGGGATCACAATAGTCCATCAGGAAGTGATGTTATTGGTCATCCACAATAGAATGATCAAAGGGGGCGGAGCAAAAGCACATGACGGCCATAGAGAAAACGTCAATGGGGCTACTTGTTCTGTTGAAGTAAAACTGGTCCGTCTTGTCTTGCATCTGCTCGGCTTGCCTCAGGTTGGCCTAAAAGCCTCCCTCCTGAATCTCTGTCCAAAAATTGAATTAATCAGTAATTGGAGAAGCAGACACAACAAAATAAACAGCAGTCAGGGTAGGAGACATGCCAGGCCAGATATAGGTCATTCGATATATGAACGTCATGGTTATTGAGGAATAATTCAGAAGCTTGGAGAAAGCCAGATGGAAAATGATATTTTAACGTCTGTCCCTCATCTGCCTCAGAAAGCTTCAGACCCATCACTGAGGACACGGGGTCTCTGGTAATGACTTAATAATTTTCCAGAAACTTCTTTGCGGTGTCATCCTGGGGACTGATCGCTGCGTTCGCAGCGGGAGAACTTCCAGAAAAAAAAGCCTCAGTCAGTAAAAGCCCCCCTTATCTGCCCTGCCCGAATTAATTGCCTCCAATTATTCAACATTAATTACCTCTCAGCCACTCAGCGTGAGCGACTACTGATCCCCCTGTTGTCGTTGTTGCTCCGGAAGAACGCGCTTGCTGGCCAAAAGGAGTGAAACCGGCCCCTCGTGCTCGCGGGCTTCTGCGAAGCCGGCCCCACAGATGGCGCACGTGCAAGCGACCGCCCCCCTGATACGTACTGGGGGGGGCTGGATTACTGCGATACAAGGTTACGTAAGTGCAGGCGCTGAGATAGCAGTGAGTAGGTTCCCGCAACGTCGTTAACGGCGGGTTAAATCTGGCGTGACGTCAACACGCTTATCACGGCTGGTTCCTCTCCTCTACACGTGTGCTCTACATTCATGAGACCAAAGCAGTAAATTCTCCCATCAGCACATTAGGAGTCAGTAAAACACGGCAACGGTCCGCAGTTTAATGCATGTGAGATGATGATCATGTGACCTTGATCGCTGACGCACATCTGAACCATTAGGTTATGGCTGTTGTTCTTCCACCGGCATGTCAGTGCTCTTCCTGAACATATACGGCGTCTCGGCTGTGCTGGTATGAGGCCAATTGTGTTCATTTTGGGCTACCGAGATATTCTTCAGACCTTAGAACTCCTAGACTGATTCATCAGTGCTTGAGACATTATAAAACCCTCTTGTGTTTTGCACACTAGGCTGAGTGTGAAAAGTCCAGCATGGCACCGCCTTGACTCTGCATGACTGTGTTGGAATTCCTTACTGTCTGCCAGATGTTGCTGCAGACGCCAGCCCCTGAGTCACAGCTCCTCTACGTCACTGTGCCCCAAACACTCCAGTCCTTGCTCGTTGTTCCGTTTCCTCACGGATGAGTTCCGCCGCTCTCGATAAACCTCCAAATTCTGTGAGAGGATGCGAGTCTGCACCCCGCCGCCTGTCTCCATCGCCCCGCATCCCGCAAACCGGGAGGAGGGGGAATACAGGGGGCCTTCAAAATGCAGAAATTTAATTAAGAGATAAAAAAAAAAATTCAAACACGGCGAGTGTTTGCAGGGCAGGAGAGCGATAAACGGCAAGGCGGCATCGGTGCCACAAAGGGGGCCGCGTGCAGCTTGGAATTTCAGATGCGGAGTATGACGTAGGTTTAATGCTAAACTGTCCTCTGGGCCAAATGCGGATTACCGGCATTATTCTCTTTATGGCAATATTTACATGTCTTCTGGAATCAGCCTTTCAAACGTCCAAGGACGTTTCAAGGGAGAGTTCATAAATGGCGGCATTTGTGTTTTATTTAACTGCTAATATACTGTATCCAGGTGTATTAACCCCCCTCTTCCTCAAGCTCCCTCTTCCTCATCCTCCATGGCTGCCTTGCAGGTGATGCATGGATGCGCCACTAAGACGCTTAATTTATTTCTTTTTCTTTGCATTTTTTGCCTTAAAAGATCTTAAGAATTAGGTGAACTGGAGTTCCCTGGAGCCCCGGGTGGGGCGAAGGGGGGGCACATGCATCTTGCATAAATTACCTCCTCGAGAAGCAAGGAGGCGCTGGGAGGAATGTGGACAGAGAAAAAAAACTGCTGAAGAAAAACAGCAGGGTAGAAAAAATGAAGCGGGGGGGTCGGGGGGGGGGGGGGCGGCCCCCCCCCCGCCCCCCCCACCCCCCCCACCATCTGCGCCCCTGTGTGAGCTAAGAGTTTTTAAATATAGTGTGATTTATTGGTGCCAAGCGTTGTGGTTCCAGCATCTCAGAAACAGTGACCATCCTGGGATTTTCACACACTACAATATGTAGAGTTTACAGCGAATACTGCAATATACAAAACCAACCAGACCGTGGAGGTTCTGTGGGCAAAAAACACCTTATTAATGACAGAGGTCAGAGGAGAATGACCAGACTTGTTAAAGCTAACAGGAAATTCACAAGTGCAAAAATAACAGCTCAATACATCAGTGGTGTGCAGAATGGTTTTACCTAACGCACATTTAATCTACACATGAAGTGGTTCTGGAGGCAAAGTGGGTCCTGCCAGGTATTTGCTGGTTGCACCTAATAAAATGGCAACTAAGCGTATGTATTATATACAGTATGTGAACTTCAGGTTGACTGTGAGAACTCTTCACATCCTTCACTGGGAATATAAGTCAGAGGGACTTCATCAAGTTTATCCTTCCTACAGTCAATAAATCATTTAAGTATATCCATCCATCCATTCATCCATCCATCCATCCATCCATCCATCTCCTACCCGCTTATCTGGGTCAGGGTCACACGGAGCGCCTGGAGCCATTCCCAGGCAGCATAAGGCACAAGGCTGGGGTCCATCCTGGACAGGATGATTAAAGAATATATCATCATGTAATTAAATAAACTAATTTTTATTATCGTTTTTCCCATGAGTAGAAACAAATAGGCAAAACACAGAGGAAATTTCACCAGAGAATTACAATGACAGAGAAGGAGCTGCAGGAGCTGAGAGAGGCTGTGGACTCAATCACAGTGAGTATGAACATGAAGAGAAGATAACAGCTGGCTTGTAAGAACCATTTGCAGGAACCAACCCTGGGCAGGTGCCAACATACTGCAAGGCCTACACACACACACAGGGCCAATTTAGATTCGCCAATCAACCTGCCCTGCACACCTTTGGACCATGGGAGGAAACTGGAGCCCCCAGCAGAAACCCACGTGAACACAGGGAGAGCGTGCAAACTCCACACAGAAAGGACCTACGCCCGACCCCGAGAGATGGGATATAATGAGTCTGGGTTCTCCCGGGGGGGGGAATAATGGCACTGGACAGGAAGGTTGAGGGTGTTTCTCAAATGGCCCTTAAATGCTATTCCTCATAATACACGGTGACTTTTCATGCATCTGTGTAATGCAAAGAAAAACCAAAAAAGTCACATATTAAACTGAGACCCAGTACTGACAACCAACCTGCCCCATACAGCCACCAGTCTCTGCCAAATCCCTGCAGCTGTCTATGTATGAGCTTAATGAGTGATCATTTCCAATCAGTGCTGGCTGGGTTTCATTATCTGAGGCATCCAGCATCGTGACCCTCCAAACCCCAGCCCTGTGCTGTTTTTATACCTCCTGTCGACATCACTATTGTACAATGAGGCTCTCTGGAGTCTCAAAAGGGGCCAATTGTAATTTACTGTCTTCTGCTCCCTGTGTCACCAACAGAGATCAGCACAGTCAGCAGTGGAGGACAGTGAGAGGATCTTCACAGAGATGATCCGCTCCATTGAGAGAAGACGCTCTGAGGTGACACAGCTAATCAGAGATCAGGAGAAGGCTGCAGTGAGTCAGGCTGAAGGACACATGAAGAGACTGAAGCAGGAGATTGATGATCTGAAGAGGAGACACTCTGAGCTGGAGCAGCTTTCACACACAGAAGATCACATCCATTTCCTCCAGGTAACAGAACACTTTGGCAATAAGAAAACCAGAGTATTCAAATGGATGTATGTTTTCATTTGTATTTCAAATTGTTTGTCATTTGTCAGAAATTCATTAAAAGCTTCCTTTTAATTAGATTGCAATTCATATTTGTTTTTATGAAGCTGTTTACTCAGACTGTGTGTTTGTAGAGGTGCCAGGATCTTCCTGTCACCCTGGAAGCTGGATTTGGACCCAGAATGTCTGTCAGTCCACGCTGCACTTTTGAGAATGTGAAGAAGGTGGTTTCTGAACTGAAGGATCAACTGGAGAATGTTTGTGAAAAGAAAATGACAG
Source organism: Mormyrops attenuatus (assembly GCA_026777985.1). Lineage (NCBI taxonomy): Eukaryota > Metazoa > Chordata > Actinopteri > Osteoglossiformes > Mormyridae > Mormyrops > Mormyrops attenuatus. The sequence continues at coordinate 16,156,198 of JAODKC010000082.1, forward strand.
AGATCAATCACACAGGTTAATAAATAAATACATATTCCAGTCTGTTCATCTTCAGTACAGACCATGCAGAGAGAGGATACAGTACAGACAGCCTCACATTTTTGTGACCAAGTCAGTTTCTGTTTCCAATAACATGAAATCTTTCAGAAAACCTTTGAAGTAGTAAGAATCATATTTCTGCAAAATGATGCAATTTAAAAACCTTGAAAAATTTGTATTGTGTTTCACTCAGATTGATTGTTACATTTTTAAAATGCTCTAATAATGATAATACCATAGTGCTGGTGTCTCCACAGTGAGTGAAGTCCATCTCCCACAAGTAAATTCCTTTTATTCACATCCCTGTTTGTCTCTGTCTCCTTCTAGTTACCAAAGATATCGTCCCACCGGTATTAGTGCCCAGGACCAGAGCAGAATTCTTACACTGTGAGTCTGTTCACACACACGCTTCTCTCTCCCTGTATGAGGTGGAGTGTGTTTTATTGTCTTTCGTTTTCTTCTGCTAGTGGAGCTTCTCTTTCTCTCTCCCACTGCCTCCTGGCCTTTCACATTTATATGAGCTATTTATGTCAGGAGCCTTTCAATCTGTTTGCAATGTGACTGATGTTTAATATTATTTTGCTTATGATGTTGTTCCCTGAGGCATCCCGGTTGCGAATATGACCCTATAAACATCCATCCATCCATCTTCTACCGCTTTTCCGGATCAGGTCACGGGGGCAGCAGTCTAAGCAGGGAAACCCAGACTCCCTCTCCCCAGCCACTTCTTCCAGCTCCTCCGGGGGAATCCCAAGGCGTTCCCAGGCCAGCCAAGAGACATAGTCTCTCCAACGTGTCGTGGGTCTTCCCCGGGGCCTCCTCCCAGTGGGACATGCCCGGAACACCTCACCAGGGAGCACCAAGAGGCATCTTGACCAGATGCCCGAGCCACCTCATCTGGCTCCTCTCAATGCGGAGGAGCAGCGGCTCTACTCTGAGTCCCTCCCGAATGACCAAGCTCCTCACCCTATCTCTAAGGGAGAGCGCAGCCACCCGGCGGAGGAAAGTCCATTTTGGCCGCTTGTATTCGCAATCTCGTTCTTTCGGCTCATGACCATAGGTCAGGGTAGGAACGTAGATCGACTGGTAAATCAAGGACTTTGCCTTTTGGCTCAGCTCCTTCATCACCATGACAGACCAATGCAGTGCCCGCATCACTGCTGAAGCCGCACCGATCCACCTGTCGATCTGCCGCTCCATCGTTCCCTTGCTCGTGAAAAAGACCCCGAGATACTTAAACTCCTCCACTTGGGGAAGGACTCCCTCCCCGACCCGGAGTGAGCACTCCACCCTTTTCCGGCTGAGGACCATGGTTTTGATTTGGAGGTGCTGATTCTCATCCCAGTGGCTGCGAACTGCTCCAGTGAGAGCCAAAGGTCACGGTCTGATTTAGCCAACAGAACCACATCATCTGCAAAAAGCAGAGACCTAATCCTGAGGTCACCAAACCGGACACCCTCAACTCCCTGACTGCGCCTAGAAATTCTGTCCATAAAAGTTATGAACAGAATCGGTGACAAAGGGCAGCCCTGGCGGAGTCCAACCCTCACTGGAAACGAGCCCGACTTACTGCCGACAATGCGGACCAAGCTCTGAAACCGGTCATACAGGGACCTATCCCCACCATAAACAGTGTTGATGCTGCACTGCTTTCCCACCCTGAGCCGCCGGATGGTGGACCAGAATCTCCTCAAAGCCATCCGGAACTCGTTCTCCATGGCCTCCCCAAACTCGTTCCACACCTGAGTTTTTGCCTCAGTGACCGCCGAAGCTGTGTTCCGCTTGGCCCACCAGTACTCATCAGCTGCCTCTGGAGTCCCATAGGCCAAAAAGGCCTGATATGACTCCTTCTTCAGCTTGACAGCATCCCTCCCCACCAGTGTCCACCAGCGGGTTCGGGGATTGCTGCCGCGACAGGCACCGACCACCTTACGGCCACAGCTCCAGTCAGCCGCCTCAATGGATGTGCAGAACATGGCCCATTTGGACTCAATGTCCCCAACCTCCCCTGGGACATGGGCGAAGTTCTGCCAGAGGTAGGAGTTGAAGCTCCTTCTGACAGGGGCTTCCGCCAGACGTTCCCAGCAGACCCTCACTATACGCTTGGGCCTGCCAGGCCTGGCCGGCTTCCTCCCCCAGCAGCGGAACCAACGCACCACCAGGTGGTGATCGGTTGACAGCTCCGCCCCTCTCTTCACCCGAGTGTCCAATACATGCGGCCGCAAGTCCGATGACACGACCACAAAGTCCATCATTGAACTGCGGCCTAGGGTGTCCTGGTGCCAAGTGCACATATGGACACCCTTATATTTGAACATGGTGTTCATTATGAACAATCCATGACGGGCACAGAAGTCCAATAACAAAACACCACTCGGTTTCAGATTGGGGGTGGGGCATTCCTCCCAATCAGAACACTCCAGGTCTCACTGTCAATACCCACGTGAGCACTGAAGTCCCCCAGCAGAACAAGAGAGTCCCCAGGAGGACTGCTCTCCAACACCCCTTCCAAGGACTCCAAAAAGGGTGGGTATTCTGAACTGCCACTTGGCGCATAACTGCAAACAACAGTCAGGACCCGTCCCCCCACCCGAAGGTGAAGGGAGGCTACCCTCTCGTCCACTGTGGTAAACCCCAATATACAGGCGCCAAACCAGGGGGCAATAAGTATGCCCACCCCTACTCGGTTCCTCTCCCCGCGAGCAACTCCAGAGTGGAAGAGAGTAACCCCCCTCAAGGAGACTGGTTCCAGAGCCCAAACCGTGTGTCGACATGAGCCCGACTATATCTAGTCAGAACCTCATAACCTCGCGTACCAGCTCAGGCTCCTTCCCTGCCAGAGAGGTGACATTCCATGTCCCTAGAGCTAGCTTCTGCAGCCGAGGATCGGACCGCCAAGGTCCCCGCCTTCGGCCACTGCCCAACTCACGACGCACCCGACCCCCTTGGCCCCTCCTACAGGTGGTGAGCCCATTGGAGGGGGGACCCACGTTCCTTCTAAGGATCACTGGGACATGCAAACCCCGCCACCACAATAAGGTGTCGGCTCCAGAAGGGGTCCTTAGACAGGAAACACTAAACATATATTTATTTATATATACTTTTACTTTTGAAAATACCTTTCAAACTGTTTAGACATAGCAAAAATGTGCGCAAACTTCATTAATTTAAGGAATGAATGAGACCAAAATATGACCTCCTGATCTTCTCCTCCATCAGATTCTTGTCGCCTCACTGTGGACCCCAACACAGCAAACAGAAACCTCCATCTGTCTAAGAGGCGAAGAGTGGTGACATGGAAGGAAGAGACACAGTCATATCCTGATCACCAGCAGAGATTTGACTTACGCTACCAAGTGCTGTGTATAGAGGGTCTGACTGGGCGCTGCTACTGGGAGGTTGAGTGGAGTGGGATTGTGGTCGCTATAGCCGTCACTTATAAAGGGATCAGCAGGAAAGGAAGGGGTTATGACAGCAGGCTTGGATACAATGACAAGTCCTGGTGCTTGTCCTGCTCAACCTCCAGTTACTCATTCTGGCACAATAATGAGGAAACTGTAGTATCTGCCCCCCCCTCCTCCAGGATAGGAGTGTACCTGGATCACAGGGCAGGCACTCTGTCCTTCTACAGCGTCTCTGACACAGTGACCCTCCTGCACAAGGTCCAGGCCACGTTCACTGAGCCCCTCTATCCTGGGTTTTTACTTTGGTACAGTACAGCCAAACTGTGCTAAGTAAGCTAACTGACATCTCTTTAAATCTGGTATATTTAATCTTTTATGTGAGAAGTGGAAATAGTGAATATGAAAGTACAATAAAACAATAATTTTACAGATGTCTTATAAATTATGCATTTTGGCCATTTATAGGTGGAAATGAGAACAAAATAGAAATCAATACCGTTTTTGCGTGAAATTTCTGTGCAGTGACCCTGAAGCTTGTCCCCACCTGTATGTGTCTGTGTGTATTCCTTTAAATATCAGTAACAGGTTTAGTTAGCATATTGTCCAAAATGATTCCTTCTGTCAAATGAAAATGATTATTTTTGTCAAAGAATTATTTTTAATGTTCTAATTTATACTTTTTGTGGATATTAAAATCACTATAAATTCATCGGTTTTCATGCTTTTGTCATGTAAGATATCTGTATGAATAATTAACAAAGATTCCTTTAATAGGGATAATGTGGGAGCTTTTAAATCATTTATGAATTTTACACAGTTAACATTTGGGAATACCAATGAATTAATGTAACTTAATAGCAATTTACATTGCTTTCATACTCTGGCTATCATTTTGCATGTTGCCGTTATATAAATATATACAAACCTGTTCCCTGAGCTTCCTGGAATCAGCTCCCTGATCTGTATAAAGTGGTTATCAAACATGGGTGGAGGTTTATACCCAACACGTGTTGAGTGTGTCTCCCTCTGGATCAGTGGACTATGGACCTTGGACCAAGACATCACAAGACATTATGAACCAAAGCACAAGCCTCCAATGTATCCATGTGTGTATATTTTAGAATCAAGACTAGTGAAAATAAAAATGACATGGGTGCTGTGAAAGTCAGCTCTGTTAGCTGACACTGTTCAGATATGTCTGATACATTTCATATAATGGTGCCATGTAAACCAGTAAAATGTCAAAATTTCAGATCAACAGAAGTCACCGACTAACCTTGTCAGGGTTAAACAGGAAACCAAATCAGCAGAAGTGGCTCAACAGGCATTTGGAGGGTCTGACATGGGAAGTGAATTCTCTGCATACAAGGCTAACTGTCTGTTCCTTTAATATGCCTCAGTGCTCTGTGGGGCGATGGTGCTGAAGGCTGAGCTGAAGTCGATGGGAAACCTCCTGGCAGAGGTGCTCCTCTTGTCCTGGTGTTCATGGCTGGTTTGAAGGGTGAGAAAGAGAGACAGAGACAGGGGACTAACTGAATACCCCTTAATTTAGGCAGGTACTAAAACCCCAAACCACAGAACATTAAATTGCAACCAATTTATTAAATCCCGAAGGAATAAAAAACCAGGAGACATATTCAAAATCTCGCAAACCCACAGCAACCAAAGGAGCAGAGAAACTAATAAAATCCAACCACACTACTGCATGTAAGAAAACGAAACAAAACACACACACACAAGAAAAGAAAAGAAAAGAAAAGAACAAGCTATTTACATGGGCCCATGATAACACATATGAAATGAATCCCAAAGTGAAATTGGTTTGAAGTCCATAGTTCACCAATTGCCACTACGATGCCTGCGATCTTCTTTGGAATTGCACAGCATCATCGTGCAATTAAACCACATCGGGTCCCGCTACCGATCATCTATCCTGGATCCCGATCACTCCGTCCGTTCCCGCGTCGTCTCTCACACGCTTCGCAATATACTTTAACGAATAAATCAATTAATTAGTCACACGTGTAATTAATCACAAATTTCAAAAAAGCCACAACATAACCCAAAACACAGGTCACAGTCTGATGGAGCCAACAGAACCACATCATCTGCAAAAAGCAGAGACCTAATCCTGAGGTCACCAAACCGGACACCCTCAACGCCATTGTAAGGTCTTGAAGCCGGAGATGTTGCAGTTCCCACACCAGACAGTGATACAGCTGGTCAGGACACTCTGGATGGTGCCCATGTAGAACATGGTTAGGATGGGTGGAGGTAGACTTGCCCTCCTTTGCTACAGTAGGAAGTGAAGATGCTGCTCTGCCTTCTTTGCAGAGGAGGAGGTCCACCACATGCTGAATCTCCACCCTATATGCCGACTCATCACCGTCGCTATTGAGACCCACCACCATTGTGCCGTCTTCAGATTTGATGATGGTGTTGGAGCTGTATGTGGGAGTACAGTCATGGGACAGGATATGGCATCCTCAGTGGACCGGTTTGGGCGATAAGCAAATTGGAGACAGATGTGATTTGGGAACACCAGCTTTCAGCTGCTCCACGACTAGCCTTTCAAAGCACTTCATGATGATAGGTGTGACTGCTACATAGCAGTTGTCATCGAGGCAGGAGACAGAAGACTCATTCAGCTTAGGTGTGATGGTGGTGATGTTTAAGCATGTAGAGACAACTGCCTGGCTCAGGGAAAAGTTAAAGATGTCTGTGAAGACATCTGCCAACTGGATGGTACACTCCCTGAGCATGTGGTAAGATATGCTGTCTGGTCCTACTGCTTTTCGATAGTCGGCTCTTTTCAGTCTGGCCTCAGTCCAAAACCACACCTACTGCAGCCTGAGAAGCAGGAAGTTCCTCCCACTCTCACACACAGACGACTGTGAGAGAAAACGAAACTGAATCCTATCAGTGTTCGTGGTAAAATGGCAGAAGCCAGTGACGCAGTGGATCAGAACCAGTTCAGCTGTTCAATCTGTTTGAATCTACTGAAGGATCCAGTGGCTATTAACTGTGGACACAGTTACTGTATGAGCTGCATTAAGAGCTGCTGGGATCAGGAGGCTCATGCTGGAGTTTACAGCTGCCCCCAGTGCAGACAGACCTTCTCACCTAGACCTGTTCTGGGCAGAAACACCATACTGGCTGAAGTGGTGAAGAAACTGAAGAATACTGGACCACAAGCTGCTACACCTGCTGACCATTATGCTGGACCTGGAGATGTGGAGTGTGATATCTGTACTGGGAGAAAACACAAAGCTGTCAAGTCCTGCCTGGAGTGTCTGGCCTCCTACTGTGAAACTGACCTGCAGCTTCACAATAAACTCCACCATGCAAAACACAAGCTGATTGATGCCATCAGCCATCTGAAGGAAATGGTCTGTTCCAACCATGACAAACCCCTGGAGGTCTACTGCCGTACCGACCAGCAGTGTATCTGTTATCTCTGTACGATGGATGAACACAGAGGCCATGATGCAGTCTCAGCTGCTGCAGGAAGGGCGGAGAAACAGGTCAGGCTGGAAATGCTCGTATATAACTTATGAATTTTATATAAAGTAAAAATGTTTTTTTATCACATGTGAATAAGTTTGCATTAAAAAGAGATTAGGATTAAGTCTGGTAAGTTGCATGAAAAGAAAAATGCTCAGAAAATGAGTCACTGAAAATGTCTCTTACCAGAAGCTGTGTTCTCAATGGGGCAAACCTGCGTCAAGATGTTACTATAAAGTGTAAAATGTTCTGATCGAATTGCTACTGAAAACTCCTTCAAACAGCGAATCTGCATGGCTAGGATGAGGCATTGGGCATGATTTAATATACTACATTCTGATTGACACTGGCTGACATACATACAATGTTACAGTGTTGTATGATATGGAATTGCCAGTCACCCAGAAATGGACTTTTAGACAACAGCATAGACGCCAGATTCCTCTACAGTTTGTTGCAAGTTTAAATTTACTGAGCCCCAGTACACAGTAATGTTACATATTATGTGAGGACACATTCATAGATGTACAGCTTTATTCTAACGGACATTGTTTAACATTAAGTCAAACTTGGATTAAGTTGTTTTCTTTATTGCAGTGACATCAATCAGAGATGTGAGAAAATTCTGTTGACAATTGCATCCAACAGGCTTGCTATAGATTAAGCATATATAGAATTTACATCTACTTACATTGCTTGCTGTTTAAAAGAATGCTGTGACAGTGCTTGTGTGGCAGGATGGCTATTTCGGGTAGCTGTGCCTTTAACTCTGCGGAGTGACATCCCTCACTGGGAATATGAGTCGTTTGTCCAGTTTGTCCTACCCACAGTCAATGAATCATTTAAGAATTTCCATCCATCCATCCATCCATCCATCCATCTTCTACCCGCGTATCTGGGTCAGGGTCACAGGGAGGCCTGGAGCCTTTCCCAGGCAGCATAGGGCGCAAGGCTGGGGTCCATCCTGGACAGGATGATTAAAGAATATGATGTCAGCTAATGAAACAGACTCATTTTGATTGTTTTTTTCCCATAAGTAGAAACAAATGGGTGAAACACAGAGGGAATTTCAGCAGAGAATTCAGATGAGAGAGAAGGAG
>JAODKC010000082.1:16169069-16193626 GCA_026777985.1 Mormyrops attenuatus
TCTTCTCCAGCATGTCAGCGAGATCATTTTGCTCCATGGTCCTCAGGATGTACAGTGTGATCTTCAGAGCTCCCTCTGTACCACAGGTCTTCTGCATCTGACCATCACTGTCCAGGTCATTGTCCTCCTCGAACTGAAGCTCAGAGCATTCTGGGTCATTCTGATCCAGGTACCTTTTCAATTTCATCAGCTCATCCTTCAGAAACATTCTAGCTTTATTCTCTAGTAACTGAAATAAACAGTTAAAATTCAAGTATTATCACTCCTGGCACCATATTTTTGTATAGTTTGACATGCAAATAAGTTGCAAATATTATGCTTTTGACAGGACAGACCACTAATTGTACATCTGCAGAAAATATATGTCAGTCTAGATAAAAAATTAAGAAAATATACTTCAGTAATAAATGCACACCTCGAAGATGGACGACAAGTCTCCTTTATGTGGGTGTGAATTACATTTCTTCACTTGATCCCTGTGAATAAAACACAAATATCCATCCATTAACCCATCCATCCTCTAGCCACCGGTTTGGGGCAGGGGTGGGGGCATGTATTTCAGACAGCAGAAGGCCTAGGATACAGGTTCATCCTGGGGGGGATTCTACTCCAACCCAGGACACAGACACACAGAGGCTGTCATATGTCATGGGGAATTTAGAAAGTAGCCTAAACACGTGTTTTTGGACGGCAGGAGGAAACCCATGTGATAGAGGGAGAGCGTGCAGCTGCAAACAGACAGGGGGCTCAGCCTCCAACACTGGGGGTGTGAAGCCACAGCGCCGCCTTCTGTGTGCCGCTAAAATAGGCATTTTATGGAAAGACAAAGGTCCTGCACTGACACTGACTACCACTGCTGCTGCTTGGGGGAATAATAACCTACATTTATATTTAAATAGATGTAACTGCCATCCACATTCTGAGCTTATTTCATTAGGGTGGCTTCCTGACATCAGCTTGCTTATGACAGTATTAGAGAAGCAGTGACATCTAGCGGCAGCACAGAGAGACAGCAGGTAGCAGCCAGCAGAGACGGTGTGGCATGTAGCTCCCAGTTACTCAGTAAAATTCCCCGGCTACTGTTTGTAAAGTAATTAATATGATTACATACAGATATCGACTTAATTAACATAACTATCCAGGGGCAGAATCTGGGCAGGGGTACTTCCATTTTTTTGTTTTACTAACAAAACATAGATCAAATGTTCATGCCAAACCATTTATATAACAATTTTGGTTTAAATAAAATGTATGACAATATACAAAATTTGACCATTCGATCCACGACCATGACACCCCCTCCCCCCGATATGCGGATTTTACCGACAGCACTCCTGTTTCTCTTTTGGCTCGAAGACCCCTGCTGAACCGGATGGGATTTACTTCATTTTCTTTGATTTGTAAAGCGGTTGGCTGGACTGGAGTGTGGCACAGGACACTAAGCTCCCAACAGGGAGAGAAAACTAGATAAAAATAACAATAAAAAAAAGCACTACATTGGCTTGATCAGACCCGACTCCTTCAAAAGACTGAATATGAGTTTAAAGCAAACGTCACCTGATCCTCTTTGTAATATATCCTGTAGATTTTGCCTTATCTTCAGTATTGACAGTGGTGAGATTAATCTCTGTCTGTGTATGTGATATTTGGCGCAGTGCAGAATAACATGTTCTATGGGCTCTAGACAATCACAATAAATGCAGTTACCATCAGTGTGCTTCATCATTAAAAACAATGTACTATTTAATCTTGTGTGCCCATATCTCATCCTCGAAATTATATCTTCTTCCTGTTTACTTCTTAACATGTTTCTGCCTTTCCCCACTTTATTTTGGATACTATAAAATTGTCTTCCAGTCTGTCCATTGTCCCATAGTGTCTGCCACTCCTTTTTAACTAAAACTTACTTTCTGATTTGCTATAATTAACATTAATGTCTACAGTGGATCTTCCTGCTGCTGTCTTGGCGGATGTATCTGCCATTTCATTCCCCTCAGCTCCTATATGGGCCGGCACCCAAACAAAAGTTATAGAAGCTCCTAACTGTAACAGACCGTCTGCTAGTTGTACTATTTCAAATATAATACCCTGTCTGGATTCTGACTGACACGTCTTAAGGCTGATTAATGCTGAACTGGAATCAGAAGCAATTACCACCATCTTAGGCCTATTGCCTTCCACCCAAAGCAGAGCCAACCATATTGTGACTAATTCTGCTGTGTAAACAGCTAAGTCATCATCAAGTCTTCTAGCGGTTACTAATTTTAGCTGTGGAATTACATAGGGAGCTCCCACTCTCTTTCAGTCATCTTAGATGCATCCGTATACAGAGTTACATCTTCTCTGTACCTTTCCACCATATAGCTCTCCACGCTATATCTTTCCACCACTCCTGCCCTCTTCTCTTCCAAAAGTTCCAAGTCAACAGGGAATTCTTTAAGAATTCTTGGGGGTATTGTTGGAAAGACTGCAGTAGGGCTTATTTTAACAATTTAATTTCCTTCACTTTTTGTTTAATTGTCCAACCATAACTTCTCAGTAAACCCTTCTCCCGCTTTTGGCATTGCATTAAAACTGACTGGCTCATATGACTTTCAGTGTGACCCCTCAGATTTGCCCAATACACCAGACCCAGTTGATCTCTTCTAAGATGGAGGGGCATCTCCCCCATCTCCTCCTGGCTGGCCGCCACTGGCATAGTTTTAACAGCTCCACAACAGAGCCTTAGCGCTTGACTTTGGATCACATCCAGCTTATTAAGTAACGTTTTAACCGCGGATCCATACACTATGCTTCCATAATCGAGTACAGACCCAATCAGACCCGAGTAGATCGTTTTTAAGGCGGTCCTGCTCGCTCCCCAATCAACTCCACATAAACACCTCATTACATTTAACAGGAAGGGATTTATTTTGTCCCTTGGGATTACAAAGGCACAAACGCAACATATGTGTGCTCAGAATGCTGGGATTTCTGGCAGCTTTCTTACGCACCCAAAGGTTTGTACACCCGTAACTGCCAGACACTGAGCAGCAAGTGGGCGGGATCTGTGTGCCTCAAACCAATCAAAAATCATTTGACTTTTGTTTCAGGTATTATTGGCTGGATTCACCTGACTATCAAAATGCTGCTCCGTTTAGATGCCTTCAGGATGGGAAGAAATCTAAATACAGGGTTTCCTTCCCTTATTGTCCACTTGTAATCCTGATTTGTGGTTGTAACCTATTTTCTAAAAATATGTGCAAATTTGAATTCTTTTTTCACACCGCAAATATTTTCTTTGTGTTTCACGTGTGTGTTGTTTTTGGCCGTATACACAGTCGCCTTGGGCCCCATCTGTTTGGTGCACATGACTGACACTTACAGAGCTCAGCACTTCTAATCGGTGAGAATGACAAAAGCAGGACGGCATGAATTTGTAAAACTATTATCATGACAATTTTAAACCCTGGGTAAGATGTGTTGTAAAATGCATATTCTAAATTGTAGTCTATGTGATTTTGTTTCAAAGCACGATTTCGATTTGAAATCAATAAATCTTTCAGCCCTAGACTAATCTAAAATTAAGATTCCTGTATGAAACATTTGGTATCATTTCAACCTCATTCACTAGACTTGGCTGTTGCTTTTTCTCATCTATTGATTTATTTGTTTATATATTAATTTGTTTGTTTGCGTTCTGTTGCACTATGTGTTCTATACACATCTTTGATAGGATGGATGATCTGTTTGTTGCCTCTTTTATAAAACAACTGGCTCATTATGGAAGAAAAACGAGAAGAAAGTAGATGCAGAGGTCTTTTTATTAATCTACAAATATTAACGCGCTCCTCTCTGAGCCAGCCCTAGATAGGAACCCTTTCTGCTTTTATATTATTGCCTAACTATAGAGGCATGCATGCCAGAGGTTTGTAACAAATGCATTTATTTGTTATCGAAGCAGAAACATCCACCCCAGAAGAAGACAATGTATTGCCCAGTCCTTCTAAATCGATATACAGCAGTGTGCAGGTGGAGCCTGTTTTTTCCAGCTGTACGCTGAGGACTGAAGTCTAAAATGTACTTTTCAGTTAATATGCTTCCAATTCCAGTGCACAGGAAGTCAGTCTTTACAGTGATCCTCATACTTCTACCTCAGATGTAATTTAAATAGACAGAACTTCTTCTTAATCCTCAAAGAGAATGGAATTTAGAAAGGTTTAAAAAGTATGTGTCCTCATAGTTTTGTGTGCCCTTGTGACTTTTGACTGAGACTCTGAGTGTTATAATGACCCGTCACTCTTCATGGAAACACAGCTGGGTACAGGTGAGCCTGCTCTCTCCATCAGGATACTGTTGTTTAGCCTTCTGCTCTGCCCTCATGTACTTTCACATGCTGTGAAGCTCTTGGTGCAAACATGCTTGTTTACAGTTTGCTTTAATGTGACATGAAGTGGAATCTTAATTTTAGATCAGACAATATGAAATGTTTAGTATCATTCTTACATCCTCCTTCACTAGACTTGGCTGTTGTTGCATTATCTCGTCTATTGATTAATTTATTCATACCCTGCTCAAAAAATAAAGGAACACTTTATTAAGGGAAATATAGAAAATACAGAAAATAAAAGAGGCTGGTTGCATAAGTGTGCACACCAGTAAACTAATACTTTGTTGAAGCACCTTTTGATTTAATTACAGCATTCAGTCTTTTTGGGTAGGAGTCTATCAGCATGTCACATCTTGACATGGCAGTATTTGCCCACTGTTCCTAGCAAAACTGTTCCAAATCTGTCAGATTGTGGGGGCATCTCTTGCGCAGAGCCCTCTTCAGGTCACCCCACAGATTTTCAACTGGATTTAGGTCTGGGCTCTGGCTGGGTCATTACAAACCTTTAATTTTCTTCTGGTGAAACCATTCTGTTGTTGATTTGGATATATGCTTCAGGTCATTGTCGTGCTGAAAACTGAAATTCCTCTTCATCTTCGGCTTTCTAGCGGACACATAGCTGTTGTGTTGACTGAGAGTCTGAGTGTTTTAAACAGTGTTTGTTTAAATGCACATTTACCTTTGATAGGATGGAATTGGTCCATTGCTGAAGCTGATTGGTTCCCTCATTGACTTGTGACTCTTCATGGAAACACAGCTGGGTACAGGTGAGCCTGCTCTCTCCATCAGGACACTGTGGACAGTGAGAGGAAAAATCCTCATTATATAAATATAATTCATACAATGTGGACAGGGTCACATTAAACCTTCAGCTGTTTAGCCTTCTGCTCTACCTTCATGTACTTTGACATGCTGTGAAGCTCTTGCTGCAAACATACTTGTTCCCAGTTAGTTTTAATGTGAAATAAAGTGTCTAAAATTATGATTCCAATATGAAACGTTTAGTATCATTCTTACATCCTCCTTCACTGGACTTGGCTGTTGCATTTTCCCGTCTATTGATTAATTTGTTTATACGCTGCTCAAAAAAATTAAAGGAACACTTTGAAAACACATCAGATCGCAATGGGAAAAAATCATGCTGGATATCTATACTGATATGGACTGGGTAATGTGTTAGGAATGAAAGGATTCAACATCGTTAGATGGAAATGAAAATCATCCTACAGAGAGCTGAATTCAAAGACCCTGTGGGGATCTCCTCCCGGGTCTAGACCAGGGCATCACTGAGCTCCTGGACAGTCTGAGGTGCAACCTGGCGGCGTCGGATGGCCCGAAACATAATGTTCCAGAGGGGTTCTATTGGATTTAGGTCAGGCGAGCATGGGGACCAGTCAATGGTATCAATTCCTTCATCCTCCAGGAACTTCCTGTATACTCTCATCACATGAGGCCGGGTATTGTCGCGCACCAGGAGGAACCCAGGACCCACTGCACCAGCGTTGGGTCTGACAATGGGTCCAAGGATTTCATCCCGATACCTAATGGCAGTCAAGGTGCCATTGTCTAGCCTGTAGAGGTCTGTGTGTCCGTCCATGAATATGCCTCCCCAGACCATCGTTGACCCACCACCAAACCGGTCATGCTGAACAATGTTACAGGTAGCCTAACGTTCTTCATGGATTCTCCAGACCCTCACGTCTGTCACATGTGCTCAGGGTGAACTTGCTCCCATCTGTGAAAAGCACAGGGCGCCAGCGGCGGACCTGCCAATTCTGGTATTCTATGGCAGATGCCAATCAAGCTCCATCGGCGATCACTCGGAGTCGAGTATGATGGTCCACCTGGGGGGTCCTTATTGTGGATCTTCAGATGGCTGAAGAGGCCAATTCTCGAACCTTGTCACAATGTGGACATGGATATGAGGTGCTGGGGGTAGGGTGTGGGGCAACCTGTTTGGCAGTGACTCTCTCCTTTCTTTGCTGCCGCTTGATTTTGGCAGCCTGTCGGAGATTGTCCTCAAGTAGAGTGGCACCTTTATGTAGGCTGTTTCTCCATGTGGTTCTGTTTTTAGCTATATCTTCCCAGTTTGAAATGTTTATTTGAAATTTCTTCAAGTTGGTTTTGATGTTGTCCTTGTAGCGCTTTTCTGTCCTCCAGGTGCATGCTGGCCGGCAGAGAGCTCTGAGTAGAGGACCTGTTTTGGGAGGCGTGTATCACATGACCTGTCCATCTTAGCTGGTGTTTTATGATGGTGGTGGTAATAATGTCACAGTTTGCCTCCTAGGATGCTGATGTTAGTCTGCCTCTCTTTCCAGCTGACGCGCAGAATCTTACGCAAACACCTTTGGTGGTAGGATTCCAGGGCTCTTAAATGCCTGCTGTATGTAGTCCAGGTCTCTGCTCCATATAGGAGTGTTGGTAAAATGACTGCTTTATATACCAGTAACTTGGTTTTTGAAAGAAGATCAGAGTTTGCAAACTTCGTAGGAGAGTCTTTGAAAAGGCCCCACTGGCACAGCAGATAGCGTAGTGTATCTCATGGTCGATGTCTACTCTTGAGGAGAGGTGGCTTCCCAAATAGGGGAAATTATCCACGGTCTCAAGACATTCACCATCAATTGTTATTGTTGGTGGGGATGTAGAATGGTCTGGTGGGGGCTGATGGAGAACCTTTGTCTGTTTGATGTTCATAGTCAAGCCGAGAAATCTGTAGGCCCTGGTGAAAGCATTCAATGTGCACTGGAGATCTTCCTCTGTATGGGCTACAATAGCATTGTCATCTGCATATTGCAGCTCCATGATGGATGAGTAAAAGAGTTTGGATTTGGCTTTGAAGTGATTTACATTGAACAGCCTTCCATCAGTTCTATATATGATCTGGACACCGGTGGATAAATTGTGTCCAATAAGATGGAGAATGGCTGCTATGAAGACTGTACACAGGGTTGGAGCAATCAAGCTCCACAGTGCTAGGCAGTGAGCACAGGGCCCAGTAGAGGACGTGGGGCCCTCAGGCCACCCTCATGAAGTCTGTTTCTGATTGTTTGGTCAGAGACATTCACACCAGTGGCCTCCTGGAGGTCATTTTGTTTTAAATGCATATTTACCTTTGATCTGTAGGAAAAGGTGCCTCACTGAAGTTGATTGGTTGCATCATTGACTCGTCACTCTTCATGGAAACACAGCTGGGTACAGGTGAGCCTGCTCTCTCCATCAGGACTCTGTGGACAGTGAGAGGAAAGATCCTCATTATATAAATATAATCCATACAATGTGGACAGGGTCACATTAAACCTTCAGCTGTTTAGCCTTCTGCTCTGTCTTCATGTACTTTCACATGCTGTGAAGCTCTTGCTGCAAACATACTTGTTCCCAGTTTGCTTTAATGTGAAATAAAGTGTCTAAAATTATGATTCCAATATGAAACGTTTCGTATCATTCTTACATCCTCCTTCACTAGACTTGGCTGTTGCATTTTCCCGTCTATTGATTAATTAAAAAAATTAAAGGAACACTTTGAAAACACATCAGATCGCAATGGGAAAAAATCATGCTGGATATCTATACTGATATGGACTGGGTAATGTGTTAGGAATGAAAGGATTCAACATCGTTAGATGGAAATGAAAATCATCCTACAGAGAGCTGAATTCAAAGACCCTGTGGGGATCTCCTCCCGGGTCTAGACCAGGGCATCACTGAGCTCCTGGACAGTCTGAGGTGCAACCTGGCGGCGTCGGATGGACCGAAACATAATGTTCCAGAGGGGTTCTATTGGATTTAGGTCAGGCGAGCATGGGGGCCAGTCAATGGTATCAATTCCTTCATCCTCCAGGAACTTCCTGTATACTCTCATCACATGAGGCCGGGCATTGTCGCGCACCAGGAGGAACCCAGGACCCACTGCACCAGCGTAGGGTCTGACAATGGGTCCAAGGATTTCATCCTGATACCTAATGGCAGTCAAGGTGCTGTTGTCTAGCCTGTGGAGGTCTGTGTGTCCCAATATGGATATGACTCCCCAGACCATCACTGACCCACCACCAAACCGAATGTTAAAATGCTAGGCTGTGTGATGTAAAAACATTAGATCACGATAAATTGTTTCAAAACTATTTCCCACCTTTAATGTAACCTATAATCTGTACAAATCGATTGAAAAACAAACAAATCTGTTAGGGGGAAAAATATGGAAAATACAGAACATAAAGTAGGCTGGTTGCATAAATGTGCACACCCTTAAACTAATACTTTCTTGAATCACTATTTGATTTAATTGGAGCATATGGAATAGGAAGACTTCAAAACAATGAAGAAACGTGGAATTATGCAGTAAACAAATAAGTATTAAACAAACCAGAATACATTTTATATTTTAGATTCTTTAAAGTAGCCACCTTTGCATTGATGACAGCCTTGCAGACTCTTGGCATTCTCTCAGTCAGATTCATGAGGTATTGACTGGGAACGGTTTTCAAGAGTTAATTTGTGGAATTTCTTGCCTTCCTAATGTGTTTGAGACTATCAGTTGTGTTGTGCAGAGGTAGGGTTGGTACACAGTTCTACACACTGAATAGCCCTATTCAACTACTGTTCTACTCCACATTATGGCAAGAACCACTCAACTAAGTAAAGACAAACGACAGTCCATCATTACTTTATGACATGAAGGTCAGTCAATCTGGAAAATTGCAAGAACTTTGAATGTATCCTCAAGTGCAGTCGCGAAAACCATCAAACACTATGATGAAACTGGTTCTCATTAGGACCACCCCAGCAAAGAAATGCACGTTCGTTTTTATTTCACCCAATAGGCTACAGGTTTACTATACTAGCCCAACTTTTTGGAGCATTAGCTTTACCGCCTTTACGCATTAAATAGCTGATAAGCTAAGCTGTGATGGCAAGTGGAGGAAGTACAAATAATGGTTCAAAAGCGTTGGCAATAACCAATAATGTTAATATTTGTATTTTGATTGTTGGTATAGAGCCATTATGATTAATATTCACAGCTGCTGTGTGTTTGACTGTAATGTATTTATTATTCTTAATATCCTCAGTGTAGTAAAGTTAATTTCCTCACTTGCTGTGTGTTTGACTGCAGTATTCTCAATCCAGTACATCGGATATGATCTAATGTGAATGTTTACATGCAGTACAGTGGTTATTATTGTCACTTGCTGTGAATGTTTACATGCAGTACAGTGGGTACTATGGTCACTTGCTGTGAATGCAGTACAGCTGTTAATGTTGTCACTCGATTGTGGCTGAGGATTACAGTAAATACTAAATATTATTCATATTACGAATAAAACTGCCGCATATGTAAACTATATTTGTTTACACATATAAGGCCTACGCTGCTGTATTTCAATGCTGGTCATAAAGGTGGTACTTGGACAGTCAAATACTTTCTAAGCTGATACTTATTGCGAAAAATTTGAGAATCACTGCTCTAGAGGAAATGTGTTAAGTTAAGTTAAAAGCAGTTCAAACAGATACAGGTTCTGTCTTACCTCTCAGTTCTCTTTGTTTTACACTCCACAGGGGGGGTCATTTCAGACGCAGCTCGCTTCATTTTTGTGCCGATTGAGACCAGATGATTCCTGCTGGGGCTTCTGTGAACACGAAGGGAAATTAATATATACATGCATAATATCTGTTATTCAGAACTGTAGTTAGGGCAATGCAACCGTTGTGCCGCCCCCAAAAGGGAAACTTGCCTGGCTAATGATATTTTTTTTCATTGCTTGTATGCAGCCACATTTCATTTGAATATGTAATTTTGGATAAATATTAGGGCTGTAATGGTACAGGCATTCATTGTTTACTATTTCATACACCATTTTCAGTTTGGTACACACAATGAAACACATAAATACATTTATTGGCACAGGGGGAACCTAAATTCTGAAGTAAATGTTCTCTATGGAAAACATGATTCTTACAATTTCTTAGGTATTGTTATTCAAACAGGTTGACAGATGCATGGATTCAAACCATGAGTTCTGTGTACCATTACACTGCTGCTAAATACACCCTGGAGGTTCACTTAATGTAAATCTGATATTGGACATGTAATCACATAGCTTAGGCTAATCTAACCTGCATGGCCATGCTACTGTTTTGCACTGACTAGTCTAGAAAGGTCACACTGTAGATTGTCAGCGATTGGTTAGTTATTATTCTTCATTATAGTTCCATCTACATCACAATGAACAAGCAGTATCAGGCACTATGGTTTGTAATACTTGGTTTAGGTTGGCCTCAGCTGGGGCCCCGAGTAAGCTGGCTCGCCCTAAAAATCTTTTAAGGCGCTTTCACACCGAAGTTCTGGAACCTGGTCCCAGTTTAAAAGTCCCTTGGACTTTATTAATTGTAACCCACAGAAGACAATCCACAAATATGTAGGATGATGCACAGATATTTAACTATCCACAAATGTTTTTTTTGTGTGTTGTGTAAAATCGTATTCACAAAATACGACGAGACTCGTACACATTAAACGTGTTTTGCACATTTGTGGATCATGCGACATTTGTGACTTTGCTTCTATTTCAGTGTTTCCCCTACCATTATATTAGGGAGGCGCCCCCCCCCAAACGGGACCTCCCGCCCCCCCTTGAAGGTCAAGTTCATTTTATTTAATTTTATTTTCTATATAGCGCCACATCAAACAAAAGTCATTTATGGTTACCTTTCCTATAGAACAGGTCTATACATTGTCCTTTTATTAAACAAACTAAATAGCCTTATGTTATTTATCTTATTTACACAACAGCTTGTCATTTTTGTATCCACACGGTCGCGCGTTTACAATTCTCCTCTGCTCTCTGTATCGCGCATGGCGGAGTTCCGCCCCGATGCGCGCGCACCGACACGTGCGCGCACACTGAGGTGAGCACACTCCCACCAGCGGAAAGAGAGCGCGCGTCGGCAAATATGTCGCGTCAACCACCTGAAAACCACCAAGACAAATCCGTATAGGCTGCAAGGAGACCGTCTTGCAGCATGCATGCGGATTTCAATAAATACACTGTATTTATTTGCAGATTTTTGTCCAACTGGTACCGCAGCTGATCTGTAGAAAAAAATGCATCAAATATTTATCATGATCAAGAAATATGTATTTTTTTTATTTGTGTTGTGTAAAATCATATCCCCAAAGACAGAGAGCGATTTGTACATGCGAAACGTGATTTGCACATTTGTGGATCACGTCCTGTCTATTTGTGTATCACGTACGTTACATTTGTGACTTCCCCCTAATTGATTTTTGGATTTTTCTCCAGTTCACCCCACTACAGAGCCCCTAACAGGTCTGGGTGGGAAGATATTTTTTTAAATAGTTTTGTGTTCACTCGCGATAGTTTTGCGATCCCACTACACTAGCCGACTTGCTATATTTGCTATAACCTGACGGCATGGATAAACCTAAACAATACAAAATGTCCTGTAAAGTTGGCAGCGTCAACGTGTTGAGCATGCGGCTACCTGCAAATCCCTTTGTTGCGTGTTCGAATCCCACCACCTCTGTTTTTGTATTTTGTTCCCCAGCATTGCATTGTATGAGTTTTTCTAGTTGCTGTGTTTGGTGATTTGTATTTGGTTTTGGTTTCGTTCCTTGTGCCCCTGTTTGTGTTTCTACCTGTATTCCCTAGTGTTAGATTCTGCTTCCCTATTTCTTAGATAGTGTTAGTTTCTTGAGTTAATTAGTTCCACCTGTTGCCTGTTCTTGTGCCTGCCCTTGTGTGTTTTCCTGATTGCTCGTTGTCTTGCACCCTCCTCGATTGGATAATTGTCTGTCTCACTCCTGCTGTCTCGTTGAATTTTTGAGACGGTTCAGGTGTTCAGCGGGCTGCACGTGATATGTCATTTATGAAATTCAGTAATTATTATGTATTTTGTTAAACATGTTGGTTGCTAACAGCATTTCGTGATAGGATCAAAGGAGAGAATGGAAATGGATTTCCTGCCAGGTAAGCCGTCATAAAGACAAACATATGTTCTTTGTTTAGGTATTTCAGATCACTGTAGCAGAACATTCTCTTCATTGTGGAGAAAAATAAATTACTACTGTAAATATGTATAAGGGATAATATTGTGTGATTTTCTTTGGTTATTAAAGCCAATGACTTCCTTGTTCACAAACTAGTAAACTAATGACGAGACAAATAACCTACGTTCTCGTTCGGGGCTCATCGTCTACATGTCACAGTTTATCAGTTTTATATGGGTTAAATGCAGCCTTCGTGAAGTGAAACAGTGATAAACGTCTTCTAAATGTGCAAACGCAATTTAATATTTCTGTTGCACATTTAGATTGATGGAACTCCGTCTTTTCCCCTTCAAATCGAAGTAAAGAACGATGCGCGGTTTCAACCACCAGATGGCGTTTATTGCACCCGGACCACTCGAACACCATGCACGCTCTCTCGCTGCCCACCGTGCCGTCGCCCCGCCTACTCCTAATACACAAGGTGGGCGCACGCACAAACACACACGCTACGTACAACGATAAACATTAAACACTAGGGCTATATATATATAACATAACACACAGCACATTTACAACAACGCAAGCGATTACAAAGAACTATTTACAAAGCTGATCCGTCCAACCTGCCGCGCTGCCCGCCAATACCTCCGCGCTACACTATTAACTGACTCATTAATTAAATGTAATTGGAGTTCAAAATAATTCCATCTGCTCGATTTTTGCTCTCTTTTTGCGCACATCCGTGTAACTTCCGTGTTAGCACTGGTTCTTGTGCTCAACCAATTAGTACAATATCTCTATAAACGCTTCCCCGTAGTTTGTGTTCAAAGGAAAACTACCTAGTCTGGAGTATTAACTAAAGTGGTGGGCAGTGGTGGCTTAATGGTTAGGGAAGCGCACTAATTGAAAGATTGCTGGTTCAAATCCCCGACCACAAGGCACCACTAAAGTACCTTGAGCAAGGTACTGCTCCCTGGGTGCTGAATTAGCTGGCCCCTGCTATGTCACATAGTGTGTACAAGATTATTTAACTGTAGGTTATCTATAATCTTATATTGCAATATGAAATATATTTATAGTACTCCAAAATCGTATTCGTGTTTCTTGCAAAATGGAGACTTCAGCTTTAAAATACTTGAACTTTCATTTTACAGACAGGAAATTATCTGCCTCGCATCAAACGGGGAAGCGGTCTAAGCAGAAATTGACACGGACTCAGTATAGTGGTTTTTAATAAATGTTCAAAAATCTCTACAAACATGTTTTTACTTTGCCATTATGTGTGACTGAATTAATGGTCTTACCTTACAATGCAAAATGTCTTCCTATCACTCCAGAATCTTATTCGCGTTACAGTACTAAATAGAGACTCGACCGCGACCGTTATCCCGCTCATTGTTTTCATTGGTTCTTTCGCCATTACGTTTAACACAATTGTCTATACCAGGAAATAAATATTGACAGAGGCTTCTTACTTTAAATTGTTATATGTATTAAAACCGTTTTCTCACGAGAGACAGCCAAAACAAATAGTTATCACCGGCCTATGATGCCACTACTACTGTTTAATTTGGTTGAACATTATAATCAGGCGTGATGGATTAAGGTTGGTCTGTAGTTGACAAGCAAGGCTATACATATACAGTATGAATATACTGTAAACCAGTGATAGCTAGACAGGTAGTTTTAGCACTTAATTTACATTTCATTTACACACTCCTAGCACCCATCCTCCGACTCAGGAGCACTACAAACAAAGTACACAGGATTCGCCTTTTCTCCCATACTTCCGCAATAAATAAGTGCATTATCTAACATATAATTAAAAAAAATTCAAAAGCAGCGCGAAATCCCTCATCCAATCGCTATTCTCCATGTACCAGGAGTAGGCAGCACGGATATTCCTCATGATCCTCGATTCCTTTTTAAATAGAAAAGAAGATTAAACAGAGAAATACTCGGTGTGCAAAAATCAGTCTGCGTTATTAGAATCGTGTTTCTAAGCAGCGTATATTTATATATATATATATATATATATGAAATCAATATTTCTTGATCAGTTACACAAATTTACCAAAGAGCACGAGCTTATATTGTTCACGTACACTATGAGAAAGACTGATGGAATAGGTGTCTAATGTATTGTAGCGCGTTTGCCAAACCATGTGCGTTATTTAATAACGAGGCTGAAGTTAGCTACTTATTTGCAGCTCCTTACTCGGATTTTCCGGTCCACCTTAAATGCTTCGCAGCGAAGTGCAATGACGCGATTGCGCCTGTAGGGGGACCATTTTAATACCTTTAACCTCTCTGCGCCAGGCAAATATCGACTTCTCAGTACACAACTGGTATCCCACTATATAGAAAATGTGACATTGTCCTGGCACAGACTGATTTAATGCTTTAAAAATCAGATGGAAACAGGGCAGGTCATACTATAGCGCACAATGGTGTGAATGAGATGCCAGGTTTCCATGCCCATTTTAATACCCTTAACCTCTCTGTGGCAGGACAATGTCACTTTCTCTCTATAGTGGGATACCTGACGTGTACTGAGAAGTTGAGAATTGCCTGGCACAGAGTGGTTAAAGGTGTTAAAATATATAACTTATATTATGTATGTTACTGACTCACATCAGTATACGGTATAGGTGTTTTGGGTTGCACCTTCACAGATGTTACACTTTTGGTGAATTCTACAGTCATTACATTACATATTCACACTCAAACAACACATCTTACCCTTAAATAGGCGTGGCTGTTAGTTTGTGGTAATACCAATTTAAATTGCACATCTGGGAACAATACTGTATATTTTGGTTGGTGTGGCTTATCTCAATTGGTCTGCTCTCCAGAATAGATAATGTACACCATAATTCAGTTCTTTTTAATTTTTGTAGGAAACAGTTGGTTGAGTTCTGTGAGAAGTCCGCAGTGTATATGGTGAAGAGAAATGGGGCCCGGACTGTTCCTTGTGGGGCCCCTATACTGCATACGACTGTGTCAGACACACAGTCCTGTATCTTCATATTTTGCGATCAGTTCGTTAGATAGTCCAGAATCCAGGTGGTGAGGTAGGGGTCCACTCCTGTGTTCAATAACTTGTCCCTCAGTCTTGTGGGTATGATGGTGTTGAAGACACTGGAGAAATCAACAGACATGATTCTCACAGTGCTTCCAGCCTTTTCCAGGTGAGAGCAAATGGCGGCGTCCTTGCTCTGTTCAAAGTGCTCCATGTGGATTGGGGGCTGGTTCCTCCCAATCACGCCACTCCAGGTCTCACTGTTATTGCCCACGTGAGCATTGAAGTCCCCCGGCAGAACAAGAGAGTCCCCAGGAGGAGCGCTCTCCAACACCCCTTCCAAGGACTCCAAAAGAGGTGGGTATTCTGCAATAAGTATGCCCACCCCTACTCGGTGCCTCTCCCCGCAAGCAACTCCAGAGTGGAAGAGGGTCCAACCCCCCTCAAGGGGACTGGTTCCGGAGCCCACGCTGTGCATTGAGGTGAGCCCGACTATATGTAGTCGGAACCTCACAACCTCAAGCACCAGCTTAGGCTCCTTCCCCACCAGAGAGGTGATGTTCCATGTCCCTAGAGCTATCTTTTGCAGCCGAGGATCGGTCTGCCAAGGTCCCCGCCTTCGGCCACTTCCCAACTCACACTGCACCCGACCCCTTTAGCCCCTCCTACAGGTGGTGAGCCCATTGGAGGGGGGACCAACTTCCCTTCTTCGGGCTGTGCCCGACCAGGCCCCATGGGTACAGGCCTGGCCACCAGGCGCTCGCCATCGAGCCCCACCCCGTACTAAACTACTGTGTTTTATTATTTCAAGCAAAGTTAATGAGTGAAACAACTATGCAAATTCAATTAACCTTGAAATAAATGAAAACTTTACAAAAACAGTCACACAAAGTGAAATAAAGTGGCCTAAAAATTGCCTGACCACACTCACCCCTTCCGAGATTTACCCCCCCAAAGTGAAATCTGCCCCCCGCGACTAGATACAACCCCTTCATAAGCTTAAAGGCCAGAATAAACATATTCAACATTTATATCAAAATGAATCCAGCCTATATTATTAAACTCTTTGAAATAAATTATTGGATGCCATTTACATGTTTACTTCTTATTATTTATTTACATATGTACATGTATTTGTTTGAGAATGAGAATGACTAAAAAATTTCCTACAGGGTGAGTGAAAGGTTTGGCAGTGATGTAATTGATATCATTTTGCAAGAGGCCGATAGGTGTGTGAGTGAGGTATGTGTGACACCCCTGTCAAACAGTGACAGTCCTGTGACTGTTAAAGGACAACAGGATTAATATCACTCTGCATGCAGATGGAAGTTGTGTGTGTGTGTGTGCGTATGAAGGACTAGATATATTAAATTATATTACTGAAGAAATAGGAATATATATGTATATGTGTCTGTGAAGGAACAGAAATGTCTGTGTGTGTTTATGTCTTCCTCAGTGCAAAGAAACATGTGTGTGTCACAGTGACAGGACAGAACTGAGGTAATTGTGGGCTTTTGAAAGAAGAAATGACTGTGCATGAAAATTTCAGTTTGCATGTGTGTCACTGTTTGTATCAAACAAGCCGCCAGCAGAGGCAGCAACACAGAATGTGGAGCTCATCAGCAGAGTAAGGAGAGGGACGTCAGAGTAAGAATCCACCTTTACATTGTGTTCAGGGGTATATCTGTATTGCTGCAATAACAATGTGAGTGTATTGTGGGACACATTGTGGCTGATAATCTCATTCCTAAATTATGTGGATTAAACAGGAGAAACTCAAACTAAAATATAAAGTAAATCAGGATTCCTAAAAAAGAGAAGTTGCTTTTTTGGTCTTTTGGAATCACATACAGTGCATCATTGATGATCAGGCATTCGTGTTAAGGAAAAATAGAAAGGCTACAGTCAGAATAACAAATTTATTAACTGTCCATTCTCGTTGTTCTTAAATATGCATTTTTCCTTCACCAAATGTTGCCTTTTATTTTAGAATATTTTTTAATCAGGTTAATGTTTTATTGTACATTAAATAATGACTGTACTCGTTACCCATATCTGACGTGTTGTAGTGGGGACGTTAATTGGGGGAACGCAGGGTCTCCCGCACTACGACCATTGGGAAACCCGCAGTTACCTCAGGACAGCAGTAGGGAGTGGACGTGAGATTCTGCCATCTCAAGTTAAACCATATTTTTTTGTGAGAAGTGAAAATGTGTATTTACTTTATTTTTAATTCCCTCAATTATTTTTTTTGGTAGCAAGCAAGTTTGCATTTAATGATTTGGATTTAATGATTTTGATGATGATTTTAATGATTATGTTTTAATAGGGATGTGAGAGACGCTGTTTGCTAATTAGCTTGTCGATTGTCAGCTGTGACAGTTTTAGTTAGGACATTTTTATTCTTGCTTGTATTTTGATAATGTAATCCAACGTCTGATACTAATGTGATTTATTACGTTTATTTTTGTTTTTAACTCTACAGATATTCGCAGTTATGTCTCCCGTCTACTTTTACATGGTTATTATATATGCTGATTTAATCTAATAGTGTTATGTTCATTTACATTAAAATGCATTTATGTAATTGTATTATATGATTTATGGTTACTCAGTTGTGTTTTCAGCAGTGCTGAAACCAGGACATTAATTGGGCAGAACGGGAAGCCTTTATTGTCAGTGTACAGGTAGCAAATACAATATATAGACAGAAATATATAAAATGTACATAAAGGGAGGGGAAAAGCCCCCCCAATCATCAGGATTACATTTCATTACATTTAATCAGAAACAAATAGTTACTTTACATGTTTGGTCAGCATGCTGAACCCAGTAATTTATTTTAGTCTGACATACGTCACACTTCAGACAGAGTAAAAAGGGTCATACTGGTTAAAAAGCAGAGATTTTACCTTTTTGCCATGGAGAAGCAGCAATATGTGACACTCTGATAAGGTAAAAATGATCCCTCCAGCACACAGTGAACTATCCCAGCATGCACAGGGACACTGAGGCGTTTGTATGATAAACCCCAAACCCTGGGCAGAGGGGTTCAGTGAATGAGGAGGTGAAGCTGTTCAGGAGAGTCAGTCCATCAGAGGAAACTCTGTAGAAGGACAGAGTACCAGCCGCCCAGTCCAGATACACTCCTATTCTGCGGGAACCTGAGGGCTCTATGGATAAGACAGTCCGTTTATTATTGTGACAGACAGAGTAACTGTCAGGAGAGCAGCGCAGCATCCATGACTTGTCATTGGCTCCAAGTCCACATTCAATGGTCGCTCCTTTCCTCCTGATTCTTTTATAAGTCACTCCTATCCAGGCTCCACATCCACTCCATTCAGCCTCCCAGTAAGAGCGACCAGTCAGACTCTCTCTGCACAGAACTTGGTACCATCCGTCAAATCTCTCTGGATGATCAGGATATGGCTGCCGCTCTGCCCACCATGTCACCTTCCTGTTCCCCTCTGACAGAGACAGGTCTCTGTAAGCTGTGTTGGGGTCCAGCGTCAGCTGGCAGGAGTCTGTAGGCAAGAGGAAGAGCGATTAATCCCATCACGAAGCCCAGCATCTCCATCATTATCACTGTCACACCTCACACACTCACTGACACAGAACTCGCTCCAATACACACATTTTATTCCCAATATACTCATGTAGCCGTCCGAGTCTGCGGCGCTCCGGCTGCCCCCTGCGCTGTGTGACGCCGCGCTGAGAGACTCGCTGGGACCGAACTGCACTTTATCCTGCGCTCTATTATTCTGTACGATACATAAAGTATAAAAACGAAGCAGGAATTCAAGTATGTGAAAAACCTCAGGAAATGTCGGATGCCCGCGCAACGCCAGGCGTCCGACAGGGGCACTGCAGGTGGCACACCGAGAAACACTGTCTTCCATATCTTGGTAGATGGTGGGCCAAAACATGGTTTCCCTGGCTCTGCGCTTTGTCGCCTCCAATCCAGGGAGACCCTGATGCAGCTGCTTCACATAATAGTGCTGTAGTGAGTGGGGAATGATGAAGCGCTGACCACGGAGAACCAGACCGTTGTCAGTTGTGAGTTCATCTCTCATGGCATAGAACGGCCTCAGATCCTGTGGAAGCTTCTTTGAGGAGTCTGACCAGCCAGCACAGATAACCTGCGACAGGTGCATGCAAAACGGGTAAACCAGGGTCTCACGTCTGAGCTCTTTGATTCTCCCTGAGGAAAGAACGTCTACCAACATAACTTCGTAGTCTTCGATAGCCTCCGCCTGGTCAGTGGAGGGCAGGTGTGCTCGGGAGAGAGTGTCTGCTACATACAGTTCCTTGCCTCTTGTGTAGACGACATGGAGATCATAACGCTGCAGTTTCAGCATCATCCTCTGGAGTCGTGCAGACGCTGTGCGTAGGGGCTCCCGTAAGCTGGTGATCAGTGGCTGATCATCAGTCTCGACCATCACAGGTCAGCCATAGATGTAGTCGTGAAACTTTTGGCAAGCAAAGACGAGGGCCAGGAGCTCCTTCTCAATTTGAGCGTAACGTGATTCAGTCTCTGTGAGGGCCCTAGAAGCGAATGCCACTGGTTTGTTGTTCTTAAGGCAGACGGCACCCAACCCATGTTGTGAGGCGTCTGCAGATAGCACGACTGGCTGGTGCACATCAAAGTAGTGCAGCACAGGTGGGGCGGCCATGTGGTATTCCTGCCAGCTCCATGCTACATCCTGATGCCGGAGTTGGCGTAGAGGCGCTGTGATCGCGCTGTAGTTCGGGATGAACTTGGACAAGTAGTTGGTCATGGCCAAGAACCTCTGGAGTCCATGCTAATCTTCTGGGGGCACCATGAGACGGACTGCAGTAGTTTTGTCAGGGTTGGCCTTCACACCCTGGTCAGTGAGTAGATGGCCCACATATGGGACCTCCGATACTCGAAAGCGGCATTTGTCAGCATTTAGCTTGAGGTTGACAGCAGGTGCTCTGTCCAGGACCTGGCGAAGGCTCAAATCGTGCTCCTCCGCTGTGCAGCCCCAAATTAGGATGTCATCGACAACGATTGCACATGGCTGCCCTTCAAAGAGCTGCTCCAGTTCCTCAATAAGTTTGTCTTTCATTGCCAACGGTACTTGTCTAGGTGCACGTATTGTGGGGTATTGCGATAGTCCTGTTGGAGTTATCCAGACGCATGTGATATACGACAGGCAGCTTACCTATAGTGCTGCAGTCGAACAGATCTTTGTATTCGATGAGCTCTTGGGCCAGTTGCTGAACGGCATGGACCTCTGGCCCGAGACGTGCAAGACCTAACTTTAACTTGAAACTGTCATGGAGACCTAGTATGGGTTTCACATCGCTATTGACAACATAGAACTGTAGCATCCCACATGTGAAACTAATGTCTGTGACACCAACAATCTCTATTACCTGACCTCCATAAGCTACAAGATTGACCTTACGCCTGTGGTCAATGCGAGCACTGGGGTTAATGCACTGTATAAGAACTTTTGATCTGATGTTACATCTAGCTCCAGTATCAATGTTGAGCTTCAACTGCTTATCAGCATTTCCCATGGACAGGTTAGTGAATATCTCACCTCTCTGTGCTGGCATCTCTATGCTTTTACAGTAGAATGGATCGGCTGGTTCTTGGGCTGTCTGCGTGTCAAGCTCATTTATTTTGTGTGCACACCTGCTCCTCCTTGCATTGGGTTGTGATTTATTGAACTGGGGTGAGGATTGCACTAGCCTGGCATGCAACTTAGTTGACCTGCAACACTTGGAGAAGTGCTTCCACTTCCCACATGCGTTAAAACGTTTGTTGAAGGCAGGACCTCTGCTTCTTTCTTTAGCTCTCTGTTGCCCTTTTCCGACTGCTCGTGCAGCATGCAGATTTCAATAGCTGCGTTTAGAGTTAGTTTTTTTTCTTTCAATAGATGTGAACGGACGCTGTCGTTTTGAATGCCGCACACTAGGCGGCCTCTAATGAGTTTGTCATGTTGCGTGCCAAACTCGCATTTCTTTTCAAGCGTTTTTAGCGTGGATATATACGACTGCATCGTCTCGTGCGGCTTCTAGCACGTTGTATTAAATTCGTGTCTATCCACTATTACATTTTGTACAGGAAGGCATAATTCTTCAGATTTCCTCACCAGTACTTCGGAGTTCTCTGGGTCCTCTCCCTAAGCAAAAGAGAAGGTGTCCTATTTGTCCAATGCATCAGGACCAGCGAGGTTTAAAAAGGTGCAGGCTTTCACTTTCTCGCTCGCCGCCGAGAGCCCAGCGTTGCTGTACAGGCGCCATTCGCGCTTGAACTTTACCCAGTTATCGGCAGTGTTTTCATCAAAGACGAGCAGGTCAATGCGGCGTAGTCCCTGAGCCATTTCTTGTAGTAGCTTTTTACGTATACAGACCACAAACACGCACCAGCTGTGTAGCGACTAGTCAGGTCCTTTTATTCCGTACCCGCACTTCCTAGTTCCTTTCTTTCACTCCCCGCATCCCAGCCTGCTCACACCACCGATGTCATTTCCTAAACAGGGATGGTTTTCGTGGTAACAGTAACCAATCTACAACTTCCTAATTAGGTCACTAATTAGAAGACTGATTGGCTGAAGAGTCCTCACACACCTGGGTTTGAACAGCTGACCTAAAGATTATCCCAAAAACCTGCATACACACCGGCCCTTTGTGGATAAGATTGTACCCCTGGTGTACAGGTACAGAGCAGGAGGGAGAGGAGGAGAGAAAGAGGGAGTGTGGTGCGCGAATAATAGGCAAGATGAGTGACAGTCGGAAACGAAGCGGCATTTTGATGCATTTTAATAGCTATGATAACTCAAAGGCAGAATGCACATTTTGAAGATGAAGCTGTCATTTCGAGCAGGATCCACAAACAACCTTCACAGACACTTAGGAACTGCGCGTCCAACAGTTCAGATGGAAGGAAAAAGACAGACTAGCGTGCCTGCTACTGCCAGAAGCCGGATCAGCCCATCTAAGCTGAGACACTTAGCCTTTCTGCCCCAAAGGAAATGTTAAAATGTTACACTGTTAGAAAGGTGATAGATAGTTCTTATAGTGGATAGATACGACTAAAACTGATGGATGCTACTGTTTTGCACGTTGTAATTTATGTATTTTTATTTTGTATTTGTTATTTTATTCATTATTATTTGAGTTATTTATGTTATTTGACTGTTTTTGTTAGATCAAACAAAAACAAATTTTCCACTTATAAAATGTTCAGTACAGGTGTAGTAGTGTTTGATGTTTTTACATTTAGTCTTTATACCAAACATAATGTAAAATTATGGTATTAAGGAAATTATAAGGTTTAGTGCACATATCAATCATGGGTCAAAATGGCGCTGAATCTGGCTGAGGCAGAAGTGATAAAATAAAGAGCCGTTTGGGAGCCGGAAGAGCCGACTCTTCTTGGTGAGCTGAGCCAAATGATCCGACTCACTAAAAAGAGGCGAAATTCCCATCACTATCGCGGACTGAGGAGACGTTCGGTGTCACAGCCAGGTTGGGGAGATTACAGGTGCTGACTTATGACAATACTAACAAATCTCAAAAAAGGTTTAATGTATTTATACAGAAGTTCGCAGACTATTTTTTATTTAAGAACGTAGTCATATTAAAACTCAAACCAGCCCCTTTTTAAATACACACACACACACACTAGTGTAAACATATCTTTCTGGGGACTGCTCATTCATTTTGGTGGGAAAAATGGTAATGCTATCTATGAACACCTTACCTCCTACCCAGACCTAATCATAGTCGTAAGTAACCAAACAAAATACAAGACTTTAGGCATTTTTAGTTTTTTCATTACAGTCACAGATTTTTATAATACACTTATCCCATATGGGGACCAGGAAACTGTCCGTATAAGGTTAAAAAAAAAAAAAAACAGGTATTCATCACATTTTGGGGACATTTGGTCCCAACAAGGTAAGGTATACCTGGACCACACACACACACACACACACACACACATCACAATAATTATGCGAATGGTATCATTGTCATGACCTGTAT
Organism: Mormyrops attenuatus; assembly: GCA_026777985.1. Classification (NCBI taxonomy): domain Eukaryota; kingdom Metazoa; phylum Chordata; class Actinopteri; order Osteoglossiformes; family Mormyridae; genus Mormyrops; species Mormyrops attenuatus. Next base: position 16,192,485 of record JAODKC010000082.1, read on the forward strand.
TTCCGATCCTTGTGTACCACGCCCCCTTGTTACCGCATGTGGAATCCCGGTGTTTTTTAGCTGTGTATAGTTGATGTTAATTGATTCTGTGTATTCAGTGCTTCCATGTCTGTCTTACCCCTGTCCGGTCATTGACTTTAGTTGACGTTTTGTATACGTTTGTCCTGCGTTTGGTAAGAATAAAAACATGCAAACACTTACATTTCTGGATCCCTGGTCTGGTCCTGCACTCTTCACTGTGGTCCACACTATAGGAGAAGCAGAATGACATAGTACTGGTGTATCCATTTATTTAATTGTTGCATTTCCTCCACATACACGAGTCTATAACAGGGGCAGACACATTCTGTACTCACTTCAGTTTCTCCAGATTACAGCTGGGATCCTCCAGTAGAGCAGAGAGCAGCTTCACTCCTGAGTCTCCTGGATGATTGTAGCTCAGGTCCAGCTCTCTCAGGTGTGAGGGGTTTGACCTCAGAGCTGAAGCCAGGGAAGAACAGCCTTCTTCTGTGACTCTACAGAATGACAGCCTGCAGAGAGACAGACAAAATCGCTCCAATGGATAAGATCACCCCACCAGTATGAGTATTACTTTCAAGTAAATGTGACAACTCCAGTAAAGATTTCAGTAATTACAGATTACAGTGTGGAATACCCAGTAATATTGACCTCAGTATCTCCAGTTTACAGTGTGAATACCCCAGTCCAGCAGAGAGCAGCTTCACCCCTGAATCCTGCAGGTCATTGTCACTCAGATCCAGCTCTCTCATGTGTGAGGAGTTTGACATCAGAACTGAAGCCAGGGAAGAACAGCCTTCTTCTGTGACTCTACAGAATGACAGCCTGCAGAGAGAGACACACAAAATCGCTCCAATAGATAAGATCACCTCACTACTATGAATATTACAATTAAGTAAATGTGACAACTCCAGTAACGATTTCAGTAATTACAGATTACTATGTGGAATACCCAGTACAATTGACCTGAGTATCTCCAGTTTACAGTGTGGATCCCCCAGTCCAGCAGAGAGCAGCTTCACCCCTGAATCCTGCAGGTCATTGTTACTCAGGTCCAGCTCTCTCAGGTGTGAGGGGTTTGACCTCAGAGCTGAAGCCAAGGAAGAACAGCCTTCTTCTGTGAC
>JAODKC010000082.1:16214277-16225701 GCA_026777985.1 Mormyrops attenuatus
AGCTATCCGTCAGTCAAAGGGGTGTAGTTCAGGTACAGAGAGTAAAAGTCCAGACCAAGATTTTGTTTCAACCAACCAGTTGAGTATAAAGAGTCGCAGTCACAGGGTACTCAGCTGGCTGGTTGAAACAAAATCTTGGTCTGGACTTTTACTCTCTGGACTTGAATTACCCATCTCTGCCATCATGAATCACCACCTTATCGTGGTGGAGGTGTTTGGGTGTCTCTATGATCATAGGAGCGATGTTGTCCGGGGCAATTGCCCCTGGTAGAGTTTCCCAAGGCAAGTTGGTCCTACAGTATGTGAGTGGCCAGACTGTAAAAAAGAGCGGTACTGAAAACTGTCACGGTTGAAGTATCACCAGGGGATTTTCTCTTACAGGAAACCTACAGTATACAGCAAATGTGGCTGGATGTCCCAGCAGGCTTTCAGAAGGTCTAACATGGGAAGTGAAATTTCTGCAGAGCTTAATCTCATACTGAAATATTTAGAGCCCTCCAACATTTACGTGGAGAACATTTATTCCAGAAAAAAGCCTTATTTAAAAAAATAGCAAAACCATTTGTGCCACAATTATTGGCACTAGCTTGAAATCCCTATGAACAACATGTAACTGAAACATGTTTCTATTTATATTCTAATTTATTAAGCTTACCTGAGTGTTTAGGTACAAGTAATAATCCATAACTTCCTCTTACACTGGGATATAAATATGAAGTGACACAGAGGTTAAATTCCTCTTAGCCATTCATGAGCCGGGGTGAGAGTACAGAATACAGAAATGAAATGAGACAACAGTGTCAGGTTATAAAATGATTTTAAAATAGTTCCATACCTGAAAATGCCAATATCTACTATTAGGAAAATAATTATGAAGTTCAAGAAATATATAACACCTTAATATGGAATAAATAAATATGCCCATCTTCATTCTCTTCACCTGTGTTAAAACAAGCACACAAGAGACACGATAGGTAAATTTCACCTAAATTACTGTCATTTCAAACAAGATAGCTTGTGAGTGTTATTTTCATTGCTGTAACAAAGCAGTTAGCGGTCTGTTAGGTATCACTGGCTGGTTCACTGAAGCCAAATTCTAATGGTAACTTATTAGTTAGCTAAATTGTCGTTATTATATCAAACCCAGCCCTAATCACATGTCCAAGACAGAAAATGCAACAGAGCGTTTAACGATATGCTATTTTGTTTGCTGGATCCTTGGAAGGCATCCAACATGCACTACCAGTAAAAGCTTGGACACACGACCTCATTCAATGGCTTTTCCTTATATTCATTGTTTTCTATATAGTATATTAATATTGAAGCCTTCAAAACAATGAAGAAACACATATGGAATTATGCAGTAAACAAACAAGTGTTAAACAAAGCATAATATGTTTTCTATTTTAGATTCTTCAAAGTGGTATACAGTTCTATACAGTGAATTGCCCTAATCAACTACTGTTCTACTCCGCATTATGGCACGAACCACTCAACTAAGTAAAAATTCTGTCATATTTGTTTTTAGGGCTGCCAGCACCACATTTATTTAGCTCTCTTTTTGACTTCACTCCACTCTGAATTGCTTCAACTTTAGCTTTCCGCTCTAACGACTGTAATCCCACCTCCTGAGGTCACATGCTCCCAGCTCAGCAGTTTTTCAGGGCCACAAATATGAGCTCCAGTCCTGCACCGCTGATATTTGCAAATAGCCTGTCCCTGAAATGCAATACAAACACCGCCTTGAAAACAACTGCGAACTCAGAACATAATGATAGACTAAGTAAAAAAAAAATGTGATTTGCGCTAATCAAGATCTGGGATATATGGCAAACGAACAGCCTGTTTTCCTAGACAAGAAGTTGGATGCAGGAGAAATGGGCAACCATATACATCTGATTGACTCAGATAAGGGATAAACGATCATGGCCAGACTACTGGGTCAGAGCATCTTCGAAACAGCAAGGCTTGTGGGGTGCTCTTGTTCAGTGGTGGTGCCTGTCTACTGGCAGTGGTCGGAGGAGGGAAAAACCATGAACCAGACTGTCAGGCCCAATGGCTCACTGTTTTACAGGGCAATGGTGGCTGTCCCGTCTGGTATGGAGTGACAAAAGTGCTACTGTGCCACATCTGATGAAAACTTTTAATGCTGCGCATGAAATGATTGTCAGCACACACAGTGCATTACACCCTACTGTGTACGGAGCCACATAGCTGGTGACCAGTTAAGGTGCCCATACTTACCCCTCTCCATTGGCCGAAGCACTTGCAATGGGCATGCAATCATGGTGACTGGACCTTGGAGACTGGAGTGAATGTGGACCTGCGCGGATTCGCGTTTGTGAGAGCCAACAGGGACAAAGAAACCCGCGGGAAAAGCAGAGGTGGGGGACTCATTGTCTATGTTAACAACAGATGGTGTAACCCTGAGCACGTCTCCGTAAAAACATCCTCATGTTGTTCGGACCTGGAGCTGCTAGCTGTTAGCCTGCGGCCATATTATCTACCTCGGGAGCTCAGTCATGTGATTGCTGTGTGTTTACATACCTCCGAGGGCCGATGCAGCCGCTGCCTGTGAGAAAATACACACAGTCACAGCAAGACTGCAGACACAGCACCCGGAATCCTTCATCATCATATCTGGAGACTTTAATCATGTTACACTGGACTCTACTTTGGCTGCTTTTCACCAGTTTGTGGACTGTCCCACACGGAGCAACAGGACAATTGACCTACTGTATGCTAATGTGAGGAATGGATACAGAGCCACCCCCTCCCCCCACTAGGGAAGTCAGACCACAACTTGGTCTACCTACAAGCACAATGCATCCCCCTAGTCCAAAGGCAGCCGGTCACCACACGCTCCATCAGGAGATGTACCCCAAAAACGGAGGACATCCTGAGAGACTGTTTTGCTACTACGGACTGGGATGTGCTTCTGAGCTCACATGGTGAGGACACAAAGGGGGCGACACACTGTTTAATTCAGAAGAGGTATCCCCTGGGGCACTTAAACCCTTCTCATTTCAGGGAACTTGAAAGTCAGGACCATCAGCAGTGACTGCTGGAAGATGTAGCAGTGACTGGTTGGAGAAACTGACTAAGATTATACTTGGTAGAAAATCAGACTGTATTTGGCCAACTCACAGTCAAAATGTACGATCTTAGTCCCTCAATATACTCAAATATATACACTTTTTAATAAATAAGATAATAATAAAAGGACTGGTTAATTAACTGTTTCCTTCTACTACGAAGCTGCGAGGAGACACACCAGGGAGAATTTCATTATATTTTAGTACATCCTGTGCTTAATACATATGACAACACATCTCGAACCTTGAAGTGTGTCTGAGATGCTGGTAGATGCTTCTCCTTGGACGTGAGTACTCACCTGTCTTCTGTTTCGGCAGTGCAGGCAGAGAGGTGGCAGGCACGCTGGGCAGCTTGCCCATGCTCCATGTCCTCCTGCTGCAGCTGCTCTAGCTCAGCAAGAAGCTCATCCTGAAAACCACCAGCGATAGAAGATGCAAGTCTTGGGTGCAAAACTGCTTAAGACCTAGACTGTTTCAGCACATCTCACAGGGGATTTACAGATGCAGCAGAAGGTGCTTCATGACAAATTGGTTCACCTCATGATAGCATTGCTTATCTCCTCTGCTACCTCCTGCTGCTCTGTGATGTCTTGCATCGGCGAATCGATCTTCTCCAGGTCCCTGGAGCAGACGGCCGAAGGTTTTTACTGGACTCACAAGGCCATCAATGTAAGCAGAACAATCATTCGGTTCATGTAGATGCTAATGCTGCTAATCATGTCTTGTTATTCCATGTGTCTACAGCCATGGTCTTTTAATGCAGAGTTTTTCAACCTGTCCCAGAGTTCTTGATTGGCTGAGCGCTGGGAAGGAGCAACAATGTGGACTGTCTGGGGGTGAAACGCTATCCTGATGGGCATTTGGATCCAGAAGAGCTGCCACATCCTCTAGCCCGGACCACTCACATGTTCTGATGAATGCCCTTCATGGCCTTGGCAGCGTATCCCATGTTCTTCAGCACCTCTGTGTTGGTGTTGGCGTTCTTCAGTGCCTCCCGCTGAAACTCAATGGTGGAGAGTGTGCCGTCAATCTTCGTCAGATGCTGCTCCAGACGCTTCTTTCTCTCAAGAGCCTGGAGAGCAGCTGGGGGGACAGGAGTTGTTTTTTCTAGAATATTCAGCTTTTAAGGTTCTCCTCACAGTGTTTCCATGTTTTGGTCTTGCCCTGATCTGCTAGTGAAGACCAGTGACTGTTATATATGACAAATTAGAAATGAAGACTGTATGATAAACCCTTTACAGAAAATAAAACAATAAAATAATGATACATCCCTGTGCAGAAACAGCCTAGTTTTCATTTATCACATCTGAAAGTTGGTTTTGGAGCCAGAGTGCAGGGCCAACCAGCTTCCAGTGTCCCTGCCACTATTGGGATTAAAGGTGCTGCTCATGGACTCAACACGGACAGGATTACTCTACTACCTATGAAATATGTCTTTTGTGATATACATATACATAAGACCTCAACAAAAGGACATTCCCCATCAAAACTAATGCAGATAAAGTAGTTGAAGACGAGAACATGGATGACCAACATCTGGGGTAATCCAAGGCCATTCACTGCGATGGTTTCATCTGGCTTATGAGAGCATGCATCACTGACACTGTGACATGAACACAAATGCTTAGGAAAATCAGGTCAACCTGGGAATCTTTACCAAGCAGAGTACTAATAAAGTTTGTTTCATGTACTGGAACTGAAATTTAAAACAAATAAATTCACAATTTACAAACTGATCCTAAATAATTAGTCTAATTAGAAACACTAAAAGAAAATGGCAATTTCACCTTTAGTTCCCGCTTAAGAAAGAATAAACAATACAGTGCAAAGGCATCTCAGAAGTGTCAAACATTAATTTCGCATAAGCCATTATCGAAATTGTATAGATCTAATTAGTAAAGTCTAGCAACACGCTGATTTTAAGCAGCATAACCTTCTATTTTGATTGTGCAGTTAGGCGTTCCCAGTACAGACGCAGGCCAAACCCGGCTTTGTGTGTCTGTATTCCAGTGTGACTTTTTATAGGGCAACATGGTGATTCACAGCCTCATCTTCTGCTACGATACTCTCACCATTAAAGGTTGGCAACTCTGCTCTTTTAGCCCCATTGTAAAACACATTCCTTAAATTGCTGTATTCGTAAAACAAACGAGTACTAAGTTTTTTTCTGAGCCACAAGCTTAAAGCATACCGAATATAGCAAACATCTCAAATGAAACCGAGAAGTGAGGAGTTCTGAACAAAAACGTTTTTAAAGTCTTGTTTACAATTGCAAAGGCAATTACATTAAGCCCTGCTACGCGCATATTAACATACATCGCTTTCTATTCGCTTTCCTTTTTCGGTGAACTACACACCAAATGAGAGCACTGTTCTAAAACTGGAAGTTTCATGTTTGTGCAAACCTTTGCTTGTTAGGCTCATAATTATATCAGATTTCTTTGTTCTTTTTTCTTCACAAAGAGTTACACTCCACAACATATCGACCATTCTATTTTAATTAATCCCGCTTTTCCCCCGACCTGTTCCACAATCCGAAAAATAACTAAGGCCTGGTGGGTAAGAAAACACTTATACGTGCCAGATACCATGTATTAATACGGAAGCTGTCCCATTTTGTTGCGGCGAAGACGAGCATTAAATCAGTCTGTACCAGGACAATGTCAATTGTGTACTGAGAAGTTGATATTTGCCTGGCAGAGAGAGGTGTAAGGTATTAAAATGAGTCCCCCTACAGGCGCAATCGCGTCATTGCATTCCGCTGCGCAGCATTTAAGGTGGACCGGAAAATCTGAATAAGGAGCTGCAAATAAGGAGCCAACTTCACCCCTGTAAATTTCTGAGTGTCCTGTGAGTCATTTGAGTACATCTGCCAACAACTTCAGCGGTAAAACATGGACTGCCATTTGAGTGTTCCAGTTAAAAAGCAGGTTGCAATCGGATATGTACTTATGAATGAATTGTCTGGTTAGTCATGCATGCTAATACGCAGGGATGCGCATAAATGTCACACATGTATGCATTCATATTTAAAAGCAATACGTGGGGCAGTCAGTTGTTGTAACAGTGCAAATGCGTACTTATATTATGTGCATTTATGCTGTTACGGCAAGAAATTACCATGCATTTAACCTTTATACCACAAATGAAGTACGAATTAGCATATAATGGTTAAAATACACAGTTATTTCTTGTCAAATCAGCACAAATGTGCATAAAATAAGCACGGGATGCTGAAGGAACTACTGCACAATATGCATTAATGGACTGCTTTGATGGGGAGAGTGAAGACAAGAAAGGAACGAAGCATTCTGGTAAACTTTTATTTTAAAAGTATACAAATAATCAAGACATATATAAATCTTTCATATGGAATAAATAGATATGTCCATCTGCATTATCTTCACTTGTATTAAAACAAGCACACGAGAGACACGATAGGTAAATTTCATATTTCAAGCAAGATGTGAGTGTTATTTTCATCGCTGTAACAAAGCAGTTAGTGGTCTGTTAGGTATCAATGGCTGGTTCACTGAAGTCAAATTCTCATGGTAACTTATTAGTTAGCTAAATTGTCTTATTATGATATCAAACCCAGCCCTAATCACAACACACGTGCAAGACACAAAACACAAGAGAGCGTTTAACGATATGCTGTTTTGTTTGCTGGATCCTTGGAAGGCATCCAACATGCACTACCAGTCAAAAGTTTGGACACACCTTTCATTATTTTTTTTTAATGAAGTTGTTTTTATTGTTTTTTTACATAGTAGATTAATACTGAAGACTTCAGAACAATGAAGAAACACGTGCGGAATTATGCAGTAAACAAATAAGTGTTAATCAAACCAGAATATGTTTTATATTTTAGATTCTTCAAAGTAGTCACCTTTTGCATTGATGACAGCCTTGCAGACTCTTGGCATTCTCTCAGTCAGATTCACGAGGTATTGACCAGGAATGGTTTTCAAGGGTTAATTTGTGGAATTTCTTTTCTTCTTAATGTGTTTCAGACCATCAGTTGTGTTGTGCAGAGGTAGCGTTGGTATACAGTTCTACACAGTGAATAGCCCTATTCAACTACTGTTCTACTCCATGTCATAGCAAGAACCACTCAACTAAGTAAAAAGTCCATGATATTTGTTTTCGGGCAGCCAGCACTGCATTTATCTAGCTCTCTTTTCGACTTCACACCACACTCAATCTGCATTGCTTCAACTTTTACTTTCCACTCTAATGACTCTAATCTCACCTCCTGACGTCACACGCTCTCAGCTCAGCAGTTTTTCAGGGCCAGAAAAATGAGCTCCGGCCCTGCACCGCTGTTGTGTTCGGTGTGAATGTAACGACCGGCCCTGGTGTGAAAGGGCTATAGGATGCCTCCTCAATGACTCCCTGGGGAGGTGTTTTTTAGGCATGACCAACTGAGACAAGACCCCAGGGTAGACCCAGGACATGCTGGAGATATTATATCTCTCAGCTGGCCGGGGAACATCTTGGTATTCTCCCGGTGAAGCTGGAGGAGGTCGCTGGTAAGAGGGAGGTCTGGGAATGCCTGCCCAGTACAGTGCTTTTGGTATTTTTGTCTTTCCACTGATATCTGGTCGAGTACCAGTACCAAAAGTTCCAGTGCCGAAAGTGCCAAAGCAACTGGGGGTGGGTTTTGAAAGGCTTTCTTTGTCAATTTTTTATGCAAATAGCCTGTCTCTGAAATGCAATACAAACGCCGCCTTGAAAACTTTTGCGAACTCAGAACATAATGATAGACTAAGTAAAAAAAATGTGATTTGGTCATAGGAATATATAAAACAAAAAGATCCAGATGCGTGGTCTCCTAGCAATGTGATTTTGATGTAATAAATATTGTGATATTTATTTAAAAAAAGGGGTTTATAAATTTCTCACAAACCCATCTTCGAGTGATTAAAATGGCAAGGATGAAAATGATTTTCTCTGAGAATGCAGGCAGCGCTCATTCGGAGTTCCTAGCGGGAAATTTCAACTGGAAGGCCCCCTGAAGTCAGAATTCCAACTCGTGAAGTCGGGGGAACCTACACAACCTCGACATTAGAATTCAAAATGGCTGCGCCCTTTATTAACAGAAATTAAGCTGTAGTTTTATAGTGTTTATTAGCAGTTATGTAATATTTGTTGCCCATTAAATTGGTTGTACACACCGCTTTCTGTGGACGTGTTGCTATGGTGTGTTTATGTGCAAAATAGCAAAACCAGTTGATAACAACACATTACATGATAACAATGACTAACAATTAACCTGGCTAGAACTGGGGCCTGTTTCAGAAGGCAGGATTTCTTGCTTAGCCAGATAACTTGTCAGATTTAAAGTAGTCTGGGCTAAATGTAAATGAATGAAGATGAAGGCCATTTAAACTGGGGCACATTAGATATAAGAAGTTATCTGGCTAAGCAAGAAATCCTGCCTTTTCAAACAGGTCCCTGGTTTTGCTAAATGGATTTCTGACTTGCTGTACTGGAACGAGGTTAACTTGGGTGTGATGTCATTCCCAGCTCCGACTTCCTACATCTGAGGTAAATGGAACGCAGCATTAGTTGAATCATCTCTTTCACAGGATGAACTACTTATTGTACACCTATAGAAGATATATGACAATTTAGATAAAATTTAAGAAAATATACTTCAGTAATAAATGCACACCTTGAAGATGGATGGTAAGTCTCCTTTATGTAATTCACATCCACATCTTTTCACTCGGTCCCTGTGAATAAAACACAAATATCCAATTATTATATATTTATTTAAATATATGTAACTGCCATCCACATTCTGAGCTTATGTCATTAGGGTGGCTTCCTGACATCAGCTTGCTTATGACAGTATAAGAGAAGTAGTGACATCTAGCGGCAGCACTGAGAGACAGCAGGTAGCAGCCAGGAGAGACGGTTTGGCTTGTAGCTCCCAGTTACTCAATGACATTCACTGGTTACTTCTTGTAAACTGATTAACATGATTTGAAACAGATTTAAACTCAATGACCATAACTATCCAGGAGTGGAATTTGGGGGTGGGTGGATGGAATAACCCTGACTCCTGCAATTTAGGGGCCCCTAGCTGATCTCGATTTTTTTTTTCCTAAAGAAAACACATAGATCAAATGGTCACACCAATTTGATTACAATAAAATATATAACAATATACCAATATTAATACAAATAAACCCCTGTCATCCTGGAGCCGCACTGTGGATCGTCATCCTTTCCTCACCTGCACCATCCCCCGATCCCATAACAACTAGCTAATTATTAACAGGCTCTGTTCCATTAAACATGTTCAAACTGAAGCCTCAGTCTGAACAGAGCTAATGAGCCAGTGAGAATCTATTTATTATCAAAACAGAAACATCCGTCCCAGAAGAAGACAATCTATTGTCCAGTCATGCTTAATCGATACAGAGCAGTAGCTTTTTCCAGCTGAATGCTGAGGATTGACATTTAAAATGCACTTTTCAATCTACCTTCTAATTTCAACGCACAAGAAGTCAGTCTTTAGAGTGATCCTCATCCTTTTACCTCAGACGTGATTTATACAGAATACAGACAAAACTTCTGTTTTAATTTTTATAGACAATGAGATTTGCAAAAGTTCAATAAAATTTGAAAGTTGAAGTTTTTTTCTTGTAGCTTGTGTGTGCCTGTATGTCTCTTGACTGAGAGTCTGAGTGTTTTAAACAATGTTTAAATGTATATTTACCTTTGATCTGTAGGAAAACATCCCTCTCTGAAGCTGTTTGGTACCTCCATTGACATGTCACTCTTCATGGAAACACAGCTGTGTACAGGTGAGCCTGCTCTCTCCATCAGGACACTGTGGACAGTGAGAGGAAAAATCCTTATTATATAAATATAATCCATATACTGTGGACAGGGTCACATTAAATCTTCAGCTGTTTAACCTTCTGCTCTGTCTTCATGTGCTTTGATATGCTGTGAAGCTCTTGATGCAAACATGCTTGTTTACATTTAGCTTTAAGGTGGAATAAAGTGACTCACCTAAAATCCCAATATGAAAGGTTTAGTATCATTGTTACAGCCTCCGTTGTTAGGCTTACCTGTTCTTGCTTGGTATTATATAAATTTAGCCTTAAATGGGTTTCCCCACAGTAAATTTCACCAAGTTACCAAAAAAAAAATTTGCCGACCGGCTACTGTACTGAATATTGATAACATGTTCTGAATGGAGGGGGGGGGGGTGTGCAGAAGCCGATAATATAAACTTTTTTTTTCGCATATTCAGAAAATCACCTCGCGCCACAAAGATGTGAGAAATTGAAGAATCACCGCTAGGTGGCAGCAGAGGACGGCGTCCAGGGAGTACAATTACATGTAAATTCTTGAAGGAAATTAAATTTCATAAATGTAATAACTGATAAACATAAATCATCTACCCCACGGACCGGAATCAGTTAAGTCTCGAGGAAGTGAATTAAGTTAAGACTGATTACTCTCTCTTTCAAGAATGCTGGAACGTTTATTTTTTTTGACCGTGTGTAAAGCAGTACAAACACAAACACACAGGTTCTGTCTTACCTCTCAGTCGACTTTGTTTTACGCTCCACATGGGGGCTCATTTCAGAAGCAGCTCCCCCCATTTTTGTGCCGATCTAGACCAGATGACTGATGCTGGGGCCTCTATGAACAGGAAGCGTAAATAGTAACATACATGCATAATAACTAGTAGCTACTTGATACAAGTAGCGGCCGCTATATATAGGTGTGTTTATATATATATATATATATATATATATATTCACACACACACACACACGTATGTCTGGGGTCTCCCAGGACTGTTTTGAGAAGCTGTATATAGCATCCACTATAAAATAGACTATATTTGGGAGTGGTAAAATAAAATAAGCTATATTTGGGAGTATACATACATATATATACTCCCAAAAATAGCTTATTTTAAGTTGTATCTGTTGACTAAAATCTTACCTTGCAATACAGAATCGTATCCGTGTTTCTTGACAAAATGGAGAGTCCAGCATTAAAACACTTTCACTTTCATTTACAAGCAGGAAAGCAGGAAATGCTGCGTATCAAACGCGGGAGCGGTCTAAGCGGAAATTGACACGGACTCAGTGTCACGGCGTAGGATTTTTGGGGATATTATCCATCTGACTTAACAAGTAACAATAAGAGAAATGGGACAAGCTCCCGCTGCCACCTAATTCTGTCATGACGCACATTTTGCGTTATACTTGTACATGTAAAACGCGGTTCTGCAGTGACACAAATCAATAACACACATAAATCATTATCACACAATCTTACTCACGATTCACTT
>JAODKC010000082.1:16230102-16242859 GCA_026777985.1 Mormyrops attenuatus
CCCCCCCCCCCCCCCCCCCCCCCCCCCCCCCCCCCCCCCCCCCCCCCCCCCCCCCCCCCCCCCCCGGCGGAATACATCCCTAATGGGGGAGAATATGCAACCTAAACTCAGGCGGAGACTCGAACCCTGACTACAGAGGTGTGACACTATAGTCTACCCTGTGTGCCGCCCCCACTCCACCACTGAACATAGGTTATATTACTCGGTTTTAAATCTGTTTTGGATCATTTCGCCAATAATTAATAACATCCATCTGTCTTCCTACCTGGTTATTCGTGACCAGTAGGCATAATAATGCATTACTTTAGCACATGGACGTATATTTCAAATTTTCTACATATCGCCTGTATCATTGTTATTACAAAAACAGCTCAGAGCAATCTTTAAAAACAAAATTGTTGATTCAGATCCAAGTCAGCAAATCCATCATAATTCACTCATAAATGAAACAGCAGCGCCCCCCAGTGTTCAGCCGTTCAGGTGGCTCTTTTTTTCTCCTCTTTGTTCAGATTCCAGCAGTGAAGGAGGCGCCCCCTTCTGGTGGCAGTTTATCCTACCACTGTGCTTTCGCAAACTGCAGTGGGAAGGAGCTAGTGCCGGTTGTGTGTGCACACTGTCAGAAGCACTTTTGCCTTGCGTACGTATCCCACGACTCTCCAAACACTGGTGTGAAATGGAATCGATGTTGGAATCTATTTATTACTTTATTCTGCTAACAGGCATCGACATCAAGCTGACCACAAATGTGTGAGGCTAGAAACACCTGGGCCGCGTATGGCAGCTACCCAGGAACTTGTGAAAAAAATTGTAGGTGGGTCACACCGCAGATTCACATGAGAGTGTGGTGTAATTTTTCCATGCGTCCACACGAGTGCAGTGCAGCACTGGATTGTACGGAGCCCCTGAAGGTACCTGTGCAAAAATTAGAATGCTCATATTTTCGCGTGCTCACCTGAAACTTTCGCGTGGCCAGTACGCTCTAGGCATCACTTCCGGTACCCAGTGGGACATAAACCTGATGTTTTCATTTACAACTCCACTGTGTCCATTCACTACCATTGACTGTAAGTGAGCGACAGCTATTTATAGCTTAGTCCATATGTTCAATCCTTAGTTCTTGTCAGATTATGTATTTTTATACGTATTTAATAATTGCACTGTGCCTAATCACGACCAGTGACTAGACGACAGCTATCTAGTGCAAAGCGCTAAACACTGAAATATTAAAATTTGCCCGTAAAGAAATCTTGAAAACTAAGGGGTGTTGCTTGATTTTTGTTGTAAGATATTACAACCGGAAAACAGAATATAAAGCTAACTTTACCGCAGTTGGGAATTAAGGTTTAACCCCGAATCCGCTTTCAGGAATAGACTGAAGATGTGTAACGGGATGGGCAGATCGATAGTGAAATATTGATTTGTCAGACCTGAATGGTTCAATTTGAGAAACTATTCTAATGTTAAAACAACATTTTTTACCTGGTAATTTAAATGTTTATATTATTATAGGGAGCAGGAAATGAACTTTTGCTGCCAATAAGGGGGGATGTAGGAGAAGGGGCTCAAACATTGTGGTAATGAAATGAGCGACCCAACAGTGCACCCCCCCTCCCCAAAGTCTGCAAGTTTTCTTGGGCCGTCACTGTGAATATCAGGATCAGTATAGCAACCTTGGATCAAATCGGTAATGGTATTGGATGGAATGCCCAAGGGCATCCCTGTGTTTTTGATATTCGGGGGGGGGGGGGGATCCATTAAGAGTCACATCCATCCTCTCACATTATCCTGTATGACCTCATACCTACACCTAAGTACAAGCTACCCATCCATTTCTGTATTGATTGTATACATTCGTTTATACATATGCAACTGAAATCATCGGCTAAAAGGTTTTTTCCCCCCTATATCAGTAGATTAGATAAGAACTGATCCCCCCCATCAGTAACTTCTACGGTTTTGCCCATCCCTAATATTGATCACTAGTGGTTTGCGAAAAACAATTGCTCTTGGTAAACTGACACAGTGTAATTATTAATAAATACGTATAAATACACATAAACTGATAATTAAATGGTGTGCATTATACTGTGTCTTCAAAGTACAAAGGATGGGATTAATGGACTAATTACTATAAAACTAAATTGCTGTTGCTCACTTACAGGCATTGGAAGTGAATGGACACAGTGGAATTATTAATAAAAATATAAGGTTCATGTCCCACTGGGTACTGGAACTGATGGCTAGAGCGTACTGGCCACGTGAAAGTTTCAGGTGGGCATGTGAATGTAAGTGGTGCGCATGCAAAAATATCAGGTGCCCATGTGAAATCAGGTGCGCATGCGATGAGCATAATTTTTTGCAGGGGCTCTGTACAATTGCGCTAGAGCATTTGATTGAGAAAGATTCTTTTTTTATTTTTTAATTTGTCCCTCCATCCATTGAAGAGTCAAAGGCGGCATCGTCCACCAGCAAAGGACGGAAGGGTGCGAAGAACAGCGCCACGGCGGCCAAGGTGGCACTCATGAAGCTGAAACTCCACGCCGTTGGGGACAAGGGGCTGCCACAGGTACCTGCGGGCACATTTGGGTGGGGAAGGGGGCGGAGCCGTAGGGGGCGGAGTCAACCACTTGGCCTGTCACTTCCTGATAGCGGGCACGTGATCACTTTGGATCGTAGCCGAAGGGGAATTTGTAGTCTCATCGCTCAGCTTGTTATCTCAACCCATGCAGCTGTGTTCTTTTTGACCCGCAGACAGAAAGAACATACTTCCAAGTCTTTCTGCCCAAGGGCTCCAGGGAGACCAGCTCACCCATGTTCTTCTGCTCTAAGTGGAGCGTGGGGAGAGTGGTGGACTTTGCAGCCTTGCAAGCAGGCCTGAAGAACAACAACAACGTGGTAGCAGCCAAGGTGATACACAACTATCTTGGTTTCAGGTCACTTTCTGCCGGTCTGTGTGTAGGGCCTTAATTTAATGGAATCAAGCACAATTGGTTCTGTTGCTCATATGCACATGAAGGCACGTCCACAAGCAAAGATGTCAAAGTACAGTGATAGGTTTAGGATTCTGTCCCTCTGATCAGAAGGTTTCCATGGGGATGCTGGCTCCCATTGGCTCACGTTGGTTCCCATCAACTCCCACCGTCACCTTCATTTGGGTGTGTGTTGAACAGTTTGTTCCAGATAGGCATGCAGAACCCGGCTGACGTGATTTTTGACTTTGCTTTTGACTTAATTTGACATTGACCAGGTCTGCCCGTTTCCAGAACGTAGCAGATGCCGCCGATGGTTTGTACCCTCCTTGCATGTATCATGCAACTTTCATCTGAATTCATCCTGCCTCCTGCCCTCAGAAGCTGAGACTATGCCACCCGCAGACGGGCAGGGTCTTGAAGATGGATGACACCTTGCTCTCACTGCTGTCCCACTCAGACGCCCCACTCTACAACGGGGGCAACGTCATCCTCGAGTACCTGGAGAACGATTCTACGGAGCTTCCTGACTTTGACACATATCTCCCTCAGTCCTGAGGGGCCTGCATCTCCCAGCAACGTTTTATGATGTCATTTCCTTTAAAATTAAAGTTTTGCATATGATAAAAGTTTTCTGTATTTATTTATTTATTTATTAGTACATATTGGGGGTAGTTGCAGGAAGGTGCTGCTCCAAGCTTGGAGCTTTCATTCCCTCCCCCAGTCACACGTGTAGCATTTCCTCCAGTTCCATCCCAGTACCAAAACAAGTCATTAGGCATCAAAATTACCCACAGTGTACCCGTGATGGACTGGCATCCCATCCAGGGTGCCCCCCTGCCTCGTGCCCTGTGATGGACTGGCATCCCATCCAGGGTCTCCTACCTTGGCTCCAGTTTCTGGGAAAGACTCCAGGTTCACCAGGAACATTTACTGGATAAGTGGAAACTGAAAATGGATGGAATTATGGTGAATTTGAGTGATCAGAGGTGAGACTGATTAATAATGATGAATAAATGAGTGCCTGTTAAATGCCGTTAAGTTAATTAGCACTCATTCTCCTCCCATGTAATCCATTCTAAGCAACTCTGATTTGGAGATTTCTGTCTCTTCTGAAATCTTTAACATTCCCTGGGGAGATACCCAAGCTGTTGTGTTGGGCTTTGAGAATGAATAAACCGTGATTTGGTTCTTATTTTGTGACTAAATTACACTGCTGATACCATTTGGGGAGGGGGGGTGTTTAAGCCCTTTTGGCTGCCGAAATGTAGCGAGAGGAGAAGACAATTGAGTTCTAATCATTTTTAATTCTATAGCTTATTGTCCACAGGCTACTCTAGACTGCCACAGGTGGGTCGTGAACTAACAACCAATAGCACCAGGATCTGGGCTCTGATCAGGTGTTGCCATGTCCTGCCACACCAGTGAGTGTTTCACCCCCCAGATTCGGCCCGGTACAGGCCGTTTCACTCTGTGCTGTAATTGGCTCTCCTTGTTCTTTCACAGCTCCAGTGATCGGTTTGTAGGACCATTGAAACACCCTCCAATCAGCCTCAAATTTACTTTGATGTCCTACAGGGGCATAGCTAGTTCCATAGCCAGTTCCACAGCCAGTTCCATAGGCAGTTCCATAGCTAGTTCCATAGGCGGTTACAGAAAATGGATGGATGGATGGTAACAGGCAGTCGTGTCCAGATAACATGCGAATAATAGCTATTTTCCATCTATTTAAAATAAGGTGAACTTTATTGATCCCAGGGGGAAATTCTTTAACCATGAAATCATCCATCTCTCCACCCGCTTATCCTGGTCAGGCCTGTGGTGGGGAGGAGTGAAACTGGCTGTGCATCTGCAGGACAAGAAGTATTAAGTCAAAGTATCAAGATCATCAATCTAAAGAACAAGGAGACCCAATTACAGCACAGGCTGAAGTGGCCTGTACTGGGTAGAATCTGGGGATTGAAACACTCACTGGTGTGGCAGGACCTGGCAGGACCTGCTAAGAGTCCAGATCCAGGTGCTGTTGGTTGTTAGTTCATAACCCACCTGTGGGGTGGGGCTGGAAACGATCACAGGCAGCACAGGGTACAAGCATTGGTACACCGTGGATAGGATGCCAATCCATCACCGGGCACACATACAGTGTCACATGATGGCCAGAGATACTGCTTGACCAAACTACAAGTCTTTGGACTACAGGTTTAAGTGGAGGAAACCCACCTGTCACAGGGGGAGCTTGCAGACTCCCACCAAACAGCAGAGCTGGCACTGATGACAGGAAGCAGGTCATGTAGCTAAACTCCCCGGATGGACACAGTGCTGATGTAACACTTCACTTCCATGTCTTATATTACACTCATTTTGCTGGACTGATCACCTTGCATTAATCACAAATTAATGACAGTCCATTAACTAATTGGCTAACAAACAGCTCCTGTCTCCTGAGACAGCTAGCCTGACTTGATCTCCCTCCAAGACAGTGAGTATATGGATGTGTGTGTCTATCTCCTATAGGCTCCTGGTAAACCCCACACTTCCATCACAGAACAGCTACAGCTTTGAAAATATCCAGGAAATTGAAGGACGACAGGCTCTAAACTCCCTGCTGAATAGCTGACTAAGGAAGACAGATTCATGTGTTACATCTGTGAACATGTGCTGGCTTCTGTTTCACACCCCCATTTACAGTTTTGAGTAATAAAACTATATATCTGTATTCTAATTAAGATTTAGATTTTATTTTGCTTACTGTAAACTATATGGTGCAAATTTTGTATTTTAATTAAAATTTTACATTTTGTAATTTATTAAATCCATCTTTGAACACATTTAGCGCCAATCATAGTGAATTTTAAACCCGGTTTCATTTCACTTCTACTTTATACTCTTCAATAAATACATTCATTTTCAACAACTGCATGCGAGTCATTGCCATGGTGACCCAGGGCCTAATCGCAGGAAGTACAATGGGCCAAGTGTGCAGGACTTTGTTCCCTACTAGGGATTACCTACCCATTCATACACCGTGTGTTTAAACTGTGTGAGCATGAATGATCCACATAACACTGGAGGTGAACCTGAGACCACAGCTACTTAAGCCAGCATATGAGAACTTTGACTTGCCTTCTTCTGATTTATTATAATCATTTAGAATTCTTATTGGTTGGCAAGTGTCAGGCCTTGGGTTGAACCAAGCCTGTGATTGGCCGAGCCAACCATTCTGGCATAGCGATATGCATCCTTTAGCAAAACAGCGTTGTTTTCGGTGTAGTGGGTGCCCACACCTGTAAGCTGAAGAGAGGTGTGCGTTTGACGGATGGCAGGGGAGGCTGGTGTCTCGGGTCCGGGGGAACGGAGAAGATCAATGGGAGCCTCGGCCCACACAGCGTGTCAGCCTGGATTTATGGAGCGGCTCATTGTCAACAAGGGCGTGTGCTGTGGGGAGATGCCGGGGAGATGCCGGCGAGCCCGGGGATGCATTCAGACAGTCCATAAACCTACAGGGCCATTCATTGCCCCTGACCTTCAAACTGTGGGCTATTTTTAAAGATGAAATGGGCCGGCACGTTAGCCTCCCCCCTCCGTGGGTCTGAGCATGGCGCTGTGTGTGTGAAAGTAGCATGTTCTCTCCATGTATAACACATACATGTCAATCCAGCTGCAGTAAAAACAGTGACATGGGTGATTAAAAAAAACTGCAAAATTCAGTGAAAACAGTGCACCATCAAAAAAGACGGGGGCTTAACTTACTGAGCAGGGGGTTAGGGTATTTGTGCCAAGTTTCCCACAATAGATTCTGCTGAGTTTCACATTAAGCTCATAAGATGGAAGAATGGCATAAACCGGGAGACTTGATCAGGGATTGTCAGCCTAAAAACTGCACAGCCTGCGCTTCTTAAATACAGTGTCTGTGATGAAAATAACATTTTGATAAAAGTGCCAGTCGGAATTTGCGATGGTGTGGCCCCATGGAATCGACACCTATGCTCAGAGGTAGCTACATGAACCGGGGTTTCCTGTAGAGCTGCTCAATATTGGCAAATATTATTTTTGTCAATATTGAGATCATAGTTTAATTCAATTACTCACTGACTGTGGAAATATCGAGTATTTATTGAAATTTTTAAAAAAAAAAAAACCTCTTTTTAACAGTGGATTTCCTTGATCTCTAAAATTAATTCAGCTGAGAACCAAATACCAAGGGGCTGGTAAGGGGTCCGCCAGATTTATAACACAAGACAAAACTAGAGCTTCACTGTGAAACAAAATTTAGCACAATAATCATTTTTTCCTGATTGTTTCGTTTTCATAATTGTTGGAAGCCAAAATTGTCTTATCTGTGATGGACTGGAAGCCCATCCAGGGTGTACCCCCAACTTCTGTGATGCATTCCAGGGGTCACCACGCACTGGATAAGCAACTAGAAGATCACCCATCCATGCACTGACAAACCAGTGATACACTAATACACACCAGATCTGCTGGCTGAGCTGTTAATGACTGCTATAGATTCAAGTCCACCTTGTCACCCCGATGAAAAGTTTTCTAGTCTCATCCCACATCAAATGGATTATTTCACTCTTGATCTTGAGGACACTAAGCCAGTCAATTACTACTGTATCATGATCACTCCTACAAGGATCTCATAATGAATCTCCAAAGGCATTTTATTGATTGATATTAATTCCAAGTGTTGCAGAAACACCCACAAGAACACAAGTAGCCTATTTCTACGTGTCTTACGTCTTGTTCTAACATGACAGAGACGGTGTTGGTACATTGCTGTGTACCAGAGTGATCCCGCAGAGATAAATCGCAGGTAGATGTGCAGCAGCTGGAGTGCCGAGCCACGCGCACGGACTCCTAATTTCGTCTTAGTCATGCGCAATACGCAAAGCGATGAATGCGCCTCGCGAGCACCGCTACGGTCTTAGTGAAAACCCAAATGTGGATGCGACCGCATGTTCGGGGCTAATTAGCGGGATCAACGCGGATGACCGCCTTCGCGAACGGGGGTACTTGCGGGATATGATTGAGTCGCTGCCCCCATCCCCCTTACAAGCATACAGCATACATCTATCTTTATGCTAAATTTAAGGCGATCCTACTATCACACGCTAATGAATCAACAACTGTCGCAACACGGATGAAAACCTCCTTCTTATGAATGCCGCTCAACTACTACGACTGGTATTTGATTTTAAAGCTCATAAATTCATTCTTTAGAATAACGGCAAAACACTCATTGTAGCGATCAAAAAATGAAAACGGAGAAAAAACGCTCCAAATGAAGCTAATATGACAAATAAAGTTCACATCCGCTCTATCAGTGTAATATTTACATGCTGGTTTGCATTGAATTACATTAGTGGAGTAGATGACATTAGGCCTAGTACACCGAACACATTAAAGTGGCGCTTCCTCAAGCTTGAATAATCACGCCACTTGTCTGTCAAATATTTTTGTATTAACTAAATCGTACATACTATATTAAAGGCGCACAAATGAATGCCACACAAAAGTCAAGCAATAAACATTAAGAGGTGGGTAGTAGATTTGCGCCTAATGGTTACGGGCAACGCCAGTGGGATGTCACCAGAAGAGCGGAGGTAATGTAACATAAAGTAGTAATTTTAACAGATGTCACTTAATCCCGCATATCTAGGGCTATAGGCATTCACCATGCATTAATAGCGTTATTCCTGAAAGACTGCAGTCTTAATAGTGAAACTTAATAGTGAATGTCGCGGTTGTGTTGGTGTTGAATACCACCTATGCCAAGTACCATTGTATTGCCCTTAACCTCGATTGCACGCCCGGAAAAGCCGCTGTCTCCCAACTCAGTCTATGCGGGGCCCCGTGTCGCCGGTCCGTGATATAGTGCACTTCGGCGTGCCATGCAATAGGAAAACACCCCCTCAAAGTTCTCTTTTTATGTCGTGGGAGGGGCCGAGGTGTGTGGAGAGTGGGATCATTAGCAAGCCGTGCGGCGGTGAGATGTTGCTCTTATATCTAATGAAACGGATTCGTCGGGTCTATATAAGCTGGCCGTGATGACAACTTCTCATTGGGCGGAGCGGACCTAGTAACTCAGTACGACTTGTGCTTAAAGGTAAGTTTAATGACAGGGTTTTAATTAAATATCTGTGCCTTTGCGGTAAAATTAGGCTAATGTAGTTTAATCTAATGGCTAGTAGAACATCCATTAAATGTAGGCTAGCTATAATATCTGGATGTTAGAAATTGGCCGGTGAATACTTCAAGAGAAAGTACTTCAAGAGAAATGTATATCTGTTTTCCGTTTTTTTTTAGAAGAAAATAGAATGGAAATTGAGATTTGTGGAGTTTCACAACTTACGCATGTGCTATGAATGTGTGGAGTGCAATGAAACGGAATACAAATTGTGTACTCTCGCTGGGTAAATGCTTTAAATCAGCTTATATACACATTTGCGCCGGTTGTCATTTTGGTGCTGAGTTTGTGCTAGTATAACACACCTTTACATACTAAATGAATCTCTTACACTACTGGCAGCGTGTATTAAAACGTTTTGGAAAGTGATTTCCCCATTGGCGCAGATTTGGGCACGGACGGTAGGATCTGCCCATACCAATATTGTGGGAGAACCGTGTGTGTTTGGGGGGCTGATTAGGTCCTACGCCCTTGGATTTCCTCAAACACACCATGGTGTCTATCTGTAAAGCAGTAAAGTGATTATGAAATGTACCCATGTAAATGCATTTGTATTAGAGACGAATACATCTAGATTACTGCACTCAAAGCCTAGCATGCGATATAATATACTGGTCAATCTTACAGTGACCTTGCTCTTCCTGACGATGCTGGCAGCCGAGGCTGCGTGTCCCGCGCAGCAGTCCCTGTCCAAGTGCACCCGCCTGAGGGTGACCGCCGTTTACACGGCACTCCTCCTCCTGTCCGCTAGCATGGTCTCCGCACACAGCACGACGCTCAAGCACGACCTCCACATCGGCCACAGCGTGGACAACAGAAGTAAGTTCGGCCCCGTTTTATGAAAGAAAACAGCGCCAATCATTTTTATTTATCCCCCACGGTGACCATAGGGGCAATTTCACACTCAAAATGGCCTATACTAATAATATCCGAAGGTGAGACTAAGAAAATGTTGAAAATTTTAATAGGATATTAGTTGGGTCAAACGGCTTGTTCTTTACGATAAGGCTATGATGCCAACAAAACTAACATTTACTTGGCGTATACTAATGTTCTCGATCCGCTCTGAAATCGATGCGTAAAGGCAGAAAATCGATCGTGTCTTGCGTGTATTTTAAAATGACAACTATATTTTCAGTAGCCCTATATTTTGCCATTAACAATATTTAACATATATAGGACTACGCCTACGCAATATGGCATTGCGTAGGCGTAAAAGCCACATTTCATTCTGGCTCATGTTGGCTCAACCGTATAATTTACGGCCCCAGGGAAGGTTCACCTCTGGTGTATAGCCTATAGGTAAAGCAGAGGCTTCTAATAAGAAATGCGTTAGTAACGGTTTTAAATCGTAACGTTGTTAAAAACAAATTACGAGGAAAACTTTCGTATATGCAATGCCAATAATGAATGAGCCCTGTTACGCCATCATGCTATTCTAGCTGTTATCTACAAAAAGAGTTTTTTTAAGAAGAGGCTTTTTGCAAGTACGCGCTACTCCTCAGTGACACGCCGATGACGTTTCTCTCCGTCTCAACATACAGCGTGGTCTGTTAATAAAACACCTTACGGTTTATGTCTGTCTCCATCCAACACAGGCTATCTGAGTGGATTTCAGTAGAAATTTCAGTAGAAACGGCGGGGCTACTTTAAATGTATTATTATTATTATTATTATTATTATTATAATCCATATGCAATAATTGAAAAGGTCCAGAGATCGACCCCTTCTGGTACGTCGGCCGAGGCGTGAGACCCATCGGGAGATTTGGGAAGAGGCAGAGCGCCAGCGGGGGCTTGAGACCCCTGGTGAACAGCCTGGCGCTGCTTCTCGGCGGCTTGAGGGCCAAAGATCTGCAGAAGCTCCCCGAGGCGCTGATCGGCGAGGACGCCCACTGGCTGCCATGACGACGGGCCGCCAGTTGTCACGCGGATCATCCCCCATTTCAGTCGCATAGCCTTATAGATGATTCCTTATGCGACAAAGACTCGCACTAAGTGTTTTAATTTAAAAAAAAATGCAAATCTGAACTGGGTGTAACATACGAGTATTCCCATATACAATAATAAATGTAAATTCTTTCACAATTTTGACAGTTGACAATTGACATTTAGTTTAACTGTTATTCTATCATATTTGAATAAATAATAAATGGCTGTACTTAACTGCAGGATACTAAAATGACGAACAGTTAGTTCATTCTGAATTAATTAAATGTTCTGACCGTTTGGTGATGAAGGCTGGAGAGCGGAGATTACGATGAAAATCAGATCAATCGCATGTTATCCCCGACGATCGGAGTCTCCGTCGCGTTGGTCGCGTAAATGAATCCCCGTCCGTTCTTAGCAGCTTTTGTCCAAGCTGCTGCCTGGCGTTGGTTTGCTTAGAGTGACAAAAGGCACCGCAATTTTATTTCAACCTATCGCCAGAATAGACGGATTATATCACTGGGCCAATTTAGTTTTAATTGGAACATTATTCGCTTCCTAGCCCATTCATCAGATTATTTATAAAGTATTTGTTTCACCTGATTTCAGATTTATTAACAGCATGACGGGGTGGTCTACTAATAATACGAATCAGTTTATTCTTTGTACTATGTTCTGACTACAGTGTATGTGATTATTAAAAATTCATATTTTTGAGCTTATCAGTGTGGTGTATTCTTGCTTTTCACCGTCGTAATTGTTTCAATTACTATTAATAAAAATCAGATATTCAGCCACTGTACGGTATGTAACGTATTTATTAATTTACAATAACACTTCTCGATCAGAACAATTTGGCACACAGTTTGAGGACAATGTCAAACACCATTTTATTCATTTTATGCTATTATTTGGCTTTTTTCGCATTCTTCTCGTACATTACCTGTTCAGACGGCTGAGCATACGGATACAGACCGAAAAAAGCGGTGTGCGTTGCACATTTCACCGCGATCATTCTGTTTCAACACCAGCAACTTTTCACGTACTGCACGCAAGGACGACGTCATGACTTAATATGTATACAATTTCGCAATGCCTTACTCCAAGCTCATTTACAGTTTTATTATTTTAAATAGAAAAATACAGGACAATCAAATTATAATCAACCTGTTGGCTGTGCTTCGCGTATGGTTTTGTACGTTATTTCGAACATGCTTCACATAAAACGCCCCAGTCGATATGATCCGCTTGATATGAACAGAGATGGGAAATGTGAGGATACGTTTATGAAATGGAAACAGTATGTCGTAGCTTGAGGCCAGTAATCGACAAACAATGTCAAGTATAGTCCATAGGCTACCCACACCGGGAACCTGTTCAGAGCATATTCATAACGAAACAGCTGGTATTACAGAAAAGATCAAATGACTTGGAGAATTTCTTTAACTTGAAGCTAATAACAGATGTTTTCGGGGGGGGGGAGAAACTAAAAATGGTATTACCCAAATCAGCTTATTGTATGTATGAGTAAAATCAAATCACAATGTTTGATTACGCCTTCCTGCTTCAACATACAGTGGTACCTTGACGTACGAGTGTCCCAACTAACGAGTTTTTCGAGATACGAGCCGTCTCTCGGCCGATTTTTTGCTTTGAGTTGAGAGCTA
>JAODKC010000082.1:16242959-16257742 GCA_026777985.1 Mormyrops attenuatus
CTTTAAGCGGTTAGCTCGCAGTGGAAGCATCAAACTGAAATTAAAGAAAGAAATTATCGAAAAACATGACCAAAGTGCGCGTGTAATCGACTTGGCGAAGCAGTACGAGCGTCGCGCCTCTACAATCTGCACCTTACTGAAGCAGAAGGAATCGATAAAGGCTATAAAGTCAGCCAAGGGCGTTAAAATATTTTCTAAACAGCGGACATTTATAAGCACATTTTTCTTATTTAAAAACATGTAAAAAAAAAACGCGGTGTTTTTTGGGGGTCCGGAACTGATTAATGGCATTTCAATTCATTTCAATGGGGAAAACTCATTTGACATACGAGTAATTTGAGTTACGAGCTCCGAAGCGGAACGAATTAAACTCGTAAGTCAAGGTACCACTGTACCAGCTAAAAAAATAGTGCTAATAATTATAGACGGTCTAATAGTATGTGCTTTAACACAACTAGCAAGCAGAGAAATCCACTGAATAACAGAATCCACTGTGGAAGAAATAATAAAAGAAGGTTACATAATGAGTCAGTTCTCTGTAATCTCGAGCATCCCAACGAGAAAGAGTACAATAATATATTACTTAAAAAGTGGTGTCAGGATTGAGTAACCGTTACTAGAAAGCGCCTACTGGTTTAACTACACTGGGCAAAGAAAGAAGAATCCTAGCCTGAAAGGAAAAAAAAAAAAAACGTGACTAAATATAATGCAAATTATATAGAAAGAGAAGTTGGGCTGCAATGAATGAGACAAGTGTCACAATAACGCGAGTAACGTGAGTAAAGGTGGAAGACGATTTGAGCGGTACGTCCTCTGCTGGAACATCTACTCCTCTAAGCGTCACTTTTTTGCAACTTTGAAAATACCATCAGGAGCGCCCGTCCTCCGTTTTCCACAAGATGGACAGAGCTGTACTAGACGGTGTGGGAGAATAAAAAAAAAAAAAAAAAAAAACAGACAGGTCACGACTGTGTCACTGGAATCCTTACCTATATTACACACATGCAAATGTAGCCTATACACAGTAGGGTGCAAAAGTCTTACAAAGAAAATGTTTAGAATGCTATTTATCCGGGTAGTAAATGCATATTTGCTCAAAGAGAGCACAATTTGACAGACAATAGGAAAAAGAACAGTACAGTAGCAGCCCAACTAAAAAAAAAAAAAATGTTCTGACCTCCAAAGTTACTTATACCTTATACCACTTCATTTCCCAAAATTCTCCTCAGGGGCACCCCAGCCATTCCATGTATGACACGTTTCCCTACCAGCTCACTTAATTTATTAACTTGAATACCTTAATTCTTAACCAGATATTGATCAGCCATTGATTAAACATGGATTTGCTAGTCAAACAATTACATGGGTGTACTGGATGGTTACAGCAAATACTGAGATAAGGTTATACAAGCAGGGACACTGCTAATGATTTTGGGTCCCATGAAATCATCTTATGGGCTCTCCAACAAATTCAACTGCGTTTCGGATTTTACGCATCTTAACCCCCCAGCTTCCCTGTAACACAGGATTTGAAATGGCCAAGCTAATACACTGACAGGGAAAATCATAGTTCTACGCCAATATGAAGATCATTTAAATCAATCAATCAATCTCTCTCTCTCTCTCTCTCTCTCTCTCTCGGATATGTAAAGTACACATACGTCATATATTCATTATTGATGCCACGTTTGACAGGTAGGAGATGCCCCACATTCATGGAAATAACGCCAATGCTTCTGACCGGAGGAGCTGCTACAAATCTGGCTGAAGCTGAGGGAGGCAGCATCAATGTCTGGTGACCAACAGTATGGAGGTCTAGCTAATCGGAGCAGCACTCCATTAAAGCACTCCAGTAAGCGGCAAGCGAGTTCCCACAATGCACTGCTCCTTAATGAGGTCGTGAGGCATCTCGCATGTGCGTAAATACAGGAGTTCAGCAAGCGCATCACAAGATGACAAAAACCTATTTAATAGAAAACGGGCAACGGGAAAAAAGATACCAAAAAAAAAAACCCCAAGCTGGGTAGAAAATATATCTGAAAGAAAGCCTTTTTACTACAACTGCTGTAGGAAAATAAACCGCACTCTGAAAGTTTCAGAATGGCTTTTGGACCACACAACTATACACCGCGCAAATAGCTTTCTGTGAATTATTTAGATGTGACACGTCGGCATAGTGTCACAACTATGACAGACTAAAAAAATATTAATGTACCGGAGGTGCTGATGAGGTAAGCAGACGAAACATCAAGGCTGGGTTCGAGAGGCGAGAAGGAAACAAAGACGCTCAGTCTAATTCAGAAAAATCAGACATGTGAACCACAGCTTAAACAAATTCAAACGAAACGGAGAGACGGAACATAAACTAATATAAATACCGGAAGGAAAAAAAAATCAATAACTCAAATTGCCAAGACTGCGTAAAACGTGTGCAGTTAACGAGTGAGGTTAAGTCAGCAGGTTGTTGCAGCTGCGAATGATTATCGAGCGAAAGCACCTGGAAGTGGGCGTGGCCTGAGGAGGACGTGCAAGCCTGCAGCAGGTAAACTGTGTAACGGAGTCTGGAATGAATGTGACACCTACAGTTAGGAAAAAACTAAATCCTTACACTAAGGATACAATCTTGCTTTAGGGAAAATAATGAGACGAGAACGGTGTTTTCTAACAAGCTACTCCAGTGGGATTCAAGGGACAGCTCTCTGGAGTCTTTCTGGGAGTATTTTTGAAACAAAACACAAAACCCAGAGAACACTTCTTTTCAACACCTTCCAAACTTGAGTGTATATATTATGTTATGCCACTTTCACATGCATTAGATTTATTAATACATTACACAACATATATCCATCAAGCAAGCGAGTAAAATTAGAGCTACAATTTTCAATGTATTTCTCTGTAGTTTAATGTATTTTCGTCACCTTATGACATATTCTAAATTCCCGCTGTAAGGAAGTTCATTGCCAGAGAGTCAGTATGGGTGCGCAATGAAGTATTTTTTCATTTTTGTGCAGCTCATCTCGGCCTGTATAAAAATATATATTTTCCCACAGATTTGGAATACATGTTTGAGAACGCACAGCTCTTCCCGTACAGGAGGTCCGTCCGAGGAGTGTTGGTGGAGCAGCACTTGGACACATGCTCAGTCAAGGCACTGGGATGAAGAACTCCCCCGATGGTGGAGCCGGCGCCACTAAAGCCACGGAGCTCGGGAGCGTAACTCTGGGAAACCGCTTTGATCTGAAAGGTGGAACACAGGTACAGACATGATGAAATACAGGTAAAGAAATTTTGGAATATAGGTACGGACATGGTGAAACACAGATAAAGAAATCGTGGAACACAGGTACACACAAGGTGAAACACAGGTAATGAAATGTTTAATCACAGGTACAGACATGGTGAAACACAGGTAAAGAAATTTTGGAACAAAGGTACAGACATGGTGAAACACATGTAAATACAAGGTGAATCACAGGTACAGATATGGTAAAACACAGGTAAAAAACATGGTGAAACACAGGTGCAGACATAGTAAAACACAGGTAAAGAAATGGTGGAATACAGGTAAAGAATTGGTGGAACAGATACAAACATGGTGAAACACAGGTACAGACATGATGAAACAGGTAAAGACAGAGAGTGTAACCCAGGTAATAAGAAGAGAGTGACGATGCTCACACACCCTCACCTACTAAGGCCAATTTCAAGACACTATTTCATCAAACGGCATGTTTTTGATCTGAATATGGAAAACTGAGCTGGGGGCAGAAATAAATGATATTAAGGATTAAAAATAAAAGTTTTGCCATGTGTCTCGTGACCACATTTGAAACACATCTGACATAAAAGCTCACAGAGGTGCTAAATGCCTCATGCCCGAGCTGGTCTGGCTGACTAATCTTTGAAGATATATCTAAACAAAATAAATGAGTCATTTACCTGCTGAAGTTATTCATCTGAGTGGGGGAGACACCTATTAATTAGCGGGCCAGCCTTTGCTGAATGCCACCCCCCAATAAAGAAGGCTAATCCTCTCCGTGGCTAATTGAACACGCTCGCCTGGCTTTCATGCCCATTCAGCCCTGAGTGCTTTTCATGCTGCCGCTTGCAAGGTGTGACTACTGACGCAACCTTCAAGGGAAGAGCGGCAGGCGTCGCTCCTGGGCATCGAGCTGGAGAGGCGATCGATCCCACACGGAATGGGATGAAAGAGTGCCCTCCTGTGTGGCGAGGACTGGGATGGGATGGGATCGATGTGGCACATTGTTTTATTTTTTTGACTGTGGCACTAATGGGACAGGTCACATGGTGGTCACATGGTGGTCAGAGTGGACCTGTAGGACCTGTAGGACAGGCGAATCCAGAGAGTAAACCCACTGAGGAGATCCTAGCCAATAAACTCACTGGCTATGTCCGAATTCAGTGGCTACATCTTTCTAACGGCGGTTTTCCACTGCCATCCGGAACCGAGCAGCACCCAACCCATTTACTAGCGAGGCCGAAAGCGTGCTTAAAACGAAATAGTCTTGTCACTGCCATCTGATTGGTCGAAATACACGAGGACAAGAAAGAACCAGTGATCTGCGTCTATATGCACAGATTATGTGAAGGGGAACAGGACATATTCTATTTGTTATATATTATTACTACTATCATACATCGCAATGTGCATTCCAGATAAATTTGAACTTTTGAATTTCCAACCTACTTTAAGAATTTCTACAGAGCGGCTGAACGAAATGGATTTGTAATGTTCACAAGATAATACTAATTCGGCTACCAGTCAATGCTAACATAACATGGCATGACGTACAATGTGTGAACAGTAAACAAGAGTCTTTTCGGTGTTCCGTTACTGTCACTCTCCAACCTGGCCATGCCTATCCCAAGTTGACCCTTCTGCAGTGTAAAATCGAAGCAAGCTGGAAGCATGCTGTAACAGGTCTCTCTTCGCGGTATGGGTCGGTTCCTGTACCCCAGTGGAAAAGTGCCATAAAGCTGCATTCCAAGACCAAATGCCTCACAGCGGTGTGACAAGACTGTCCCATTTGGAAGGCTCCTTCAAATGCGGTCTAGAAATGTGTCCTTCTTTTGCAGAATATTAAAAGTATTAAAAGGTAGTAAATCAAATTCAATCCAATGGTCCTTGACATCTCAACCATTTTGCGTGTTGAACTGGATACTGGCTGGCTTGTGAAACTCCTCAAATGCTCAGACCACCAAACATATCGTCAACATGGATGAATGCAAATACTTAGACAACTAGCTAGAAGTCCCTGTGTTTAAAGACTGGCTCAGGCCTGTAGTAGGGAATAAGCGGCGGGCTTACTGTTTGGTTTGTAAAAAAAAACAAATATCACCTGGATAGGGTTTAACGTTCTTCGGTCGCATACGCAATGCACTAGCCATAAACCTGGAATGCGTGGACCAGGACAGCAGTTATCAATCTCTACTTTTTGTGCTGCTGCAAACCAGTGCCACCGGCCAAACCAATGTTATGGCGGATCTCCGGGTGACACTGCTGTTAAACACCACCCTCTAAAAAGGAACTGGAGCGCCGTTTAAAGCAGTGTTTCCCGACTGTGACATGGCTAAGTCATTCATGTGTGGTACAGACAAAACCGGGTACCACATCAGATTTGGATTAGCTCTGTTCTTCAAAAAGCAGCTTGTTGATAGCATCAACAAGGCTGGACCATTCGTGATGGAGAACAAGCAGCTGGATATCCATGTTCGAAATTGGGAGGATGGCTGTGTCCAATCCAGATACTTTGGATCTCAGTTCTTGGCACATGGAAGGGCAGATGACTTGTTGCATCACATCAGGGCAAGTTTATATTGTTATTGATATACATATAGGCCTAAATTGAGACATTGTGTGGTTACACAATTTATAATCATTTTATTGATTTGCTGTTGATATGTTGTAACACTACAATATTAGCAAATTGGTTGTATTTCAAATCGAGGAACTGGTGCAAATAGACAAAATCATTGAAGAATAAGCCACATAATTGAGGCACTTGCCCTAATACTGCATTGCTATCACAGGTTCAAGTCCACGCACTGGTTGTAATGGCATCACCAGTTCAAGTAGTATTGGAACTTTTATCCTTTTATTGAACATTTTATATAATCTATTATTTTTTATTCAAGAAGTTAATAAATGCAAGATGTGTTCAAAATGACTGTCTCTAAATCTATTCTGTTGACCCAGGTTCCCTATTTAAATATTTAAATTTTATTGAATTGGATATAAATCTCAACATCAGTGTATAAGTTAAAAAGTTTGCCGGTTAAAACAAAAACTCTATGATGTGTTGGTTTGCAAAAATATAGAGAAAGTATTAAAATAAGGTATTAAAGGGTATTAAATGTAAACACCCAATGGGTCTTTTGCAGCCCAACATATCCCAAGATTCATTGCGCAGATATAAAATGGGTGTGTCCCGGCTAGGCAACAGGAGCAGTGCTCATGACTCAAGGGCAAGGGCGGGAACAGCTGGTGGTTCAACGACATAGCTGGGTTAGTCTATGTCTTTAAATTCCCCTTAGTGTGTAAGTGTGTGTCCCCTGGGATAGGCACCAGGCTCACAGTGATCCATGGTTTTTACTAGTCTGTACTGATTAAAACTTCATGGTCCATATTGGTCGGAACCCATCTGCATGAGTCATGATCTGTACCTTTTTTTGGAGGGGCCGGTAACTTCCTCCTTAATTGTCTTGAAGAGCTTATGGTTTCTGGCTGCAGAGAAATCAGGATAAAATTAGCTAGGGGCTAACAGAGGCCAGCAGGGGGAGCAGTCGCACAAGCCGTACCTTTGGCTTGAACCTGGAGAAGCGGTCACAGGGGACAACGTTCAAGCCAGCGTTCTTCAGGGCTGAGATCCTTGTCTCAATGTCAGTTACCTGGAAGAGATGAAGAAAGAAAGTTGTTTCAGGATCTGGCAAGGCTTCAACTACAATATAGACAATAAATAATTTCCCAGCTGGACTAACTTCTGTCATGTAGTTGGCTACCTACAAGCAGTGGCTAAATATAATGCTTTCTCTATAGCACTTGTTAGCTTAATCAGTTAGCTTCAGTTAGCATGTGGTTTGCTAACCATAGGCGGTGGTTAAAGTTGATGCTTTCTCTCTAACTTTGGTTAGCATAATCCTTAGCTGCTGCTCGTATGTAGCCAACCACACACAGGGTCATAGGTGAGGATTCAGCTGGGCGTCAGCAGTCTGGACCCACCCGCATCTCTGACTGCTGCACCTGAGCGGCGGCACTGGCCACCTGTTCCTCGAGGTGGGCCAGCTCCCTCTCAGAGGTGACGGTCTGGATGGCACGGGCGCAGTCTTCCAGGTTTCCCAGCTCTCCCTCGAGCCCGTACACCGTGCCGGCTGCCAGGTACACCTGCAGGGTGTGGGATGCATGGCAGGCGTTACGGTGACCGCCGCGTTGTCATAGTGACCGTCTCCCCATTATATGGTGAATGATCAGACATGCTTGGGGGACATCATGCTCTTTTACAAGCGAAAGAAATATTTTTAAAAAATTACTTGTCTACTTGAGGTACTTGACCACAGAAAAGCTGTGGGGTCAAATCAGGAGGGGTGCTAAAAAAAAAAAAAAGATGACGAAGGACACTGCAGTAAGCATCCAATGCATTACCTAGGCAACACACCTCCAGGGACGTGGGGGTTATTAGTTATAGTTATTAGTGACTTACATTCTCCTCCAGTTTGGTGAGGTGCTCGCCCAGCCATTGGGTGCCCGAGGTGGTGGGGGCAGGACTGGGGGCGGGGCCTTCACCAGCCACTTCCTCAATCAGCTCCTCCGTGCTGTTGAGCACCTTGAGCACCTCTGTGGTAATGCTGGTCAGAGAGGCCGCTGAGTACTTCTGCCCCCGGGAGAATAGAACAAAAAGCCAAACTGTGAGGATCATCTGTGGGGGGTACAGCAGTGCTGGTCCGAGGAAGGGGGACACAGCACTGGCTTTTAAACTGGCTTAAACTGATTTTTTAGAAACTTCGAGCTGTAAAATTAAAGACACATGGCTTTATTATCATCATCATCATCATCATCAATATATTTTATTTATATAGCACTTTCCAAAAACATTTAGAATTTTTCCCTTCAATGTTTGTTTTTAAAGTCCATTGTGGGTCGATAGCATCTGATAGGATGAATGAGAGGGGCGGGGCTTTACAGGGGTTGGGCCACCGTGTGCCTGAGCTGCCGGGACATGAGATGTCGGACACCAGCACCACTTTTCGACAGAACAGGGCATGGTGACCATAGTGACCAGACTGTGGAGTTTCACACTCCTCCCTTCAAATTTCGCCCACCCCGTCCAATTCATGGGGGGTAGCTGCTGGGGGCGGTGATGGACCAGGATTCAGCAGGGAGGGTGTCCCTCTAACAATAGGCATCAGGGCAAACCAAAGCACATGAGCATTAGCGAGCGCGGGGCGAGGAAAAAGGGCCCATGTATGCTTTCACGGCATGACTCACACGCTCAAGGCCGGGTCGCATCCCCCATACTCCCCGTGCTAGGAAAGTGCTCGGCCTTTTAGCGAGAACTTTTCTGAAGCCAAGAATTCTTTAATCACACACCTCACCCCCTGCCTTTATTTTGTCACATAAAACGCAAGGGGGGGGGGCGGAGGGAAGAGAGCACAATAACCCTGAGATGTAATGAATTAATCAGCTGCCTCAGCTTTGATCCAGCAGGATAACAGGATGTAATGAGGCACTGATCCCCACTGCGAAAAAAAAACTCACGACAGTGAAGAGGGGGTCAGGAGTGGAGCGGTGGATGGATGGCGGGGGGGAGGGGGGGTGCAGTTGGTCGTTTCTTTAAGAGCATCACAGAGAAAATCTTCGAGGAGAAGAAGGAGAGGGAAGTCAACAGCCCGATAATCAGAGCGCCATGTGACTGTGGCTCCAGCTGTAAGCCCCCCAAAGACCCCCATGACCAACAGTGCGTCGAGACAATCGTCACGCAAGACCCATGATGGCCACAAGCGATTTCCCCAACCTTCTCCAGTTATGTTCCTGCTGCTGCCTGATTCCGTGTTCCTTAAACAGCTACCCGATTTGTTCCCCATGCATGTTATGCAAAAAAAAATCGAATCCTAACATACAAAACACTTTCCATGACACAAACATGGACAGCTGGGAGATTTTCATCAGCCGAATGCTGACGTGCATCTCAAGAACATCATTAGATTTATTATATCTATCCAGTCTTGTTTACATTCTGAGCTGCCTTTGTCTCTGTCAGACTGAAAAAAAATAAACACATGCATATTACTTTATGGAGTAGAATTAGCAGCAAACCAGGACCTGTTATAATAGACTCGCCCCTGCTATAATAGACCCTGATCCGCTATAACACACACTGACCCGCTATAGCAGACCCTGACACACAATAGCAGACTCTCATAACAGCCTGTTGTCTGCAATAACAGACCTTCACCTCCTAAAACAGACCCTGAATTGCTATAACAGGCCCTCACTTGCTGTAACAGACACTCATCCGCTAGCACAGACCCGGACCCGTTATTTCAAACCCTCTCCTGCTATAATAGACCCTCACCTGCTATAACAGACCTTCACCTCTACAAAAGACTGTCACCTGCTACCCCAGACCCTCACCTGCCATAACAGACTGCCACCTGATATAACAGACCCTCACCCACTATAACAGACTCTCACCAGTTATAACAGACCCTCACCCACTATAACAGTCTCTCACCTGGTATAACAGACCCTCACCCGCTGTATCAGAGTCTTACCTCCTGTAAAAGACTCTCCTGCTGTAACAGACCCTCACCCGCTGTATCAGACTCTTACCCGCTGTAAAAGACTCTCCTGCTGTAACAGACCCTCACCCGCTGTATCAGACTCTTACCCGCTGGAAAAGACTCTCCTGCTGTAACAGACCCTCACCCGCTGTAACAGACCCTCACCCGCTGTATCAGACTCTTACCCCCTGTAAAAGACTCTCCTGCTGTAACAGAACCTCACCGGCTGTATCAGACTCTTAACTGTTGGAAAAGACTCTCCTGCTATAACAGACCCTCACCCGCTGTATCAGACTCTTATCCTCTGTAAAAGACTCTCCTGCTGTAACAGACCCTCACCGGCTGTATCAGACTCTTACCCGCTGTAAAAGACTCTCCTGCTGTAACAGAACCTCACCGGCTGTATCAGACTCTTAACCGCTGGAAAAGACTCTCCTGCTATAACAGACCCTCACCCGCTGTATCAGACTCTTACCCTCTGTAAAAGACTCTCCTGCTGTAACAGACCCTCACCTGCTGTAATACAGAGGAGAGGAAATGCAGCCTCTGTTGGAGGTCCAGGCTGTCCTGTCTTTCCTTGCAGCATAAGGGAAAGAGAAATGGATACAAGAAGGGAAGAAATAGCAGGGGTACAGGAAGAGAGCAACAGCAGAGAATGGGGTGAAGTGGAGATACAGACAGAGAGAGGTGGTGAGGGTGGGGAAAGCAGAAAGATGCAGGGTTAGAAAGTTGGAGGACCAGAGACCAGGGTTACTATTGTTAACAAAGGCTATAAAAAAGTCTAAAATAGAGTAAGATGTTAAAATAAAATTTAATAAACTACAGCTAAATTAAAACTTTTAAAACTGATTCTGAGTTTCTGAAACTAACTAATAAAACGACAAGTATTTTCCTTAACTGTTTTAAAATGCTGTTTAGCTATAGAAGTTATTTGTTCCATTTGAGGAAACATAATCCAAATTATGCCTTCAGATGACCATTAATAAGACCTGGAATGCGTTTTGTCCATTTTGAGGATATTAGTATTTAATATGCACTGTGAGTTCAAGTACACTTAGGATTGCCTAAAAAGCAGACACATAAAACAAATAACTAATTTTGAGTCAATCCCTAAAAACAAAATTACTAAATCTTAGCCTGAAATTAAATTATATCAAAATTAAGTAAAAATGATTGATGTTTGCACTGGGGGCGTGTGGAAAAGAGAAACGCATCTCGAGTGCCTTATGTATCGATGCACTGATCTGTGCCAAACAGTTTTGTCCACCTACATGCAGTACTTAATTTGTCCTGGGGCTTGCAGGATTCTGATTTGTCCTTTCCTAGCGGGACGCAAATATCCATTTTACTGGGTGGTTCGGGACATTCATATTCATAAGAAAAGCATTACCTGATTGGCCATTGAATGCCTTAGACAGAGTTCAATCAGGTAGCTTCTCTGGGGAATATAAATGAGCTTTCCCAAACCATCCTGTAAAATAAATTTCACCAGCAGGACCTCTGGCAGTCTGCGTCCCACCACCTCAAATGCTATACCCAATACTGTACAATGAAACTTAAAATTAATGGAAATTTGGATTACATGCAAATACTGTAAAACCATTTGTGTTGCATGATTTTTTTTACATAAATCTGGCTAAAACAGTACGTTTCGTTTATCTTACATTTGGGTTGTAAGGGAAAACTGCACCACACGCATGCAGAAAAATACACACGCCAGGTTGTTACAGCAACAAAGCCATCGGAACCCAAGCAGAAAAAACTGAAAAAAAACTAGTAAAATCGCACTGCAGAATATTTAAAACTAAACTGGGTTTCGAATGAAAATTGAAAAGAATATAAAAATAAAAACTGAATAAAAAAACTAAACTTATAATAACAGCCACCGAAGCAGCGGTCAGGACAGGAGAGGAGGCAAGAAAAGCGTCACAGTTGTTAAAGAGCAGAAGAAGAATAAAGGCATGCATAGGGGAGGCTGCCTCTAGTGGCCGTCTGTCCGTGGAGGTCAGGCTAGGTGTGAGTTCTGTTTCCTGCACACTTTCAGTTACGTGATCTTCAGCTAGTTACGAAATGGAGCCTGAGAGAGCCCAACTTTCTCTGACATCGAATATGGCCCCAGATCCTTGGAAAGTCAGGACATCTTTTTCAAGTGAAAGGGATCTTTTTTATCAGAGGTGGGGATTTCAGGTCCGGAGAGTACAAATCCAGACCAAGATTTTGTTTCAGCCAACCAGTTGAGTAGAAAGAGTCACAGTCACAGAGTACTGAAGTGATTGGTTGAAACAAAATCTTGGTCTGAATTTGTACTCTCTGGACCTGAAATCTCCAGCTCTTCTTTTATCAAATAATAAAATAGATTTTTATCAATTACTTTTTTTGTAACAAAGAGCTAAATCTGGCCCAAATATGCCTATTATCATTTGTTTATTTGTTTGTTTATAAAAAAAAAATCTAAATTATTCAGAAGGGTAATTCTAAATATCCCTGTATTTGACTCAAAATTATATGAGGGTAAAATCTTTTTCACACCTGAAAGTCATTTACTTTTCATATCAGACAAATGGACGCAGCACCAAGCACTTTTCTCATTCTTCTCCTCTCTCTGCATATTATGAAAACCCTAAAAGTTCCTTCTGTATCCTTAGGAGAAAATCAAGGGCAGATCCACGGCGCTTTAACCCCCTCGGGAGGGCAAAGGGACAATTTGGCCGTGCAGAAGCTTCTGGAAAAGCTCATTGGCGTTCGTATCTACTGAGTGACTCCATATCCTGAAGCGTAAAAATGACAGGAGTGGAAACTGGGCCTTTAAGCATCAGCGTTCCACTTTGTTAGCGGTCTGTGTCCTCTTGATTTAAAATCAAACTCAAATCACACTTTACAGAGACAGACATGACAAAGCTCATTAGTTATTACAGAATCATTAGAGAACTATTACAGCAGTACACACATATTACTATTTAGTCTTGCCAAAAGGCATGACTTAACACTCAGAAGCGTAATATAAAACATCATAAAACATAACAGAAATATAAAATATTTCTAAATATAAATAGCAACATTTAAATAATGATTGGGTTACTGGGGAAAGCAAAGTGACAGCTCTTACTTTGAGGCTATCTTCTGCTGACGGTTGGTCCTCCGAACAGAGGGGGGCACTCTCTTCTGGGGTTTTAGTGTTTACAAGCTCTCCAGGTTCCTTCCCTGCCTTGCTGGCCCTTTCCACTGACCTCTTTTTCTCACTTGCTTCTTTCTCCCTTGATACTGAAATTGCCTCCTCTTTCAGTCTTTCATCCATTTTCACAGCCACCCTCTCCTGTAACCTGTCCTCTTTCCTCTCTTCTACTTTCTCAGACTTCTCCTTCTGGTCCTGTCCCCCTTCATCAGTTTTCTGTGACCTCCCCCCTGCTCTTGCATCCCGAGCCAGCAGGTCCTCCTCAGATGAGCTTGACTTCTTGTCTTCCCCATGGCTGACTAGAACACATGGCTTGCTCTTCCACTTCATCTCTAGAGGCGCACTGGAGCCACAAGTGATGTCGTGGCTTAAAGAGCTAGTGATTGTTGCCATAGCATCTGAGGTCACAGTGGTTGCTTGGCTAGCTGCAGTTGGACCATCCTGCCCAGTGCTCCGTCTACACAGGATGCTAGGTAGGAAACCACTGCAGTCCTGTAAGATGTTAGAAGGAAGCCTGTCAGCAAGTGGAGCCTTCACAAGCTCAAGATATGCCTACATCTCCTCCCACACTGCATTGAGGTATTGGAATGGCACTTGTCTGAGACAGAAAGAGCAACCCCTATTGGTCATCAACACAACTACCAATAGCGCCTGGTTTTAACTAAGGGTTCAGAACCCACACATAAACCAGGCCCAATACTGATTTGTCAAGTATTTTTACAAACTGTGAAAAGACAAAAACAGCCAACAGTATAACTGGGATCTAACCAGTAAGTACCTAGGCATTCACTGGAAGCTTGGCCTAGCTGCACTTATGCCTTGTCAACTCCTTGACATGGATAATGTGTTTATAATGTGCCATTTGCCTCATTTGTCTGTTAAATGTGTAAAATGTGAAAGGTAAAGTAAGTAAAGAATTTAGCTAGGTGGGTGATTAATTATATTTACATTTACTGGCTCAAAATTCCTACTCTCTGGAAATATGTGATTTTGGAGAGCAGCCCCCTTCATAGCAATCCTTCGTACAACAGTAAGTTTTCTCTTCCTGATCACCTCACACAAAAATCTGGCCTGGACCCTTTATGGAAGGGGGTGTTACTTTTAAAGCGGCGGGTTCATATTCCTCTTATCCCATTCATATGTGATGGCTGATATTTAGGTTTGGCTTCACTGCCCCCTAGTGATGACATTAAGTCATTCCTCTAAGTCATATTTTACCAGCAAATGATGTGGAAGTAAATGTTAGCCAAATAAATGTTACTTTAAAAACACAATATAGAATATATATACATATATGTATATATACACACACACACACACACACACACACATACACACATATACAGAGGGACTTAACGCGTTAATTTTGATTAATTAATTAATTAATTCATTAATTTCAATTAAATATGGAAAAAATAATGCATTTTATTCACACTATTCTATCCTTGCTAATGTGAGTGCGCAGTTTTTAGCTTGACATGTTTAGCTAACAGGCTCCTCCAATAAACATCCGGGAAGCAAATCTTGCAGTTTGAGATGTTTACTAAAAGAGGCGCTATGAAACTGAACACACAATACATGTATTGTATACAACTCAAACACACAATAAATACTTTGCACTTACAAGCAGTTAAATTAACTAGCGACTAGAGGGATGCTAATATAACATTGTAAATCCCATTGGCGCTAGCACAATTAGCACTTCAGTTTTTATATTACCTTTTTCACAGATCGCAAACCACTTAACAGCTTATCAGGTAAGTATTTAAGGTAAGTAATTATACCGTTTTAGATGGTAGACATAGCACTTTAT
>JAODKC010000082.1:16267141-16283874 GCA_026777985.1 Mormyrops attenuatus
GGGGGGAGCTTTTGTGGGTGGGGGGGGGTGTGTGGGGCGGGGGGGGGGGGGGGGGGGGGTCTGCAGGGACTCACAGCTCGGCTCCACGGACACAGACGCGCTTGTCGCTAAAGAACGTTTCGTCCTGCGTAGCAACAGGTGCGCGCAAGAAAACATGAAAGGAATATGCTAATTGCATCTTTGATGAGTAACAGCATCCCAGTCTATGGTCTACCCCTGCCATGTGCCCTGTGCTTCCTGGGATAGGTTCCACTGTGTTTCTCTGCTAGATGAGCAGCTATGGATGGATGGAAGGATGGAAGGATGGATGGAAGGATGGATGGATGGATGGAGTGTTCTAAGGCAGAGAACAAGGCCTGATTATAGGACTGTTTGTTTCTGAAGAGCATGAGAAAAAGGATAAAAACAGGATATAAATAAGTTAAGCACCCTAAGTTGCTGAGATATGTACATGAAAAACAAATTGTAACATTAAATAACAGATACGGTACAATAGCGGCTTGAATAAAGACAACAACAGCAGCACAGCTAATTTGAGAAGACAGTCTGGCTCTCACAGACTCCCGCGTCCCGTCCTTCAGATGATCCTCCTCGGTTTCCTGTCAGCCTGTGCGTCAAACTTGGGCCCCAGTAAAGAGAATATGAGAGGGTCCTGTCTATACTATGGACGATCGGCGTCTGAGTGAGCAGGAGCAGGGCGCAGAGACTGCAGCAGCTGGAGGGATTAAGCGGGAGAGGCTCCGACAGCAGTTTCCAGAAGCCAGGAAGCAGAAATGTTTTTTTTTTTTAACAAAACGAACGATTCGGAGTCATCCATTAGGCTTAGCAGGGGAGTGGCCTAATTCTGCCGGCGCTCCTTTAAGAGGGATTATGGGTATTATTGCCCCATGGGATTTCATGGATTTGTGTGCGCAAGCCTGTCT
This sequence comes from Mormyrops attenuatus, assembly GCA_026777985.1. Classification (NCBI taxonomy): domain Eukaryota; kingdom Metazoa; phylum Chordata; class Actinopteri; order Osteoglossiformes; family Mormyridae; genus Mormyrops; species Mormyrops attenuatus. The sequence continues at coordinate 16,268,065 of JAODKC010000082.1, forward strand.
GCATAAAGATGCCTGCTTCTGGCGATGCTACAGCTCCCGAGGTCCCTGGTATCTGTACTGGACTGGCACCCATAAGGTGTTGGGGTTGAATGCCTGGAGGGCAATGGTATGGTTGTGCCCTTGAATATATATAGTCTGAATGGCTGGTTGTATTTAGTAAGAAAAATACACCAGTCAGCCATAACATTAAAGTCACCTGCCTCATATTGTACAGCTACTCCTCCTGCCACCAGGGCAGCTCTGAAGCGTCGAGCCATGGACTCCACAAGACAAGATTTTAGGGTGTGTCTGTGGGAATTTTTGCCCATTCATTCAGAAGTGCATTTGTAAGGTCAGGCACTGATGTTGGACATGAAGGCCTGTTCAATTCTAGTTCATCCCAAAGGTGTTTGATGAGGTTGAGGTCAGGGCTCTGTGCAGGCCAGTCAAGTTCCTCCCGACCAAACTCACCCAACCAATGTCTTTATGGACCTTGCTTTGTGCACTGGGGCACAGTCATGCTGGAATAGAAAAGTGCCTTCCCCAGACTGCCCCCACGAAGTTGGAAGCATAGAATTGTTCAAAATGAATCATTAAGAGTTCCCTTCACTGGAACTAATAGACCTAGCCTAACTCCTGAAAAACAACCCCATACCATTATCCCTCCTCCACTAAACGTTACTGTTGGCACAATGCAGTCAGGCAGGTAATGTTCTCCTGGCATCCGCCAAAACTAGACCGCTTCATGGCTGAGTTTCTGTTGTTCCTAAATGCTTCCACTTTGCAATAATACCACTTACAGTCGAGAAGAAAGTAGAGAAGAAATTTCACAAACTCACTTATTGCAATGGTGGCATCCTATGAGAGTACCATGCTTGAATTCACTGAGCTCTTCAGAGCACCCATTCTTTCACAAATGTTTGTAAACCTGACGGCATGGCTAGGGGCTTCATTTTATATACCTGTGGTAATGGGTCTGAATGAAACACCTGAATTCAATGACTTAGAGGTGTGTCCCCATACGTTTGCCCATATACAGTATATTACAATGGCACCCTTGAAAGTTGCCATTATAATGACATAATCAATGTTATTCACTTGACCTGCTAGTGGATTTATGGTTACGGCTGATCAGTATATACAGGCAAATTAAAGAATATATTCAAGAAATAAAGACTAATAAGTTGATGTGGTCCTCCAACTATTCATACTGCTTATCCAGTTACTGTGAGCCTGGAAGTCTGCCTCAGGATGCAGAGGGAACAAGGCGGCGGGGAGCCAGAACGGGAAACCAGTCAGAAGATTTCCAGGTGCACAGCCACACACTAAGGGACAGACATGCTCTGGAGTGGAAACACCAACCAGCCATGTGTAGAAAGGGGTTAAATGTCAAGAACGTTAGAAGGATCTGAATCCCTGGGGATGGAAAACAGCTGCAAGCAGGTGGGCAGGCAGCACCCAGACTCACAGAATAAAATAAATGGGTTTGGTAAATGGGGCAAACTGAACAGGCAGATGGATATCTGTTAAACAAGTACATAGCAGGACATCAGCAAGAGTTATTGCAAGAAGGGCTGAAGTGAAGAAAACACTACTAAGCAATTTAACATGCTCTAACCGAACAACCTCATTCTCCATTGTCCCCTGCCAGCTTGGGTGGCTATACTAGACCATCAAATAACATACCAGACAATAACTGTCTGGTTATGCTGTGCTCTGAGATGCATCAGGGACTGATATCCAAAAGTGGAATCAGCAGGGTTTCACCTCCTGTCTGCCTCATACTGACACCTTCAATTTATCAAGGTTTCCAGAAGTCCAGAGTAGACATAACATGCAAAAATAAACTGTCCTGAAGTCCAGAGTAGACATAACATGCAAAAATAAACTGTCCTGAAGTCCAGAGTAGACATAACATGCCACAGTAAAGTGTCTTGAACTTCAGAGTATACATGTAAAAAAAAATCAATTATTTCTAAACTCCATGGTAAAGGAGTAAAGGAAGAAAAACATGAATAAAACAGGGAAAGCCGGTACCTAAGAGTTCCGACAGAACCCCACGGTCCACCACGTGCTTCCTGTACAGAGACTTCAATACCTTGGCGCTTCCAAACCTTTTGAATCGACTCTTGACGTTACTGTAGTACCACTCCAGAGACTTCGTCCTGAGAGCCCTGCAGATAACAAGGGAAACACAGAGCCTGAATTTCACCGGTGAAGCAAAACATTTATGTTAATTTGCATTTGATTAATTTAGCAGGTGCTTCTATCCACAGCGACGTAAGTGAGGATCAGACAGCAGGGTCAGACCAGTTGGGGTTAAGGGCGTTACTGAAGTGCGCAACGGTGACATCACTCTGCAAGCCATGAGGTTTGAACTAGCAACCTTCCAAGCACAGAATCCTAAACACACTACAGCTCTGACTGAACATTCTCCAGGAGCTCCAGGGAACAGCTGTGTTTTATTGAGAAGATAAAAAGTCTGTGTAGCGGGTTAAGCAGCAGGAAACTCCTACCAATTAACCAGACTGCCCTCACCCACACAAAAAACACAAGGTGCCTCTGTGTGCGAGTCCCTCCAGAAATATCTGAGCATCTTTTAACCACACAAAGAGTTCAGGCGTGTCACCTTCCAGTGAAGTTTTGTAAACCTAGTTTTCAAAACTGGCTATGCCACAAGATCTCTACTCCAGTGTTTCTCAAGACAGAACTCAGAGACCCCCAGCAGTCCACATTTTTGCTCTCTCCCAATTTCCTGAGAGCTGGGAGGGAGCAAAAACGTGGACCGTCTGGAGGTCCCCAAGGACTGGTTTGAGAAACACTGCTCTACTCTGCCTGGAAGACAGTGGTCAGGTTGCATGTCCTGAGATATGTGGCCTTCGTATCCCTTCGGATATAAACAAATCACTTCAGGAGGATCTGTAGTAGCCTACCAATCATCTCCAGTGTTCTCTTTTCTATTCAAAGAAACCTCTTCTGTCGGATTCAATGTGTGGGGATGTGCTGAGTTCGTTTACAGATGCTAGGATTTGACTTCCAGGACCGTGCTGTCAGTTTGAGACTAATTTTGCATGTTTAAATTTGCATATTTGAATTAGCGCTGGACTTGGGTGGCAGGAATACTTAAACAAGACCGTGACTCGGGGGGGATTTGCATATTTAGACTGTAGTGGACCAAACAGAAAAGGGTGAGGACTCAGAAACCAACCAGAAACCAGAAGTCCTCAAACTTGAGATGACTCAGGAGACGGAGGAGACAGGAGTACAAGAGTCCTTATAGCTCATCCTTAAATATCCCTGAATAGCACTTGAGGATACATGCCTATCCGTCAATGCTATGCTTCTAATGGACCTTTTGGCCATGGCTATCTTAAATGTCTCTCAGGAAAGCTGAGAAGCTGGACTGGTCCTGAAGGCAGAATTAGCTGCTTTTTATGTAAGTCTATCTGTAAGGAGGCGGGTACTGCGGTTTTAAAAAGGTAAAAAAAAAATTCAGCATATACATCATTTCCTTCAGATGCATCTTGTCAAAACCTCGCACGGGACAAAAAACGCTATTCCTTCCAGCTGAAAAATGTGCTGCCGTCCTTTCCGTCTCCTGGTATATGTGATAAGAAACAGGATATGTACGCAAAGCGGCAGGGAGAGGAGGAAAGAGAAGGAATCTGGTACAATCCCTAAGCTCCTTGCCAGCCCACCTCACAGCTTCTTAATGCACACTCGCAGCTGTTTGGCGTGATATGGGAAGGTCACTGGAGGTCACCGAAATGGAAATCTCCCACAAGCCTCTGGGTGCTGAATGGGTGCAGCGTGGTGCACAGGTGCATAGCTAGAGATTTTGGGTTCTCAAAAAATGTCACCATGGGCTCCCTGGTCTAATTTTACACTCATTTTAAATATTCAGGGGCCCTTATAAAAGGGGGACCTTATATAAGTGCTGGGTCCCGTGAATTTGTCAGCGTGTCAATACCACTACTGCAGTGTGAGGGAGCTCACAGGTAGAGCGACAATTAAGGGCCCATAACCGGGCAGACAGTGCTATGACAAAGTGTTTGCTTTCTTCACAGTTCCTTTGATTTTTTTCTTATCCATAACATTTAATTGTTTCTGATCTTGAATCAAATTTGAGATGATACACAGGACAACCTGATTAAACACAACATGCTGTTTTTAAATGGCTATTTTTTTCACTGAAGGACAAAGATACCCATGTCACCCATGTGACAGAGCAATTGCCCCCTTAGTCACTCAATCAATCAATGAACCAAATCGAATGAATAATGGGTTAAATCAAACTAGACACACCCACGCTTGATTGCTGCCAGCCCTGTTGAATCTGCACATCACAAAAATACAACCATTCCAGCAATGAGTTGAATAAGGGGTCTTAACAAGCACACCATGCCTCAATCCAAAGAATTTTCTGAAGACTTGAGAAAGAAAGTTGTTGAAATATATCAGTAAGGAAAGGGATACAAAGGACTCTCAAAATCCCTTGGACTCCAGTGAACCACTGTGAGAGCCATCATCTCCAAATGGAAATAAATTGGAATGGTGGCAGATCTGCCGGCCTAAAAGAATTACTCAAAGTGCACGTAGAAACCTCATCTGGGAAGCTACAGAAGACCCTGGACGGACATCTAAGGAACTGCAGGCCTCTCAGGTCAGTTAATGTTTGCATTCATGATTCCACGATTAGAAAGACACTGGGCAAAAATGTTGTCCATGGGAGAGCTGCAAGACGAAAACCACTAAACTGCCTTCCTTTACCTGTGAGCCAGGAGTGAAGCCTCTGACCAATCACAATCAGTAATTATTAAACTAACTACCTGGGAGAACTGAAAACAAGGCCTGGATTAGGAATCGAGGTCCTGATTGGAAGAGCCCTGGTTTACGGGGACAATTAATTTGTCACATAGGTGATATGGGTGTTGGTGAATTCTTTTCCTTCAATAAATTGACTGATATTTTAGAAACTGTGTGTTGTGTTTACTCAGGTTGTCCTTTGTATTACACTAAATTTGTTTAAATGTTATGGACAAGCAAAAATAGAGGGAATTAAAGAATTTGTTGCGGCACTGTAACTGTAAAACTGTTATAAAGAAGTATATAGTAATTTAAAAAAAGTAAATAGTAAAATGATGTTTAACCACCAGCTGGAGTGGGGGTGGATCTTGGAATTTTACCCCCAGATCCATGGAGACCAGGCAGTGGGGTTTTTTGGGGGGGGGGGCTGGTTGTCTTTCCTCCCCACCCATTTGCAGATCAAAACGAAGCATAAATAAAATATGCATAATAAGTAAAATGCGTTCTGTGGGGCTGCTAATTCTGCACATCCTCTGACATTAACATAATTAACTTTCTGCACCTCGTAATGAATCTGGAACGTTCCTGTTGGGGCAGACCCAAACGGAAAAGGGTGTGGGAGGGGAGGCGGGAGAGAGATCACAGGCATCGTTCCGCTGAGAAAGATGAACTCTTCTCAGAATTATTCTCGGATTGTGCCGGAAACGAAGCAGGAGAAAATCAGTACGCCATTCCTCGTACACTGAGGGCCAATTGTACTGTTTTAATAACTCAGAATTGAGACTTTTTTCCCCATGAGATAATTTAGTAATGCTACTCAAGGCTGAGCCCTGTTAGTTTATTACTGCATAGAGCCCCAGCTGCCATCATTATTACTGCATTTGAAGGTAAGCGATGCTAACTGGAACAAAGCAGACGAGTAGTAATAGCCAGTTATTCTCAGGACCACCAACAAGCCCTAGCTTACATTGCGAAAACCCCACCATCCCTCATCATTCCCATATAAGGGCGCTCCCTGTAGCTTGACTACTGCAGATCTCCATAGTGACAGCGTTCTGGACCCCTCACCTCTATAGAGATCTTAGCCCAGTAATTGCCCCACCCACTGCCTGCCTTGTATTGTCATCACACCTTTAAGCCCCACCCCCTCTACGTGCTTTCTTCAACCACCCCCTCCATCTCAGCACTGAACTCAGGAGGCCACTGCATGTACCTCAGCCCAAGCCCCGGTCCTCCTGGGTACCCCACATGATCTGCACTCGAACCTAAATACATACACACATAAATAAAAACAAATTTCTTGAATTGGTGAGTGACCGGGGAGGGGGGGGGGGCACTCCAGGGCCCAATCAGCTTTCAGCTGGGGCCAGTGGCCCTGTGGCCCCGCCCCTTGATCACATGACTGAGGGAACACCGACAGAAGCCCAGAAGCAGGAGAGGAGTGACAGCATGACTGCCTGACAGCTGGGGATTTTGGCCCTCAGGCAGCATACATACAGGAAGCCCCACTGCTGAAGGATGGATCAGCTGCCCTCCATTAAAACAGCTGCTAAGCGGCAATATGACACAACACATGGAAAGAGGAGAAAAAAAAGCCAGTGTCAGCTGATCATTCTGAAAAACACGCGCACTCCCTCGCTAAGGAGAGTCACGACCCAGGAGCTCCCACTGGGGAGGGTCGGCCTGAACATACATCCACGGGGAGGGTTCAGCAGACAGAACGCAGGTAAACAGAAAGGCAGGACCGGCGCGGAGCTGTCCACCTGCCCCAGGGATGAAAGCTCAACGGACACGGCCTGCATGTTCTCTGTGGGCAGCAGATGGCAGAACCTGCAGACAACACAAGCTGTCGGCCTAACCTTCAGGGAGACAACTGTCTGCGACACACGCACACAAATACATACACACTCTCTCTCTCTCTCTCTCTCTCTCTCTCACTCACACACACACACACATACACACAGAGTAATGCACAACAACACACAAACACCAATGCATATTCCCTCTCACACACGCAAATGTACATTCCGGGGGTGTATACTAGGGCGAGGTCACATGGGCACCAGCCCCAGCTGAATACTGATTGGCTCCGGGAGTCCCCCCTCCCCCGTCACTCACAGATTCAATAAATATCATTGGCTTATGATAAGGTTGGCCCCTCTGTATGAATTACAGCCCCTCTTATGCTCCTGACCGAAAAAAAAGTTAGAATCGCCCCTGATACACGCACTTTCAGAAAGACACACACACTCTCTCTCTGACACACACACACAGAACGACAGATAGCTCATGCGATTAGTCTGTTAAAAACAGCAAAGTCTGTTTATCTAGGCATCAGGCATCCGCTGGACACATCACTGTTTTAAAATGTCACAGGCCGCAGGGAACGGCGACGAGAAAAGAGCCGGAAAGTTCAGACAAATGAGTCACGCTGAAAAAGCGTAACTTATTTTTATAGGAATCAGACCTGAGTCTGTCCATATTGCCATATTCAGCGCTAAGGGACAGAAATTGGCAAACAGAGATTACCATACCAGCTTTCACACCATGTTTGCAGCAGCCCACAAGGGGGTGCCATCCTACCGTAAAGGGCCACTACTGCTTGGGCCGTTTGGGGTGAAGGTACCAAAGTCCAAGCTTGGGTGGGAGGTCACCAGGATTTTTGTCCCCCAAGTTATATTAATAGGTGACAGGTGGCGCCACCTGATGGCAGGCAATGATATTGCCCAGTCACATTCAAAGATCCTTACTGTAAAATGACAGTGAGTTTGTACAGTCTGTTCCCTGAGCCCTTCTAGATAAGGACAAAGATGGCCAAGCTGCCGTCACTCATGAATGCCGAGGTGGAACACCCTTTCTCTCGGACAAGCTAGCAGAACACCCACGATACGGCTAAGGCTCACACCGCAGTGAGAAATATACCTGCAGTCACCAAAGAAGGTGATCTCAGCAAAAAGACACTCACTGATTGACTGGCCCATACTCTCGTCAAGAGCAAACAAACCATAATATGCAGCTCTGAAGCTTTCCACCCACGGCGAATCATGTAGGGCTGGCTATGGATTAGTTATATGTGCTAACCACCATCCAGAATAACCCACGTCACAGCGCAGTTACTAACGGCTCCATCTTTGCAGAGTGCCCCCTAGTGGTGATGCTGTAATTACACATTACAATTTTCATTTCTCTTGGCGGCTGCCTTGGGGCAGTCTTTAATAAACCTGCATGGTACTGTAGCCATCGGGGGAAGATGGGGGGAGGTGGTGGGTGGGGTGTTCATCAACAGGGCTCAGCAGGAGCACACCACACAACACAACACTTAAATCCATTTGTACTTCATCTGGGATGCAAGGCAGGAGCTGGCCAGCAGGGTGCGCAGTAGATAAAGAGCCTGCAGCTGCGCCCTTGAACTGGATACCCATAATACTTCAGTAAACAAGGTATATAAGGGAAGCGCAAGGAAGCTACGCGCGAGGAAGGTGAAAAAGCACATGCTGAGAGACTGAAGAGATGAATCGCTGGTAGATGCCATATTTCAGAATCCACTGTTCTAGAGATCTGAGAGCCTTTGCTGTTGCACCTGCGCTCCAAAACCAGCGAGACACTCCACTGAGAATCCCCACTGAGAAAATTACGTGTAAGTCTCTCATTCCGGAAGAAGCTGGTTCTCTTCTACTCTCATCACATTTTCAATAATGCAGAAGTAGCGGAAAGCATGCAGTGGCCTCAGAAGCATGCTAGTGCGTCTGCATCGTTTATTTACGCTAGCAAAAAGCTTTTCGATTTGGAGCCTGCCGTGGTAGTTTACATAAGACAGTCAAGTGGGACATTGAAACAAGCTTCAAACACTACATTTTTCATGACCCACTGGCATTAGGCTCCGCCCATAAGCTCCACCCTTTATTCAGTTCAATTCGGTTTAATTCAACTTTATTTGTTTAGCACATTTTCACCATTTCAACGTTTCATTTCACCGTCTCAAAGCTCTTCACATTATCCCTCCCCAAAATCCACTGAGATGTTTGTGTGTGGCTTTTCAGAGCACCTGGGTCTAGGCTTAGAGTTTCAGAGAAGGTAAGCAACAATGAAGGACAACAATTACAAAGAAGACAGATCCAGCGCCGTGACAGCAGCTCCTGCTGCACACTGCCTCAAGCTCAGGGCCCTTCAGAACGTCTATGAATGTCTATAATGTCGAACCGCTGATAAATGATCACTATAGACTGTTCTATGGCTTAGAGACGCTTGCTTGGTTGTCACCCAGATTCTTTATTCAGCTCCGATGTTATTGTACAGGTGCCCTGCTGGGACTACAGAGCCTAATACAAATGCACTAGGCTAATGAGCACAGTCACATAGAATGTTACAATAACAACAATGTGTCGTGTACAGAGATGTACCTGCAGTCTGAATCACATGATCAGTGGACGGCACACCCTCATTCTAATGAATGGTTACCATGACCTGATATCCAAAGGAATGCGTATTGTAATTTGACCATTTTGTTTATTTATTTTATATTCATGTTCATATATAACCTCCCCTGTGATATAGTCACTGTGTGTGTTTAATTTAATTCGGTCTGCTTTGTGTCTTGTACTTTAAGTGCCTGTATTAAAAGAAGGAAAGAATCCATATACACAGCATAAAGTGCTAAGTTAAAATGTTAAAATTACACCAATTATATATATATATAAACCTCAATCAATAATGTTGTTGCATTGTAAGCATCAAGACAGAGTAAATAAGTAGGTTAATCTCGTCATTATATTTATTCATTTATTCATAAATCCACAGGTTAATATAGTTAATGCTGATTTGAATATGGGCCTAATCCATAAAACTGGTTAATAATGTGCAAAGAAGGGTCCCTGCTCTGTCTCTCTATGCCTGAAAAAGGTTGAAGACCCCAGCTGTCAGGCATCGGTCAGATCAAGACAGCTCTCCTACACAACGCCCTAGAGGTATGTAGCTGACAACATTAGCTTCAGTAAGCAGTCAGTCACATGACTCTTTGAACCAATCACAAACCATTAGTTCATCTACCAATTAACGCAACAGCAAGACAAAACAAATGATACTGGTGATGCCAGAGTGGACTTTGCTACTGTCTTATCCAAAGATGAGCACCTCTGGGCACGAGTACAGAGTCAAGACTGATGGCTGAGACTGATCCATAAAGCGACATAAAGAATCTGGCCAAAACTAAAAACATCAAAATGAATCTTACCTGGTACATACTTCACAAACACCAGGGCAAGTTCCATTAGCAGATGGACTATGACCCTCGGGCATTAGGCTCCACCCTCAAGCTGCACCCTCAAGGCCACTGATTTCCAGTAGATGTATGGTTTTCCAGAGAAACTGGGTGTAGGCTCAAAGTTTCATAGAAGGAAAGCGACAATGGAGGAGAGAAAGCAACAAAGGCGGCAGGTCCAGTACCATGGACGGCAGCTTCTGCTGCTCACTGCCTCAAGCTCAGGGCCCTTCAGAAGTGAAGGCAAGCGAAGTGAGAGTAATAAGGGGGAAAGGAAGGAAGGGAGGAATAGGAAGGGGAGGAATGGGATGAGAATGAAAGGAGAGGAATGGAAAGGAGAGGGAAAAGAAGAAAAGGTAAGGGCAGGGAAAGGATGGAAGGAAGGAAAAGGAAAAGACGGAAAGGGGAGGGAAGGGAAGGAATGGGAAAAGAAGGAAAGGGAAGGGGAAGGGAAGGAACGAGGAAGGGAAAGGAAAGAAAGGGAAGGAAAGGCATGAGAAGGGAAGGGAAGGAAAAGGAGAGGAGAGGAGGGAAGGGAAGCAGTCAACAAAGTTGCAGACTATTTGAAGCCATATGTGGACAGACCAGGGCTGCGTGTGAAAAACCACATATGAAATTTATCCTCCAGGTGACACCAGTTACGGTCAGGGGTGTGAAGCCACAGTATAATTTTGCATATTGCCTGTACAATCACAATGTATATTACCAAAGGACAAGGGCACTCAAGGATGATCAATTTTCCTTAAACTAGGGACAATATGTGATGACATAAGGAACGAAGAACCAAGCACCAGGGTGGGGAGGCCTTAATATCACTTTCTGCAGGGTTCCCTTTGAATAGTTTTGCTCTCAATGGTAAACCTGGCAATTTTCACAGCTTCTCTACAGACCCCTCTGCAACCACTTTACAGACCACCAGGGGATGCTATGGCCTATTCATCCACTAGTCCACTATATACTTTTTGAGCTATTATCAGCAGCCTTCCAGGCAAATGCCTTCAGCCTTTGGGTTCGGAGTCAGTGTTTCCTAACCACTATTCCACTTGTTGGCTTCACGTCAGAGCAGGCGTCAGGGTCACTAAGTAACTAGAGTGTACGTTCAGTAGGGCGGGCGGCAGGCGGGGGGCGTGGGGAGGGCGTGCAGGCTACGCTAATACAGCCAAACTGCTGCAGCTCTGAAAAAACCCAGAGAAACGGTGAGTGAAAAAATCCCTGACACCAGAAGGCAAGTTAAACCCACAGATTAGAAAGACCTAGAAGGAGCATCTCTGTGTGGCCTGTTGCAGCATTAGCTACAGTACACAGTTAGTCACATGATTGTTTGAGCCAATCGCCAATTCCCCAGCCGGGGTGCCTGTAATGAATTGTAAAGCCCCAATACAGCTTCAGATATCACTCCAATTCCGAATCAAAATCACCTTTTATCCCTGTGTTACTTTCAACCCATGCAAATGCTTGGTTTCAGTGGTGGCAAACGCCGCTAGCCCTTGGACTACCCTAAGAAAAACTATCATTATAATTCATTCATATCCTTCATAACTAATCCAAAAAAGGATTAGAAAGGAGAAAAAAGAGAAAGCTTGCAGTATTCCTGTGATTAATGGCTATTTGACAGAACAAGGCTCTCCCCTCCCCCCATCTCTCGCTCCCTTTCCATCTCCTCCTACCGATTTCTTCAAAGCCTGCCCCGTCGAGGGTGAAGTGAGCGGCAAATGGAAGCCGCAGAGCCGTGGGTGTGCGGCTGATTGAAGGCTGAGGGCTTCTGAAGGAGGCTGCGACCCGCACAGGAAACCAGCGCCGTCCTGAGCATCGCTAACCGCAGACTCCCATACTGCAGCACAAGCAGAAAAATCTGACAGCTAAATGGCTAAAAGGCCTGCAGAGATGCATCTAGATGCATGGATCTTCACAGGACCCTGCAACAGAGGCCCAGACCCCATCAGCATTAAGGTGTGGGGTCTGATCTGAGTAAAAGATCCCAAACACACAACAAGCACCAGAACCCACAAGGGCCCCACAAGGGCCTCACAAGGGACACACAAAATCCAAGACAAGAGCCGCTACTTTGGAATTTGACAATTCGGCTGACAAGCACAATTCTATCCAAATGGGTGGAAGGGAAATTTTCTGCAGCTCTGATTTATTTCATACACAGGATTCATCCCCAGGTACAAACAATACTGCCCCCTACTGGTCTAGCACTACACCCAGTGGCATGACGACATACCACAAAATCAACATTACATTCATCACCAGAAATGCATTATATAGGAAATGGCTTTGTTAGATAAGTCTGAAAAGGCTTCAGAGATGACGGTCATGAAGAGTACAACAGGGGTGGGGGGTTTGCTGTTTCTGGGGGCCACTCAAAAAGTTACTTTGGGGAACCCCCCTCCCCCCACCAGATGTTTCAAAATAAATAGCTAGTGAGTAGAGTCAGAAGATGATAGCTAGCTAGCTGGTTAGCAGAACATGCTGCTTCAGCATCCCCTAAATAAGGAGCGTGTTTATTTTACATTTCGTGTAGGGACTATTTGTGGCCTCATTCCTGGATGTCAGGCATCCGTTACAGGGACCCCTTATGAATCGTAATCATGATTTAAAAAAAAGCTGACCCTGCATTTTCCCTTCAGAGGAAAAATATCTGCTTTTAAACGTTGCTTTCAGTGTTGTGTTGGAGTGAGATGATATAAACTGCATTAGTGTCAGTTGATGCAAAATCTGTTTTTGTTCCTGTTTGGGTGTTTGACACCTTTTCTGTGTTGTAGGGACCCATTTTCCACAAAAATAAAGCCAGATAATTCAGACAGCGCTGACAGTAGCATTTAAAACATGCTGTCAGGTTAACTCATGGTGATGTAAACAGCTGGAGCCTTTGACAGACATGTTTCCCACAATCCCGCAGTGACTCGATGTTTCTGATGCATGTTACCACAATTTTGAGGGAAATCAACGTGATAGAGCCGGAACCACGAACAAATGACAGCTTTGTCTCCACACTACTCCGCTAATTGTGATCCCATCAAGACATGCTCTCAGCATTCCATGTGGGGGAAACTACCGGAAAAACGATTCACCTCTCCGAACCGAACGCAGTACTCTCTCTGAAAACAGCTGATATGCTCAAGTCATGACACCTTCATGGGATAAGTGGCTGAAACATGCATAAGCCTGACATAGTTCTATGAGGCACCGTGATCTTACTCTATATTAAAAAAGTAAATTAACATTTTTTCCAAGACTCACATTTTTATCTGAAGCCAAGCCCCAGGATGGGGCAAAAGCACAATTTATGATTCCAGCCGCTTACATAGAGACACAAGTGCTTCACTGAGTATTTAAACCTCACTACAAATAAGCTGGCTATGTAAACCGCCACGCCCCCTGCTGTCTTCTGAGGGAACTGTTATTTGAAGGAGATGCGAAGGAAAGCCCATGCCGCTCTGATAAATGGAACAGATGTTTGATCGTAATAGGAAGGAGCGTCTGCCTGCAAGCCGGATTTGCAGACGCGTCAGACCCACACACACCTGCTCCATCTGACACGAATGGCAAGGGAGCCAATTAGCGTGATTCTTTAGATCCACAGTCACCCCGTGATCCAGGGGTTTCCCAGCTTTTTGCCGATCTGTGGGAGGTTCTCCACCCACCTCCACACTGAAGCCGCACTGTGGACCGTAAGCTGCCTCTGCTCAGATCCTTCACCTGAGTGCAGAACCCCAACCCGAGGGCTTCACGCAGAAGCCAGGACCCCACCCACGTCCACATGCTTGAACACACATAGACACAGAAATGCAGGAGCACACGTACATACAAGTGTGCATGTACTGCTTATGATCCCATCAAGACATACATGCATGCTCATACGCATACACAGACATACACACTGGCACACACAATAAGCATGAATGTATACATGCTGTACTGTATACACACACACAGACATGCAGTATGTATAAATGTGTACACACATTAGCACATGTAAATGTATATAAACATACATGTACTCACATAAACACACACATGTACAAACACACACATCTATAACACACACACATGCCCTCATATAAACACACACATACATCATATATACATACATGTATAAACGCACACCTGTATAAATATAGATGCTGGCATGCACGCACACTCTCATGAACTCACACGCATGCACAAACGCATGCACACTGACCTGGCCTTGTGGCAGGCGGTGCAGATCCAGGCACGCTCCTCGGCGCTGTAGCTGCCGCAGCTCCGGCACACGTTGTAGCCGCAGTCGCCGCACGGCCGCTTGCGGTTCAGCAGGAAGGTGAAGGGGCTGCAGCAGCGCATGCAGCAGCGCTGGTTAAACTGCTCCTGCCTGGACAGCAGGAGGCAGCGGCTGCCCTCCTCAGCCAGCTCCCGCCTCAGCTCTCTAGGAGGGAGTGAGAGGGGGAGGGAGAGGGGGGTCAATGACGAGGAGAGACGGGAGAGAGGGAGAGAGAGAGAGAGAGAGAGAGAATAAGTAAGGAGGAGAGAGAACGTATGAAAGAGGATAGATGTGAGAGAGGGAATGACAGAGAAAAAGAGAGGTGAGAAAGGAAGAGAACAGAAAGAGGAAGGGAGAGAGATGCAAGAAAGAGAGAGAGGGTAAGGGAGGATAAGAGACGGTGGGAGGGAGAGGATAAGCGAGGAGGATAGATATGAGAGACATGAGAAAAAGAGGGAAGGCAATGTACAAAACAATGAAGAGGAGGAAGAGACAGAGGCAAAGTGGGAGGGGTAGAGCCATGCGCACATGTGTAGGATCCAATAACCGCCGTGCCACCTCCTGGCCCCGCTGAGAATGACGCGTGTGGGTCCGGGCCGCAGTGAGCCCCATTACCACAGCAGCATCAAGCCCTGCCCTGTGCCCCCACTCCCTCACCCCTTTGCCTCATGACACAGATCACCACACTAACAGCCTTAACGATGATGGCAGTGGGGGAAGTTCTGGCCACGCCATTGAAGGACCTTTTACATGGAGCGGCTCAGACACAATTCTATGACGAAGCTGAATAAACAAAACTACTAACTGTGTTTCCATGGATTAATTACATCATAATTAGGGCAGACTGGTTATAAGTAACAAAGTCATATAACGGCCATAATGACTTCTTAGGGAGCACACCCTCCCATGGGAGCCTTCTGTAGGCTGATCCATAACCCATTAGCCACAGTCCCAGACTGTACCAACCGCTTTGTGGGGGAGGTCATGAAAAACGCTAGGCGAGATGAAAATTTTTCCTGCACACTGAAAACGAAAAACTAACCATGCAGCTTGATTTAAGGGTATTGTCCAATAATCGTACAGGATTAAAAACAGGGGTGAGTCATCCATGGTTAAAAATATAAAATGCAAAAAAAAATTAAGCCTAACAAGATATACAGTTGTGTGACATGGTTCTGTCATCCACACCAGTTTCCAGGCTTTGATATCTTCATGGGAGCATTTTGTTAACGCATGTCCATGTAAAAACATTAACAACAGGCACAGAAGGATTGTGGGAGACAAACGCTCAGAGATACGGCAGGTCAGGCTTTGGTACAGGCCATTGGGGTGGCATAGATATACACCAAGGAAGGGAGGACCCCCCCCAATATAAAATAAAGGGAGGGGCAATAGGTGGGTCCACATAAATAATGAAAACTGATGTGTACAGGGGCTGGATTTATGTGGAATCATGGAGGACAGTGATTGGTTGCATGTGGCTATGATGCCTGAATAATCCACGCCCCCTACAGGCATCGGC
>JAODKC010000082.1:16283974-16302081 GCA_026777985.1 Mormyrops attenuatus
TGTTGTCTGTGGCCGGGGTGGGGGGTCTTGTTGGCTTGATCTGCTATCACCCCCCCCCCCCCCCCCTGCGGGGGGCTGCGCTCCCCCCCGGCGGGGGTGGGGGGGGGGGGGGGGGGCCGAAGGGAGGTTTGGGAGCTACAGCTCTCAGAGGCAGTAAGATGAACGACTCAGTATGATATATCGCTGCTGTGGGAAATGGCATTAACTGACAGGCTACAATGGGGGTGGGGGGGTGGGGGCGGTTTCAGGAATAAATTCATGTCCCAGGACTGCTGTCACCAGTGGGCCAACAGTGACACAGCCTGCCCGTACCTTTCTATTCAGTGTGCTAAGGCTAAAGCATATTTATGCGGGCTGACCCTGGCCAGCTTCAAATGACCTTGAATAATAAGGGCTGGCCCCCCGTGTCCCCCCATGCGCCCCCGACCTTCTGACGCTGCAGAGAAGACGCCACAAGGTGATGCAACACCTGTTCTTCAATCACTGGGGTTCTCTCCCAGTCCCCACCGCCTGCCTCTGCATGTCAAACAAGCGTATTTTGGTCCCGATTCACCTCTGGGAAAGAGTCACATGACCAAACCCTGTCCCCAGAGGGATGTGAGAAACAGAGAGACTGACGATTTGTAAAGACGGGAGAACAACTCTGGCAACGACTTCCTCGGTGAGTCAAAATCCTAGAGATGTTTATGCAAATAAATATTATTTTCGTTATTAGCAAAGTTAATTACTTGAACCCCCCCCCCAAATGAGGTCAGTATGGTGGCTCCGTGGGCGGCTTCAGGGCTAAGGGTTCGAATCCCGTTCCCATGGTGGGTAGAGCCTGCATGCTCTCCCATGTTTGTGAGCATCTCCTCCCGTGTATCAGAGAACCGGTGCCTCTAAATAGCCCATAGTGTGTGCTTGTGAGTGTGTGCTTGTGAGTGTGTGCATCCTTATGGAGCTGCATCTTCTCCAGAGCTTCCTAGGATCGGCTCCAGGATCCACCCACCCTGTAAAAACCAGCTCACATCCAAACCATATAAATTCAGGGCAGCACTTTTGGTTTACGAAGCCAGCAAACATTCCCTGAGCACCATGACTCAGCAATCACAGGTCAGCCTAAGGGATTGTAGGTAACAGAAATCACCAGAGCCTGAAATCCAGGCTGAACATTTGGATGTAAATCTACTGTAATATCCTTTTGAGGCTGGGGGGCAGTGAGGTTTAAATGGGTCAGCCTGAGGGATGCCTGAGGGTGACTGACCCAGCACGTGCCATTTCAAGCAGGGTGAGGGTGATATCTCACACCTGCAGGGTCTACAGCCTCTAAGTCCTGAAATACGTCGCCTATCATGTGACCATCAAATCCATCATATGACCATAACGCCCATCATGTAACTTGGATTCAGTGGGATGGGGAGTCCGAGCACTCACCATGCTGGGTGATGCTGGGGTTTCCTGGCACACAATGTAGAGGATTGTGTTTACAAATAGCACCCCCTGCCCCAAGCTGAGTTGTCCCAGGTCAAGTCTGGTGGGAAGATTTGGAGAGGGGAGTCACAGTACTGGGTCTGGAGATGCCACTGTAACCTGGACACTGGTAGGTACTGGGGCCATTTCACATTCCAGCACAAGCCTGAGTTGACCGGGTTCTGAGCTGTGGCCTCATTCACCCACTCATCAATCCATTAACAACCAGACAGATGAGTGGGCGGGTCTCACATCTGCTTATAGCCAATAAGGGAAGAGGCTCACAGCAACAAGCCCAATCAAGCTGCAGCCTGGACTCAGACCCAAATGTGTCTCGCGAACCTATGCTGAACTTCTTTTGCCACAAACAGTCATTTCTTAAAAGCACTTCTCAGAATTACAGTTTATGTGTTACTGTGTCCTATCCCCTGGCAATATGATTGCCGCACAGGGCAGGAGGACCCACAGGTGCAGAAAACAAGTAAAATTTCTGAAACCACCATCCTGCCTCAGTGCTCATTCTCAGAAGAAGCTTACAGACTTTTCTGCCCTTGGTGCAAGCGGGAGAGGGCTTTCCGTACAGCAGCTAGGAGTTACTCATGTCGCCGCGCAATTTAAGCTAAACGTGCGGGTTGCCGATAAGGTTTTTTCAATTTAAATGTTTTCCGCATTTTTTTTTGTTACCCACAAATGATAAAAACTCCTTTTAAGGCATTCATTCCCAGCCAGTCCGTGAAATAAATTAGGATGCAGGGAAATGTGTTTCCTGGCATCTCAACAGCCACCCAGCACCCAGTGAATTTCCGTGGCTTCTGGCTGGATTGACAGAGGGAGACAGATACAATGCAACGTGTAACAAAGCCTCAATTAAGCCACTGCTTAGCTGGGGAATATAATGAATCATCACCATTTCCATTTTGTTTTCTATATTCCACCATGGGGGGGGGGGGGGCATTTCCATATTTACATATTTATTGTTATAATTGTATTTATTGTCTTATTGAAGCACGTTACTCTGCATTTAGTTTGTGTTTACCGGTGGTAGGATGTGCAGAGTAAGATTTCATTGTTTTCAGTGTAACTATCTACTCTGCATGAAAAAAACTCTTTAATCTTCAATCTATCACCTATAACTCCTACATCCCTTTAGTTCCTCAATTCCAACCACAAATATTCACTCATCATTGTTTCTCGGGTCACCATACATGCTCCACAGCGCTGATTCACCACAGAGCCCCAGTCAGAAAGCACCAGAGAGACACCATCCCGAAAGATGAGGACGCAACTATGCCAGGGTACAGGCTGGAGCAACTTGACAGAAAATGGAGAGAGTTTCTCGCCCTCCTGTCTGCTATTTTCTGATGCTGAATCTGCTGTTTCAGCAGAGTAGGGTCTCATTGGCCAAAAATGGCTTCACTATTTTAGTTCGGATCCAAATCAAAAGCTATACAAACATCATGACCCAGCTGGAGAAAAGAGAACATCTTCCAAGCATCAGAGAAATGTGACTGCACACTTCCCTGAAATCAGGGACCTGCATAATATATGGAGGGAGGGGAAAATTAATTGGCTTTTACTCGGACAAGCAGTGCATGTCATTGCAAAGGCGGGAGCTGGTATGATCAAGCAGAGGAGAGCAGTGGGACGTGCTTCTGACTGTAATGAAAAATACAGCATTAAACTGGCCATCTAGAACACGCACACCTGGAGTCCACAGAAGGTTTGGATTGGTTTGGATTTGTCACCCCAGGGTGGATGCTAGTGAAGGCCTCATCATGACATTACCACCAGGGACACACTAGTGAAGGCCAAAACATGACATTACCACCAGGGACACATTAGTGAAGGCCAAATCATGACATTACCACCAGGTACACACTAGTGAAGGCCAAAACATGACATTTCCACCAGGTACACACTAGTGAAGGCCAAAACATGACATTACCACCAGGTACACACTAGTGAAGGCCAAATCATGACATCACGCCCTGGTATACACCAGTAAAAGCTATTTGATAAGACAGTCTGCCTTATTACTGTCCAAACATTATCCATTGTTTGCTCAGTTATTAAGAGTTTTGTAAGTTTGGAGTTTCAGTATGGAAAAGTTTAAATAGTGTGTGGGATGTATCTGGCAGCAGTCATGTGATCCAGCAAGCTGGAAACTGGTAAGACAGCTTCACAAACTGCATTAGTGCTCACCGCCATCACCACCACCACCCCCCACACCCCCCCAACTTTCAGAGTGTATGATGGTGTTTGTGTGAGTGTGTGTGTGCGTGTGTTTACCAGCTGCACGTTTTCAAAAGCTGTTGGCCAGTAGGAGGCACTACGACCCAGCCGTTAGCGCTGATACTTCCCCGACTGAATAGGTGGCGTGTCCTCCCTGCCTGTACACAGGCATCCTCTGCCTTTTCCATACAATCCAGAAACAGTAGTTAAGCGGATTAGTGTCCCTGAATTGCCTTTCCACCCTCTGATGGACCAGACCCCTCTCCAGGGTGCCCCCTGCACTTAACGGGATAGGCCCCAGGCCCCCCTGTGACCCTGTGCTGGATAAGTGGGTAGAAGATGGACGAATGTTATTCCAGACATTTTAGGCTCCAGAGTTTTGTTCCATTTGTATTCCATGGACAACACTCCCCCTTGAGTGTAAAACCCTCTCCTTCTGCTGTGACTGCTCTGAAAGAAATGTAATAAATTGCTTCTTTTTCATAATTGCTAAAATCTTTAGTGTGAGCAGGATTCCAGCAGAACTCATTGGAGATACTCTGCTGTGAATCCACCGATGAACTGTGTTTCTAAAAATGTACCAATAAAGGCAAAAACAAATTTCTGTGATGGACTGGCTTCCCATTCAGGGTTCCCCTTGCCCTTCCTGGGAAAGGATCCAGGCTCTTGGTGAATCTGTACTGGATTAGCAACATGAAATATGTATGGATGGAGGGATGTATGGATAGATTGATGTCACTTGTGAAGTAACCAATCAAATAAGCTGATGCTGCCACATTCCAAGCATACCCACCTATCAGAAGTAAAGGCCAATTCATACTTCACTTTTCCCTGCGCGCTTTTGGTCACACACAGGGTGAGGTCACCCTAATTTCGTCATAGCCCTTGCAGCCCAGATTTTTTTGTCGGGCGGAGATCGCACGTGCAACATAACTGCCTAGGTATTTCCAGTAGGTGGCAGCACCAACTTTCACAGAGCAGAAGAGATCAACCAAGAAAGAGCAGAGGAAGAACAGTTGTTGTTGTACTAGTTATGGTGAGCAGTTGTATGAGAAGGTGCTGAAGTACCCACATAACTAATTTCTCATACATTCCAGACATTATATATGGTATATGGTATTTTCCAAAGCAACACTATTCTGACATTTTGAAATATTGGCGATAAAATTTGCCAAGTGGGGAGGTTTAATCATAAGGGTTTCAAAATACCAGTATACCACATTAACTTAATACTTTATTAAACAACTTATTGAATATTGTTCATAAAAAGTTTACCTGTTTCACTACACTGCTGGTATCTGTAATTGCTGCAAAACATCTGCCCTCTGGTGGTCTGATGGATTATCACTGCTGCATGTATGCACCAATCGCAACCATCTGTGTCCACGGACATTGTAGTATGAACACAAGCTTCCACATGCACGATCGTTCGCAGCCCATAAGCGCACATGGATAAGCGAAGCACAACCAAGCCTTAAGAGGCTAGCAGTCTCCCCACCAGCCAATCCCAGTAAAGAAAAGAGGGTCTTTAACAAAACAAACAGAACGAGAGTAGTTTGAGAAGAGCAAGACCCATTACGCAGCTGTTTAAAGAGCTGGTGTCACCAAGGAAGAGTGCAGGTACAACATCCCACAGAAGCATGAAAATAAAAATATAAACACAGATCACCCTCTGCAATGCACAATCAACCCATTAGAGGGTGGTGTGTTTAAGATTCATCTGTATCCCTCCTATTTTTGGACAGCGGTTCCCTTTATATGGCGATCAAATTAATATCTGAAAGCATTCAGTCTGTTTCCCTCGTCTCACACTGAGCTGTGAAACAAAAAAAAAAACAGTGAAACAGAGCAGGAGACAAGAGAGGAACTCAATTAGAGAGTCTGTCTTCTGGGGTTGGGTCATGGCGGCTCCCAGCAGAGGCCGGGAGGGAACTGGGGAGACCCTGGGCACGGTCTTAAAATGTCACATTAGCACATTACAGGAAACGCACGACGGCACATCGAGGGCAGGAGGCTGAGGCCGCTGCCGCCGCAGAAATACGGCAAAATGCCACCACTGAGAGCGAAAGAGGGGGAACAGCAACGCCGTAATCAAACTCGACAAAAACCCAGGGCGCCTCAAACATTAAACGGGCCTAATCTCAGCCTCCTGGGGAGAGGGAAAGGAGCTTTTACATCACATGAAGGAGGATCCCCGAGGGAACACTTAGAAAAACAACACTGCTTTATTAAACAAGTGAGAAAGGAGGCAGGGGGAGGGGCTACCAGCAGAGAGGGAGGCAGACAGACAGAGATAGAGAGAGGCAGAAAGAGAGGGAAAGAGACAGAGAGAGAAAGACAGAGAGAGACAGAGATAGCCAGAGAGAGACAGAGAGGTAGAAAGACAGACAGAGACAGCCAGAGACAGAGAGAGGCAGAGAGAAGTAGAAAGAGAGACAGAGACAGCCAGAGACAGAGAGAGGCAGAGAGAGCAAAAGAGACAGAGAGAGGCAGAGAGACAGAGACAGCCAGAGAGAGAGACAGAGAGAGCGAAAGAGACAGAGGCAGAGAGACAGAGACAGAGAGAGGCAGAGAGAGTGAAAGAGACAGAGGCAGAGAGACAGAGACAGCCAGAGAGAGAGACAGAGAGAGAGAAAGAGACAGAGGCAGAGAGAGACAGCCAGAGACAGAGAGAGGCAGAGACAGCCAGAGAGAGAGACAGAGAGAGGCAGAGAGAGACAGCCAGAGACAGAGACAGAGAGAGGCAGAGAGACAGAGACAGCCAGAGAGAGACAGAGAGAGCGAAAGAGACAGAGAGGCAGACAGACAGAGAGACAGAGACAGCCAGAGAGAGAGACAGAGAGACAGAGAGAGCGAAAGAGACAGAGGCAGAGAGACAGAGACAGAGAGAGGCAGAGAGAGCGAAAGAGAGAGGCAGAGAGACAGAGACAGCCAGAGAGGGAGACAGAGAGACAGAGAGCGAAAGAGACAGAGGCAGAGAGACAGAGACAGAGAGAGGCAGAGAGAGCGAAAGAGAGAGGCAGAGAGACAGAGACAGCCAGAGAGAGACAGAGGGAGGCAGAGAGAGCGAAAGAGACAGAGGCAGAGAGACAGAGACAGAGAGAGACAGAGAGAGCGAGAGACAGACAGAGAGCGATAGAGACAGAGGGAAAGAGAAAGCGAGAGAGAAAGAGAGAGACCGAGAGAGACTGAAATAAAGAGAGACACACAGAAAAAGAGAGAGAGAAACAGAACAAAAGACAAAAAGATACAAATAGAGGAAGAGAGAGAGATGAGATATCCGGGAGGGATGTGGATTATCACAGTAAAATCACAATGGCTCCGCAGGCTAAAGGCTAAAGCACAGGACACTTTCAGGAAGCTGCCCTGCTGTCGGTTCCAGAAGATTCTGCGGAAAAGTCTGTAACGTGACGGTGAATGTGTCGTTTAATGTCTCCTGTTCTTTTGCAAGTGTGCATGCTGAGAGCTTTGACACCATACGTAATGCACTGTGTGCTTCCTGCATACATTGCTTTGGACAACAGTGTCCACTAAATAAATAAAGGTGAATGTAATCAGGGAGCAGACCCCCATCTGTGGAACATCAGTCCACATGGAGATGTTCATACAAGGCTGTTCTCACAAGCACTGCAGCTGAGTGCAACAATATCACTCTGTCTCACATCCTGCTTTTCTCTCTAGTTTTCCCCATACTGCTATTCCAGATGTGCACACTGGGGCAGCCCTGCATTGTGGTTTCAGGTCCTCAGGGAAATACATCTGTCTCAGCGTGAGAAACAGTGGGTGCGATTCTCGAGCAGGGTCAAATAGGTGCTATAAAAAAACACACGGTTTAGACATGGAGGGATTAACACGGAAAAAATGTTCTCCTGGGACTCAAAACACTATAATCAGAAAGGAAAGTCACATGGCAGAAAATCGAAGGATTCCGAGCGTGCCATAGATCAGAACCATGAGAACATAGCTGCCCGCTAACAATAGGCTTGCCGCTAATGCTATTGGGGACAATCTGGGCTCGAAGGACACCCAGACTGGATCACAGAACCTCACCCATAGAAGTAGAAGGCTTGACACCTCACTTTCAGGTGGCTCCCTGGAGAATTAAAACAGCAAATGTCACCCTGTTGTACTTCATACCATTTCAGAGCCTCCATCCAAAGCAGTGAACTCACAGCCTTTGAGTCAACGAACATGGTGAAAAAAATGACACCAGACAAATCAGCCTCTGACAATCTCTCGTTTCCTGACGGAGTCCTCATAACCTGCCTGGGCCTCTCCCTATTCGCCTGGCACATGCGCTAAGCAAGGGCCTCTGTCTCCATGGTGACGCCCAACCGCCACTCCTGATTGATGGGCGAGGAGTCATGGATCCACCGAGCTCTTTAACTAACAAGGAGCGTCGCGCTGACAGAGGCACATGCAAATTGTTCAGGCGTGTTATACCATGGGTAGGATAGAGGGGTGTGTTTGGACCAGTGGTGTTTGCGGAATGCCAGGAAGAGGGACTGTCATAAAACCCATTCAATGTTAAAACATGCTTCAAAAAACCTACACACTCTATCGCACATGCGCTAATATAAATTATAATGCCCCCAAACACACCCAGAGGGTCCCTCAGTCCTCAGACAAGCCTTCACTGCCCCCAACCCCCCATCCTATTCCTTAGTGCCAACCCCAGCAGACAAATAAATGATGTAGACCCATGGTACTCACTGACTAAAATGCAGACAGCTTGTATCAGGAGGGTTCAGAGCGGGACATTTGGGCAGCGCCTTCTAGCCACACCCCCGTCACTCCCCCATCTGTATCACAGCAGCCACTCAGATGACCACACTCAGGACGCGGATGGGGAAGCAGCAGGAGCAAGTGGACGTGGATGGAGGAGCTGAGGGAGGTGGGAAGACTTTCCCAAAGCAGCTCTTCCCAAGACAGAGCAGGATGAAATGAGCCAAAGTAGATGCCGATGATGGGAGACAGGGCCGACGGCCACACAGCCTAATCCACTCCAGAAGCGTTTCCTGGACGAGACAGGCGTGGGCGTAATCCACCTCCAGAAGACAAGCTGGCTACCCAGTGGAGTGTGAGCCTCAGTCTCCCCCCCACACGATGAGGGTGCGGTGCTCCAGGGATAGTGTGAGCCCAGCATGGGAGTCAGGGATGCAGCACGGTATCCGAGGATTAAAGAGCAGACAAGAGAGATCTGGAGAATCTAGCACCGAACTGATTCCACCGGGCGAGGCTGTGTGTGGTGACAGAGTGGAAAAACTCTTATGTGTAGAAGGAGCTGTCACAATTCCATAGGCTGGCCCGGATATTCAGAGGGATAGTCAACATTTGCCAGAACGACTAAGAGCCACTCGCCTGAACTGCAAACATTAACCCTCATAGTCCCTGAATGCTCGCCACCTGTCCCAAGGCACAATCTGACAGTACACAAAGCAAACACACCCGAATTTTATGGCCCAGTAAACTGCAGGTAAGAATGCAGCAGCCCAGTCAAAAACTTCTGAGAATTCCAAGGGAGAATTCTGTTGTCTTCAACGCCTTCGTTTTTGAGCTCAATAAAAGACTAACGCTACGAGTGCCTTGCAAGCTAACACACAAATGGAAAGGTCACAGTCGTTCGGCAAAGGCACCAGCACGTTGAACATCCCCTTCCCTCCCCCCCATCTCCTGTGGAGCATAAAACCTTCTCTGGCAGGACTTTATCCGTGAAGTGAGGATATAAAAGCGCGAGAGGCTTTCAGGAAAAGCAGCCAGGCGTCGGAGTATGGCAGGAGCTGCCTCCAGCCCAAAGGGTCTCGGTAATAATTGGTAAAGACCTTATCAAGAACAAGACATACTTATCTCTTGCCAAGAGTTTTGCTGATCCTTGCAGAGATTAGAATATGATTCAGAACATGAGGTATTACTGGGGGTGGGGTGGGGGGGTTCGACCAATTAAGAATCAGCATACAGATAAGATGAGAAATGCAGGGGTCAGCTGAACGAGACCATGTGTCACCAAGTTATGTGATTCAGGTCTATAAAGATAAACTCATAACTTAAACTCAGAACTGTCATAAATAAATTTTATATAATAAAATAATTTTTAGCTCGGTTTGCAAACGTGAACATTTTTTGCCATTGATAAAGTGTTCATTGCAGCATTAATTAATTGCCACATGTACTGTACCACTGTCCTGTTTGCAAGACAGAACAGCAAGAGTAGGATAACCTCTGGCATCCACAAGCAAAATGAGTCATGGGTAACTAGCACTGGGGCAAATCAGCGCGGGAGATCCGTGCTAATGAACTGAACCAGATCATGATGGATACAGATCGACTCCAGTGCCAGAAGAGCCTATGCTTTTTCTCAAGGCATTGTTGCAGTATTGCTCTCTAGCCCCAACTCACAGGCGGGTGGGTGAGAGTGAAACAGCCCAGAAGAAAGAATGAGCTTACTTCCAGTATCTGACAACTCACTAACAATACACCGATTTCCCATGTTTTAGGACTCGATGGTTCTTATGTCTTTCAGTAAAGACACAAATCGGTGGCAGTCAAATTCTCTTAAATTTACTCGAAGAAGAGCCCTGACCCTTCAGTCGAATCCAGGGCATGTTGTAATTACATTTAATTTTTTCACCAGATTTTTTATCCAAAGCAATGTTAATTTTTTGAGACAGCAGGGTCAGCCAGTCCCTGGAGCAACTGGGGATTAAAAGCCTTGATCAAGAGCCCAACAGTGAAATCACTTTGCTTACCCTGGGATTTGAACTGGCGACCTTCCATTCAGAGCCACACACATATTCAGAGCCACACCGAATAGAAGCGGGCCCTTCCATTTATCTCTCTCCCGTTTCCATACCTCCCAGAAAAGATGGAAGATTAAGCACTTTCACTGTTTAGGAAACACAGAGCACAGATAGAGTTTCCTCCACAATTATTGCCACCCCTTGTAATGATTTGTAAAAAGGGTTAGAAAAAATCCACCTTTTGGTGAAGTAGCTTCATCTCATACTGAAAAAATCAGAAAAATCCAACCTTTCTTTGAAATAAATTTATTCAAAGAAAAACAAGAATAAATCAAGAAATAATTATTTTGAGCAAAAACACATATTGGCACCCCTAGGAATTATAGTGTAAATTGCCCTGTAAATTGTACATCTTTGAGTTGAGTGTAGTGAATAGGAACCTTCAAGCTGTAATCTATGACTTCCTGGTTAACAGGGATATGAACATGAGGTGACACAGAGCCCAAATTCTCTTAGTCCCTTAATACTTTGTACAACCTCCCTTTGCCAATATAACAGCACTGAGTCTCTCCTATAACATAATCGTGGCACATGTGTTTTTATTGAAAATAATTATTTCTTGAAGGATTTGTTTTTCTTCGAGTAAATGTATTTCAAAGAAAGGTTGGATTTTTCTCATTTTTTCAGTGTGAGATGAAGCTACTTCACTGAAAGGTGGATTTTTTCTAACCCTTTTTACAAGTCTTTACAAGGGGTGCCAATAATTGTGGAGGGCGCTGTACGAACGTTGCTTCTGCCAGGACATTAAATGTCAGCATAATATAAGAAGAAGGATATATGTTGTATATTCATTGCTTTGTTTGTATCTGTGTGTGTTCCCAGGTGTGTGTGTATGTGTATGTGCATTAAGTATGTGTTTCCATGCTACGAAATCAATTAGTAGCTCATTAATACCTCATTAGTAACATATTAATAATTCATTAATAGCTAGTTAATAGCTCATTAATAACACATTAATAGTTTATTTATAGCTTAATAGCTCAATAATAACTGTTAGCTTTATACCTGGAGCTACAGCCATCAGGTTGGCGGCAGCCCGATTCAGCAGGGGAACACAGTGAGGACGTGACCAACCTCACACTGCCACAACAAACCCGACACATATCTTGTCAGCATGAGTCACATGACCACCAGCCCCCACATGTCCACCTCGGAATGCCCTCGGGCTCCCGTCAGGAATCCGCGTTTGATCAGACAAATCTGATCATCTCCCCAGAGCCCGAATTGCAGGCATCAGCGAAAAAAGTACCGCTCGCGGCATGCAGAGAGCGAGGGACCTTACAGCTGCAACAGCAGAAGAATTCAGGGATATCTCTTAAAGGGCCGGTACACAGAGTATCATTTTTACTCTACACCTAACACTTATACTCCATATTGTCAATGTCAGTCAGTCCAAGGGGCAGATGTGTAAAGCAGTGAGTGACTGCAGACTCCATAAGGCTGTATAAGAGACATGACCACATGATCTGAAACTGTTTCATGATCAACAGACCTGCTAAAGCACAGACCAAGGAGTGACCTTTAAACTCCCCATCCAAGACCCCAAGCTGATCTTCTCACATTCTGGACGATGTCCTTCGTCCATCACATTAATCTTCATCTAGGCGCCTGGGAATATCACATCAGCACTCTTTGCGTCTGTCAAATTACTACATGTGTAGCAGTACATAATCACAGGCTCTGTACTGTGCCAGCTCCTCCATCGCTGGTCAGCGGTCTTGTTGCCATGTCAACCTCGACAGCGACAAGCTCCTCCTGCTCAGGGAGGCTGTGAAGGCCCCATCACGGCAGAGGTTTGAATGTAGCTGTATCTTACTCTCACCAATTCCCAAAAGGTCTTTCTGGATAAAGTGGGCACAGTTGGTAAAGCACCATGCTTAGGGGTTCAAATCCTCTGACGAGGCAGCCATATCAGGCATGCAGTGGCAGCAGAAGGTATCGTGGACACTGGCCAACTTCACGGCCAAGGTTATCCCACACATTAATTTAGCTGGTGACCCCTCCCCCTTCCTCACCCCATTCTCATGGAATGGCAGAACACAAATGATTTTCCTTTCCCCACTGTCAAAAGCTATGTGCAGTGCCACTT
Organism: Mormyrops attenuatus; assembly: GCA_026777985.1. Taxonomy (NCBI): domain Eukaryota; kingdom Metazoa; phylum Chordata; class Actinopteri; order Osteoglossiformes; family Mormyridae; genus Mormyrops; species Mormyrops attenuatus. The sequence goes on from JAODKC010000082.1 coordinate 16,296,542, forward strand.
CTGTCCAGCAGGTGTCACTGCCACCAGCTCAGAGACTACCGCCCACGTCAACAGCGAACTGATGCAGTCGAGTGGCAAATGACTCACTGGCACCAGCTGTCACAGAGCGCCCGCATGCAAACAATTAATTGGCACTTATTGCATTATTCACAGCCCAGTTCCCTGAGAGGAACCGACACAATTTGCTCAAATATGAGCAGTTTTATGGAGATGATAGAAGGAGGAAGACATTTCATTTACGACGTCACCCAGACAGGACCGAGTGGACAGGATGATTTAACATTGTGATTAAAATCTACTTATCATGTTCAAGAGGGAGAGAGAGGTCTGTGGCACTTGTGCATTTCATATTATCTAGATCTGTATCTGTAGATTTGGAAGTGAATTCGAATTTCAGGGAGATTTAAATTCCAACTCAAGTTCCATTTTCTGATTTGGATTGGAATTGATGACTGCATTCCAGAATGGCCCCAACCCTGCTGAACACAAGTGAGGGAGAAAGGCTATGCGCAGAATGTGTTAAAATAGTATAACAACATATTGGTAGGAATAAATTATTAAAAACACATGATACCTAATTTCCCACAAACATAATACTTTCTACAAGTCACTATGAGATAACTTCATAACAAAGGCAAAGAACGTCTGTCCAGAATACCTGGTTATGGTATTTTTATAAAGTTCTGACCACTAAACATTGTATTCCAGTAGCCATTTCGTCATCTCATTTAAAAACTAGCCCGACTGCTTATTATACTCATAAAATAACTGGCTGGGATGGAGAAAGAGGCCAATAGCTGAATTTTCACTGATTCTGTTAAAAAAGGTGGTGGTTGATGGAAAACGAGGGTAGAAGAGGGAGGAATGACACTGCTCTGCTGGAAACCAGTAAGAACATTTTCGAATTCGGGCTGAAGCGTTGCCCAGAAGACGCCAGATGGGATGGAGGAATCCTCAGCCACAGAATAAGCCAAAGTCAGCAAAAACATGGGACAGCGCTGTCATTCTGTGTGGGTGTGACCGGCTCCCAGATTTCTATCACCAGCGATTCAAAACCACCATGCTCCTGGCCTGCTATGAAATCCTGGACAACACTGCCCTCTATGGGCCACTGTGAGAAAGGTCAGACCTCAAGCCCCCCTCAATCCGAAATGCTCCAGAACCACTGACTCATCTTTTCTGAAGTTAAACTAAGCAACACTCTTGGACAGGCCCACCTTCTCAGGGGAACAACTGAGCCAGGTCCAGGCCCAGGTGGGGGAGGGGGGGTTCGGAATGGGCCCCGGTGGGAGAGGAGTAATGAGCGGCGAGTCTGCTTCTAGACATCACACCCATTACTCTGACACCTGAGTATACCTTTCAGCTGCGAAAATGTTTTGCGAGGGCGTCTATTTTAAAATACATCTCTTTTTTTTTTTTTACACCATATGCCCGAAGGTGAAAACCAGAACCGTGATTAATGGAGTGTCTACAGCCCCCCCCCCCCCGGTTTTGTTTGCTTCATTCACCGTGTTGAGATCTGCAGCGTTGGGAATCCATCCCAATTACACAGAGACATCACTACCACCTGGACGCCCCCGCCTGTTAGGGGGTGCTGTTTATATTCCTAGCATGGCTTGCCAGTGAGACACCCCACTTTTATGGTGGGGGGGTCTTTAACGCAAGCCGTAACACAGAAGTGCCCCCTGGTTTAGGAAGGGGACAAACATCGTAGGGCTGATTCAGTCATCTAAAGAGATTACCCCCCCTACCCCCCCACCACCATGAGCCGAGTGGTACGGTCTCACTCTCCCTGTAATGGGATGATCCAACTGCTCTCTGGAGGCCATGATGTATGGATCTGCTGAGTCACCAATCGACAGGCAGCACAGCCCCCCCCCCCCAGCTGGCACCACATCAGTTTTAAAGTTTCCCCTCAGTTAAAGAGACAAATGTTTTTATAGATGTCGTTCAGGTAAGCTGTTAGGGGTTACACAGCTGCTCCCATCTATGGGACTCAAAGATTACACACCTGTATGAAGCACCCACACACACACGCACACACGCGCACACGCACACCACCACTGTCCTAGCAAACACCCAATGTCTCAAAACACGTGCTGAGCAATTAGCGTGTTTCCATGATGTGTTCATGACCCAAACAACACTTATAGTGAGCTGGGTGGGTCTGGACCTAGAGTCGCATTCAAACCTAGACTGTGCAGCCAGCAGGGTCAGGATGAGACAGGAGAAGAACATTTAGAGCCTGTGGACACACGGAAAGTTTTGCCCAATTGGCGTGTTTTCTCTCCAGACAGGCCACACCGCACTTACTGTGAGCCAGACGGGCCACACTGCACTTACTGTGAGGAGAGAGCTGACCCACTCTATTACCACTGAGAAGGCAGGGTCAGACAGTACCTGGAGCAACTGGGGGTTAAGGGCCTTACCCAATGGCCTGACATGGAAATCATTCTGCCAACCCTGGGATTTGAACCAGCAACCTTCCGATCACAGGCACAACAGTCTAACTCACATACCCTTGGCGCTTACAAGGCTGATATAACCCGTATGGTCCTCACAGTCTCATACCATTAGCTGCCTAACCCTAATCATAACCCTAACCATAACCGCTATGCTTCTGAGCTGCACGTCCATCTCCAGGAACAGGAATCCAGCTCTAGTTGGTGTTGCACTCCACTGATCTCTGGTCAGTTTTGACAGGCAGAGAGACACAGAGACTTTGATATGCACGCAGCGAGGCACGTATCAGAGATGCATTGCTGATCGCTGGACAGCTTTGACAGCCAGGACTCCAGAGAGAGTCTGGTCAGGGCAAAGGTGGGGGGGTGCACTACAGTGACTGTCAGAACACCGACATGCATGCACACACAAATACACGCACACACACACACACACACACGCACACATTTGTATTCATATCTTTGCAGGGGAGTCAAGGACTGCACACAGACACAGACACAGACACACACACACACACACACACACACACACACACACACAAAAACAAAAAACAGTGCAATTGCATTCAACTCTCTCCTTTCTGTCACGGGAGTATCTCCGGCAAACACAGAACAAGCGGTAAATTAATGAGTACAGCAGGCATATCAGTCCATGATGCCATGTCCAGTCAACCTTCAAGCTTAAATGGCACAGAATTCAGAACCAGCCCCTGGTCCAACTGTGGAATCTCCATGCAGGCGAGGTCTTCTCGACGTTGTCTTTCTGCTCCAAGGTTGTGCCCGGACCCCATTCACACAGTACCTGGAGGTGCGGGCGGGTAAAGACGCTACGGCGGTCTAGCAAGCATGACTAAACTTGAGCAGCTGCGAGCCAAAATGCAGGTACAGGTTATTCTCAACTCTTCCGGAAACATCCGAGATCCGCTGAGCTCCCAGCAAAGGCTTTGGTCCTCTTCAGTTATGTTTGACTGCACATTTACAGGTGTGAGTTTCCCACAATGCACTCTGATTTGAACAAAGCTATTTGTACCCAACGTCTGGTTGTCTTACCATTACTTATATACCTACCTGTTGTTGTGTATTATCCATCCACATCCTACACCTGCTTCTCCTATGCAGGGTCACGGGAGTGTGAAGCCTATCCCAGAAGCTACACGTACAAGCCAGAGAACAGCTCAGGATGTGGCACCAACCCATCGCAGGTGTTTCATTCAGATCCATCGCCATAGGTGTATAAAACCAGGCACCTAGCCACACACACACCAACACAATTTGGCAACTCCGGTTCACCTTGTGAGCTGATATGACCACAGTGCTCCTCAAACATAGACACTGTTCTGACACTCATTGGAATCATCAGTCAGATATGCTTTGGCTTTAGTCGGGCTGATTTTTTATGTCTTTAGACTGAAACTGAAATACCCCCTGAGAACATGGGGAGAACATGGGGAGAACATGCAAACTCCACATACAGTACAAGGAGCCACGGTAGAGACTCGAACCCTGGTCCCAGAGGAGTGAGGCAATAGTGCTAACTACTGCACCCACTGGGATGTTGGTTCACTATTTAATTTGTTTATCTGTCTCTATTGTATTTCCATTCTAGTTATTGTTTATTTGTGCCTTTGTCTTGACCGTATGTTTCCTTATACTTTTTTGGTGAATATAAGATTTCTGATGAAGTACTGCTAGTAGAAACACTGAACTGGAGAAAAAAAAGTCCAGGAGGAAAGAGCTGAATGGGATTCACACAGAGCATCACTCTTAATTGCTACAGCCAAGGGCTGGTGTCAGCTAAAAAACACACTGACAAATCGCCCCAGTTTTTAGAATCAACCACTCATAGTCATGGGGACTCAGATTGCGATTAGCTTTACGAAGTTGGACTGTAGCAGCTCAAGATGGAATGAGACAGGGATGGGAATGAGACAGGGATGGGAATGAGACAGGGATGGGAATGAGCTTTGAACCAGCAGAATTTCTGCAACCCATGCAGTCCCTTAACTGCCGCGCCACCTGCAGGCCAGAGACGGAAGCAGGGATCCCACATTAGTATTGCATTGTCTGATAGGCGACCCTGTATAGCAGCAAAAAGGTTTATAAACTGCAGAAAAGCTGTTAAGAAGGCTCTCACAATAAGCTGGAGGACATCAAGGCTACAATTTCATGCTATTTCTCTTATTATGGTAAATGATACATGGACCAGCAGACATAATGTAACATTTGGCACATTTTGTCTTGGGGGCTGAATGAGTGGCCATCACGGGGCCTTGAGCACAGCGTAAAACGCCCCCTCAGCTCCAGCCCATCGGGATCTTCTGGCACAGACGTAGCTGACTCATCTGATGGTGAAGACTATCTGAGCCGATGGCTCTTCTGCAGAGCTCAGCACCGTTGTGCGTGAAGGCAGAACCTACTCCATCACCTCTCTCCAGAAGGGGAGTCACATGCTGCTCCAAAGTCCAAACAAAGTCATATGTTGTGTTTGCGACCAGACTAATACTGATGGATAACTTGGAAAAAGTCCCAGCACATACAGTCATCTCTTCTCTTGATCCAAGCATCCTAAAGAACATTTTATTTGTTTTGTAGTTGCTTTTATCCAAAGAGATAAACAGAGAATGCAGGGTCAGTCAGTGCCTGGACTCACTGAGGCATAAGGGCCTCGCTCATTGGCCCAACAGGGAAATCATGCTGCCGACCCTGGGATTTGAACCGACGACCTCCCGATCACAGGCACAGGGTTCTGACTCACCCCCATTATAAACACTGAAGGAAAACAACAGTGCTAAGGGAACTGCTGTGGACAGGATGAGGTTCAGCTTAGGTCTTTGCCTCACCGCCTTCACCATGCAGGTATAACAGCGCCCTCCTACTGCCACTATCAGCAGTCGACGACCCAGGCAGAAATGTGATCTCAGAGCCTAAAAGGACAGTACAGTAAGGGAATAGCCATGGGTGAGCCTAATTGAGTACTCTGTCTGAGCTAACGGGAATTGGGTAATACACCCCCCCAGGGGATCAACAGAGTCAGAAAATGAGCTGCGGTGATATCTGCCCGCCCCCCCAACACTCTAT
>JAODKC010000082.1:16331648-16345411 GCA_026777985.1 Mormyrops attenuatus
GAGACCCCGGACCAGATGCCAGTCCATCACAGGGCACGAGGTAGGGGAGACCCTGGACCAGATGCCAGTGCATCACATGGCATGAGGCAGGGGACACCCTGAACGGGATACCAGTACATCACAGGGCACGAGGTAGGGGAGACCCTGAACCAGATGCCAGTGCATCACATGGCATGAGGCTGGGGACACCCTGAACGGGATGCCAGTACATCACTGGGCACGAGGTAGGGGAGACCCTGGCCCAATGCCAGTCCATCACATGGCACGAGGCAGGGGACACCCTGGACGGGATGCCAGTACATCACAGGGCACGAGGTAGGGGAGACCCCGGACCAGATGCCAGTCCATCACAGGGCACGAGGTAGGGGAGACCCTGGACCAGATGCCAGTGCATCACAGGGCACTAGGCGGGGGATACCCTGGACAGGATGCCAGTCCGTCACAGGGCACAGGGCAGGGGACACCCTGGATGGCATGCCAGTACATCACAGGACACGAGGCGGGGGACACTCTGGACAGGATGCCAGTCCAAGGTATGAGGCATGGGGACACCCTGGATGGGAAGGCAGTGTATCACAGGGCATGAGACAGTTGTCACCCTAGACAGTGACAGATTTCTTCAGTGAAACCTTCTTTCAGAGTCAAATGATGAGGCAGGTTCTTTAAGCAGTTTATTAAGACAGAATGAAGATGTTACACACAGCCGGTTCAGTGTCTGTCTGCATCCGTCTCTGCCCGACCTGAGGGAAAAAGGCTCTTTATTTATGGTCTTCGTACAGACTCCTGGAGCCAGGGGGGATCAGACGGCCTTGGTGAGAGTACGTTGTATGAGAGGCAAAGAACATAAAGAGCTAGTAGCAAGGACAGAAAGAAAAATAACTTCAACTACAAATGAACTAGAGAAAAGCCCGAACAGGATGCCAGTGCATTGCAGGGCATGAGGCACATACAATCAAACTACCAGAAATCTAGTGAGACATCGTTGGACATGAATGCAGTGACGGCAGGATACAGATGCCATCACACAGACAGAGCACTGGCAGAATTCAAACCCACTAACCTGGAGGTGTGAGCACTGCGCACTGAGCCGTTAGTTATTATTACTTAGTTATTATTAGTTAGTTATTATTTTTTTAAAAAATCCTTAAATGACAACATCTTAATGTACACATCTACATAAACCAGGAGAGGATGAAGATATTTCACATCATTCACATTTCTTATTGGAGAGCAAAGTACTGAAGTGTGTTCAGAAAATGCAGGTTTTTTGTTAGGTACAATTAAAACACAGGTGCAGCCTCCAGCCTGTTCTCAGCTGTGGCAGGAGTGGGCAGGAGACAGTGACCAGCTCTGGGGACCCTGATGGGGCTATTTAGCCAGAGTCAGGCCTGCAGAATTACCTGAGATAAAAGCATGAGCTAAGCTGAGAAAAGGAGCTTTTAAATTGTACAGACCCATTTCCAAAGAAGTTAGGACGCTGTGCACAATATAAATAAAAATAGAACGCAATGATTTGCGAATCATATAAACCCATGTTTAATTGAAAATAGAACAAAGACAACCTATCAAATGCTGAAACTGGGAAAAGTCATTCTTATAAGCGAAATTTGAATTTGATGGCAGCGACACATTTAAAAAAAGTTGGGACAGTGGCGTGTTTACCACTGGGTTGCATCATCTTTCCTTGCATCAATGGTGTTCTTGACAATTCCAGTTCCAGCCCACTTGAGTAACACTTGTCACACACGCTGGGAGTCTGGGGTCAGCATGTACTTACTGCTGTAATTACACCAATCAAAAAGCCTTTCTTATACTAATCCATGGAAGTGCAGTGAAGGAGAGCTTCAGAGCTCTTTGCGAAGCTGGGTTGCTCGTCAGATGCTGCTGGTTTACATCACGCCTGCATCGTCTTTCAAAAAGCATTCTCAGTTTCAGTCAACCATTAGTCAGACATGAAGGGCAAGCCAAAGTGACTGCAGCCGACTGTACCTGCATATTTGCGTATCCTGGCCACTCCTCTGAGCTCAAACCGGCTGTGAGAGCCGTGCTACTGAAATAATACTGTATTTGCCATTTGCAGGAAAACAAGTACGGGTACACTGTAATGCTTCATTTTGCATATCCCATCATGCACTGCTTTGACAGAAAAACAACACGTGAAGCTCGGGGTCCGCATGCAGGGCCAGTGCCTCTGAAGAACTCAGGGAACTAAGGGCCCCGCTCAAGGGCCCAATGGCGCCATCAGTCTGCTGGCCAGGGGATTTGGATCAAAACACTAAGCAGTGAGACTATCAGATACTCAGCAGAGCTATTAATCAACTAGCATCAGTAAATAGAGAATATATAAGCAGTCGCAGCTGGCCTCAGCTGGGATGAAACACACCTCCCTGGGACAGACTGATCTGCCCAATGAAATGTCTGGCAACAAGTAAAGTCAGCTGAACACTTAGCGCCAGGCTAATCTGTGCTTTCATCACTTTGACGTAATAAACTGTTATGAAACCAGAAAATGGAGACAAATGTGATTTAATATTGTTTAGCAGGACTTGTCACTAATTTAGAATAAGCTACAGCTTATTATGGTTTGAAAACAATGGGTCCACTGAGTCTGCACTCAATCTCAAGGTAACAAGGATTTCTGGAGATAATCTTCAAAATGCTTCTGTTTTTGGAGTTGGGGGTACACATCCTCCTGCGAGGAGAAGTCACTGGTGCATGGTGATTAACACCGTGCCCTTGGGGTTTAGGAGCTCTGCTGCCCTCTGCAGGGCTAAGTGGTATTGCCCCATGGAGGAACTGCAAGAGCACACGGATGAAATGAATAGTTGGCTTTTTTTTAACTGTAATTTAAAGAGGAAGAGAGGAAGCATTTCTCAAAACGGGGTTGGCGGGGAATGTTAGAAAGATTGCAGCAAGCGAAGGCTGCCCATTAATGTCAGAAATGGAATGGAAAAAAACACACTGGAACCTACAGGTGAGAAAACACGCAGCATCATTAATGGGAAGAAGAGCACGGTGGCTTAAAAAGCTCATAAGAGCATGTAATGGCCATATACTCGCTCATTTAAGGGTTTCCCTGCCAAAATGCCACTGAAAACCAATTACTTCTAGTCCAGACTGGAATATCATGTTTGCAATCAATGTAGCCCCCCGACATCAGCGATTGCTGCTGTGTACTGGCTTATTCATTCATTCATTCATTCATAACTGCCCTGTGGTCAACAAACAGGAGAAACATTAGGCTGCTGTATCTACAATAACACCTGGAAAACAAACAGCAGGGGTCTGCTGCCTGGGGCGTGTGCAGCATTTCGAGCCGGTTTATGCATCCTGAGTTACTTACGTAACCACAAATTAGCAGTAGGAGGTCCCGGGTTTACGAAAGGCCACTCCTAGAGGAGAGTTTCTATAAAAAACTTTGTCTATTATCTACCTCCAATTCTCTCACCAGTATCGCAGACTCTCCATTGTATAGTATTAAATATCCATTCTCATGCGCTATCACAGCTGCAGCATGCCCTATTCACTGCAGACGGCCAGCGAGGGCACACGTTCATTCAGGTACCTTCAGCTTGAAATCCCAGGCCGGCCACCCAGACCTATGGCTTTCATTTCAGCAGGGAGCGCTCAGGGCAGCATCCTGAACCTCAGCCAGCGTCCTGCAGATCCAGAGAAGCATGCAGAACAATCATTACCACCACATACTGGTCCTCCATCCATCTTCTACACTGCTTACCCAGCTTGGGGTTGCAGTGACCTCTGAGGCTATCCCAGGATGTGCAGGGCAAGAAATACCTGCACAGGATGCCATCTGGGCTACATCCCATCCTCCAAACGTCCCTGCAGACGGCCGTTCTTTTACGGAAGCAGCCAGTACAGAACGAGCGCACAAGTCTGGCAGCTACGTTCCCCATAATGAAGTGACTCAGACTCAGCCCACCTTTGTTTACACACAGCTGCTCCCCAATACGGGCTGGCTGATTTAGAGCCGTCGCTGCAGAACTGGCTTTTCATACATCAAGCATGGCTTTTTCCCCCTGCACGCGTGAGTGTGAGTGTTTGTGTGTGTGTGTGTGTGAGGCAGGGTGTATTTTTCCCTGCTCTGCCTCCCACTATGTTCTGCTGCACTAACCGAACACACTAGGGATTCAGGCCGGTTGGGCCCAATTCAGTCCACAATTAGACGGCTCTGCTAAAAATACACTGAATGACAAACATACTCCCAAGGGGTTCAAGATGTGAACTGTACTGTGTTTTCATTGCCATAATTCAACTTCCAGCACAGTAAAAATTAATAGTTTTACTGCAAATGAACACAATTTACCACTAGCAGTGGAAAAGAAAACGTTAAAGACTTTTTTTGAGAACCTGAAGTTCCCTTGTTCTTTAAGCAAACTCTGTTAAATGCTCCTGTGTTTATCGTCTTGCAGTCATGTTAAAAAGGGGGAGATGCAAGTCCACTCTGCTCCCAGTTACGCATCTGATCTGGAATCAGCCGGCTGGACACAAGCAGTTCCGCCTGAACTCCCAGCCATTTCGCGGCGGCCAGCCGGCTGGCCCCCCTCAGTGTCCCTTGCTCTTCTTGTTCTGGTTTTACTTGGCAGTCGTTACGGCCGTCCACGGAAAAAAGGACTCCCACGTCTGGCCTGGGAGGAGAGGAGGTGGGGGAAGAGGGGCGGGCGGCTGTTGGCGAGGCATTGGCCAAGCCCCTCGAAAGTCAGACACGGGGCCACAGTAACCTGGCCACCGCCCCCACGTCAGCCTGCGCGGAGCTGGCGTGGCGTCCCAGCGCCCATCTGGTCCTTATTATGCACCCGGTATAAAAGCAGCACCGGGCTGGCCAGAGTCGCACTGTCTGGCCATGGAGGGAAGCGTCCTGGTGTTTCTGCTTTGCTTGCAAGCTGGGCTGATCGTGGGCTCGCCGGACTGCACCGATGGGGGGAGGTCGCGGCGGGCAGGTGGGACAGCATGCCGTAGCCTGCGGGCCGCCGAGGAGGTAAGGGGACGTATCGGCGACCTCTTGAGTCTGACAGGTGGGAGAAAGACCCCTTTCGTATCCCCCGAGCTTAAACACGGGGCCCGTCTGCTTAGCTGCGTACTTCTCGCTTGGAGAGACTCCATACATCCTTTAAAAACATATATATATATTTTTAATTTAAAAACGTTTTAATGGCACTGCCTCACCACTCTGCCAGAAACCGCAACTGTCACACTTAATTACAGATCTTCAAGTGGTTTTAAACAATCCGGCTCTTTGACAGAATATGGAAAAAGGGTGTAAACATGCGTGAAAACCATGGCCTTCGTGCGGAAAAAGGTTCTCTTAATTGCAGACTTTTGGCATCGTTTCTTAGCTTGTAAAAGTGTGTTTTGTAATGCACTCTTTTAAAAAAAATCCAGCCGCTTAAGGATTAGTGCGCTTTTATTTACAATAGCTATAAAAACGTACCGGACACATGTTCCACCAAAGGCTTTGAGAGCTTGGAGGTTCTTATGCAGGGGGGGGTTGTGAGTGACTGCAGCCCCCGAACAGCCAGCCCTCCACCCAGCACGCATTTTTTAAGGGCCAGTCAGGGAGTAGCTGTCCTCAGGGCTTGACTGCATTCCCGCTGGCCTCTTCCCCATAGCGGCGGTGTGTAATTGCAGGGAGCGCTGCGGTGAGCACAGCAGGGCCTGGAGGTCCATTACGGACCAGAGGCTGCGTGTTTAGCTTTCAGTCTCGTTTTTCCCAGGAACTTCACTATACTAACATTTACATTTTATTTATTTAGCAGACACTTTTATTCCAAGCCAATACAATTGAGGAAGCAGGGCTAGACAGTCCTTAGAGCCACTGAGGATCTTGGGCCCTGCTCAAGGGCCCAACGGCGTCTTTGCTCTGTTAACTCAGGAGTTGGAACCAGCGACATTGCAATCAGGGGCACAGCTCAGATTAATGAGAAGCTCATGTCTGTACTTCTCCATTTTGGGGTTGCTCTCCATCAGATTTCGAAGAAGGCTCTTCTATACTGTGACCCAATGTGAGCTTCCGGTTCCAGTAAAATTAGCACATTTAGCTGATCTCAAGTGACGTTCCCAGCCGCCATGGTAAATTATGTAGCGTCTTTGGCTGGGGCAGGGAACCGGCTTGTCAACCAATCAAAGAGCAGCATCCTTAATTACTATTATGTGCCTGCATATGCAACTCCTCAAATATTTGCACCTACTCAACTTACCACTGATGTGCTTATGAAGTTTTATACATTTAATAACTTGCAGAATAACAAATGTTTTCCTTTCGTCTCTGTGGTGCTGCATATGGCCACAGTCCTGTTTCCATTTTGTCCCACCCAAAACAGCCTACAGCCAATCACCATACAGTCCATGATGTCTTTGGAAGGGACTGAATGTTTCATCTTTTCTTTTTTTTTTTAATCCTCAGTCAGCCAAAATCCTGCCATCACCACACCAGGCACCATCTGGACAACTCTGGGCTGCCAGTCACGTGCAGCCAGCACGGGTAAAACCTTTAACCTTTTCCACACCACCAAGCCAGTTTCAACGTATCAGGATTTAAAGTGTGAAATATGGGGTCTAACTTTTAAAATGTAATATACCTATGAATCGCACACATACGTGAACAAAGAATGGAACAAAGAATGGAAGCTATCCCAGGCAGCACAGGCCATGAGGCGGGGGAACGTTCAGGAAGGGATGTAAGTCTAGGAGAACACACACACAGCCGTACTCTCTGGGCAATTTAGACACTGCAGCAGTGCTGGTCAGCCTGTTAGATGGCATTGGGCCGTGGAGGAGCCAACTTCTCGGGGGGTGCTGACTCAGCAAGCCAATTTCACGTTGTCTTGGACAGGGGGCGCCAGCAGTGAGCTTACCTAGGGAGCCACATGGAATTCACCTGGCACTGGACACCAATTAATTGGACACAAATGTATGTTTCAGGATTGTGAATGGGAACCAGAGTACTGAAGGAAACATGCTTAATACAGGCAGAGCATACAAACTGTACACACAGAAAGCAGGAAGTGGGACTCAAGCCCTTAACTCCAGGGGTATGAGGCTACAGAGCCACACCCACCGAGCCCCCACAGCCCATCATGTCCTCTTTTGGCCAGCTCTCTGTTCAGCCGTCTGTAGGCCAGTCTTCGGTCCTCTACTGATTAGCAGCTCTGCCTATGGTCTCCTATTCCCATAGTCTGAGCACTGCTGGTGCCTGCCTGGACACAGCAAGTGTAGCACCTCCCCGTGCAGAGGGGAGGGTGACACAACGGGTCGGTACCGATGCCGACAGCTGACCGACAGAAGCGCTGTTCCTGACCTGTACTGATAACAATAACGATATTGCCAACACAGGAGCGCCAACAAAAACTAAAGCACATCTGACTGCTGAGATTTAGACCCGAGGTAGAATTTCATGGGGGCAGATTCCAGAGGTTTCCACAAACAGACCGGCGAAGCCATGAGACAGACTCCTGAGCACATGAAAATAAACACCCGAGGGCTAAAATCGGCAACGGCAGGCGGCTGCTCAGCCAGCAGAGGACTGGCAGAAACGGTGCAGATACGCGCCGATGTTCTCATTACAGCATTCGGTTATCAGAGGCACATTCCTAACAGCATGACTGGGAGATACACAGAGGAGATATCGGAGGAGACACGCAGAGGAGGTGCCGGAGGGGCCATGCTGGGTATCCTGGCGGCCTAAATGCTTAGGGCCTGACAGCCTGCAGCTTTTGAGTGTCCTCTGAATCCCGAGATTCGCTCTCCATCTCTGCAGCCCATTACGTTCAGAGATAAAAGTCACTTGTGCTGTTCTGACTTCAATGGGCTCCCTTTGCTCATTTCTATATACCCTCATGTGCCGCTATCTATCCTGTCTGGAAAAATCCCTTTGAACAGCTCCTATCTATCATCACAGGCCTCCAAACATCCTGAGATTAGGTCTCCCCTCATTCGCATTGGCAGGCAGTCAGAACTCTTACCCCTGCTGTATATAGGAACGTGTCTAAGTCTGCTATCATTACAACTTTGGGTGAACTCTTAAAGGCCATTCAAGGTGAAGTAACCAGGGCCGATCATGGTGTTCCAGACCACGTCTCACTGAAAACATTTTCTCTTTTTGTGTAACACGTTCATCTAAAACAAAAGCCACTTTTTTCATTTATGCAACCACAGAAACCATTTAGCTGAAGTACTTTGCTAAAGTACACAAGCTTTACCAGAGCCCTGACCTTGGACCTGAAGCTGTCAAACCAAGTGCCTGAGCCTTTAAGCTACCCACTCACAGTATGTCATAAGCACATTTCCCAATTTTGCAATAACTGATGGGTCTCTGTTCACCGTCACGCTAATCTACAGCTTCAGAGGACGAGGCGACAGACTGACCACCACAGTAAGAGGAAGAAGACGGAGAGGCCTGGCTCCTTTTCCACATCGAACGTAAGCATGCTTCTTACCCGCATTTGCACTGAGCTTCCTGTCAAACAATCAAAATTTCACGTGCTTTCCCAGCTGGATATTTCATAAGCAGGGCAGGTCCAGGTTTAGGGCTCCTTCTGGGACTCAAACAAGCAACCTTTAGGTTACCGGTTCACATCCATGACCACCATGTGACCAACTGCCCCACTCCATCACCAGTGAATGTAAACCACCTCACTGATTTAAGGAGCACGGCGGGGAGAGGTGGTGGACGCTGCCTGCCGCCGCTCCAAGTCTCACTCTCTGCTGCTTTTCATCTCTGGGGTTTTGCTGCACAAAACAGCTTCCCATTCATTAAGTGCTACTACACAGACACAGCGATCAATGCCAGGGCTCTACTTACCACCCCCCCAAGTCAATAAGACGCCCTGGCCTGTCGCAATCATCGCTCAATTCAGCCAATGTCTCATTCCGGCAGGTCACGTGGAACCCCGAATGGCTGAAAGGCACAGCGGTAAGTGCAGGATCCCCATAGGGACAGACACGACTGCCGTGAGGTCATGGGTCCATTTCGACGTTTTAGCTTGAGCGGAAGCTGAATGCATTTAGGCTCCTAGCGCCTGGCGGCCATAAGCACTGACACGCTCCTTTGTTGCTGCTGTTTAGACTTCTGGCACAAAAAATCACCTTGAAAAGGGAAGCAGTCATCAGAAAGTGCCCAGCCATAACGAGATCGCATCTGAGACGGGCCATTCCGAGCCGCATCACCTGGTGAGTGCCTCCCCAGCACCCCACACTGCCCAGACACAATAAGCCAGGGCACATTTTCCCAAAACGTAGCATGGCTCATTATTATTCATGAAGGAAGTGCTACAACAGCTTGTTACTGGCCAATCAGGTAACACTTTCTCTCTGAATATTAATGAGCTTTCCCCTGCCATCCTACTTACTGACCAACCAGAAAGTACTTTCTTTCTGAATATTAATGAGCATTCCCCTGCCATCCTACTCATTAGCAAATTAGATAGCACTCAAGGATCTCGTTCCCTTCTAGGCGGAGTGGGAGAGAAGACAGCAGCCCGGGTTCAGGAAAAAGGCCAGAAAGAAGCCTCGCATTGGGTCCTTCTCGCTCCTCAGTCACACACAGGACATGCCCCCAAAGGTACGCACATACAATTGACACCCTTCGTCTGCCCATGAGGGACAGAAAAGTACCAGGCAGAAAGGAATATGATGATCTCATATGGAGGCAGTAAACACAGCTTGTTCTGTAATAGGTTGCCAGAAGAATGTGAACCAAACTGATTGGGAAAATTCCCTGGTCAACGTAACTTGGGGGGACCCTCCCCATGCCGGCGAAATATTGCGAGGGGAATCGTCAGCATGATAAATGATGAATAGCCTGGCATTGTGGTTGGAAAGGTTGAGCAACCCTGCAAAAGAAATTCCTCAATCATTATACTTCAGAAAAGAAGAGCGTTCTTCAGAATGCATCACATTACACGGTCCAATATCGATCTAAGTTCCGTTTCCCATAGAGAATCTCTGAAACAGTCCTGGGTATCGTACACAGCCGTGCAGACCATGTGCTTTTCTCAGACTAGAAATAACATCTCTGACCAATCAGCAATCAGTTGCACCTTACCGGGGTTTTCAGAAGGGTCACTGAAAATCACTATTGCAGATCTGAAGGCTACAGTTAATACCTAAAGGGGACTTTGATACAAGGAGCACCTGCATTCTGTCCTGCAGGTCACCAGAGTCAGGAGGCATCTGAGCAATCGGAAAAAAAAGAATCCAGGGAAAGGATCTCCGATTGGCCATGTGGTGAGTTTCCATCATTGGAGGCTAGTTGTTGACTGGTGGGAATATCCCTTTATTTAGACACAGCCTTCAAAGATATGGTGATGCCCATCTGTTAATCTTTGTCGACTTTGGTCCTTGGTCAGTGGCCTGTGATCACACATTATTTCGCAGGTACAATACAGAGAATGCTTGTTGTGATTTATTCAGCCAAAACAACGTGTTTTGCATGCTGAACCCAAAGAAGCATTGAAAATGATTAATCTGCCTGCTTTATAGGAAGTGAAACCCAAGAGGAACCACAAGAAAATCACCTGTTAACAGACGTGAGCAAACCGCAGCCAATTAAGAGGCGCAGGCTGTACAGTTGTGTGGCACCAAATTCATTCCTGACACATTTGAAACCCACCAACTTGACATCTAACAAATTCTTTTCTTTCCATACAATGCCTAAGACTTCACGCCTCAGCATATCTCTGCCCTCAGTAACATTTCTTTAATGTATATTTTCTTTTGAATGTCAATCAAAACATTATATATACATTTTTAACCATGACTTGTTATAAAGCTGTTTACCAAAGCTCATTAAAGAACGTTCACGGTACACAGAGTCCTCCGTTTCAGGTGTGAGGCAAACTCGTGTTAAATTAATTATCCAATTATGTACACCGCTGCACAGACTTAAAGAAAACCTCTTAACAGGACCGTGACTGAATTTATGTATGACGCAGCATGAGGCCAACATGTTTGAAGGAAGGCTTTAATCCCTGACTGAACTCCTGGCGCCAAAAGCCCACGACTGCATTCCTAGGAAAGGGGCTTTAATGCCAGAGGCCACACGGCATTAAACATAACCGTGGTCCTTGAAGCACAGCCCGTCATGGGGGAAACAGGCACGCCTCCCGCCGCAACCCACTCTTAGCTACAGTAGTTATGCCAACATCAGCTTGGCCAACCGACACTTGGCTGCCGGTGACCATGGAATCTGGATGGTGGTAGCGATTCCGCCACAAGCCTTTCTGCAATCGGATCCAAATGCTGCAGAATCAGCCATCTAAGCCAGGGAGGTTTAGTTACTTCAGTGAAGTCAGTTCTTCAGAATGTAATGAACATCTCATTCATCTGGATCATGTGCAGCTAATGGGTCAGAAAATGCACACCAGGGCTGAACCAGTAAGCTTATTTCACGGCACTTTTAAACTAAAGAGGTCCCTCTTTACAGTTCAGTTCTTAAACAAATAATGAGATCAGAAAGGCCATGAAGACTGTGCCAGTCTCCCTCAAGGTTATGCAGTATGGCATTTAACAAGATTCTAACTCCAGGGCCAAAAACAGTGCCAGTGTTGGACATAAACATTGTGCAGCAAACATCTGAGTGTTCTAGATAAGGCACTCGACAAACACAATGAGAATGCCTAGGAATACTATGTGTTTATCTATGGTGATGATGAGCAGTGCCTATGGTGATGGTGAGCAGTGCCTATGGTGATGGTGAGCAGTGCCTATGGTGATGGTGAGCAGTGCCTTCCGCAGTGTAGGATGCATTCTCAGCACTGCCCATGAGAGTCTGGAATAATGCTGTTTTCTTTTATCTATTAGAAGTGGGTTTTTTTATTATTATTAGGTTATATTCCAAGAGTCCCAGTGACCTGATTGCAAAGCTCTATAATTTACCAAGAAACAGAACAAACTGGAGGCAGTATGCTGTAGAGCGTGGAGCAGCAAACCGTTAGAGATTCCCCAGCAGGACACGGTTCACCGCCTCACAGGCATCCAGGGATTTTAATCACAGGACCAGTTTAGTCCACATACATTATGTACTATTACATGTTCATCAAATGTTTTTAAAGGCTCATTAGGAATCATTAGTTTTGCCAGTAGCAGCACCACTGTTGCCAGCGGTAATTTATGCACATAGTTGCTACCGACTGAAGCGAAATGCAAGGCTTTTCCTGGTGGATCCACGTACACACTACTGCCAAAATGCACTTTGCAAAACTTTAGTTCCTGGAATCAGTTTTTTAAAGGTAGGTTGTTAATGAGCTATGTAAAATTTCTCCCTAGACTTAGGCTGAAGATATGGCTTGAGAGAACAAATTTGAACTTCTGAACTATGAATAGCAGAGGGCGAAAGAGATGACCCATTCCAGTATACCGTACACACGTGCACTTTTCCCTGGGTAGCCCTGCGCTTGCCTTTTACTTGCAACACTTTGAAATGAGAGAGGGAGGAACTGCTCTTTTTCCTACTCCCAGGACTCAGGCATTGTCGTTTCTAGGTATATTACTGCACATTGGGAGTATTAAAGCAATGCAGGGTCACAGCTTGGCGGGGAGTTTGCTCAGCTGATCCTTCAGCTCCATGCGGGCGATGGAGGAGAGGTGGACCTCGTCGGGCCCATCCGCGATGCGCAGAGTCCGCACATAAGCGTACCTGGAGGAAGGCGGGACCTTTACACCACAGCACTGTGAACTCAGTTTCACAAGATTTTGGGACTAAAAATTAAATCACTGGCTGCATTACAGACTTACATCTGAGCCAGGGGGAAGTCCCCTGATAGCCCGGCCCCCCCGTGCACCTGAATGGCACAGTCCACCACCTTGCAGGACATCCTTCCAGCCGCCACCTTGATCATGGCGATCTGTGTGTGTGCATGTGGGGGGGGGGGGGAGGGGTTAATTATTGATAATGGGTGACTTAGCGTATGTGATTTTTACACTAAGCACCCATCTCCAACATCAAGGACGGTCTTCTGTGTCTTTGCCCATCTACAGGTTTTTATTAATTCCCACAGGAAAAAAGAACAAGCCCCCCCCAATCCAGACACCAAACCTGTTTCCGAGCTTCCTTGCTGCCACTGACGTCCAAACAGTGGGCGGCGTGGAGGGTCAGCAGGCGTGTCTGCTCAATGGCGATGCGGCACTCCGCGATCCAGTGTGCGATTACCTCCTGTAGCCACCGGGGGCAGTATCGTCATAATTGGGGAGGACACTATATTATGTATGGGTGTGTGTATATAGTATATACACAACACACAGATTCCCCACTACACTGAAAAAATGTTTGATAAAGCTAAACTACATCATTTCAGTTTTACAGAGAGCCCGACAGTTCCGTTCTGTTCCGACAGACAGATCGTATGCCAAAATGAACGAATGTTCGAACTGGTATATATAGGAACATTAAAAAATAGGTCCCCAGGCTTCAAAAAAACTTGTTATATATAACATATAATAAATTTGGGTAACACTTTACTTAAAGCAGTCATCATAGGCACCTTCAAAATGCATTGCAATAGTCTCTATAAGAATTAGGGATGCTTGGACTGCATTATGAAGGTATTTAAAGTACATTATAGATGAGCGCTTCATAGACCATTATTATTATTATTATTATCATTATTATTATTAATAGCCCACTGAGTCACACACTACATAATAAAAATGGCTATAATGTGTTATGCCTTTTTATATATCCTCCTGAGACCCGGGCCATTCATTTGTGTCCTCTGTAGTGGACATTTTGTTTTTGCATCTATCTTTTC
>JAODKC010000082.1:16346313-16356550 GCA_026777985.1 Mormyrops attenuatus
GATGTTTTATTTCCTCCAAAGACATAGAAAATCACAAATAACCTGAAATTTTCCTTGGGTCTCAGGAGGATATAGTTATAGCTGTGCTTATAATACATTATAAATGCATTATAACACATTATAAAGGTCTCTATAATGCATTATCCATGACTTCTCTAAGTAAAATGTTACCTAAATAAAACATCTTTAAGTCTTTTTTAATAGTGCAAGAAAGCACTATTAAAACTAGGCATCACAATCCTCATCTCATTAATATTTTAGGCACACTACTAATCTGCTGACCAAACCGTGGGTGTAAGTAAACGTCCATAAAGTACCGAAAAGCCAGCATCCGGACAAACGTTTCACCCATCATCTCATGCCCTGGTGATGATGGTGCATGTACCATATAATTGCGATTATATCGCGACGTGATTCCCTACACGATTCTTAAAGTTGACGTTTCTGCAATTTCCCTCAATATGCCCGAGTTTTAGATCCATCCTCATTTTCCTCCTCTCACCCCTAGGGGGCAGCAGCACAGGAATTCATTCAAAGGGTGTGCAGGGCAGCAGGATGGAAAGAAGTGGCCTGTCTGTTCCCAATCCCACCGCTCTAGCCTGTGTGGGGGATTGTGGGGTTACCAAGGGACCCAGGGTGCCTTGGACGGGTCCGACGGCATGTGCTGGCGATATGCCGAAGGACGCAGAGACATGCAGGCTGTGGTGACTGCGATGCGAGTGATAAAGTGCTGCACAGAAATGAGCAACGGGAGGGTAAGCTGCAGGCACCTGCTCTCTATTAGCATACAGCTCCCCCTGGTGGACCCCCCATGGCTACTGCCAAGGGCATCAATACAAACACACAGATTTCCACCCTTTTGCTCTCACGAACTTCCCAGCCCAATTATACTCCATCAGTACAGTCACGGCACACGGATCCACCGCACAGATCTGCCGAGATACCGCGAGAGAGCCAATCGGAGCATTCCGGCCACTGCTGGAGCAAAGCTGCCTCAGTCCCCCATGCATTCGCACAAAGAGAAGCAGAGAATTAGAGGCGCCTTTGGAGGAGAGGCTCACAGGCAGCGCGTCTGTGTTTACTGTAGAGAACATCTCCGTCTCAAAGCACTAAATGAAAATGCTGAACATCTAGCAAGGCTGAAATGAAGTTCGGAACCCCTGACAACCTTTTGGATGACTGGGACCAGAGCCGTGCCAAACCCTGCAGAATCTTGTTCGACTTCCCTATTTAATTATTTCTCTTCCGTTTCCTGTGTGTGTGTGGGGGGGGGGAGGGGTGGCGAGCTGCAAGGGATCCTGTGGGGTATTCTGGGGGAAATAAGGTGCAGGTTCTGGCTTACTGCAGTCTGTGTGTAATAAGTGCACATCTACTGCAGAGCCGCTTGTTTACCTCTGGCTGTGGGACGTCACACTGACTCGCTATCCTAACTCCATCCTCACAAAAGGTTAATGGCAGGTAAATATATCCAGCACTAGTTACAAAAGTTACAAAAATGCCTGATGCTCTTAAGGACATCTGCACATTCTCTGCTACTCAGGGGTCACTAACCTTGTGCAGGAATTTTCAACTCCACATGACGCCCCCCCCGTCCCAGACTCACGTGTTGGTACAGCTTCCTCCCGAACGTGCTCCGCTGCGCCGCCCTCTGGCACATGAGCTCCAGGGCTGTCTCAGCCAGTCCGATGGCCCGCATGCAGTGGTGCAGCCGGCCCGGGCCCAGACGGGCCTGGGCGATCTCAAAGCCCCGCCCTTCGCCTGCAACACAACACTTTCAGCCATCCAATCCCGTTTACCCAGTATGCCATCACTGGTAAGCCTGGAGCCTATCCCAGAACACACAGGGCACTAGGTAGGGAGCACCCAACATTCACATCCAATATCCACGTATACCCTGTATTTGATTTTCTTAACACACAGTCAAGCCAAAGTCACACCAACGTGATTTGCACCATTAACTTATGGGAAATGCCCACCTGTGCACGATGGGTGTGATGCTTCTGAGTCACACGAGCATGTGGAAGCACAAATACAATAGGGGGGGTGGGGGGCACCTTACCCAGAACAATGCCGGAAACGGGCACTCGCACGTCGTTGAAGTGGATCTCAAAATGGCCGCCGTGGATGGCATCTGCAGTAAGAGTCCTGGGTTAAGCATCGGGTTCCTCCTCTGGCGGCCAGTGTGGCTGCCCTTCACAGCCCCACTAAATGGAAGGAACCATCCTCATCGGGATATCGAGGCCTCCCCTCATCTTACCGTCCTCTCCGAACACCGTCAGCGGCCGGACCAGCTCCACGCCTGGCGTGTCCAGCGGGACCAGAACCATGCTGTGCTGCTTATGCCTGAAAGAAAAGACAGTATTGCTTCAATGGGAAAGTCTTGGGGGGGGGGGGGGGAGAGATGGGGCTCAGTAGGGGATCAGAGATCAGATGGCAGAGGTCTAATGTAATGAAGTACATTTACTTTGTTGCTGTGCTAAACTATGTTTTTTCGTGATTTTCTCAAGATTCTTGAAGCAATATTTTTATGCCTTTATTATTTTGCGTTAGATATTGTCTTTACGAAGATGAAACAAACAATATGTAGAGACGCACAATATATTAGTTACCATGCTGAAATTGCCGTCCAATATTTACACTTTACCAGTATTCAAAGTTAGCTGCATTAGAGCTGCTACTGAAATAACGGTGCTGATTGCTTTGGACAATCAGCTGTTTTCTGGAGTGGAGGACGAGGGCATCAGTCGACTCATTCACCTCTTAGAAGAGGTCTAAAAGTACCGGCCCATCAAATGTTTATAATTCATTATTAAATCTAGCCCATAGATCAATCTTCCATTTTCCTCGGAACAGAAAACAATTTAATGCCATTCTGGTAATCTGCACCACCAAGTTTGGCAAGTTTCACTTCTTTTTCTGAATAAATAAGAAAATATCCACTTATACTCTTGCGACTAACTTACAATGTTACATTTAAGCCTTTAAAATATGTTTTGTAAGATCAATAGATGTGAATGTGTTGTATCTTTGACTTTGGATACTTAAACCAGGTAAATTTACTTGTACCTTTGAGTGGTATTTCACTTTTATTCGAGTAACATTTTGGTGTGGCATCTGTACTTTTACTTAAGTATGAAAACTGAGGACTTTTTCCGGCACTGGCAGCCGTGCATCAGCCCAGCCTCGGATGCATGGTCTGAGCTCATATTAAATCCACATCTCACTGACACAAAGAAATAAAGATGTAAAGCTTTAGAAAATTCAGCCTGCAGTGCAAGACAATGAAAACCAGGCATTTGTACAGCCTGACTAGAGACCCACACAGGGACCCTGCGGTTGTTTACATTACTGCGAGGATGAGGTTAACCGTTTGATTGTTCCAAAATGTCTGCAGCCCTGGTGAGCCTCGAGGCCGAGGCTGAATCTCCTTCCGCTGCTGCCCCCCCAGCCATTTACAGAGCTGGATGAGCAGTAGGGGTCCGGCTGGGGCCCCTGAGTACATACAAGGGGCTGCGCACACGCTGAGGGATCTCCATTTCAAACACAGTCCTCTCCGGGAAGAGAGCCTGTCAGGAGGATTCGATAAGGTCAATTGACGCAATTTTTGATGACGCTAGTTGTGGGGACGACGACTTAAATGAGCCAAAGAGCTATTGCGCAGCCCGGCAGTCGTTATATTGTAGCTTAGGCATAAATAAAACGGCATTAGCAAAAAAATAAATAATTACACGCCAAGACAGCAAAGTTATTATACAAATGGTTTAGGAATGGCAGGCCAGTGTGGGGGCAGAGTGAGAGAATCCCCACATTACTGGCGGGTGGAGTGGAAGGTGAGGAAACTGCTTCTATTTACTTATTCAGAGGGAGGACCTAAAGAGGGGCGTAGGAAACTAACTTGAGTCCAGTTCACTCCAACAGGTCCAGGCCCGGTCCACCTCCAACTGTCCCAACGTATAAAGAAATGGGGGTTGCAATCATTTCTTGGCCAGGGCTGATGTTGGTCACGGCTAATTTACAAAAGAAAAACTGTAGTACCAGTGATGTCCAGCAGGGGCAGCGGGACATTAAAGCAGCCAACTCAGACTCAGCATCCTTCCTTTGCACGGGGTGGAATTTATAACAGATCCATCAAGGCATGGAAAATGTACCCAAACAGAGAAGCGTTACACGGAAATGCACTGCACATTCGGCGTGACCGTTCAAGGACAGCAGGGCCCAAATGGGCCTGACTGGACCGGAGGACGTACCTGTCCTGGGCATCATGTGACTCGCTCTGGCACAGCACAATGGCGATCTTACAGTTGGGGTTGCCAGCACCTGAAAGAGAGATTAATTTTCGCAGATTGTTATCATTTCTGTACAACCGCGCTTTCCTGTCCAATAACACCAGCATCACATGCAGTTTATCACCTTGTACAGTCACTGCAGATTCCTGCAGTGGGTGAGGGGGGGGCACTGTTACGGCAGGGTTTGATCACACGATCTCGCCCAAGTGATCATACCATAAGATTTCCATATCTTTGGAGCCAACTGTTTGACCACTGTTTGTCATTCAGCTTTGCTACGAACAGAAATCCCCATGTTGGACCTTGATGCAAAACCCTGGGCTTAGGGTGCCGAATTTCAACCACAGCTGTCGCATAATGAGCTGGATCTGAGCGCTAAGGGTCTCTTAAATTCCATGAAAGCTGGGGGGGGGAACCTTAGCATAACAAAATATTTACTGGAAAACATATTGACTTACAAATGTCGGAATTTGTCAAACAGTATTTCATTCAGATGTACAGGGCTAAATCTGCAACACTGGACGTGTCATGGCAGAGCAATCCACCTGTTTGTGTCCCATCCTTCATGGCGATAACAGAATCCAGAGACACCCAGGGAGAGTTTGAAGAGGCCCATCCTGGACCCACGGGGACCCAAGCCTCCTCTCTGCCTTCCAGCCTCACCTCAGCCCACTGTTCCTCGCTACTGACACAACCACCTAAGTGAAACACCCAAGGGTATAGGCTGGATGGGGTCACTGAGGGTCAAAATACATACATAGTACCCCAAAGCAGATATCCAAAATGCCTGCTTCTCCCAAGGACTCGTTCCGGGCGCCTGAGCCGGGTACGTTCAGCCGCAGGCTCTGTTTCCGCATCATGTCGCAGAAATGCTTGGGGCAGAAGCCAACGAACCGGCGCAATGGCAGAATGCAAAACATACCATGTGACACACCCATGTTCAGAGGAAAAGGTTCCAGCCTTTAACGCCCCTCATTTACAGTAAATCCATCCCTTTACGTAGCTGGAATGTGTGTGTGTATATATATATATATATCTTTAACACTGATATAAACACAGATATGGCCTGATAACTGACAGAAGCCCGTCCACGAGCGCCATGTGACACCCCTGGTGAGTGTTTTCCTTGCTTCTGCAGGTGACTCACGCGAGTGTTGGGACCGCATGCCGGACAAGCCCTGGCATGTCTGCTGGAAGGGAATCTGAAGAAATGCAACATTCCGGAACACTTTATAGCACTAGTGACGGCTGATGGACGGGGGCCTTGTGCCCGAATGTGCCACCTCAAGCCTGGCCGGTTGGCCTCCACCACACAGCCCTCTGAAGGCCTGATCTCACTGTCCATCTGCGACGTGCGGACATTCCTGACCAGAAGGATGATTGTCTCATCATACTATGTTCATGGCGAGACAGAAGACACTACATATCTGCTATCTTACTATTCATCCCGTGGTTCTTAGTTTCAACAGCAGGTCTGATCGAGAACAGTGACAGGAAACTCCCTGAATGTGGGGATGCAGCAGGTCGCCGTAGCTTCCAGCCACTGTAGCCACGGAGACAGGGGCTAAGTGGTTCAACTCAAAGGAGATGGAGCAGAGAGGGCAGAGGCCTCGGGGCAGAGCAGAGAGGGCAGAGGCCGCAGGGCAGGGCAGAGAGGGCAGAGGCCGCAGGGCAGGGCAGAGCAGAGAGGGCAGAGGTCGCAGAGAGCGCAGAGGCCTCGGGGCAGAGCAGAGAGGGCAGAGGCCTCGGGGCAGAGCAGAGAGGGCAGAGGCCTCGGGGCAGAGCAGAGAGGGCAGAGGCCTCGGGGCAGGGCAGGGCAGAGAGGGTAGAGGTCGCAGAGAGCACAGAGGCCTCGGGGCAGAGCAGAGAGGGCAGAGGCCTCAGGGCAGGAGCCGCGGGGCAGAGCAGAGAGGGCAGAGGCCTCGGGGCAGAGCAGAGAGGGCAGAGGCTGCAGAGGCCGCAGGACTGACCCACGTGCTGTAACACCGAGGAAGGATTAATATTGAAAATAAACAAAACTGTGCGTCATGCTTTTTGTAAACAGGGTGTGAAACTTCTAAATATAATGTCTAATAGCATGGGCAGATAGTGACGATATTATAATGTCATTCAATCCTTCCATCAAGTAGCTGTATTCAGATGCCGAAGGATTAGTAAGACCGTTAATGAAGCGGTACGAATAACAGATCTACATTAAAGAAGTAACTGTATGGCCACACACACACACACACAAGTTTATAATTATATCTTTGTGAGGACTCTCCATTCATTTATATGGGGAAAATTCTAATCCCAACATAACGACCTTAACCCCTACCCAGCCCTAACCTTTAGCATAAATAACCAAACAAAATGTGAGACTTTTGGCATTTTTACTTTTTTGATTGCATTCACAGATCTTTGTGGGGACCTGAAAAATGGTCCCCACAAATGTGAGAAAAAACTGGTTTTTATCACAATGTATTATAAACATAATCCACACACACACACAATAAAAATTAGGTCACTGAGGAACAGAAATAAACTAAACAAGATACACACGCTCCTCTACTTATGAACAAGACACGTTCCGAACAGCTGTTCGTAACATGAAATGTTCGTAAGTTGTTATTCGACGTCATTTTAAGGGCATACGCAAGTGCAAAGAACTAGGATGCTGGGAGTACGCACGCTACACTGCTGCACGGCGGGAGTAGCGGCCAGAAGTCATACTAGGCAAAATTGCCGCGCAGAAAAAAAAAAAATGGTGTTGCGGACAGGAAACGTCAGCTTACAGTCCTCTTTGTTCGTATGACTTAAAGTTCGTAAGTAGAGACGCGTCTGTATAGATGGATACTGACATAAAGAGTTTGGACAGCCAGAAGCTTCCCGAGACAGGGCCAGAGAAATGAAATGGAAGACCAGGCTGTGTCTCTTTGCCAAAAACACAACATTCAGCATTTTCCGGAAGACTGAGCAAATCTCCCCAGAGGCAATTACCAATGCTTATAAAATGCCTTCCCACTTTCTGGCAAAAATAAATTAAGCAACAATAATGATATTGTTATCTTCTGGAAGACCTAGATGACCATCTTCGGGGAACAGTGACACCAGCCTCCAGGCATCCGCACATCTGCTCCGGATCAGGAGGCACAAAGCCATGCTGGGCACTGGGAAACGAGAACCGAGCTACGGCACACGACCAGCCAAACGCATCACGGGGTCCTGGCCCCTGCGATCACGGCGATAGTGTCCCTTTACACGCCAGCCTCCTGTAATAATAAATAATAAATTTTATTTCTAATGCACTTTTCATTAAAACAAATCTCAAAGTGCTACAGAGTAAGACACATTGTAAAATACACTGCGAATCATTTGTATTTATAAAACAGCAAAAGCAAATGAATTAAGAAATATATGAAAAAATCCTTTGTTATACATACAACAAAAAGTCATTTTTAAGGCCCATTCAGCCAAATGCGATGGACTTTTTACTTAAGCGAGCACCACGTACAGGAAATCGTATCATCAGAGGTATACTTTCTATTTTCAGGACCCAGAAAACGTTCAAAAAGTCACAATTTGAGTGATAAAGCAGAAAATTAGTGGGGAGAAGCGAAATGTGACATAAATTATCGATTACATGGTGTTGCACAGCATTTTGTAGATTTTCCACAGAGGATCACGAAAGGGGGGAGGCAACCAAGCGGAAAAAATCGGAAACAAGTCGGAAAATCCTAGAAATGCTCGGAGCCCTTTTAATAAGGACGTCAATAAACAGCCTGGCTCCGTAAATTCCAATCACACCTGCGGATTTCTGGTAGCACAACGAGACGCGAGGCTGGAAGGAAGCAGTGCGATGATCAAAGCCTGAAATGCACAGGTGTTTGAATGCTTTACGCCTCCCTCATGTGACAGAAGTATGCACACATATTAATTACGTTCCTTTTATAAGGCACAGAGGTGTGGAAAATCTGTGCCTCTCACCTGCTGGTATCAGGTGTCCTCCCAGTATGCCAGAGCGACTGCTGGGGGAGCCCCACACCTCCCAAGCCCCACCCCGTACCGTCCCGCCTGCCATTTCTCAGAGTACACCCCCCCCCCATGGCCTGGGTGAGGTCTTCCTGGAAGCTGTTTAGCGAGAGGGTGGAGGAAGAGCTCTGGATGAGTGCAGAGGGAACGCAAGCAAGGCACAGAGAGCTCAGTGAGGACGGCTCTGCGTGTCTGACATCTCCACAAGTCAGCAAGCGAGGAGGAGGTAAGGGCTGACTCCTCTCTATTTCTACATGGCATCGTCTTTTAGTGGACAGAGTGTCAAGGCGAATGGGACAAGCCATCAGAAACTGACTGCATGTGTCCGAGTCCAAAGCAAATACAAAACAGCCGTGCTAACGCAGATCTGATGCGACTCGGATGCGCACACACTCAGAGCAATGCGGGGCTTGTAGAACTGTCGCTACGGCTACCGAAGGGCAAGGCAGCGCTGCTGCCCGTGTGCCGACAGCTCCGTCTCCCGGCATGAGCGCCAAAGCCTGCATGCCTGCATGTCCGGAGCTAGTTAAAAACCCAAGCAGGTTCTGGAAATTCCGCCAGGAGATTAGTCATGCAGCCTCTGATTCAGGTAACAGTGGGAGCTGTCCCATGTAAGCACGGTCTCAGATCGAGAAGAAACTGCAAGCTACCGAAGGCAAAGCAATGAGGGATGCTGCTTTATTCTGAGGATAATCCCCTTGATAAGGCACCCTTGACTGATTTTCGGCTGTGACGGGAGTGCTGGATCAGCACTTAGTGCGCACTGACACACCGAGCAGATGGCAGCCCGACTCGATCGCGCGGCGTACCTCAGTTTGAGGAGGCTGACAGACGACAGGAAGGTTCTGACGTTACGGCTTAATTTGGCACGAGTACAGGATCCCGTGTCAGGCAGCACTGACCCTGATTACGCTCTACAGATCTCAGCATGTCGACAACAAGAGGATAAAAGTCGGAGCTTGAGAGACGGACAAACTATTTAAAACATCCATGCATCTAGTGTTAATGCTATGCATTTAAACAGGTGATATGTAACAGTTCTGTCAGCCATTTGTGTGATTTTTGTCACTACAGTAAGCAGAAGGTTTAAAAAAAAAAATGTTAAAAAAAATCTGGGCAAAACAAAGTTAGCGTATCACTGATTATTTAAATAAAAACAACAAACAAGTACGAGATGTCCTACAAACACAGCACCCTAAATAAGCACCAAATTTCTGATCTACCTAAACAGAAAGTTTGCTGCACAGTCTGCGCAAATCGGTGTTAAATTTCAAAGACATCACCGTACTTATAAACTGCAGAAATGCACACGTGGTGAACATTGTGCTAATGCTGGCGGTATTTCCCCCGCATACGGAAAACTGCCTCACGCCAGGCTTGGAGGTTTGACACCTGGGAGGACGGAAACCTGGCCGTTGTCACGTCGCGGTGAGGACTGCAGCTTTCTCCCCGGCGGTCTCTGACGGGAGGCCGTGCGGATACCAGCCACCCCGCTCCCATGCCATGTTTCGGGCAGCCGCGGGGGGAGAGGGAACACCTCCCCAGAACCAAGGCTGGGCTCACCTGCCCCGCTGGGCTCAACGAAACACAGTCATTCCTCCAGTAAGATGGAGAGCAGCTTAAAGCAGGAACAGAGCCTGGTTTTATTAGCAGGCCAGACTCACGGGACTGGAGGGCTTGGGGGCGTCAGTACCCATGGGGGTGAGCAGCCCCAATCCAAAAGGAGGAGATAATGACTCCCATTATGCTCTCTCTCCCGGGGGTGCAACTAAGAGCAGCTAGTGTCTCTGCCTTCAGAGGTCCAATCATCTCCATTTGCAAACGGGTGGGGGGGGGGGGGGGAGGTTGTAAAGACAAACATTTGACGCCGGGGTGGACAAAAAGAGAAACCCAGTTTCCGCCAATACAGCCCGCTATCGTTTACAGGGAGGAGCCAAGTG
>JAODKC010000082.1:16368993-16407966 GCA_026777985.1 Mormyrops attenuatus
CCCCCCCCCCCCCCCCCCCCCCCCCCCCCCCCCCCCCCCCCCCCCCCCCCGTATAACTGTGGACCGTCTGGGGGTCCCCAAGGACCAGTTTGACAAATACTATTATAGTCAATCAAACAGTATTTCGATAACATATAAATGACACATCCTGAATTCTTTGTCTTGGTGGTATCCGAACTGCTTGGACTTTTAGCCTCAGAGTTGACATTACGTACCTCGGTGGGATGAAAGATGAGGTTGTCCACCCGGAAGTCTCCGTGGACAAGCGTGACTTCACTGTCGTTGGTAGGCAAATTATTCATGAGCCAATCAGACAGCCGATCCATAGCCGGGATGTCCCTGTGGCTGGAGGCTCTGTACTGTTTAGTCCAAGTGGACACCTGGAAGAGAGACCATGAACCTTCTTACAGCTTTGATGCTGCTGAGCTCCATAAACTTTATTTCCACATTCTTGTTTTAGTAATAATGAGAAAAAGGCTTCAAAACTCATTCTGAGTTATTGTGGCAATCAGCCCCCTGACTTTTTCCACTGGTGAATGCATCGGTTCCCATTGAATTCAATCATGTAGTGATTTGACAGCACACTGTAATTCCAAACCAATACTGGCAAAAGTACAACACCAAGGCCTGTCCTCCAACCTGAACCTTCAGCTTTTGGATTACAAATCCTGCTCCATATCCTCTACACCAGAGGTCCTCAACTATTTTTTAAAATGTATTGAAATTTACAAAATTTGGGGGACTGAGCAAGAAGAAAATTGGTTGGCAAGTAAAGGATATTATGTGGTGTGGTCTTAACTGTTTTTTGGTCCTGTACTGCCAGTTTAGTACCCCTACTCTATGCCATTAACTAAACCTTTCAAAGAACCAATCATCCTATATGCGTTTTTTTGGGTGGGACTCTTTGATGGATAGATCTAGAAACTAGAGAGAATATGCAACCTTGGAGTTATGAGGCCAAAATGTAGCCCAGCAAACCACCATTCCACCTTCCCCTTTCATTTTTCCATTTAACTAGCTGTCCAGGAAATAAACATTCACTGGGCGAACGGCCACCAGGCTGGCAGACTGCACAGTGGAGCCCGACTTTTAATAGCTGCACTTGACACTGCAATGAGACCCCAAGCGCAATAGCTGCATGAAAACAAAGCCACTCCAGAATAAAATGGGGAAACACACCTGGAGCCTGTGCGGGAGCGCTGACGGATGGTCACATGGACACGAGATAACAACCCGCGAGGCGCGGTCACACTGCATGGGTGTGCACGCAGTACCTCAAATGGCAACCTAGGGTGTTTTTTTTACCAAGAATGCAAAGATCGTTAGCATTCTTGCTAACTCGCCTCCCAAGAACAAACTTGGGACACAATGAATTATGGGACTGTTCTTGCTAGCCACGATGCAACTCATGCATCCTTGATATTTGGGGC
Organism: Mormyrops attenuatus; assembly: GCA_026777985.1. Taxonomy (NCBI): domain Eukaryota; kingdom Metazoa; phylum Chordata; class Actinopteri; order Osteoglossiformes; family Mormyridae; genus Mormyrops; species Mormyrops attenuatus. The sequence goes on from JAODKC010000082.1 coordinate 16,370,424, forward strand.
TGAGCAAGAACATCTGGGGATTTTTGCCATCCTCCGTACTTCTGATCGAGTACTGGAGCCGTGTCCCACTTCAGGGGCTGCATCCTTCGAATGACATGGTCTACGAAGGCATAGGCTTTCTAGGTTGCGTTCTTTGAAGGTCGAACAGAAAGCGTTGTCAGATAAAATAGGCTGTGCCTGAATTCAGGGGCCGCGCCCTTGTAAGGCTGCATTTGAAGACTAAATGTGTCGCAGCAGTACGACAAGGCTGCCCCATTTGGAAGGTCCCTTCAAATGCAGTTTAGAAATGCATTCTTCTTTTGCCAAGTCACCAGGGATCCACCCCATGGATGCCAAACACATCCCAAGATTCATCGCCCAGAGGTAAAGTGGGTGTGTCCCAGCTAGACAATAGGAGGGGTGCTTTGTGGCTCAAAGGGGAATGGCAGGGACAGCAGATAACGGCCAGACAATTCCATTTACTAATGCTGCATGAATGCAGCCCCTGAAATCGCTCACAGCTACCGTCTGACCTAAGGATAATTTCCTATTCGTCATTAACTGTTTCTACCCTATCTCATGCGTCACAAACTGTGGCTCTTAGCTGGGACACCCTTGGTGTTTCTCAATACCAAGAACGCAAAGATCATACTTGCGGTCATGGCAAGACAGGTCTTGCTAACTTGCCTTCCAAAAACGAATTTGGGTTGCGATGAATCATGGGACTGGTCTGGTTTGGCAAGGATGCAATCAATGTATCCTTGATATTTGGGGTGGAGCAAGACCAAGATCTTCAGATTTTTACCGTCCTCTGTACTTCTGTTCTTAAGGTTTGGAACTGGTCTTTGGCAATGGAAGATGGCGTAAAACAGGTATGTGAAAACACAAGTATGGTCAAGTAGGCATATTGAGAAACACCCGCCTTCTTGACCTCCACACAATTAATCTTGGGATAGATTAGGCCATGAAGGATCCATCGGGTGCATCCTTTGCAACGCTGGAAAAGGAGGACACATTTGATAAGACAGCATTTGGCCACCAAATGTAGTTTTCAGAGGATGCAGCCCCTGAGCCTGGAATTGTACATCATGTATGATCTTGCCAAGAACACAAGTACGATCTTTGTGTTCTCGGTATTAAGAAACAGCCCTAGACTGTGCAGACCTATACACAGTGATGCCCACAAGGAAACTCCTCAAAGAGAAACACTCACACAAGCTAGAAACCTTGTCCGACCAGAGCTCCATGCCACCCCATCTACCTGTCTCCTGCAGTAGCCGGGACCTCTTCCGTAGTCTCCAAGCCCCAGAGAGGCCAGGTCCAGGGAATGCAGCTTGGCCAAGACCTCTGCGGCGGCCACGTACAGAGCCACCTGCTCTGCCACACTCAGCCCAGGCAGCCGGAGGTCCCTGAAAATGCGGCCCTGCGAAGGCGCTGCCTCATTAAAATACAGATTATAAAAAGTACATGGATAATGTTTGCCCATTATTTCAAAAAAAGAGCGGGGACATGTCAAGCCTCGCTGTCAGATTATGGAAGGTGCCGGTTAATTCGCACCTGCACGTGCTCCATGACGTAGAACTCAGTGCCGATAACCGACTTGTCGGCGCAGAAGAGCAGGGGCTCCGGCACGGGAAACCCCGTTTCAAACAAGGCCTTCTGCACGCGATACTCCCTGTCCACCTGCGCACATGAGCAGCATGCAGTCGTTTAACGGTAAAGCGACAAGTCCTACAGAGATCATACAAAACCACATGCCCACTTCATTTGGGGGGGAGAAACCCTAAATAAACTGCCTCCATTTGTAAAAAAAAAAAGGCCAAGTTTGAAGCAACCATTCAATTTAATGTTCTTACACAGCGGAAAAGTCACGCTGGGGTGACGAGGCTTAAAAGTTCTTGCGACTGCACTAGCAAGAGTTACCTACTTCCCATTGCTCTGTCTCCATCTTGCGGATGTCATTTTAATAACCTGCTATTATGTGTATTATGCGTATCTGTGTGTAAAGGTTTTCTATATCACCTGTTTGGAAGAAAATATGCATGAAGCTAAATGCCACTGCAAGATATTGGTCTAAAGTATCTAATTCTTTTGATCAAGCAATGAACGGGCAGCTCATAACTTTGCCAGGCGACTCAGAAGATATAATGTTAAGCGCATATCCAAGAGCAGCACGACACCTTGTGGGCTCCAGGAAGCAGCTCTCCCGGAGGTTTCTTTCTGAGGACGTATCTCCGTTTAGACGTCTGCAGAAGAAATGTGGGGTTGGACTGTCCTTTTCTACAGAAAACCAGACACAATAAGTTATTATTAAGGTTGCCAACTTTGGTCAGCTGGCTGCAGTGAGATTTTCAATTAGAGACAAGTCTGTACATACATTTAAATGCATGTAACAGCTTTGTTACCTAAATAGTTTGTACGGCTTGCAAACTACCCCAACACTTTTGATGTACGTAATTTTAAGTTTTTAATGGAATACAATACATTTGCAGTAAGATTTCTTGCGTGATACTGAGAGTCAGAAAGCATGAGTGTCACGCCAGATGCGTGAGAGATGTCAACCCTGTATTATATTGTATAATGTTGCATATTACATCACACTGCCAGATACCTACCCATACTGTTTGACGATGAATGTCCCGCTGTTTATGTCCCGTATTTTATCCGACAAATACTTCTGTAAATTTGCGATGTTAAACTGATGCTGCTCCCGGACAGCGGTTATTTCCTCGTCCATGTTTAGCATAACAGGTATCCGATAACAGAAAACTTTTGTAATGCTTGTCGTTTAAATCAGGAACCAGAGAAAAGAGAGTTCAAAGTCCGGGGCAAAGTACAGTCATGCACAGATTCCGGGTAACACCATTACTGATTCCACTGAAAAACTTTGACCAATTACGAATTATGTCGTGGCACTATAGAAGGATGTTTTGTTTTATCGTTGTATGAATTTGGTGTATATTGAAAATCTGTTATAATAATTTGGGATACATCGAAATTGTATTAAATTTGAGGTAGGAACTTTCGATGTTGTTTCTAGTCGGACGAATTATAGCGGAGCTCCAAATAAGACATTGAAGTTCCTGTAGTGCAGACGTGTCACAAGGATTTGGGAGAGGCGTGGGAATCTGTTTTAATTTTCCAGCGATCTAAGTGTTAATAAGGTGAAAAGGTGGCGTTAAAATGGCGACTGTGGAACAACTGAAGCTGAGAGTCCAAGAACTGGAGAATGAGTTGCTAAAATGTAACCTAAGACAGTGTTCCGGGAGCGATGATAATGGCAGTCATGGTCATCACAGACCCAGAATCGAGAAGATGAGCGCTGAAGTGGTGGACAGCAATCCTTACAGGTGATAGGCGCTGCTTACATGTACCATGTTGGTGATCCGCGGAGCACGACCTTAGTTAAACAATCTGTTTTGCGGTTCATACGCAATTTGTTAATGTGTATCTATCGGTTTCCCTCCAGTCGTCTCATGGCATTGAAAAGGATGGGCATTGTTGAAGACTACGAGGTGGGAAGGACAGCGATGTCCCACGTATCTCTTGTAGCTTGATGACTGTATTCTGCTTACTTTGGCACAGAAGGGAAACATCTGTGTATTTTACCCGTCCTTTCCTTACAGAAAATCCGCACATATACGGTAGCAGTGGTTGGAGTCGGGGGGGTCGGGAGCGTTACTGCCGAAATGCTCACAAGATGTGGAACTGGTAAGGTAATAGACACTTTCATTTAATTTTTAGACATTATGTACAGAGACATTATTGGTTCTGACTACTGGCAGAGCGGTTTCCGTAAACCTGTAGTAAATTGAGGTCGGCTTTTACGTGATGCATTTTATCATTAAATCATGCTTACTTTCTCTTTGTTTTGTGCTGCAGTTGCTCCTATTCGATTATGACAAGGTGGAACTTGCCAACATGAACAGGCTCTTCTTTCAGCCTCATCAGGCTGGACTGAGCAAAGTTGAAGCTGCTGAACACACGCTGAGGTGAGTGGACAGTGCACGGAGCAGAGGAAGCCGCCTGGGTTAATCCCCTGTTCTCTTGATAAAATCATATTGTGCATTCATGTTTTGTTTTTTTTTCAACTTTATATATTATTGTTTATTTTAATGGACAGAGATGACGGCACAGAACGAAATTCCACAAAGACATAAATATACAGGGAAAAAGCTTTCGCCTTCCTCCTGTTCAGCACCCTTAGGGAAGCATATAGTTGAAAAGGAGGCGAGATTGTGTTTGCTGGCCTCTGCTAACTAAACCTGTCTTCTGTGGCTGGAATTGGAAAGATTAGCCCACCACAGGTGATCTGTCAGAATTACGGGGTCCCGGGGTCCAGTTTAAACTCTTTAATGAACGATAAGCATTCCATACAAGCTTCCAGTTGCTGGGTCAATACTCCTGCGTACAGACTTGACTATGGGTGTGGTTTTTCTACAAAGCAATATGCAACAGTAACACGAATAAACCAAGGTAGTTGAACACTTATATGCAACGTATTATAATATGAATTACAAACACAGGCATGTTATTCTACAACATACTCTTTAACATATCCTTTAGGCAGAAATAAACCCCTGAGCATCAGGCCTTTATAGCCTTATAACTAACCACGTGGTTACCTAACTGCTAACTACTTCACATATCCATAATTCAGTAAATAATATTATACCAGATTAAACAATAACGCGGTATGGAGGGTTTAGATAATTTAGGCATATTTCTATATTGCTTAAGAACTTCATTAATTACCTCCTTTTAGATCGTTAAGCTAGCAGAATATGGGCATGGGCAAATTAGCATGGTAACCGCAAGGAAGCGCAATCACTAAACAATTATTAACTCTTAGCAAAGCGAATAACTCATTCGTAATTAAAGGGAGTGATATCAATAATAGCCAACAGGCTACATTATGCAGTACTTACATTATATGTACGCACACCGATGGCGAGGGACAGACTATGCGCGAGGCAATTGTGGGAGCACCCACTCCAGGCATAATGTAACAAGGAGGTTCTCCCGAGCCGCGTTGTACGTACAGTATTGTAATGGAATAAACCATCGTATAAATGAAAAAGGGGATAGCCTTTAAAACATAGTGTTATGCTGTTCTATAAGTATCCACGGTTTGACAGGTTGTGGCTCATTGGATGATCACTTTGGGGAGGCTTCAGGATCTGCTTTTCCACTGGTGTTAACATTTCATCTGCATTTGTTCCCCCCCGTCCTTAAATGTCCAACCAGGAACATAAACCCGGACGTGGTGTTCGAAACCCACAACTACAACATCACGACCATGGACAACTTCACACACTTCATGGAGCGTATTAGGTGAGTGATGTCACCCAGGCTCCGCCCCCATGGGATTCGACCAGTACTTCAGCAGAGCCCTTTGTGGAAAATTGTGCTTCACTGTAACACAGACCCATTAAAATGTTTTGGGTGGTCCTCTGCTGTCACATGATCAGCTGCCTCCCCTGTGTCACACAGTCACGGGGGGCTTCAGGAAGGATCACCCGTGGACCTGGTACTGAGCTGCGTGGACAACTTCGAGGCTCGCATGGCCATTAATGCGGTGAGAGCCCAGCCTGCTGAACCTCATAAAACCCAAGGGATCATCTCTGCCAATGGTTGGAGTTTTTGCTGATCTAGTTTCTAAATGGGTTTTGTATTTATCCGTTAATCATTAACTCTGTGTGGCTCAGCGGGTTAGATGCTGTGCCTGTGATCAGAAGGTCACCAGTTCAAATCCCGGAGTTGGCAGAGGGATGTCACCATTGAAGCCTTCAGCAAGGCCCTTAACCCCAGCATCTGCTAAATAAAAAAGAAATGTAATTGTATATTTATGTGTGAAATGTTTTCTGAAATAATTGTCACACCCCATGTTCATTACTTCAGAGGGATAATTTACTGACACAGTATAGCTTGAGTGCACGCTATGCTTTGGAGAAGTGTGTATCACGCTCCTGAGTGCCACATCTACACGCTCCATCAGGCCTGTAACGAGCTGGGCCAGATCTGGATGGAGTCGGGGGTCAGCGAGAACGCTGTGTCAGGACACATCCAGCTCATCATCCCCGGGGAAACGGCCTGCTTTGCGGTAAGCCATTGGCTATAGGACGCAACAACACTCTGCTTGATAATCTGCTACATTTACTTAGCTGTCCCCTTCCTACACCAGTGTGCCCCTCCCCTCGTGGTGGCAGCGAACATCGACGAGAAAACGCTGAAGAGGGAGGGCGTGTGTGCCGCCAGCCTACCCACCACCATGGGCGTGGTTGCTGGCATCCTGGTGCAGAACGTCCTCAAGTGAGTCGTTAGCTTAGCGCTGTGTGGTTCGGATTGAGCGCACCAACATCTTTAGTCACTGTGACACAGGCTAACCTGCTTAGCGTCTTTGCTAAGGAAGCAGGATGATGTCATTTTCATAGTGCAGCATGGTGATTAGATGTTGCTGATTGGATGAGGACTCAGAACTGAGTGGGCACTGTGTAATGGGGTCATGCATATAGATACTAAAGAAATGTTACAGATCTGCCAAGAGCCAGGATATAATTTATAATATTTAGGACATTTTGGCAAAATCTTGACTTCCGAATGAGGCCAAAGTGAGATGTTTTCATAAACAAGACTCCAGGCTCCTGTGTCATGAAACTGGATTTCTTGCTTAGCCAGACAACTTGTCAGGCTTGCATTACCCCAATTTAAATTAACTTTCTTTTTGTTCACTTGCATCTAGCCCAGACTTCCTAAATCTGACTAACCAACAAATCTCGTTTTGTGATTCAGGCCCCAGGAATATGAAGTTCAAAGTGAATAGTGAAGACAGTAATTAGGGATTTGAGGTTTGGGGGGTTGCTGGGCGGGTGTGACCAGTGTTCCTGCTCAGGTACCTCCTGCGCTTTGGGACAGTCAGCCACTATTTGGGTTACAACGCCATGCAGGATTTCTTCCCCAGCATGTCCATGAAGGCCAATCCACAGTGCGAGGACCGCTTCTGCCGGAGGAGGCAGCAGGAGTTCCGGGTGAGGGGCTCTGGGTTTCATTCATATTTTTATCTGTATTTGCTGTTTTGTAATAAAAATTAAAGACTTTAGATTTTATACTGAATGATTTAGGTGGTTCCGTTTTAATGTCTTTGAAATAATTTGAGTAATCCCTCAAACCGCCCCCCCCCCACAGAAGAAGGAAGTGGAACGGCCCAAACAGGAAGTGGTAGAAGAGGAGGAGCAGGTGGTTCACGAGGACAATGAGTGGGGTGGGTGTGCATCTCTCCAGGCAGGACCGTTATCGCGTAACCAATCCAACTTGCCCTGATCATTCTGCCTACTGATTACATGCACATCACACAAACATTTGAAAAAAGCGAAACCGACAAACTCAGAATAGAAACTTATCTTTAAAAAAATCACACAGTACCCAAAAGGGCATCGTTATCTGTGCAGTTTTACTCTGAAATGAAATGTATGATGGTGCTGATTATTTTTTATCACTATACTGAATGAATCTCTGTCTTCAACAGGCATAGAGCTGGTCTCCGAGGTAACGGAGGAGGAGCTTAAGGCTGCCTCAGGTCCAGTGCCAGACCTCCCTGAGGGGATCACCGTGGCATATACCATTCCTGAAGAGGTCAGTTCATCCCTCGCAGATTGGTTCCTTCCGTTCAAAGATCAATGCTGCCTCCTCTTCCTAGCTCATGTTTCAGTTCCATAAAACTAGAACAGAAAGAATCATTTAAGGAAATCGTCCCCTGTTGAATGGGCCATGTGGCTTTGATTCCCCTTTCACAGTAAATTCCACCTCACCCATAATGTCATTTTGAATACTGTAACCCTGATGTCTGTTCAGGCACCAGATGTCTGTTCAGACAGGAAATGATTTTCAGGTGTCCTTAGCTTGAAAAGGAAATATGAATGGCCAATTTGACTTAATATGCTGATAACTTTGACAGTGTAATAAGTCAATAACTGTTCACTTGCAGATTTAAATCTACCATTGTTAAATATCATGAAATATGTCATGAATATGTCCCATTGACATCCCCAGATGATCGAGTTGCTGTAAATAACTCTGATTCCTCACCTGTTTTATGTCCACCGCTCCTGCACCCCCCACAGAAAGCCACACCGGGGCCTGACGAAGACACAGTCCCGGAGACGGACCAGAGCTTGGAGGAGCTCATGGCTCAGATGAGGCAGATGTAGCCATAGCAACAGGGAGACGACCCATCCGACTGAGGGAACCAGAAACGTGTTCAGAAAGATGTAAAAATCTTTGCTTTTTGACTGACGGCAAGAAAAGGCGAAGCTTCAGTGCGGCTGGCTAGAGTTCTGGTCTTAAGGACTGTATTTCTGTCTTGACATAGAAAGACATCATCTCATGCTTAAGTCTCTTTCCCATTAATAATTAGAGACCTCCCTCCTAGTTAATCACTGTACTGTAATTACCTACCTGTTACATGGCTCAGCATAACGGCCAGACTACACGTAGGGAATCCCAGACCTCAGGCTGCTTAGGCCGTAGACGTCATGCTGGCATTTGCTCCTGCTGTGTAATAATGATACCTGTCCTTCCTCCTGTGTGCAGTTTAACCCTGATAACACTGATTAAAAATGCAAAAGAAGCCAGTGTATACTTCAGGACGGAGTGTGAAATCTGTTGTCCTGAGCATTGGCCAGTCGCTATTTGTTACCGCACTGAAGCCCATCCGTGTTTTATCAGCTGAAGTGCCACAATGTGACCACCAGGGGGCACCGTGTGTGTGTGCGTGTGAGGAAGAGAGGAAGAGGCTGGTTGCAGTGGACCAGCATGTGGATGGCTGAGTGGTTCTCCGTAAGTCCGGTTTTCCCTGTGGTCTTGGCCCGGCCCCAGCTTTCCAGAGAGGGCTGTGCCCCTTTCCCAGACAGTCCATATTTTTGCTCCCTCCCTGACTGGGTTGAGAAACATGGCTCCCAGGCTGGGATCTGGAATGGCTCCTTCTAACTACACAGCTGCAGCATGAGCCCACGCCCTCGTCTGACGTGATTGAATATTAAAGGGGACCTATTATTATTCATGGTTTATAATTTTATTTTGGGGGTCTACTAGAATAGATTTACATCATTTTTCCACATACTGTGGATCTCTATTCACTCTGTCTATATCTCTGAAACACTCTGTTACAGAGTGATGAACCCAGTGTGCTCTGATTGGACCTACATGTCCCACCCTTGTTTTGCAGTCTGCGGACAGATCGTTAAGTGGTTAATTAGGATTGCGTTACGAGGTGACCTCACCATGACCCTATAACAACATGTGTCCTGGGTGATCCAATCAGAAGTGGACAGCGCTAATTACAGGTGTGAACGCATCCAAGACGCATTGAGGACAGTGAGATCTGATCACTAAGACAACATTCTTGATTTCTTCTTCTCCTTCTCTTAATATTTGGCAGATTTTGCATACAGAAGCAATTTATATGCTTATTTAAATAAGTGCGGGAAAGTGAGTTCCGATTACAATCGCATGGACGTGTTTAGCGCTGTCCACTTGTGATCGGATCACCCTGGACGCATGTTAATGCCAGGTGTGAACAGGGCCCATGTCAGAGAAGGGCTGAAATTTCAACAAGGAATTTCGAGCGGATTAGAGAAGAGTGGTTTCGGTGGGGTCCCCTTTAAAGAGATGGTGTGCTCAATTGTGATGTACAGGGTTCAAAGCTGATCCGGCCCTGTGCCGGCAGTGTGACTGTAAGCCGAATTCGGCGAATGGCTAACGCCAGAAGTAAGCTGGGCATTGCTGGGACTGTGGTATGAAATAGAAAAGATGGATTGGCAGGAAAACACCAGGGGATAGTCAAAGTATTTTAATACTGATGGGGTTTTGGAAGACATTGCAGCTAATGCTGCATGTTCTGTGCGCTGAGCAGGGGTGCCTTGGCGTACAGCTTCTCCAAGAAGCATTTTGGTCAGCGTTTCAGTCATTTGGCAGTTTGGATGCTCCTGGTGCTGGTATTGAACCAAAGGTGCCACACACCGGGTTTGTCCCTTTAACGACAGAATAATGAGGACCTCTAGAGGATAGGAAAGTCAAAAGCTCCGCCCAACATAACCAGGTAACCGAGTAGATGAGGCGGGGCTCCTGGCCAGGCAGAATCATCACACGCTGAGGGGAGGTCACCTGTTGCAAAGGCTGGCACTGGGGTGCATGGAGGGGCCGCGAAGGCTGAAGGTGTCGCCGGCAGACGACTGGTGGGAGGGGGCTTTCCCGCCCACCAGCGAAGGCTCCGCCTCCTTGATCTCCATGGCCCGTTTGTACAGCTCAGCTGCCTTCTCGAAGTCTCCCTCCTCATAGCTGGAGAGAAAGGGTGTGAGTGCAGCCGTTCCGACCCCCCACCCCCACCTCATGCAGCGCAGTGGCCTTTTTGGCCAACGGGGCCCCCAAAACACGACGCACCTCAGCACGGCCAGGTTCTTGAGGGTCTCGCCCACGCGGGGGTGCATGCGCCCCAGGCTGTCCTCGTAGATCTTCAGGGCCTGTTCATAGAGCGGTAGCGCTTCCCCATGCTTCTTCTGAGGGGGGAGGAAGACATGACCAGTCACGCCAGCATGGAATTCAGCACCTTTAACCTGCAAAGTTTTCTTATCTGACCCCACTTCCCCCACCACGGACTCACCAACTGGCAGTAGAGCACGGCCAGGTTGACCAGCGCCGTGGCTACGCTCGGGTGTTTGGGCCCGAAGCTCTTCTCCCGGATCTCCAGGGCCAGCTCGTATAGCGGAACCGCCTTCTCCGGTTTTCCCTGGAGAGCAGGAAGACAGGAAGACTATGCTGGGAGTCCGGGCTTCTCACAAACATGCTGCAGGTTTAAATCACTAGGGAGTGACTGTTGTACCTCTGTACATGCTACTCAAATCTATAATAGTTTTTCTAATAAAAAGTTACATAAAAAAGTTTAATCTAACAAAAACCCTGAAACTTCCCAATAAAGTTCATCTAATCAAATTTATTAAAGCGTCAACAAATATTATCAAATTGTCAGATGCTCTAAGGATCAGCAGCTGTGGATATAGCGCCTTTCCCTCACCCTGCGCTTGTACAGCATGGCTAGGTGCTTGACGGTGTAGGCCAATGAGGGGTGGTTGGGTGCCAGAGCGCGCCTCCGGATGTCCAATGCGCTCTCATACAGCTCCTCAGCGCGCTCGTATTCCCGCCGCTCACAGTGCAGTGCCGCCAGGTTGTTGAGTGACTGGGCGCAGTCCGGGTGCTCAGGGCCCAGCACGCGCCGGCGCATCTCCAGGGAGCGCGTTAGGAACACCATGGCCGTGCTGCGGGACAGGGCAGGGGGACGTTACTATACTGCAGGGCTGAATCAGCAAGGGATCGGCTGTTGTACCTTTGTATCACGAACTTCACCTGCAGTGTCCCAGCAGTTATAGTTAAGTTGTTACATTCATTGGTTATACTACAGACATATTTACATTTATTAGTACTGTGACCAGTAAGTTATAACTGGAAAAAAAAGATTTAAAATAAATGATCTTATTCAGCATGTGAGCTTATTAATCAGATAAACTTCCATTTGTGTTTGTTACGTTGTGTTGTCAATGCAATTGTCCCAATTAAAGAAGTGTGTCCAGAGTCATGTGATAATAGAGCTACCGGCAGTGAACCGCGGTGATAACGTTCACAGCCAGCAGGGGGAGCCAGACTCACTCCAGATTGTTCTGTAGGTAGTAGAGCACCCCCAGTTCGTTCAGCGTCTTGGCACAGTCTACCGAGTCCTTGCCCAGTGTGAGCTCCTCCAGCTGCAGGGTACGGCGTCGTAGGAGGGAGAAACCATACTGCAGAGGGCAGCAGGGGGGGGCGTTAGTTAATTACTAACAACCTTACAATGTGGATTAATGATGCAGAGGCAGGACAGGCCCAAGTACCAAGCTTCCCTTGTGGCGCGCAGCCTTCTGCCGTATCTTCAGAGCACGCTTCCTCAGCTTCTCGGCCTGCTCATACCTGAGCGAGGAGGTAGGGCAGACGTCCAATCACATTCGGCTGCATTACCCAGCACCCCACCTCCTGAAGCTGCTGACAGTCCAACAGCAGCACCCCCCTCAGGGATTGGGAGGCCTCACTACCTGTGGTCTCCCAAGGGTTTCACAGTTACACAACACAAGCCACAGAGAGCCAGATTTAAAAAAAAAAAAAAAAAAAAAAAGGTTTTGGCGTTTTGAATTTCTCCCAAAGATGTTAAGAACTGTTAAGACGGTCCACATCCCCACCCAGTTGCCATGGGACGCACTTGTTCTGCTTCTGGTAGAGAAGGGCGAGGGAGTCGAGCTCGCGTGCCACGCAGAGGTGCTCGGCACCACACGCATTCTCGCCGATCTCCAGTGCCTGCTTAAACAGCTGCTCCGCATTCCCAAGCTTCCTCCACTGCACATAGACGCCAGCCAGCTGGTGCAATGAGCGCGCAACGCTTGGGTGGTCCGGGTCTAGTGCCGTCTCCCGGATCTCCAGTGACCTCTGCAGGGGAGCCACCGCCTTACACAAACAAGAGATTTCCTTAAGTAATCTGGACAGTTTTTTTTTGAAGGCACATCCAACACCGATTTTTTACATCAGTCAACCTCCTCTCTAGCGCCCCCTGCTGTCTGCAGGACCGCACCTGGCTGAGCAGTCCCAGGTCCTTCAGGAAGCGGCCCAGGGTCTCACACAGGTTGGCCAGCTGGGGTGCGCTACCCTCACCCTCACAGCTTTTCTCGTAGTGCTTCAGAGAGTCAAAGTACTCGGTGGCCATGGAGCTCCTGTCCCTGCCTACGTACAGCCAGTAGGCCAACAGCTCCGAGAAGTGGCCCCTGGGCAGGGGGGGGCAGTGGGGATTGTCAGGGTGGAGACAGACACATCTGCTTTTAAAGACACACTTCAGCCCGTAGTGAGAGGTCTCTCTCTGTCTCTCTCTCTCCAGAAAAACAATCAGACAGGGGAAGACCGTCATCGAGTCAGGCAAGGACAGAAGCAGACGTAGAGTGAAACAGACCGGCAGAGACAGACAGATGGACAGAAAGACGGGCTGACAGAGAAAGGAATAGAGTTAGAGAGACAGGTAGACAGACAGACCAGTTGGCAGACAGATAGACAAACAGATAAAGGGACAAACAGGCAGACAGAGAATCAGGCAGGCAGGCAGACAGGAAGAGACAGGTAGAGAGACAGCTGGACAGACAGATGGATTGACAGTGAAAGGAATAGAGTTAAAATAGATTTAGAGAGACAGATCGACAGACAAACGGATAAAGGGACAGACACACAGGCAGACAGAGAATCAGGCATGAAGGTAAGCAGACAGGCAGGCAGACAGAGAATCAGACAGGTAGACAGGAAGACAGAGAATCAGAGAGGAAGATAGGAAGACAGAGAATCAGACAGGAAGATAGACAGGCAGTCACAGAGTGAGACGGGCACGTTTGCTGACCTCTTGTACAGGTTCTGGGAGACAAACAGGTTGAGCAGGCTCTGCCGGAGCTTGACCTTGTCCTCCTGCTGGTGCAGCAGCCACGGCAGTTCGTCAGCCACCCTCCACGTCACCCGGTCCTGACTGTGGCAGCAGGAAGGGGAGGTTTAACGGGACAGCAGATCAAATGGAAAACGAGACACTCACAGGAGAACTGCACATTTATAACTGGACTCATTTTAGGAAGGGCTGACTGGACACACCTGAGCTGGCTGCTGAAGTACTGGATCAGCCTCTCCCTGTACCCCGACGCCCTGCCCTCTGTGCTCATGTACTCCAGACGCACTGCCTCCCATGCCTGCACAGGGTCACAAAATAACAACCCAGCATTTCAGGCAAGGTGTCCTAACCCGTTGAGCCACACATTGCCTTCAAATTCACCTCACCAAGTCTCTGAACTACATGTGATTAGGGCCCTCAAACTCACATGATAAGGCCTTGAATCACAGACCACACACACATTTTTTTCTACGTTCCCTTTAGCTCTTGTCAGAGCTCCTTCACAGACCAACTCTCCAGACAAGACCCCCTTGGCTCCACACAGACTACGAAGACCCTCGCTCCACCCAAGATCCACTCCCCCACCCCCCATGCAGAGGCTCACCTGCAGGTGCTGGAACTTGAGCAGGCCGCAGCCAAAGGTGATGACGCGCAGGTTCTGCAGCTGGCGCAGCAGCGACGTTAACATGGGCCACATCAGATCGGGGAGCATCTCCAGCAGCTCAGACTCAGCCACGCCATTGTGGCTGACGCACACCAGGCACACCACCTGGGGGAGGTGACACGTCACCTCTCCTGAACACCATCCCCCCCAACACCACCACATTAACGGCCAGCACCTCCTTCATGAAGAGTTTCTCCCGGTCTGTCTTCAGCGTGTCCATGAGGGTCCGCAAGGCCAGCCGGTACAGGGACAGCGTGTCCGGGCTCTGGAGACACAGCCCCAGCACGGGGTCCAGTCTCCAGGCGCTGAGGAGGGGAGGGTCACAAAAACACACACAGCGGCACTTAGGGACACACCCGAACACCAACTCGGAGCAAATCCCTGCATCCAAGCAGCGTCTTCAGGCTCAGTGAGGTTAAAGTTGAAGGACAATCGGGCAGCAGTACCAAGGCTTGGGAACAAGAAAGAAAGAAAGAAAGAAGGAAACAGAGAGAGAGAGAGAGAGAGAGAAAGAAAGAAAGATGACAATGGAGGAGAGGAACCAAGATCTCCATAGTAGGAAGAAAAAAAACCTCTGGATGTCCAAGGCCGACTGGCTGCCCAACCCCCTCTGCAGTTTGTCTGTTTGTATGTGTATTTCATTATTTGTTTCATTTTCTATTATTTATTTACTCTGTACAGCAGAACTTTTTAAAGTGCACTATAAATAAAGTCTATTTATTGACTTACTAAACAAGCTTAAAATGAGTCTCATCCCCAACAGAGCACGTCTTCATTGGGCCTTCTTCTTGTTCCTCTTATCATTTCAGCTAATCAGTGCCTATTAGAACATTACACCCCCCCAGGAACACATACTAAAATAGAGAAGTACGGAAAGTTGCAAGACCACGCAATCTGCACACTGAGAGGAAGTCGCTTACCGCTTTAAATACCGCCTCAATTTTCCTGCAGACACCTAATGGAGCCCGTCTACCCTTTTTAGATGCTGCACTACAGCAATGCAGCTTTCTAGACTTAAAGTTTCAATTATTCATCCATCCAGAAGACAGCACAGGTCACAGTGAGCCTGGAGCCTATTCCAGGGAGCACTGGGCACCAGGCAGGGATGGGTTCGGTTTATGAGTCACACCAATTCACCAAACTGCTTCTCGTTACTGGGTTGCTGGGGGAAGCCATGTGACCCCCCTCTCCCCAGAAAAACCCACATACAAGAAATAAAAGTAAAAAGAAATATCTGGATTACTTGCAACAGAACAGGCTCGAAGACCGGACACGGGCTGAAGGTGGAGTACCTGGTGAGTATCTTGGCCAGGAGCGTAACGTAGAGGGGACTACAGGTGGAGGCCGACCGGCAGTGACTGTCCAGCTTCTTCTCCTGCAAAACCGAGGTCACTGTTCATGCATGTGGTCACTGCCATCACTCCCAGTGTGGTCCTGGTGCCGGCCCTCATGCATCAAACGGCGTCTCACAGAAATGTGGGAAACATATCCTCACTGCCATGAGTTACCCTGCTCACAACGGCACATATATTCATATTTTAACAGCTTTATATATTACAGAAATAAAGACACGGTAATCCAGTATGCCGAATAGAACCCACAGGCACCCGGAATGACATTTCCCTAGCCCTGGGATTATATGCTCACTGGAGAGCATGCTTGTGCCGTGATTACAGGCCCATGAGCTACTGTCGTAGTGGAAACATGTTGTCCAGTGACTCGCCTGCTCCCAGGTGAGTGTGACCTGTGCCGCCTGGCACTCAGCAGAAATCAGCGACCTCGCCTCCTTTGGGCTCAAGGGGTCCAGGTGAAGAGTGGGCCAAAGTCTGTGGGGGGGGAGGTTGGGTCTGGTTAGCATCACCTCAGTGTGATATCCCGCTAAACAGCCATCTTATTAACTAGCGCCCTAGTCCCTTCTACTGCTAAAATAATCTAGTCCTGTTCCCAAGTAGACCCTTCTGTTGTACCTTTATTCTAAAGCTCAAATAAAGGATGATCTGATCTTCTCCACTCCAACGTTCCACCCCTTACAGCCACTGTTGTCATGGACACCCGATAGGGTTGTGAATGACACTGTGGTAGTTGGCCGCTCAGGCCCCACCTGGTCACATGGACGCCTGCTGAGTCTCATGAGCGACCGCTCGGTCACATGGACGCCTGCCAAGTCACATGGGCGACTGCCCTGTCACATGGATGCCTGCCACAGTCTCCTGCCAAGTCATATGGGTGACCAGCTAGTCACATGGGCACACACCTCCAGGCCTGCGGGCAGGTCTCCACATTAACAGAGACCACCACCCTCACGTTCACCGGCAGAGGGTCGATGAGCCACTTCATGTGCTTCTCCGCGAACTGGGGACAGCATGGAGGGCAAAGGAGTGAGAAACAGCACCCCCTGGCACTCTACAAGGATGCTAGTCTAAGTTCAGCATGTGACTAACATGTCTGGGTTAGGAGTACCAAGATTTCCTGAAGATCCATTTTCAAACTGTCAGGAGAACAGTCACTAAGTGCAGTATTAAACAAGCAGTTAGCTTCTAATGGAATGAAATGTGGATTTTTGGGTTGCATATTGGACCATCTGGACGGGGAGCATCTGGGTTTAGATAGTTCTAGTACACAGAGCTACGTCCAGTTCCTTCACTAGCCACAGGCCCAGGATTATCGGCGAGAAGGAGCCCAACACCTGGATCTGGTCGACAGAGTCGATGATGACGATGATGTTGCCGTGGTGACGTGCTGACAGTCTCTCCAGCCAGCGGGGGAACTCCTCCAGGACTTTGCAAGGGTCCATGGACAGGCCCGAGATGGAGCAGAAGAAGTGCTGCAGGAGCTGCGGGAGGAGGTGAGATGTCGGGAACAGGCGGCAGTCACCCACCCCCATGTGGAAGCCCCGCCCCTCACCTTGATGGTCAGCCTTTTTGCCATCAGCACCGGCTCTGCGCTCGTGGACAGCGGCCGGCCCACGAAGTGGTACAGGATCAGCGTGTTGGGAGAGTGCTTCTGCCGGAACTCTATCCTGTGGGCCGGGCCGGTTAAAACACGGCGAAACAGTGCCGTCAGAATTGTCCGGACAAGTCCGGATAACTGGGTAAATAGCGCTCTGGGCTGTCATGTATTTCACAGACACTTAAACAGTTAAGCGGTCACTCGAAGATATCTGATCCCTTAGCTTTTATTTAAAAAAAAAAAAAAAAAAAACAGTAATTAATGCCTAAATTCTAAAAAGGAGGACGGTGAATGTTACATTATCCGTTAATATGAGCTGATGATGGAGCAGCAGGACATTAGTTTCACAAGTAACACTGATCCAGTTGCATTTAAAATACAGTATCATGAAGTGAGGAAAACCTCACAGCATTAAAACACAAAAAGAAGATAATGTATTAGGAGAAAAGTAAGTAACATTATCAGGCAGAGCGAAAGCTATGACAGCAGGATATGAGTAATGAATCACCGACACACCTTTCTGGATATATCTCATAACAGGATCATACCTCTCTTTATATTGACATTTAACCTATATTTAGCGGACGCTTTTCTCCAAACTGACGTAGAAGTGAGTCAAATGGCACATTACTATCCAAACTGCCACTGGTTCCCGGTCAATGCTATAATATCAGAAAGCTGGCATATTTTACAGAGTGTTGGCCAAGGCTCACCATTTGGACAGCAGGAGGGATTTCCCGGAGCCTGGCCCCCCGGACACAAGGAGGGGGGGGATGGGTGGGGGCGCCGCCACCATGTCATTCAGGCGCTCCATGTACTGAGGATGGAGAGTGGGGACAGGGAACATATCTTATCGGGGCTTTGGGGACAGGACCCAAACACTCAGTTTTTCCTTTGATCCTTTCTCCCTTTGATAGTGACATTTCGCCAGCTTGTCACATCAAAACAGGAAGACAGCATACTACACCAGTTTCACTTGTTATCACTTAGTTTTACCCAGAAACCATTTGTGTTAAGCTCCTTGCTGACAGGTACCATGGGCTAGATGGCAATACTCTCTCTAATCTCCTGTCAGGGGGGCTTAAAGCGTGTTTTTTGTTCACCTCCTAAGAAGAGTGATGTGATAAAGATTGAACAAGCTATGGTCAGTCTGTATGACATCTGCACTAAGAAACACTAAATTTTCTGAAGGTTGGTTACGCGGGGAATTCAAAAGGTGGCGCCACCTTCTGGCAACCGGGTGAAGCAGCGGAGGCAGCAGCCCGCTGGAAGGCCTCTGCCTGCTCCTGCTCGTCGTGCGGGTCCCACAGCACATCCCCGTGATCCTCCTCGCCACAGCCCTCGTCTGCCCCAGTGACGCAGCTCTCATCGTCAGCCACCTCCTGGCCCAGCAGCTCCTGGGGGGGGACCGCGGCCCTTTAAAATCAGCAAGCCTACAGCAGCATATATCACTCTACCAATCACAAAGCGCCCTTGAAAATGCTCTCCACTAATCGTGACTCTGACCCATGCCCCTCCTGGGTAATCCCATCCCAGTGAGCTGATAGCCTCTCCTCCAGCGCTGTACCTGTCTGATGACCCTCTCAAGGCTGGCATGGATCAGCGAGGCTCCCTCCTCGGGGTGCCCTGCATGGTCTATTACCTGTGGTTGACAGAAGAGGATGCTCAAAACACTATTCCAATCAATTATCTCTCTTCATTGGCTTAATCAGAACTTGTGGGAGTTTTACTTACAGAAAATTGTTCTCAGGGCAGAAGGAAATATGATTGGTTCAGAGAGATAACCAATCAGATTGTAAAGGAGGAGGGTCCAAGCAACTATAGGAAGCGGGACCAAGACATCTGATTTCAAAAACTCAACCGAAAGGAATAAAGGCAATAAAGGCGATAATACCGCAGTCATTGCTCGTAGCCACAAGGTTCCACTGTGGTAGTGTACCATTATCCAAATTACCTTGGGCCCCTCACAGATATGCCCACATGTCAGGTTCAGAGCCAACCACATCAGGAAACAGGAAACTTACCTTGACCTTGACCGCTCTGTCTGCCGTGGTCACCCTCTGCACCAGGTCATTAGCAGCCGGTGACAAGCGGACGCCCTGACTGGTCCGCAGGTACAGCAGTAGAGGACGGGCCTCGGGGTTCTTCACAAAGGCCTCCTCCACGTCCTCCAGCATGGAGCTGAGGGCAGAGTGCAGAGATCAGAGGTCAGCTTTAGCTCACAGTCACAAAAAGCCTGGAGCTAACCCTGGGTGTCGTGCCAGTCAAGCACAGAGCACACCATCACACACGAAACCAAAAGGCAGCTGTTTCATTGGAGGAACACAGATAGAATGTGCAAACTAACCAAGCAGAGCAGGGGGCCGTTACCTGGTGACAGACACGCTCAGATGCAGCACGCACAGAGAGCAGGGGGCCGTTACCTGGTGACAGACGCGCTCAGATGCAGCACGCACAGAGAGCAGGGGGCCATTACCTGGTAACAGACGCCCTCAGAAGCAGCACGCACACAGAGCTGCGTTCGATCTCCTGGCGACGCTCTGCCGCATAGCCGTCGGCGCCGTCCGCAGGGAAGCTGGCGCTCACAAAGAAGTGACCCAGGCCCTCGCACAGCCTCTGCAGGCGGGGGGCATAGCCCTGGAGCACAAGGAGACCTCCAAGTAGACCAGAACCGAAAGGATGTGTGCATGTGAAAGCATGTATCACATGTTGTTATCGCCTCCTTCAGGTCAGGAGAGCTACGGTAGGTCAAAAGACAGCAGTAACTACAGGGAGTCTCCAGTCAGCAAGTCTGCGGTCGCCTGTGGGAGAGCAGTGGTGTCTGTTGTACAATCAACATGTGGCGGGGGGGAGGCTCACCTGGACAAAGGCCTCAACCTCAGCCTGCGTCTCCGGGGTGTACATGACGTAGCAGCGTACCGTGTTGCTCCACAATGCCTGGGAGACATGTGGCGACACCTGCAGGAGGGAGGCCACTGCCGTGTCCCAGTCGTCTGAAAGGCACAAACACAGTTTGATCACAGCTGCTGGAGATGAAGATGACTGCACGGCACGAAAAAGACCCTCACCTCTGCTCACGTTGGCAAACGGGCCCTCCACGTCAATCAAGCTGTGTGCAAACTCAGGCCCCCGAAAAGTCTGCTGCAGCTGCATCATGCTGCCCATAGAGGGCTCACTGCCCAGTGCGGCACCGCTCCAGTACTCACACTGATTTCCAGCAGCTTCAAAAAACAGACATGCGGGAAACATTCACCAATACATCATGCAACAGCTTATCCAGTATGGGGACTGGGGGAGAAGTGGGGTCAGGGTTATTTTCAGTAATGAAACTAAAACTGTAAGTAAACATTTATAAAATAAGATACGAAACTAAGGAAAACTACAACTAAAAGTTAACTACAAATATTGCTCCCGAAAGTAACAAAAATACATAAAAACAAAAGGTCAAATACTTTCTCCTACCATTTTTAATACTATTTAGCTAAAGTAATGATTTATTTACTTTAAACTCAATATTATAATACCTGGAACATGTTCTGCCCCTTTTTGGGGACACTAGTACATAATATGCACTGTTTATTCAGTGTTACATAGTTTATTCAGTATTATTTACGAAACAGCTCAACAACTTTCAGTTCCCTAGGAATAATTTCTAAGGTATAAAATGAAACTATAAAATATCAAATATACAAAAACTAAGTATATCTGTAAAATAAAAACTTAATTAAAACCATGTTGAAATCTAACTAAAACTATTTAAATATGAAAGTTTTCAAATTAAAAGTTGAAAATAATTTAAAAAATAAAAGCTAAATTAAAAAATCAAAACTAACAACACTGGATGGGATGCCAGTCCATCACAGGGCACACAGACAATTCAGAGACAGTCGTTTGACTAATTGCATAGGTCTGGGTCGGACACTGCAGTAGCTGCAGGAAACTTGCAACAGCAAACGACTGCGCTAACTCACCACAGAGAGCAGATACAGGAACAAATGAAAGAAAAATGTGTTAAACCTCAGATGTCCTGTTTTTCTATGTGGCTGAAGGTACAGTATTTTCCGTTCCTAAGTGCATCCCTGCATATGATCTCAGCTTAATAATCCCGTATTGCTCAGAGCGCCCCCCAAAAGTCGTGGCCTGACCTGCAGCACCACTCGGGCTGTCGTCCTCATCCGAATCGGCCGGGTCATACACCTGGATCCCCTGCACCTGCAGCTGCTGCAACTTGGCCTCCAGGTCCCGTTTGGCCCTCAGAAGGTCCTGTATCTCCTTCTCTTTGGTCTCCCGGAAGATCTGGGCAGCACATGGGGCGAGTGAGCGCCCCCATGAGGCGGCGTGCATGCACTTGCCACTGACGGTGCTACTTACCTTGAACTGCCGCTTGACCTTGTCGCGGTCGTGCTCGAAGGTTGCCGCTCTCTCCATGGCCTGGTACTTCGCTTCAAGAGCACCCTCCTTCTCACGCAAAATCTTCTGGTAGGTCTTCTGCAGTGCCTGTGGGAGCCCCGAACATGAACTGCTCCCTCACTCATCACGTAGGACACTTTTACTGTCAGCCAATCAACAATCGGCAAACCCAGCAGCCCACCAGTCACGACAAGCAGTCAACAAACTAAACGTATAGTGCCTTTGCAGTCACTATGAAGACCAGACTTCGCAGGGCCTCCTAGTGCCCACAGTCCTGAGCTATAATTTTGTCCCTGAATCCAAGGCAGGGGTGCCTTAAAAGGGCCCTGGTTTGGGGGTGCAATATGATATGCTTTCATGGGGCCCAAAATTTCTAGCGGACACTATGCTCCAAAGTCCCATTTTGCTATTATTGTTTCACATAACCTTTGGCACCTTCTGCTGACCCTGTCCCCACCCTCCCAGCCTGAATAAGACAACCAATCAGATAAGCCCAGCTGGAGAATAGGGTTTGGGTGTAGAGCGGCACTAAGTAAGCCCCGCCCCTCTCCACTCCCCCTGACCTGCAGCTCCGCCCGCAGTCTCTTGTTCTCCTCGTCCAGCTTGGCCTCCTTCTTCTGCAGGGCAGCCACCTCATTGCTCTTGCTGACGCGCAGGATCTCGTAATCCTTGCGCAGCCGGTCCAGCTCGGCGCTGTACTCCAGGTCGACGGAACCGGTGGACTTGAAGCTGGCGCCAATGGCACGCGGCCCGCGCCGGAACGAACTGCGCACAAGACGGGCCTTGGGCTTCACCTCCACGGGGATCTCGCAGGCCTCACCGCCCCCGCCACCGTAGGCGTCCTCGATCACCTCCCCCCCCGGGCCCACCAGGGACGAGGCTGTGCCCATACCAAGGCTGACGCGTCTCTAGCTATGGGCCCGACCGGGACACATGCAGGCCTCTGTGAGGAAGACAGATGGGCCCACTGTGGAGAGAGAGAGTAAAAGGGTTTGAAAAAAATCAAACAAACCACAATTCCAAGATGTCGCACTAAACCTCTGTGCCTGTGATCAGAAGGTTGCTGGCTCAAACTCCAGCCTTGGCAGAATAGGCACATGTCTGTGTATCCCTGAGCAAGGCCCTTAACTCCCAGCTCCAGATCCACTTCACAAGAGTTGACCCTGCGCTGTGACCCCAGGCTTGCTCTCACTTGTCTGTATGTCTCACGGAGAGCAAGAATGGGGTATGCGAAGAGATCAATAAAGTGTCACTATTCTATTCAAGTTTTTCCACAAAATGGACTCAAATGCCATACGATCTTCGACATTCTTTAAAATAATAATAGTCGTCCTGACAGCTTTTACTACAGCTGATTGCAAATGCATTGAGCCCCCACCACCTCAAAGTCATCAGACTAGCCTGCATTACAATCGATGCATGCACTCACAGTCGCTATCGCAGTAATTTTTCAAAGTCAAAATCGATCGCCTGTCAGCAAATCTTCTTCAAAAAGCTGGGAAATGCTGCTTGCATAAGTGTTCAAGTCCTGTGCTCCAGAAGCTGAAATTGAAAGAGGAAAATGACACGGATGGAGAGCATGATCTTACCGAGGCCACAACTGTACTTCACTTGGCCTCCAGCAGTGATAACCAGGAACCCCCCACAGTCATTGCAGAGGTAATACACCACAAAGACCCCACAGGCATAGACTAGAGCGTCCCTCAAAACTCAGCAACAACACAAAAGAGAAAATGAGGATGGTATCCAAAATAAGGCAAACAGTCCCTCTGAAGGAGCTACAGTGAATGTACACCAGTCAACCTTTTGAAGAGTATACTGCATACCGCTGGGCTGTGTGGGAGAGTGGATAGAAAGAGGATATTACAGCAGGTTTATCATCATGCATTTCACTGTTCTTGTATTCTTGAATGCCAACTTTCATTGCCGAAATACAGTTCCAGTACTCAAGAACAGAAGTACAGAGGACAGTAAAAATCCCCGGATGTCATTCTTGCCCAGGTCCATTAGTTGCATCCTCGCTGAACGAGAACAATCCCATGATGCATTACGTGCCGAGTTGGTCTTTGGGGGAAAGGTTATCAAGCACGATCTTTGCTTTCTTCGTGAAGTTATACACCTCATGTGTGGATAGTAAAATGTAACACGTCTTCTCAATTCCTAAATATAAAACGAACACCATCAGCGGACTTAACCGCTAGTATCAGTGAAAACGACAATATTACATTTTGTTTATTCCATTTCGACGGAATGGAACGCCTTGAAAGTTAGTTATACCCTTAATAAACAAAATTAAGTCGTTTATAAGTTAAACTCAGTTCCTTGTCCGTGCTATTACAAGTTGTCAAATCTTTTAAGAAAGTAGAAAACGTTCTTCTAATTGGTTATATAAATTAACCTGGGACCTATAAAAATGTTAATCAAGATTGCTGTGTGCGACGTACAAAAATGTAATTTCATCGTTCCGGCGGTTGTTGCATATGGGTAATTATTTTTTAGATATAACAAATTATTGTCATGATGACGCTTCCTTGCAGCGTAACTGGCGAATACTGGAGGAAACCGACGTGCACGGAGACCGATTTCCCGTTATCTTTATGCCTAAAAAAAAAACCCCTATCCGTGTCAACAATTAAAACGCGGAGGCCCTTGTGACATTTGGGAAGGGGTCGCTTTTTTAAAAACGAAATAAAGTGTAGATTGCGTTGAAAAGTAGGAATTTAAGTTTCCCGTCACGCGGTTTGGACACGTAGACATGAGATGGCATGCACACACGATGATGAATAAAAGTTACCCAAGTTACCCAAGCCTGAGTATTTTTTACCCAAGAGGTTCATTTGACTTACAGTAAAGGCAGCACGGCCAGCATATACCGTGATGAGGAAAAAACTCTATATTGAGTCACTAAAGCCTCTCATTTCCGTCTGAGCAGCGAGTGCGATTCACTAAGTGAGCATTATGTTGACTAGCTCCGAAAAGGAGAAACTTCTTTTGTATTTAACTAGCTGGTAATCATACTGGCTAAGATGACATTTTAGGGCGATGGGAGAAAGTAACTTTTCCCAAAGTCTAACCTCGGCTTCCCGGCTGCCCCGGTAACCAGCGCATCACTCTACGGGTCCTCAGCCAGCCCAAACGAACCGGCCGACTGACTGGCGTTTTTTTATTACACTTGTTTGTGTTTTGGCCCCGAGTCAACTGAGGGTAAAGCGTTGTATTAAAACTCGCTTAATTAATTAATTAATTACTTGATTCAAGCCTCCCCTCACTTTGGTGATTGATGAAATTTTGCTTGATAAATGTATTAAGTCAGAAATTGAATTAAATGAAATAAGGTTAAATGAAATGAAGCTTTATTTGCCGTTTGCCATTTATACAAGTATGAGAACAGGTGCATCAGAATGTGTCCATCTTCGCATATCCCATCTTGCTGTCCTTTTTAAAACATGCACACAAACTAAGGGGAGCGCGAAGCTTGGGGTCTGTTAGCAAGGTCAGCCGTTCATCCCCTGTAGCCCCTGAAAAAGCAGGTTAGAGACCCCATTCACTGCTTTGTTGATGCTTACCCAAGTCCCACGTCCCAGAGGTGGGAAGTTCAGGTCCATAAAGTAAATGTCCAGATGAAGATTTTGTTTCAACCATCCAGTTAAGTAGAAAGAGTGAGTCACAGAGTACTCAACTGGTTGGTTGAAGTAAAACTTTGGTCTGGATTTTTACTTTCTGGAACTGAACTAGCCACCTCTGCCACTTCCTAAATTACACATTTTTGTATTTCAAACAATGTCCAAGAAATAAGTATATGTAAATAATACTGTACTAAAACAAGTTTATGAAAATTCTACCAGTACATTTTTTAATTTACTTATTAACAGCTGTTAGAGTAGCAGGTGCCGGTCAGCCACAGTAGCTGATATATGAGTTTAAATTTATTTTGTTGAGTGAAGATCAGACAGCAGAGTCACACTGATCCCCAGAGCAACTAGGTTAAGGACCTAAAAGTATGAAACATGAGTCACTTCGCATCACAGCTGAATGCAGTCACTAATTAGCTGGAAGCAGAACTGACATTCTGCTTCTTTTGCCTTTTGAGTCTCCTGCAGAAAAATTGAACCAAGGATCTCTGGTAGGTCTTGGCAAGAAAGAAATACAGAACTGGATCCAAGACTCCACTGAGACAAGTCAAGGATGAAGTTATCCTGTTGCTGAACACGATGGAGGCCATGTCTACATCTTCCCGTCCGGAGGCCTGGATGTAGATAAAGCGGGTGATGTGGTAGGGGATGAAAGTCACAGAGAAATTCAGAAGGATCAATGTGATCATCTTGACCGCCTTTCTCTCCACTGACTTCTTTCCTGGCTGCCTTAGGCTCCACAGGCGATGGAGTATCAGGATGTAGGAGCCCAGTATGATGATGCTGGGGATCAGAAAAGCCACGACTGTAGGCAGCAGTGCTCTGACTGAGGTCTTCTCCAGGTAGAGCTGGCCACACACTGTCCTGGTCAAGTTGTCCACCTTTAGAACCTTCCTGGACAGCAGCATGGGGGCCGAGCAAACAATCAAGGAGATCCACAAGACAACGCTAACCACGCGCGTGTACAGGGGCCTTTGCCGCAGCACCAGAGACCTGACTGGCAGGATAACGGCCAGGAAGCGGTCCAGACTGATGCAGGCCATGAAGAAGAGACTACAGTACATGTTGAGGTAGAAGAGATACCCGACCAGAAGGCAGAGGATCTCCCCAAATGGCCAGTCATTGTCCATGAGGTGGTAGGTGGCACGCATGGGCAGAACCATCACATAGGAGAGATCTGCCACAGCCAGATTCATGAGGAAGACCTTGGAGGGTGAGATCTTCTTCTGTCGGCTGAAAATGCCCAGAGCCAAGGCATTTCCTGGTACTGCTATGACGAAGATTACGATGTAGAAGGAAGCAAAGAGGACATTCTCCAGGTGAGTCTCCTTGAGCTGCCAGCTGGCCATTGCCACGTTACTGCCGTTCCTGAGCATTATGGGGATGCCCTGCCTGTCACTGTAGCCAGAAGGAGAATCAACAGCATGAGAAAACTGGGGACTGTGTAGCCTGGGGAGTATATAGTTATTCACAGCATTTAGTGTCTAGTTATCAGAACGTAACACATGTTGTTCTCTCAATGTTAAATGGGAAGGAAATACTTTGAAAGCATCTTGCAGGTATATTTGAGGATTGAACTGAAATGAGGAAGCATTCATCGCTTTCTTTATTCACCATTTTTATCTTTATCATACAAAAGAATCTTCATTCCTGTTGATGAGCTCGCCACCATACTTCCCCTTGGCGGCTGCATCGCAGCCTCCGGTGTTGGTTTCAGTATCAGGATTGATGAACGCAATCGGGTATGCATGGCTGATGGCCACCAGGGCCATTCTTACATCTCTACTTACTGCTTGAATTAAGCCAAAAGGTTTCAGCATTAAGTAAGGGCTACGATCGCAGGGTTGGTAGGTTATTTCACAGCAGGCATTGAGCAAAATGAGTCAGCCGCCCTCTAACCAACACAAAAGGTCCCTGCATCTCCACACAGTAAAATGGAAATAATATTACAAAGAAAACACTATCAATTTCATTAGTTTTTCTGTAAAATGGCGCTCCACCTTGCTGCTATTTATTCTGGATAAATAAGTAAATAATTTATTTCTAATGCATCTTTCACAAACAGAATCACAAAGCTCTGTATTGCTGTTGATTCTGGGATGTACATAAATCCAAAGCAGATATAATCTGAATTTTTACATACTTATTTCAGCAGTTTTTTTTTCCCATTTCTGTTTAATCACTGCCCCCAATGAAAACAGAAGCTCTTGCCATCATAGTTAATCAAAACTGACAAAACTATGGGATTATTTTGCAGAAATTAATGAGCAGCCTCACCACGTTGCCCTTGACACCTGGAAAGTTCCGACGGCACCCCGTCCTGCTCTGACACTTTGAGCTTCCAGACGAGTCAGATGTTATGGTGATGACTGAGCATGCAGATATGCAGCTGAGATACAGCTGAATGACACAGACCTTTCTTTGCTTTAAAGTCCCACTTAGCCCCTCCCTATGTCAGTAGGCTCTTCAGACACACTTTAGACTTTAGTTCCGTTTCATTTCTGAGCATTTAAAAATAACCCTGAGGTTATTTCAGGTCTGTCTAGATGAGGGCCTGGGCCAACCAATTACAGATATGCATTTTTCTGCTTATGAAGGAAAGCTGGATCACTTTTTAGGGCATTTCTTTTGAGTTCTTCCCCAAGACCCCCTCCCTACCCACCCCACACTTCAGAGCTGAAGGTGGGTCCACCTCAAACTTGACCACACCTCCAAAATTTCCAAGCTACGTGTGATGTGTCATAATTCCCTCCGGCAGAAAATTTCAGAACCTCAATTTCTGAGCCGCTGTGATTGCGTATGTCTTTCAGCCGACGTGGGCAGACGCCAGAGTAAGGACGAGCGCCTTCTCTCTCTTACTTCCACAAATGCAACTTCGAGTCGTGGTGATCCGTTACAGGGACTGGGGCCTCACTGGTGACTTTTATGTAATCGAAAAAGCGCTTAAACCATGCTTCTGGATTCATAAGGCAGGAGGCCGAGGTCTGGCACAAGGGCAAAACTAGGGATTTGAGAGGGCAGCCACTTCAGGCCTGTGCCATACTGAGTGGAAACCTATCAGATGCTCTCATCGTGATAAGCGTGTAATGTTTGTTGCAACATGATTGTTTTGCACACAGTTTTATGGTAGACCTTACAGAAATGGAATCCAATTTAAAAATAAAATCCAAGGAGGATTTTTGGACTGTCTTTAGGTGAAATACGCACACCTCCACACACACAATTTCTTTAGCATTCCTTTACCTGCTTGTCTACTAGAGGACGTAAGCAGGCCTTAAAGCCTGGGGTTGGACTTCAGCAGCATCCCCAGGCTGACCAGGGACTCCAGGCCCTGGATGCAAACTGGGACCTGGTCTTTGAGCTCCTTCCAGCGGTGTGACAGCTGCGAAGGCCTCATACAAACTGTGGGCAGCTGCAAAGCTGAGTTGACATGAAATACCTCTCAGTCTGGCATCCCTGTGGCTTGTGTATAATGACACAATATCCCACAAGTTCCTTATCTTATCTACTCAAAGTCACAGACACTTTAATATTCCGTTGAAGCTGCTTGAGTTATCTGCAACATGCAAAGGTACAACAGCTGGGCTGTGTTGGGATTTGAGCAGGAGGCTTGGCAGGTCTATTGCCAGCTTGCTGATAGATATCTCATTCCTGCCTTCTGAACATGTCACTCTGTGACCTACATAGGAATTTCAGCGTAATGGTGTTACATGTAAAAAGGAAAATCATCTGACAGCTATCAGTCTTCAACGAAGATCAATATGCTGTCTGGTCGTCTCAGTAGTAGTAAAAATTGAAGGAATGTAGTGTGCTAGTCTGGCTTTATGTTATTTCTACAATTTTTCTACAATGCACACCGAGACATGTAACACAGTTATGTTGAATACACACATCGCCCTCTAGGGATCACCCAAGAACAAACCAGTCTGATGGGATTTGAACCTGCAACCTTTTAAACATAGGTACCTGTGGTGAATTTGTATATTCTCTCCTGCCTCTTCACCACCTTAGCTACTGTATGGTGAGTGTACTGGTGCAGAACGGCTGCCATCGCTTCATCCAGGTGGAGGCTACACAGTGGTCGTGGTTGAAGTGGCTCCCCATTGATTCTGTAAATCACTCTGGGTGTCTTGAAAACACTATATAAATGTAAATCATTCATTCAGTTTGCCCCTAGTGGCAGATCCCGCGTTCCACGTTAAGTGCCAAGGAGCCATTAGGTAAAACACAATGAGGAATCGCGTGTTAGATGACTTAATGGTTAACTAGATAAATCTTCAAAAATCTGAATGTGGATTCCTGCCACTGAATATGTAAATATTTTAGTTTTTTTTTTTAATAAAGACGTTCAACCTCCCAAACCAGTAGGGAACACACTTGGCACTGGGAACACAGGGAGGGCATGTCAAATGCACACATCCAGAATGGAGGCAGGTTTCAAAGCCATAACCCTGGGGGTATCGGCTACTTGGCCATCAGACTGTGCACCATCCTTCGATTCTTCATGCTCTCCAAAATGGGTGATTGTCTAGCCAAAGCTAGCCACTCTAACCGCACATTCTCCTCAGTGCCACCCCAAAGGTCCGTCTGTGTCTGTTTGATGCAGTGGCTTATTACATCCTAGAAAAAAAGTATACAGTATGTATGTTTATTTATAGCGGGCTGAGGCAGCACTCAAAGCGTGGATCCAAAGCTGTTCCTAAGCTCCTGGGAGATCCTGCGATGGTGACCAACAGGCAGGACTGGAGGACGCAGTGAATGAGATGGCCAGGCCCCTGTAGACGTACCAAAATAGTTTTTTGTCTGAAATTGCAATGGACAGATCCGTGACAGATCTCTCCTGCCATCAGAGCCGGCCCAAGGCATAAGCAGACTAAGCAGCTGCTTTAGGTCCCGGCAGCCACCAGGCGGCGCCCCCAATTAACAAGCCAGATGACAAATGACAACTAGGTTAATCAAATTTTGCTTTAGGGCCTTGGAAAGGGTTGGGTCGACCATGCTTGGATAGCTGCTGTAGGTCAAGCTGGATTTCAAGAAAAGACTCAGGTTTAAAGCTCTCATGTTCTCTGTGAAACAGGAGAGCTGCAGATGGCAAAGAGGTTAAAGATTAGCTGTAGCATAGGGGCTCCTGGTTTCACAAGTATAAATGGAAGAGGAAGCCAGCTGGCGAGACCGCAGTCTAAATGCGAAGCAGAAAAAAGGTCCTCCATAAACCAAAATCCCCAATCACAACACTTTACTAAGAAGACATACCCTTATAATTCTTGCATTCCCCTCCAAATTTCTCCCCCTAAAATTAGCCATGGCATCAACGTGCATGACGTCTCCCGTGTTTGATGTCGACAGACCGTGGCTTTCTCACCTTTCAGTGGGACCTTGATCCAGATACAAATAAATAAATAAAACAACCAGATGAGGGTCACTATCCATGCTAATATAATAATAATTGATACTTTTATTGATCCCCATAAGGAAATTCTCTCTTTATGCCTCTCTCAACTTGCTTTTTGTAGGGCAGCCAAGGAGCTGGGGGTTAAGGACCTTACTCAAGGACCCTCATATGTGCTGAGGCTGAGCTTGAACTGGCAATCTTCTGATTACAGGCACACAGGCTTAGCCCACCGAGCCACACACTCCCCCTATAATATAATAATATCCAGAAGATAGAGCCAGGGTTACATTAAAACTCACTTTACACCTCATATCACTTTTGCTGTAGCGTAAAAAGCGATCTACCGTTTTAACATGTTTGCCGAACCAGTGGTACTTTGCTTCTTGAGTTGTATTACCCAACAGTGCCATCATAACTGGCAAGTAGAAAACGGGGAATTTCTCCATTTTAAAACTATATGCAATGACCACCAGACCACCAATGTAATGTTTATTGCAATATATAAAGTGTTTGGTGGTGGAGAAATCTTTTTGTGCTATTCGCCCCCATATTCAAGAACGGCTGGCGCCTGCACGGACATTTAGCTTACCTTCAGCTCGCACGTTTACTGTAGGGCGGATGGTACCTATTTTAACCACGAGGTGTCGCTCTTGTATTACACTAAAACTTGCCAGGTCGAATATGCGATTCATTAATCAAAGGTTAAATCACCTGGTGAAAACCGCAGCTTACTGTAAGAACGGAAGGTCTAATCATCTCTAATTAGCACTGAAAGGTAGCAGTAATCCATCATTACTGCTAAACGCATGCACGGATCTTCATTCGAGAGCTACGTTTCTCGCTTCTGTCAAACTCCTGCTTTTCCACAATTTACACAATGCATTAACCCTTTCTGCAACTTACTTTCTTAGAGCAAGTAATGATTAATAATCTGGATACTTATTAATTTGCAGTATTTCAATAGTCATGTAGGCTATACTCAGATGGGCAGTTTGACACCGCAATGGGTTTTAATTTACCCTTGTTGATATGAGTAAAATGACAGCCATGAATAACCATGGCAATGACAGCAGTCACCGTCGTAAGACAGGCAGACTAATCCCGCGTACAATTTTAAGTGTGCGAGCGTTTGTTTATAAAATCCAAAACCAGAACAAGCAAAAGATAGCAATTTCAGCTACGCAATCACACTGATATTAGTTGATGTATCTAAAGGTAACATTAAATTTTGTTGTTGTTTCTAATTAATAATGATAATTTATTCATTCACTCAAAAACAATTAAAACGAGTGTCACCTGCGGCTTTAATGTCGGAGGGGAAAGAGCGAAGTAAACTGTCACGGTGACTACAGGAGGGGAAATAATCATGTGCCAATTAAAGGGAAAATCCACAAATCTCTGTAAATTTCAAACAGTGCGTCATCAGACGAGCCCTTTAAATGCTTTCCACTAAAACAACCCAACATGCTTGTCATTCCCAAGGTTATTTCTCCTTTCCATTACTTTCTGCGAATATATTATTGTCATTTACATATAAAACGAACGCCGACCCGTATAATCGTCTAATAGCGACACAGACATGATAAAACGAAGGCAATCCCAACGGACTCATAAGCGGGAAGCCGAGACTGACTTCTGTGTGTCATAGTGGGATGCAATGCCGCATTAAACCTGCATTTGTAGAGGGTGACATCCCGCACTGGTGGACGTGTGCTGTAATCACTCGCAAGCCGGCAAACCGACAGAATTCGCTGTGCCTTTAATTAGCTCGCCTCTGGCCAGCTGCTTATGTTAGAAACGGCTTTCAGCAGAGGCCCATAAAGGCCCCCGTCACGGTGAGACTGGACTGACCTGGACTTCCTCATATTTCGCATATGACAGAAAATACTGTACTGGCGTAAAGGTTTTTTATGTCCTGTTTGCGGTAGGCTTCCAATGCACCAGATGTCCAAACACTCTCAAATTCAGCTGCAGCATAAAGATTTACAGTTATACAGTTATTTACAGTTAAGATACAGAAACACCACTACGTATTCATCAGTTTCACTTTCACACAAATGGCGATCCAAACAGGGCTCCTCAGAAACTTCAATAAAGTGGATCAGCCTCCGCCCCCTGACACTGAAGCCCGGCAAATGGCATGAAGATTTTGCGAGAGCGTTATCACAGCAGCAATGCTCACGCGTCACCTCTAGGGGGAGTCCGAAAACAGCTACACCAGGTACCCACGTCAACATCCCGATGGCCTCCAACCATCAAATCATCTGTTAACAAGTCACGTAGCGTTAAGTTCACCATTCATCTTTGACATCCATGGTATCCATTCATCACTCACCAGTGTATTTACTGAAACAATTCAGATACTTAGCTCAAGGGTACAACAGAAGAGCCCGTCTAAGGTCCTATCCAGATCAAAAGCCAGTAGGAGGACGAAGGGTTTGCGTTTGAGCCTACTCTGTGCACTTTACATTCACCACGCCTCCTGTGGCAGCCACGGGTAGTGAACCCGCACGAAACGTGGGCATTTTTAACTTGCGCAAGTGACAAACCAGATAAAATATGGATCGCGCTGAACATTTTAAAAGCATGAACATAAAAAATTAAAGCGCTGACAGATGTTTAGTTTACATTTGAACGAATGTCCTGATCACGTTTTATTAGCCAGATTCGTGGCCAACGTGAAAGGCAGCTGCGCACAGTCCAGCCCTATAAAACAAGCAGCGTCCATCAAAGCTTTCGCTAAACCGTATCTTACACGGAACAGACCGGCATTGTAACGTCCGTCGCTCTTTGTCACCGCTTTAAATGTCCCGTCAGCTGTTTTAAAATGCCGGGGCGGCGAATCAAAGCATTTGTTAAAGAAGCGGGGAGGCTGAACACAGAAGAGGACTTAATTAAGTCTTATTGTGCTGGATGTTTGTACAGGATTTGAAGAGGATTAGCCTCAAAAATTCAATTTCAATTAGCTGTCATGATCTATTGTAATTCTTGCTAACTACCTTAGGCTTTTGATTTGACGTAGCCTATCCCCAAGTCTGCTAAAATATGATAAAAATTGCATACAAGACATTATTGTTTTTTTTGGAATATTAATACAATATGTATATTATTAGTAGTAATAATAGTCATTGCTGGTATCTGTGTGTGTGTGTGTGTGTGTGTGTGTGTGTGCATACTGTCCTATGATTATCTCCATTGTTTATGAAAATGAAAATCAACAGGTCTTTTTGTCAAACCCCGCCACACCAACAAACGGCTCCACGTGGTCACATGATCTGACTGCATCTGACTGTTCACACTGTTCTGGTTTCAGCTTATTAAAATGGTGATTGTATCCTCCACCATTAATAGAGAGAGAAAGGTGAGCTGTGTCACACTTTGCCTGCGTTACAGACAGAGTCCTCATTTAACTGAATCTGGAGGTCTACCACAAGCCTGCTGACAATACCCATGGCCATTTTCCCAGACTGCATGAGTACCAGGGCTTCAGCTGGCAGAAGGGCTTCACTGCTGAGTCAGTTTGAATGTTTTTTTTTTTAAATAACAGCAGTCTTTTTCGTCCCTCATTCCTCTCCTTGGTATGGTGATAAAGGCTAGAACATCACCAGTGATACTGTAGGCAGGGGACACACACACACACACACCTTCGTTATTTAGCAAACATTTTGAACAAAAGTGGTGTACAGTTTGAGAAATCAGGGTCTCAAGGGCCTGCTGCTGACAGTAGGATTTGAACTGGTGACCTTCTAATCATAAGCACGGCACCCTAAGAATGCTTCTTCTAGCAACACGGAAATTTCATTGGCACTACTGGCAGAGAACCTCTCTAAGGAGGTGGAGAACAGACACTAAGCATTGCAGCACCGTAAGTGAATATGATTCCTGTAAAACAGAAGTTCTGAAACCTGACCGGCCCGAGTCCTGTCTGGCTTTATTCACTCTGGCATTCTCTCACACTGGAATTTAGGCTTCAGTCTCGCAGAGACGTCACGTCAAACAGCTTCGCAGTGTAACAGGTTAATGCCAACCAGCTCAACTCGCACTCGTGGACACGCTTAGCTCTGCTCGATGCACAGCGCCTCCTGCAGGTGCAGAATTATCACTGTCAAAAATCCAGGGGATGACGGCGGTAATGTTCAGCCCAAGATTGGTGTCACCTGGGAGTGCCTCGCACTGCCGTTTCTTTCTGTACCCTGTGGACAAAAATAACATATAACAAGCTGATAAGCCGAATACAGAGCAAGCAGCAGCTGAGTTTAGATTGTGTTATTACATATCTAGGGTTGTAAGCAGTGGTACACAGAGGAAGCAGTCGTGTGTTCATTTACACCAGACTTCTGTGAAAGTCTACAACACCTGAGACACGTTGCCCCATATAAGACCATGTTGCATCGATTTCCCAGGCAGCCCCTGCTCACCCCCACCCAAAAGGAACTGATCAAAAACGCCTAATAGACCAGCATCATCTTCAGGCCATATAACCCTTAAAATGAAGGGCTTTGGAAGGGGACAGTACGTAAGCGGTTGCCGTGGCAACACCAACGATGCCCCTACCCCCTACGAGGCCTCTGCAAAACACAACAGAGGACATTGGTTTCATTAATCATCGCGCGCTTTCCCTAGGGATTGCTATGACATAAAAAAACAAAACAGAAAACAGAAAAACACGCTTTATTGTACTGGGAAAACGGAGTAAAGGAAATAATCAAACCAAACAGGTTTTAGTTTATTTACTCATGATTAGAAGAGAGTCAGGGGAAGCCCAATGCCAGCCCAGGTTCAGCCCCTGACATGAGCCACAGTATGTCCTCCTGGTCTCTGACTTCCTTCCGGTTCTTCCAATGGTGGGGCTGAACTCCTCTGTGCTTATATTGGACCCCTTTATGGGCTTGTGCTAGGGAA
This sequence comes from Mormyrops attenuatus, assembly GCA_026777985.1. Taxonomy (NCBI): domain Eukaryota; kingdom Metazoa; phylum Chordata; class Actinopteri; order Osteoglossiformes; family Mormyridae; genus Mormyrops; species Mormyrops attenuatus. The sequence continues at coordinate 16,405,841 of JAODKC010000082.1, forward strand.
GGAGATGTGATATATGGAGGAGATGTCGGATGTGAAGGAGATGTGATATGCGAAGGAGATGTGGGATGTGAAGGAGATGTGACATGCGAAGGAGATGTGGGATGTGAAGGAGATGTGATATGCGAAGGAGATGTGAAGGAGATATGACATGTGAAGGGGTTGTGGGATGTGAAGGAGATGTGATATGTGAAGGAGATGTGGGATGTGAAGGAGATGTGGGATGAGTGTCCATTCCACACTGTCCCCCCATGCCTGTCCATGTCAATATCATCCTTCCCCATTCATATGCTCACACTTTGGCTTTTTAAGGTAACAACTTAGGTCTATATCATATTAGTTGTATATCATGTCTTCCTGTATGTTTATAAAGTGGCCTGTGATTGGGCACTGTAATGAAGCAGAGTGCCTAATTGAACAACTCTACGTTATCTTCCTGTATGTTTATAAAGGAGCATGTGATCGGGCACTTTAATGAAGCAATGTGTTTAATTGGATAGCACTATACCATATTCCTGTATGTATATAAAGGAGCATGTGATTGGTTATGTTAATGATCCAGTGTGTCTAACTGGACAGCTCTATACCATCTTCCCGTTCATTTATAATGTGGTCTGTTATTGGACACTATAACGAATTGGTGTGTCTAATTGGATATCTTCGTACCGTCTTCCTGTCTGTCTCTATTTAATTATGGAGAGACTTTGCCCTTCACGGCAGGCCACCACTGCCAGATTAGCATGCTGGGTGCAGCGTGAAGTGCGATCACAGTGAGGGCATAAAAAGAGCCCCCCCCCCGAAACTGAATGGAGATGAAATGTATAGGGAGCAGTGTTGCCATCATGGCCCATGTGCGTATGAGTAGGATGAGGCACTGGGATCATGGTGTATGGGGGGGGGGGGGTGCTCTTCCTGTGAGTTGTACAATAACATACCCATTTCAGTCATTGTTGGGGGGAGGTGACTGTTTATCCACATGCATATGGTGTCCAAAATAACATCACATTTATTTAGCAGTCGCTTTAATCCAAGGCAATCTACAATTCGCATGGCATGGTCCACCAGTCCCTAAAGCAACTGGGGGCAAAGTTTGGTAATTCAGGTCCAGAGAGTAAAAGTCCAGGCCGGGATTTTGTTTCAACCAACCAGTAAAGTACTCTGTCATTATGACTCTTTATGCTCAACTGCTTGGTTGAAACAAAATCTTGGTCGGGACTTTTACTCTCTGGACCTGAATTACCCAACGCTGGGGTTAAGGGCCTTGCTCATGTACCCAATAGTGGAATCACTCTGCTAACTCTGGGATTTGAATCAATAGCCTTCCGATTACAGTCATGGTATCCTAACCCGCTGAGCCGCATCCCACCCCTTTGACATGATCCATGACCCACCAACCTGAAACCAATGTCACTTGAAAAGAAAAGGATTAAAAATCCCTAAGGAAAAGCCATGAGTGTACCCTGCTGGAAACCGATTGATGGAATCTTGTCAGATGCAATTATGAATATGCCGCTTACAGTTTCGTGGATTAGGCCTCATCGCCAGAGTCAGCAGATGGCCCAGCGCTCCGGAAAATCCGGCATGAATATTTCACTGCTTAATCTCCGGGGAGCCGCTCGGAATTGAAATGCCGGCACGCTGTTTTTCCAAAATTCAGATCCTCCTGAACTGAAATGGGGCAAGATGGGCGAGATCGAAATCACCAGGCGGCGGCCATCTGGGGTCTCGTCCGGCAGGCGGATTGCAGTCACAACGTAGAGAGATCCTCTGATCTGCCAAGATGACACCTTCCTGATGTTTCGCACCGACGATGGGGGCTGATTGAGAGATGCTGAATGAAATTGGAACCATCAAGCTGGTGTCAGGCCAGCCCCAACCAGCTGACAATCATCGGCTGCAATGAGGAATGACCTTTGACCTCTGGGGGGCGTCCCTTGGGGGACATGGGGTGCGTTTCCCCAACAACGACGTAAGTTAGCATTAACGATGCATTGTACTATGGTAGTTCAAACTAACCAAAATGCGAAGTACAACTGTTTCCCAAAACCGTCGTACCACAGTAGTTTGAACCACGTTAGTTGGTTAGGACTACCGTAGTTCGAACTACAGTGGTTCCAGCGCTGATTGGT